>JALMGF010000151.1:700833-1401666 GCA_023333645.1 Sceloporus occidentalis
ATACAAAGCTGACAGCGTTTTCACAGACTACTAAATAACAGCTTGGCCGCTGACGAGGAACACCCAGATCTATTGGTTTCAGAAAATAACTGGACTGGCAACAGTTGATTAAAACTATTGATCTGCGCGGCTACTCGTGCAGCTTAAAAGTTAGCGGAAACCAATTATTTCATTAAAAAACAACATTTACTAGGCGTTTGACAATCTACAACATAATTGTCACTCGTGACTGCTAATTTTCTTTACAGTGACACGGAAAATAATTATTACCGCCGCAGTAGGTAAAGAAACAACCGTTTCTGGAGATGTCCTGGATATGTCTATATGCACACACACACACACATATTCCACTCATTGACTATCTGCCTAGAATTTAACTAGGTCCTTTGGCAAGTTATTTAATCCTTCCCAGCAAGCCCAGACTGGTTATCTGGCACACCAGGCCAATGTCTGGTGGGCTTCTTGCCGTCAACACTCCATACTCACCAGCGGATATCTTGTAGGATAAGAGCATAAAAATGTAACATTGGACGCACGTACATCATTCCCTGCAGGCCCAGACCAGTTATCTGGCACACCAGGCCCATGTCTGGTGGGCTTCTTGCCGTCAACGCTCCATACTCACCTGATCTGCCACCAGCGGATATCTCGTAGGATATGCCTGGCCGCATGCAACGAGAGCATAAAAATGTAACGTTGGACGCACGTACATCATTCTCTGGGAGCAGAATTAAAGTACTAGAGCCATCTCATCATCCCCAGTCTGGCCCTGCTTCCTAATATTCCTAAGAGTCTATGGCCAGCAGTTTCGCATGACATCACTCTGGCCAGGTTATGTGAGTTGCATGATGAGGTCACAGGATGTTGAGCCCATGGAACATCTCTTCAAATCCAAAGCAAATTGACTGTTTTGGTTTGGCAACCCCACTGGGAAAAATGCCCTTGTTAGTGGTTGGCAATACTGCGCAGGACACGGTTCTACTCAATGACAACCGTTCTTATCAACATGGCAGCCATGAGAATGACCCAATCACCAGGAATTCCAATAGTTGCCATGGTGATACATAAATATATATATATAAACATATCTTCCCTGATAGTGTGGTACTAGATTTCCCATCATCAATATACAAGTAAATTAGACGTGGTTACAAGCATAAACTGTACATAATTGATGAACAATATACACCGTTTTGGCATTTGCACAGATGGGGTAAAGTCATTTTAAATATTTTTTTTTATAAAACATGACATAATAAATATGTTCCGGGGAAGGTAGTAATACAGCTAAATAAACTTAGGTAATATCTTTAACAAGTTTAATACGGAAAACATTTTTAATCATTTTTTTATCACATAGCAACCAAGCATGTTGCTATGCTTACATAGCGAAGGACAAAAATACATTTTCCCCACACAGAATATGTAAACTAATATGCTGCTTTTTATTTTTGTGCTAACAAAATTGCAAAAAGCAATACCAAATTGTGTTATTAAATAATAAATGTTTCCATTTATTAAACATAATTTTATATTTATATTATTAAAAAAATATTAGGTAAATATGACCTGAATATTTGAATTCAAAGGTTTTTTTTTTTAACATTTTTTAAGCACTTTTTTTTTCTTACGTTCGAGGGGATACTGGACCCCCTAGCCCTGTAAAGCGTTTTGGCCATATTTTCAAAGGGAAAACATAATTATTTTATGTAGGACATGGGCCAAACATCTCCTACACGGCAAATAGCAGCGCGGTGGGGAAAGTATACCCCCCATTTTACAGAAGACCAAGTGGTTATTGCATGCATTATATATCTATATATATAATAATGCAAGTGTATATAAAGACTGGAGTGTCCATTTTAAACAGGATCTTCCTTACCAGCCCGCTTACACTATGGACGGTGTGCCAAGCTGGCACAGCCTCCATAGACTACTTTAAAAAGGTGTTGTCATCAGAGCGCAAGGGCATGACATCATATCCCAAAGCTCCACTGTGAGGAGTATTTCTACTTTTTATGGACTACAAGTCCCACGATCCCCAGACAGCCACGTTATCTTTTGGAGTGGTAGCTAAACTACAACTAGAGCTTCAGCAAAATGTGCTCCTTATTTGCGTATCACTGCCCATCATCCCTTGCTGGATACAGTCTGTCACTGTTGTGATAGCGTTACGCGTACTTTTCTGTTCCTGCGATGCGTTTTCTAGTTTCTAGTGCTCTAAGTCAATAGATCGTTAATGAATGTAAGACGAAATGGCCCTTTATGAATCAAATCAAGTACACGTTCATTGTGCTTGTGAGTGGAGGACGTGTTTACAGGGATAAAGTAACGCAGCGAGCATCTTTAGTTCTCTTTACCATGGAAACACCACTCAGCATAAAACAATGTTTTCTTTATTCTTTAAGCGTCTTTCTTCCCGGTTACCTTTAACTGAGTGCCAGGAATGGGTGATGAGCCATGAATCATTGTGCCCTCTTCCGCCTTAAATAACAAAGCGGTGAAAATAAAATATATTTTTCAGGAGATTAACGCCAGTGGACAGGATGTTCCAAACTCCTATCACACTTAACCAGCATTACTACCATCAAGACTAGCTTGGGGTTTACATTAATATATATTTATTTATACAGCTCCAGCAGCAGCTCTGTTACTATAGGGGGCAGTGAAAATACTTGCCAAGTTGGCTCTATATTAAGGTTTTATTAGGGCCAAATTGTGGATAAAGACACTTTAAGGGCGGTGTGACCGGCGGATAGATATGAAAGGTCACGAGTTAAGTCTTTATGCTCATGTAGCGTGCGGCTGGGCATATCCAACCTCTGGTGTATGGAGCGATGGTGGACCACAGGTCACCATCCAAGATGGCCAAGATGACCAGTCTGAGCCTGGCTCTGCTTACTGAATTTGTTGTCTGTGATGAATACTGTTGACTGAGAAGAACAAAGAGAGTTTGACTCAGAAACGATATAGAAAATAGAAAGCAAGTGTGTGTTATTGTATACCTTTTTACAGGTATAAAGTAGAATGTTGGGCCATAGCCTGCAGCTGAGGATTGACGTTATCCCAATAACGATTATGATTCACCTTCCTGTGTTTGACTCTGACTTGCCAATTCCATTGGGTTCCTGCCTGTGCCATCCCCTTGGCCTTTCCTTCACATGCCCCAGATATTTTTCTTCCCAATTGTGTTCATTTTTGGCTACCAGAACTTTCAGACGCTTCCTCGGGATGGGATCTGTAACCTAGGAAACCGAGCTGTTCACTTTCAGCAATGTAAGAGATTAGTAATAAGAGAGAGTGTAGCTCAACCCAGAAGAGAAAGCCTAATGGCTTCCCTTGTGATGAGCCTGTGTTGCCTTTTTCCACCCTTCTTGTTCCCTTGGCGGACGGAGTTCCTCTGGAACTGGGGTGAGATCACCTGGAAACTAAAAAAGATGGACATTTCTGAATAGCAATTTTAACTTATTATTGAACTGCATCCATTCTTCTATAAACAAAAAAAATGACCAACCTCAACCACCTAACGTTGCATCTTCAAACCCTGAAGTTAAGTTAAAGAGAACGCGTCACCATAACAGATTTTGTCATGACTTAATTCATTTATTACAGCCGTCTAGCTCATGCATCTCGTTTGTCAATCAGTATAATTGGTTCCCAGCTTTTCTAAGATTCTATTTTAACTCGGGGCAGCTGAAATTTGTGTCGTAGTTTGACATAACTACAGGGCTGGACTGGGGATTAAACTTGGTCTGGCACTTTAAGGCCAGAGGCCGATAATTGACATACATGCAGCTGCCGTACGCTACTCTTTTACACTCTCGTAGCGTTCGACTGCCTCTATCACGTAAGAAGCCACGCACTAAAGGACCAAATCTGCCACATGAGTATCGGAAGAGGTTATTGTGTGATTCCATCGGCCATCTGGCTACCTGGAGTTTGCCAGATGGCCAGTCCAGGCTTCTAACTAGCATTATGTAATCTCACTCACGTCCTGACGTTCTCTCTTATCTCCACCATTAGAAATACCAATCAGCAACCTAGTCATGAATTAATAGCAACTTAATAGGGGTGATAACTGACTGGGAAAGAATATTATGCTGATTCTAAGAACGGGAAGTTAGCCCATGATATACACACGCTGAACAATGATGTTCTTCGGGATAATAAGTATATTTTAGTGGTAGGCTGGTCATGATTAGTGCAGACCCAATATATCACCGCTCTCGAGTGTTAATCTTTAGAACAAAATGTAAGCTTTATTATATTAGCATAAATGTTCCTAAAGATAAAACTACTAAATTAACCAGAGGACTCGTCCCGTGGGCTGCCTGAATCACGGCAGAGAACCGCTGTGCTGCTGATGAGTAAAGCCCTCTAATTCATAGGGAGACGGCTAAATAGCCTAATCGTAATTATTCCCCCTATCTCCGCAGATTCTACACTGCCATTCCCCTAAAACAATATTACAACCAGCCTGCAACAACGCTGCCAGCCGCTATCTACAGTACTTAAAATTCTAACCTTCCTCTGGGTAAATGTACCCTTCCCGGCACGCGTTTCGCCGCGTACATTTTACCAAATGCCGATTCGAATTTTCAGTAGATAGTAAACCAGGAACACGTTCACCATGTTAATAAAAGTGTTAACGACTATGGATCTGATTACATAAAATGATTCCAGAGTGACTTAAGTAAATAAGGGGATAGAGAAATCTTTCCGATAACTGTGCAGAATGACGGTTTGACAGCTTAACGTTTTATCATATTCCAAAGAACGTTAACATTTTGGATATTGTTAATATAGGATTTTATATTTATATTTTATATTTATATATTTATTATGTTTTATTTATATATACTGTAGGCAATGCAGTAACACATGCAAACGTTCCAACAGTCACAATGCCATTTGTGGTTTCAGCCAAATGACAACACAGATTAAATCTTTTCTTAAGCTAATTTTTACAACAAGACTGGAATAAAGAGACCGTTGGAAGCAATCGTTAAATGTTATTTTCAGTTGAAGCAAGAAGCATAGAGGGTCTTTAGGTTAACAACGATAAATCACTCCAATTAAGAGCATTCTGAGATTGAGTTTGCATTAGAGATTTCATAACAAGGTAATTCCAGTGAGGTTGTCAAGCAATCACATGGAGACCGTTACAAACAAGAAGAACATTTATATAGACGTTAGTATTCTTATTCGTATTTTTTTTGTGCATTTGTATTCGGGCAAACATGAAAACTAACACGAAGGGTGCGTTCAGCCCGAATACCGAAGAAATGAACATGGCGGCAGCAAAACGTATACTAATCTTCATGTTCGTCTTCATTAATCTACTATTCCCCATCTAGCCTACCTTATCTACGCAGCATCAAATAGGTTAACGGGAGCGGAAATCCGTAGGTTCGTGCGAGGAGTTAAAGGTCCGTGCGACCGACTCTATTGGTCGCCAGCAGGGGCTCCCTCTGGCATCAACAAATCTTATGGACTCTTACGGACCTTTAACTCCTGATGGTGAAACTCCTGCTCCAAGAGTTAAAGGTCCGTACGAGCGACTTTATTGGCAGGCAGTCTCTCCAGGTGGAGTTTCACTGTCAGGAGTTAAAGGTCTGTAAGAGCTCTCTAAAAGCTGTCCTGATGGGTTAGAACTCACCTGTACGACCTGATGTCTTCGGGGTATGCCCAAAGAATATTTATCTCTTTTATGATTTCATTAAATTGCAATACATTTTAAACACCTAAATATACTTTCACACCGCAATGCAAATTCTTTGTTACAAAAACTTTGATATGGTAACCATATTTATGTTTAAGTGAGAATAAGCCCGTGAAAAACTCATATCCAATGCAAAACGGTAACGGAATCTAACACTGAATAGTGATTTTACAATGTCCTATATCGCGTAGGTCTGGCAATACATCTGCCCCTTCCAATCTTAGATTATACAGGTTCTTCTCCGTTTCCCATGATAATTCAGTGGTTCCTACTCCAAGGCTCAAATAAAGGGGTTTA
Organism: Sceloporus occidentalis; assembly: GCA_023333645.1. Classification (NCBI taxonomy): domain Eukaryota; kingdom Metazoa; phylum Chordata; class Lepidosauria; order Squamata; family Phrynosomatidae; genus Sceloporus; species Sceloporus occidentalis. Next base: position 706,853 of record JALMGF010000151.1, read on the forward strand.
TTCAAGGGAGAGATGGCAGGAGAGTTGTAGTTTCTGCTACCTCCTTTCACTTTTTATTCTAAATGACCAACACTGGCAGGTTCCTCCAGCAAAAAGGGCTGAACTTGCCCTGTATAATGCATTATTATAAGGTGAGTAGACTTTGAAGAAGAATAATGTATAGTTAAGTCAAGGGGTTGGAACCCTGGTCCCCCCTCCAACTCTCCATTTCGTGAATAAACCACACAGTCATCATTGTTTGAAAAGCTGACACTAGATACTAGACTTGTGTGTTTATATTCGGGAGAACACGAATACGAACATGAATGTTATGTTTTCGTTGTTCAAACCGAATAACGAACAAACAAATACGGCGGCGGATGAAAGTACATGAAGACGCACAACACGTAGAATCTTCCTAGCTAATATCCTTGCCCCCCCATATAAATCACTGCCTCTTAAGGCTTCTGTAATATAGCAAGGGTTAATACGGGAATCTGTAGTTTCGCACCAGGATTTAAAGGTCCGTAAGAGCGACTCTATTGGTCACCGGCAGGGGGCTCGTCTGGTTTCAACCAATGAAGAGCAGCTCACGTTATACAACAGCTCACTACAGCACAAAGAGAAAATAAAATATAAAAGTTGGTACAAGCAAAAAGAAAACAAAAAATCATGTTATATGTAGACTTGTGCATTCGTCTTCGGGCGAACATGGAAACGAACACGAAGAGTGCTTTTTCGTGTTCGTTCCGAAGACCCGCCGAAGAGAAGACGGCGGCGGTAAAACGTAGGCGAAGACGAAGACTCACACCACGAAGATCTTCGTGATTGTCTTCGTCTACCATTCTCCCCCCCTCTTCTAACTTACCTTGTCTTCGCGGCTTCGCGGCAGTTCCCGGAAGTGGAAATCCGCAGGTTCGCCGTCACGGGTTACTGGGCAGTGTGAGTGAGCTTATTGGTCGCCTACAGGGACCTCCTCTGGCATCAACCAATTGGTTGATGCCAGAGGAAGACCCTGCAGGTGACCAATAGGCTCACTCGCACGGTCTTTGTAACCCCTGACAGCGAACCTATGGATTTCCGCTCCCGTTAACCCCTTCGATGCTGCGTTAACGGGAGCGGAAATCCATAGGTTAAAGGGCCGTGCAAGCGACCAATAGGCTCACTTGCACGGCCCCTTAACCCTTTAAAAAACAAAGTTAACCCCTAACTAATTGAACAGGGAGGGAGACCAGTGGGATCTGCCGGGTAAGTTGCAGCATTGAGGTTTTAAAACCCCAATGCTGCAACTTACCCGGCACATCCCACTGGTCTCCCTGTTCTATCAGTTAAATGTCCGTACGAACGACTTTATTGGTCGCTCGTACGGACATTTAACTGATAGAACAGGGAGACCAGTGGGATGTGCCGGGTAAGTTACAGCACCAGGAGCCTAAAAGTCTGTACGAGCGACCAACAGAGTCGCTCGTACAGACTTTTAAAATCCCAATGCTGCAACTTACCCTGCAGATCCCACTGGTCTCCCTGTTCTATCAGTTAATAAATGATAGAACAGGGAGACCAGCGGGATCTGCCGGACAATTATGGCACCAGGAGTTTAACAGTCTGTACGAGCGACCCTATTGGTCGCCAGCAGGGGGCTCGTCTGCCATCAACCAATGGCAGACGAGCCCCCTGCTGACGACCAATAGAGTTGCTCATACGGACATTTAAACTCCTGGCGCCAGAGCGGCTTTAACCCCGTTTTAACCCCTTAACCGGGGAAAACGAAGAAAACCCGAACACGAAGAATGTCCGCGAATATTCGCCCGAAGAGAAGACAGGACCAGGCGAATATTCGCGGAATACGAAGTTGTTTTTTTTTGCCGAAGACGAGCACGAAGACGAACACGAAGAGCCCCCTGGTGCCCAAGTCTAGTTATATGCATATGTGTAAAAATCTTCTTAGAGAGCAATCATTCGTGGGAAATTATTTCTGGTAGAGTAAATATAATATATAAATTCTTGCGTTTTTCTAACCCTCTTATGGACAAGTCCCACGGGAGAAAGAGATAATTACTCCATCACTAGAGGAAAACACCAGATATTGATATTAATGGAGCAACTAATCATTTCTTGTAAATCTATCAAATAAGAGGCTGTCCTGTGGTTTTATAAGATTAATCATAACAAACAGCATTGGGAAATGTTAGATGATTTTAGCAACGAAGATGACTGGAGATTAATACTACATTATTTTCATGTCATCTTTTTAGCGCCATGAGCATTTGTTAACGAAAGCTATACAGCAAATCAAACACACACGCACACATATTTATACGTATAATATATATATATATATATATATATATATATATATATATATATAAAACATCCAAAAATAGTTACCGGCACTCCAGGGACTTCTTTAAATAATCACTCAAGAAACTGCAGTTTTCTAATCAACGTTTCAGTCTGTTTATTAGACTTTCATCAGGACATTGTTAATTTTGGACATTATATATATATATATATATATATATATATATATGTATATATATATATATATATATATATATGTATATATATATATATATGTATATATGTGTATATATATATGTATATATGTGTATATATATATATGTATATATGTATATATATGTATATATGTATATATATATATATATGTATATATATATATATGTATATATATATATATGTATATATGTATATATATATATATGTATATATATATATATATATATGTATATATATATATATGTATATATATATATGTATATATATATATGTATATATATATATATATATATATATATATATATATATATACTGCTTAATGTAAATAAAAAAAAGATTTTGTTCTAATTGTTAGGCATATTTAGCTTCTAATAATAATAATAATGTAATAATTTTTGGGGATTTTTCGATTATACTTGGTGTGCAAAGCAATATGTTATTTATAATACAAAAAAAAATATCACTTCAGACATACAGACAGAACAAGTATATAGTATTTAACAAAATGTAAAAAATTATTGATAGCTTTATGGATTTATTTAAAGGGTTGACTATGGATTTTAGGAGAATAAAAAAGTCAATGTATGATGACGAACGTTCTCAAATGCTACACAATATTTTATACGCTTACTTTTGAATCTAAAATCTCTATATTTGCTTCATTTAATGACTAGAGGACTTTTCTTTTTTGGGAGGGTGAGTACTGTTTCTTGAAATACTTTTTTTTTTTTTACATTAATTTTTTAGTAGTTGCTTTAGTAGTAGTTTTATACCAGAATTTCAGGTTTTTGAAAAGATTCCAGAAAAGTCAGCAATTTATATGACATTTCAAGATGCTGGAAATGCCAAGCAATATTTCATGCATCCAACGTCGAGTGTAGGGTAATTCCTAACCTTTAATATCAAAAATGGTAAGATGATGCATCACTGTCATAAAATACCTCTGTTAAAAATCCCAGTTTTGGGTCTATGATATTTATTGGACATATTTTCATACAATGATTCATTGTTTACTAGTAGACATCCCAGAGAACCTAGAGAAAAATTACTGTAAAAAAAAAAAAAGTACTGTAAAAAATATATATATATTTTTTACAAGCCACTTTTTAAAAAGAATAAAAATGTGTAGTAGCACCTTAAAATGTTACAGCCTTAACAGAGTTGGGTATAGGAGATGTAAGGACCTTTTTCCATTATATTTAATGCAAAAACACATAGAAAATACTATAGTCTGTATGAATTTTTACAGCTGGCAGAAAAATAAATATAGAATGAAAAGTGTTTTTTTTTTTAATTGATTAAAAAAACTGACCTTTTAGCTATCCGTATTTAAGAAGAATTAAATGATAAATAGCTCTGGAAATTGTCTATAATTATTATTTTCTGTCTATGTGGAAATGTATTTAATTACTTAATTTCCATAAAAAAGTAGAAAGATATAAAAAAGCATGTTTTGGGTTTTTTTTGCATAATATTATGGATTTAGCAAGATTTTTTAAGCACAGCTTGAATATTTTGGGGAAATGATCTTGCTGTTCTACTGATAAAATAAGATTGTTGTATAAGGAACAAAGTCTTGCAGGTTGCTAATAACATCTTTGGCTGGAGGGAAATTGTCTTACACTTTGTTCCGATATTCCGTATCGTTTGTAATTTGATGCTAAATTCCGTCATTTCTTTAAACCTTCAAAACAAATATTCTTATGGCTGAAAAAAATGTTAGTTTAATAGTGCCTACAAGTCACTGTTGTGTCTTGATTAAGTAGATAGAAATGGAGAAAAAAAATCTATTAATCGTGCTAGGCAGATTAGTAAAATGCATTTACATAAAGACTGGATTCCTTCTATACTCCTTTATGGGCTTTCTATGAAGTCCCTTTCTGTAAATGTATTTTGGCATGTCCTCACCTGAAGCTCTTAAAAATTTATGCTGTAGGCACTTTCATGTTTTTTGGTTTTTTTTTAAAACAACTCACATGTCAGTGGAAGGCAAGTGACCTCATTCAAAACATATCTGTAACTTGACTTTTTAGTGAATAGACCCAAATTCTCTGGAACTCTGTGGCGGTTGTCTATGCTTTATTTGAGTCCTGTGTGTATTAAATCCTGATATGTTTTCCTTAGCAAATATAGATTCGAGTTGTAATAGGTGTGTGTTTCTACTGAGTGTCATGGTAACCATCAGGATTGTTCTGCAAAACTTGTAAAAATACTAAACTTGTATCAGTAGTATTATAGCCTATTGGACCATTTTGTAATAGGTAGTGATACAATCAAAAAACTGATATCCTCTCTGGTCGCACGATTTAGTCGATAATTTATTCGAAAGCAAGGTTGAAGTGTAGCTGGATTATTTGGAAGTGAAGTGTGCTAAAATGTTACTTTGAGGGGCTGCTTATCCCTTCAGGGATTGCGGGTGAAGAAGCTTAGGATTTGTTGGCCTGGTGATCTTTGGGGGCTCTCAAAATCAGCTTCCTCACTGGGGACGACAAGGCGGCCCTGGCACTTTAAAGCCAGCAGCCGACTAATGACGTACATGTACTGCTCTGTCTCTGGAGAGATATTCTAAATGAGTATGGGGCCCGGGTGCCAAACGGCCAGTTCAGGCCTAAGTTTCTTAATGGGGAGGCAAAATAATTTAGGAAATTAAGATCGCTGCTCTCATGGTGCTTCTAATACATATACACATTGCTTATATCAATCTATGAAACGCCATTGGGTCTTTTATTTTGTTTACAAGAAAAAAAAAATAAGGAAAAAGAAAACCATTACGCTGGCCCTCCTTAAATATACACATAAAAGTACACATAAAAGAATGTTTTTTTAGTAGATCAGTCAGAATATAATGATATATTATTCAGTCTTCAGGAAAAAAAAGGTTTAAATACAGTTCTTTCAATCAAATCCTGGAAAGCCTTGTGACTGACGATATTTCACCGTTGGAGCAAAAGGGATAACACGCCAGGCTGTCAGATAAAATACATGAAACCCTTTAAACAATTTCTTTGATATGTATTTTCCATTCCATGCTTGAAATTTTCCTACTTAAAGCAATTATCTGAAGAGCACAAGGTTTGTCATTTCAGGCTCCATAAACTCAATTCCTTTGATCTTACACAGAAAAGTCGACTATTATGCAAATTGCTTTTACGTTCCCACAAAATATCACACTGCGCCGGTATAAAGTCATTCACCGGAGTAAAACTATTTTAAGTAGTGTTTTTATATCCTTGTTTCTACTTTAGGTACGTTTTGTAAAGGATAAATAAATTCAACAATAAATGATTACTTTGCACAGCACAAAGGCTAGACGTTTGTTCATTATCTACTTATTATAGTCTTATTTTCGGAATAAAGTAATTATATTATTTTAAGTTCTATTATTTGCAGCTCAAATACTCTCTTCAACATAATCCTGGAAGGGTATGTTCAGGGTAAGGACATGCAAATTAGAGGCGAGAGAGAGAATGCATTGAAATAGTATTGTATTAAACATAGGCTGTGTCTTTGAAGCTAGCCTTGGAGCTCACTTATAGGGGAACCATCGCAGATTTTGGCATAACTAGGCTTATTTATTAATAACTAGAAATGTAGAATGTGACGGCAGATAAGAACCATACGGCCAATTTAGTCTGCCCATGCAAAGACTCAAACCTTGGTCCTTGGTCTTGTCTTTCAGGAACCTTATAGCTGTCCATGCTCTGTAAACTTCCTATAGCTGGTAAAACAGTTTTAGGATATTTAGGATAATAGTTAATTTCTTGAAACTTATGTGCATACCTGGGAACTCTTTGGGTTTCGTCCCGAGACCACGGGAGAAGCGCTGCTTCTCTGGGTCAACACCGGAATCATCCAGGTCACCTGCTCTCTGTCAATTTTCCCCGTCAGCGGGTAGTCCTGGCCGCATCCAGCAAGAGATGAAATAAGGGCAAAAGAATGGGGACTCGGTGGTGGAAAATGCCGCTCTTTTACCCCAAGATTAAATACACTGATCCAATGGCCTGGTAAATTAGCTCTAATTCCTGTAGGTATCTTCATTCACCGCACCCCACCCTTGCAAGGCTGCCTGAATCAATCAACAACAAAACAATACATACATACAAACAATCATCAGCAACATAACAATAGGAGAGAGCTAAGTTATCATACTTGGGAACTCTCCGGGTCAAGAACCCAATCCTCCGGGTCGTGGGAGCGGGGTCTTGACATGCCCTGATTCCCGCCCATTTTTCCTTTAAATGGGGGTGTTTCCCGCTGCCGTCAGCAGGAACGCCCCTGACGTCAGCTGCAACTCCCACTGGTGTCAGGGGACCTCCCACTGATGTCAGTGGGAACTCCCACTGACATCGTGGGATCGCCCTCTGACATCAGTGGGCAGTACTGGCCGCATCCCGCAAGGGAAGGATCCGGGTAGCCGGAGCCTGGAAGTTCCCAGGCATGTACGTTACTTTGTAGGTTTTATAATATATATACAAAATTATTTGATTTATTTATGTAGGATTTTTGAAAGTCGTAGATCCAGTTGATTTTTTGAAATAGAGCGTATTTTTTAAGGTACACATTAGTCTGTATTTGTAGCAGGTTCTCATCTAATCAGCTGGAAAGAAAGATGAAAGCATCGGTCGTGAGTTTCCACTCTGCAAGTGATCTTCACTGGACCTTTTTGCGGAAAGCAGATGCTTGTTTTTACTAAAAATCAATACAGGATATTTCATATATCTTAAATTGATTTTTCAACAAAAAAACAATTGCTTGTTGCCAAGCAAATTGCTTGTTTTGCTTTCAGGCAAATTGGGCTCTTCAGGAAAAAAAATAATGTCTAACCTGAAAAGTACATATACATTTCTAATCATTTAAATGGTTTCTAGAAAATAAGCAGAGCGTTTTACCATCTCTGCATATTGAAACATGTGTTCTTTGTTATATCTTAAATTATTTAATTAATTTTATTGTATGTATTCATTTTCTGGATTGGATTCATTTATTTTTCAAGAGATTACAAAAAAGAAAGACCTACAGTCATCTGATACCATATTACCTAATATAGAAAGAAAGAGAAAAATACTGTAGCAGTAAAAGATATGACTCTCTTGGGTTTATTCACTAAGAAGATGAGTGGCCACTCAAGGGTAAGCTAGACTCAACTATAGTTGTAATTCAATGTAACTCTCATGTCCTTGCCTGAAACTTGAAAAATAGTACAAAAACTACATTTAAAAAAAAATTCAACTGGTGTCTCTTATTAATCAAAGAGGGGTGGTAAGGGTCATTTGTCACAGATGCCCCCCAAGGGTGATATATTTAACTTTAACTCCCACATTCCACTAGGAACGGGATAGGGGGTAGAGAAAAGCACAGCTTGGGGCTTAAAGGATAGGTGAGAGGGGATAAAAGGTCTCATCACTCACAGGGTGGAGTAAGGGAGGAGGGCAATCATCAGCCCCCCTTGGTTATTAAGGGGTTCCAGGGACCCCAGTTAAATTTTTTTCTTTAATTATATTTTTTCGATATTTTTTAAATTTAATGTAGCAGAGGACAGGAGTACCGTAACTCGCAACCTTGCATACAGTTCCATTTCATTTTTAGGATTGCTTGTTTTAATTGGCTTTAGTACATTTGTGACTTGGACTTTTGTCCAACTTGTTCTTCCATGCAGAAGAAACTGCCAACACAAAGTATTGCTCATCCAGACTGAATCATAAATATGCCAAATGATTCTGAACTAGTCAAATTAATAGACACTGATGACTTCTGTATGACTGAACAGAAGTCTTTGACATTCCTGAATGAATAATTAAAGGCCATCTATGGCTGACCAGTTTTTTCTTGAATATCTATTGCCAAGTTCAGTGATGAAGCACTCTTTCATATTAAGGAAGAGGATTTCTTCTGTAGTACCAATAGCCCTTAATTCTCTATGAAGACAAAATAAACCCGACACCATTAGTTTCCGTTTCAATCACCCATTGTGCTTACCTTATTTTCTGTTCAATCTTTTTAAGAATTCATTTACATGTATTTAATATTAAAATTTGTTATAATGTTCTCTTTGATACTGTGATGGATACTTTGTCTATAATATGAAGCATTCAAGAAAGCAGAGTTACAGAGCCCTGCGCTCTGATCACAGTGAAAAGAGGGGAAATCAACATTGCTCCCTTTCAAAATAAATACATTAATATCACCAGACATTAGCAGGGATACTCTACAGTTACAAGAGAGACCCCTGGACCTCAAGATGATGTCTGACCAAAAAGGCTTAAAAAAAAAAAAAAAAAAGTGAAAAAACCCAAAAACATTCCAAACATCTCATACCCCAGTTAACCAATTAACCACCAATACAAAAGGAACTGTTTTGATGTGAAAAATATGCATGCCTAGTATTACTTAACTTGGGGACAGAATTTGTGTTTCTTTATAGTAATAATACCTCTCCAAAACTAAAAGAAATACTAAACAAAACTACAAAAAAGTGTTTTGTTAGTGAAACCCCAATTTTTCTGTAATTATGATTAATTTTTAGCATGGTCATGCAAGGCTGGTTCCATTTACAGATAATGTATGTTCTTCACCAAGCATTAGACCTTACAGTGAGTAAGTAAGGAACCCACATCTATGCATAACTAATACCTTAAAACTGGGTGAACTGGTGAACTGGTACCTTGTATTGTAGAAAATCACAGGGTATTAATTGTTCTTAATCATGGATGTTCCAAAATTTTGGCAGGGTTATAATTGTTTCTTTTAAATAGTAGGGCTTCCAGAAGCTTCAAGGTCCTTTTTATGACTACCTAAAAAAAGAACGAACTGTAAAAAAAAAATAAAGGAATTAAAAGTTTTATATCCAGATGACTCAATATTTGGCAGATGGAGTCTCAGAAATCTTAAATATATAAAAAAATGGATGAAAAGCTGACAGTTCTATAGGCTTAAAATAATTTATAATTTACATTGTGGGTAGAATAATTTTTTTGCTATTATGTCTAAAAGGCCCAGCCTAGAGTAATGCAAGATCAGATTTGTGTTTTGTTGTAAAAAAAAATACTAACCTGTGTAACGATGAAAATAAAAGCTGTGGACTTTTTCACAAGAGTTCTCCTGCAAATTTAATTCTCTAGAGGACCGTGCTGTCGGTCTTTTTTGAGGTATCCCTTTGTGGTGTGTTTGATGACAACTTGGTGGAAAATGTGGGTACAGGATATGTGAATGGTCCGTGGATATAAGAAAATATTACTGCTTGAAACTCGAGAATGTATTGTAAATGTGGTACAATGGACTGTGCCTGCGCAGTGTACTGTGCCAGTGGTGCGTTACCGGCTACAGACATATCAGATGTTGCACAGCCAAAATAAACCAAGAGGGTGGAACTGGTGAAAGCCCTGGTGGATGCTACGAGACAGCAAGAGACAAACAGGGCAACCGTGGCTCAGATCAGCACTTACTCACTACTCAAATTAGTAATCTCCTGGAAACACAGCATGAGCAATTAACCCAGTAACCAGACAAAACAAGTGGGATTATACGATTATCCCCCTGGAGTCTTACTTTGGGACCCCCTGTGGATATATAGTCTGGGGAACATAAACCATGCTACTCTGGGTCCCCCAAGGGAGCTCGCCCACAACCAGGGTGTCGTTTGATGGCTCGTCTCTAGTCCAAATATGGTCCTAATTTGGGGCCCCGAGCAACAAGAATTACCAGGTGTCGATGCAAAAGTACCCAGTGAAAAGCTCCTGATCTCCTCCTGTTAACTTTTCAAAAAGTGCTCCATCGTTTCTACGTTTCTCCCGGTCAGGAGCATGGAGCATTTCTGGCTATGTAGAGCACTCATAACCGGTTAGCCTATAGAAGTCTGGTTAGGACATAATAGGGGACTGGGCAGGCAAGAAGTCTCCCCATGAATCCGTCATGGCCCGCCTCCCAAACGTACCCCCCATATGTCCTCAGCCTCAAGGAGTTACCGTAGCAACATCAACATATACTGTAGGCAACATCAATATATACAGTAGTTATGGGCTATGCTACCCGCTATCCTAAAGCAGTACCGTTACGAAATACCTCTGCCAAGAACGCTTGATGAAGGAATTTTGTAAACTTAATATTAAACCACCAAGAGCCTCCATTTATCATCCCCAACTTTAAGGGCAATGTTATGGACTGTGGTGGTTAAGGATGGGGAAAATGGGGATTGTTTAAACTCCACATAGGAGTATTATTAAACACGTGGCCCAAATGCAAGGAGAGGGGGAGGCAGTAATGCTTATAGTAAATGAAAGCAAGTTCTAATGCTAGATTAGGTGCTGATTTTTATAAATCTCTAAATTCGATGCATACCTAGAGTAGATGACCTTTAAGGATGGGTAAAGCTTGATTTTTTTTACATTGTTTGATTTTACTAGAGTTTATTTGTGAGTAAAGCCTGGAGTAGCGCATGATTTGTGTTATGACCTTGCTTAAAGCAGAGCTAAGCCTCAGAGCGGTGAGTAAAAAGTTGGTGAATTTATTTTTTGTTAACTTATTTCCGTGACGGTTAGACAGATTTATTCGTGTTGAGTTAGCGTTCAGGCTTTTTGTTTATAGCTTTTGTGTTCGTTTTGTTTTGCTGTAACAAAAAAAAACAGCAAACCTCTGTAAAAAAACAAACAAAAAAAACTGTGCTACATGAAAATAAAAGCTCTAGACATTTCCACAAGACTCCATCACCTGCGAATTTAATACCCTAGACGACCGGTTGACCTTTTAACCCCTTCAATTCATGCCGGAAGCTGTTACATCAGATCGGACAGCAGAAAGCCAGCGATGCTGGCTTCTGCTGTCAGGGGGGGAGTCCAGGCTCAAATGAAGGGGTTAAAGGTAGCCCGCTGGTGTTGTTTGATCACAGTTTATATAAATAGGCCTGGAATGGCTGTTTGGCAAATTGTGCCAGGGCCCCCTCTTCATTACAGTCCAGCCATGTGTGTAATTATATATATATGTATATATATATATATATATATATACACATATACCGTATTGGCTCGGATATAGGCCGCCCCCGTATATAGGCCGCACCCTAAAAGTTTGGTGCTTTTTTAAAGAAAAAGTTTTTTTCTTTAAAAAAGCACCAAAAAAACATGCTGCCACTCTGCCCCCCCCCGCCCCCCGAGATATGCTACCACTGTCCTCCCTCCCCGAGATATGCTGCCACTGTCCTCCCTGCCCGAGATATGCTGCCACTGTCCTCCCTGCCCGAGATATGCTGCCACTGTCCTCCCTCCCCGAGATATGCTGCCACTGTCCCCCCCCCCGAGATATGCTGCCACTGTCCTCCCTCCCCGAGATATGCTACCACTGTCCTCCCCCCGAGATATGCTACCACTGTCCTCCCCCCGAGATATGCTGCCACTGTCCTCCTCACTTACTTAAAAGTGCGGCCTATATTCGAGCCAATACGGTAATATACTGTATATTATTCTTTTGAGTATTAGTGCTCGGAGCACCCTGTTCTAGCTTAAATGGGGTTGTGTGGGTGTACAATGCATAATTGCCTTTTTTGTGTAGGAGAAAAACCAAGACAACATCTCAATAAGAAAGGAAATACAATGTATAAAACATTAAACTTTGAATTGGAGCTGTTACAAAGGAATATTTTGTGTATTAATTATATTAATATGTCCCATGCAATTCACTGTTTGGCAGGTTTTTATATAATGCAAAATGAATGGAAGGGAATGATTGTTTATGTTGGAATAATTGGTTTCCAAGTAAACGCGTTTTACTTATTACATGATATTAGGTAAATGTGATTGAATTTATTGTTCAGTTGAGCACTCAATGGGAAGAAAGGCTTTCCCATATTTTAGTTAAATCCTGTTTTGATCTATTAGATGAATCATATAACATAATAGAGGGGTCTATTTACTAAACTGTCAGTGCATGTGAATAAAAAATGAAAGTATGAACCAGAACTTGCTCAGGTCAGACAAAAGGGCATATCACAAAGTTCACAAAGCCAACTCACATTTGCCCCCATACAATTTGTCTGTGCCTTCTTTGCCCCCTGACGCCCCTTCCAACATACAACACACAAGTTACACACGCTTACTCATAAGTACAGATCCATGATCACACACAATTAAACATCCAAGCTCACACACACATGCGCACACACACATACCCATCCATGCTCACACACACACCCCCAAGTACACATCCATGCTCACACACACACGTACAGATTCATGCTCACACGCACACACACGTACACATTCATGCTCACACACAAACACATCCATGTTCACACACACATTTACACATCCATGCTTACATACATACATAAATACAAACATATAGATACATACCCACCGCCTGCCCCTGTTTACCTCTCACCGCTCCTGCAGCTTGCTGTCCAGCTGCTCACACACTGTGCGAGCAGCTTTGGTTTTACCTTGGGGTCACGTGACATAATGTGACGCAGATATGCTTCTGTCTCCCCATGCTGATTCAAAATAGTTTAGAAAGAGCCTGTCAGGACTCGGGTGATCAGGTCGGGTTGGAGCCCATGCGCAGGGGATACCTGGGGTTCAGTATGTAACCCACGGTGCATGATTATGCAAACAAAGACACCACAAGCAGAAATCCAGGTAATGCAGTGTATTTTATGTATATAACAGGACCAGCAAATAAGGGTAATACAGTCCAAGCAAGAAACGTATGGCAAAATAAAATACCGGTAATAAGTCTTTTGGCAGGGAGCCCGCTTGGAAGGGCACGACAGACAGAGAGCCCGCTTGGAAGGGCACGACAGACAGAGAGCCCGCTTGGAAGGGCACGACAGACAGAGAGCCCGCTTGGAAGGGCACAACAGACAGAGAGCCCGCTTGGAAGGGCACGAAAGGCACACAGCCCGCTTGGAAGGACACAAAAGCAGGGAGTCTACTTGGAAGGACACAAAAGCAGGGAGTCCACTTGGAAGGACACAAAAGCAGGGAGCCCACTTGGAAGGACACAATAGCAGGGAACCAGGAACAGTACAGGTGCAGAGCCACAGCAGGAAGGTCCATAGACTTCAATACAAAGGCCCTCACTGAAGGGCAGGGCAGGTTCATAAAGGCAGGGTAATCCAGGTAACAAGGCCCAGCTGGATGTAGACCAGGGCTCAACCCAGGTAACAAGGCACACCTGAGTTCTGAGTGCTCCAGAGGGCGGAGGGTGGCCACTAGTGGTCGCAGATGTAAACGCCACAGGTATAAAAAAGCCATGGTTCAGGCAGCGAAAAATTGGTTCCTGACAGAGCCCTTCAGACCTGGATCGGTGTGAGGAGACAGGAACAAGGGGTCACAGGGGTCGCACCAACAGACAGGCCAGGCTGTTTATAACAAGGCAGCCCTGGCACTTTAAGGTGGTGGCTGTCTGATAACGTCAGTATGGCCAACAGCTGGATATTGGCAATCGCACACTACTTTTTTCTGCCCAGGTAGGGTGCAGCTGGATCACCTGATCCACTGGCATACAACCTCAGTTGAGTCAGGTCAGTTGAGTTAAACAAAATAATTAATATTTGAATAACTTGAAACATAGCGTGCGGAAAAAGGAAAATAACTCTATAGATTCCATTTGCCAAAACTCAATAATATTGACTGTTTATTAGATTACTTCTGATAGAATATAACCAGTAACTGTTACAAAAACGTTAGTTCTGTACCATTGAATTATTTTATTTATTCGCCATTTCTTTTTTTCACACTCCAGGGAAATATTAATAAAAGTTAAGTTTTAATTACCAAGTGGTCCACACAGACTCCACTAGCATGGTTACAGCAGGTTGGCCGGTCCTGACCAGCACTGAGCCATAGACACATAAGGAACTGCATTAGAAAGAAACAAAGAAGTCTTCAAACTTGTATCGCTATATGACCGGTGTTGATTTAAAAAAATAATAATATTAATGATGCCTACGATGACTGGATTCTTGAAATCAGGAGGCAGCCTTTTCTACCCTCTTGCCTCTATCTTGGTTGGCAGCCCACCCATTCTCACATCTCATTTACAGAATAAAGAAGATGTATAGTTCTCTTACTCGACACTCCACTGGGTACATCTGCGTAGATTTAACGGTGATATACAGACTGACTCAACCAATTCATGTCATGAATAGACTAAAACAGTCTGTTGCATCTAAATTAATCTAATTAACCACTGTCATACCGAAAGATGACGTGCGAGACAATTACCATTGATTGTAACAAAGGCTCATGAAAAATGATGCACTTCGTTTCTTTTTGCCGACAAAAATAGCATCTTGTTATTCTTGATTTACTGTGCATCTTTGATATTTCTGTGTCTATTTTCTCACTGGTGTTATCTTTACAACATCTACTCCCAAGTCTGAACACTTAGAAAATGAAAGCATAATGATAGAACACAACAATATACGACATACAATGTTAAATATGGTACGGTATGTTCACAATGTAATAGGGCAAGAAAATACAGAGAAAAACCATGCAATGGGGCTGATTTCATAAACATCTTAGTTGCTATGGTGACTGAACTCGTTTTTCAAACTTTTGTTAGCCTTTAATGTGTTGGAAGCAAATATTTTGGACTATAGTGAAGGACTGAATTTTGGATAATGCAGAATATGATGGCGCTATATAAAACAATAAATAATAATAATAATGAGGTTAAAACCTTTATCGAAGCAATGGTTTAGCCAAAGGACCAACACAAGCATGTTTTGTATGGCTTTACCCAGCAGAATCGTGATGTGACATCAAGAAGAGGAGCCTAATGTTTGAGCGACTGATCAGCTTTGTTTTTAAGCGCTGTTATGGAACTCTTGAAATATTCTGATTCATGGAGTAATTTGTATAAAATATATCGTCTTAGCTTTATAATGTTTGGTTTATCTAGAAGTTGCATGTATCCCTTCCTGTATCTGGAAGTATGAGTTGGGTTGGAACTACACACTATTTTGCCACTGGGAAATGGGACAGTCCTAGATCGATATCCACCCAACCCTATATAATTCATCCAACTACAAACGTCATCCTATTCTAGTCATTCCTGTCCGCATTAGGAATTTGAACCTGGTGCTTTCATACTGCTGCATTTTCATGTTCTGGGATCTTGGTTTCATTATCAGTTCACATTTCACCTGCCTCTTGGAATTCCTATATGTATACTGATCACCCGTTGACCTCACCTACAGATTGTCCTGCATTGGGGCTAATTAGCAACCCTATTTAATTTGATGTATCCAGTCCTGCCTTGCTCATTCAAGGACTTTGGTTCATCTACTCTGGCTGTGTTCATTTTTGTTCCTGATCTCCTGTGTACCAACTTTTGGCTTTGCTGTGTATTCCCATGTACCTTGGCTTGCCCTTTCGACTGTCCATGAAGGTGCCTATTCAGATCCTTGGCTGTAAGTGACTATGAACTTTGGTTACTACGTTGTTACCTTTACTGCCTGGGTATGGTTTCCTATTCACCAATAGTCCAACCTGCCTGTCCATTGTTTCAACTCTGACTTCCTGTAGCCAAAGAAAGTGATAGTGAGGAGGGAGGGGGGATAAAGTTTAAAAGTACAAGGAAGGATAGTGGGATTTCCAATGGTTGCAGCTCTGGGGGGTCCCCTCGTATGTACATTAACTACGTCAGAGGTAGCGAATGACATAAGTCACAAGTCAATGGTGTAAGCATGCGTTGGCACCCAAATGCATGTCCATGGTTGTCAAAGTAGAACCATTCCCACCACATTTATCATTGGCATAGTATAAGACAAGCTATGTAGAGACATGTATAGATCAAAAAAATCTGCTCTTTTAAGTACAATAGTGCAGTATTTTTATGACGGGTTCATTTTGGTGAGATAATAGGATTACCGAGTTTTCTTGAAGTGTAAAAAATAATGAATTAATAGAATGAGCCATGATACAATACTATTTCACAGCTGCGCTTTCTTCTGACACATCCAAGCTATATGGTTCCTGTATTCTCTCTCTTCTGCGCATGGATGGTTAGGTTTGATTGGATTTGACATAAAACAGGATATAGTGCTGTTCTGTAGGCATCGGATTTGTAAAACAGTCATGAAAGTTTGTTAAACTGGAAAAATGACTTATTCTTTGCTAGCCCACGAGAAGTACGGGATTCGGAGCGCAGAAGGTGTTTTTTTTGTCAAGGTCAGAATGCTTTCAGAGAAACGAAATAAAAATCCATAGTTACAATGTATAAAAATAGACAGGAAATTAAATGGACATCATATAATTTAATGAATAAAAATATCGGCTGTCATCAAGGAAAACCAAAGGCGATCAAGTACATTCTCTCAAAGGTCTTTTTTTCCCCCGAGAATTCAGCTTCTTAAAGAAAGCATGACTGTAAAATATCAAATACTTTTCTCCCTGTTTAATATGCCACCGATTGTTAATTTTATTGTCATGTTTTATTGTGGTTCTGCAACATGTCAGTTAAAGGGACAGTAAAGCCTCATAGAAAATATAATCTAAAAAAGGCACAGTTGATGCACATGATATCTGATCCTCACATTTTGAAAAATTATAACATTTTATAACATATCCCAAAAAATATACTGCCCAATGTTGGGCTGAGACTAATGATTACTCTTTTTTACAGTATAACAAATGGAACATTTTTTTATAAACCTCACCCAATCACAACTGTTTTTAGAGGACATGAACTATCTTTACGTTTTCATAAGATGTAAAACCCCTTCACAGTTTATTTATTAATCCCTTTAAGGTTGCCATAGGCAGCTGCCTAGTGCCTAAACATTTTTACATGGCACCATAACGGGTATGGAACCACCTCTTATGGGAACTATTCCCTCTTTAGGCTGCAGACCCACTTTATACTCTGGAGGTGTCATGTCATATATCTATATATATATATATATATATATATATATATATATATATATGTATATTTAATTTTATTTATTTATATCCTATATAACGACTGTATGATTTCCACTCCATATTGCTTATAGGCCGTGTCCTCATATATTTGTATGAAAATAATGTTTATTTATATATATATATATTTTCTCTTTTTTTTTTATAACTTCTGAGTATACTAAAAAATGAAAGAGTGAAAATGCTCTTCCCAAGCAGGTCCAACTGGGGCTAAATTCTCCAACCCAAGATAGACTTACCTCCAGTAATTAAATTCCACTTCTCCCATTCACTACAAAAAGATAAAAATCAGTGATATTTTACATCAGGTCATGGAATCCAGCCATTGTTCATGAACACATTGAGGAACAGAAGGATTACCAAGTGGAGATTTAGCCGACCGAGGACACACCATTAATCATCTCCATTATCATTTCTCAATGATATGCCTCTTTCAGACCATCACAATCCTTATCCCTGAATGCTTTGGACTGAATGAGAAGACTTGATATAACTCAAGATTTTACAGTTCCAGAAACAAATGAAACTGTGGGTTTATTATCATTCAGAACTATAAACGTATGGTTTCAAATGTCATTGCTGAATATTAATTACTGCTTTTTTTTTTTCTTTTTAGGTAACTATGGTGAAAGGGGTATGGAAGCATTCAAAGATATGTCGGCTAAGGATGGTGTTTGCATTGCCCACTCATATAAGATTTATAGCAATGCTGGAGAACAGAGTTTTGACAAATTACTGAAGAAATTACGTAGCCACCTTCCCAAAGCCAGGGTGGTTGTTTGCTTCTGTGAAGGAATGACAGTAAGAGGGCTTTTAATGGCAATGCGGCGCCAGGGACTGATTGGAGAATTCCTTTTACTGGGAAGGTAAGTTGATTTAAACAATTTGATTGTTAAAACGTTTTAATGAATTAAATTAAAATTAAACATCAAAGACCACCCACCGTCTAGAAAAACTGGCACACAAATGGGCAACCTCTACATCCCCGATTATTTGTGGTCCTTCAGGGTTGAATTGGAAAGCACTAAAGCACTTGGTACTGGTATCAAGTTACTGCATACAGATTATGTTTTAATGTAGCCCAAAAATGTAGCCGCAAATTTCAATGGCGTGTGTCTAGATTGGTAGAAATGTGCTCTTCCATCAAAATCTAAACATCCTGGGGAAAAAATATTACATCTAGTATTACATGTCAGTCATGCCAATAGATATGAAATATATAATAGTTCTAAATAAACTTTTGTATTTCACCAACCCGCCTAAAGCTTATTCAGTCCTAATCCCCCTCTGACTTCAGCACCACCCTTCCTGGCATCGTGACAAAGATAGTAGACTAAATGCGTTTTCGCGGGTCTAGCGAATCCTTTTAGGGTAGGATTAGCTTTATGCTAATTATCTCAGGCACTTATGCATAAAAGTTATATTGCTTTGTGTTTTCCAGGAAAACACAGTTTTCGAATAACTGTAATTATACATCATTGCACCTTTCACTTGAGCTGAAAACCAATTGTGTATAAAACAATTCCAGTGAAAATGTATTTACTCTGTTAATGGATTAGAGTGGTCAGCGCTAAAATGTTCACAATGTTATAATTAGTTATTTTAATAATCTCACGCTGTATTATTTATTTCAGATAAGTGCCAACATATCCGCAAACAGTAGCTGAAAGCGGAAACGGCACATTTACCAAATCCTGTATTATTTATGTATATTTATTAAGCATATGTATACAGATTTTATATATATATATATAATTCACATTCCATTTATATTCCATATAACCAGCCATCTTCTTGTTCTCAGTATCTGCATAATTATTCCTCCCCATTAAGTATTCTCTTCCTTGCCATATTGAGACAAAGATCTTAGGATCCTAAGGATTTTAGCCTTTTAAACTAAAGCTATAGGAAGTTTTTTGGTTCTTTTTTCCCCTAAAATCTTATGGTTCTGTATATATAACATTTCCCATGTACATGTTATTGGTATTTCAATTAGTTTTTACACTTTTATATACAAACAAAATCTTTTATCTGTTTTTTTTTTTTTTTATCCTTTTAACCTTTAAAAAATGTAAAATTTTAAAAAAATATATAGGGTCGCCTATACACTCCCAGCACGGGAGTGTATAGGCGACCCTATATATTTTTTTAAAATTTTAAATTTTTTATTCATAGATTTCTAGTCCCATAACATGATATAATGGTAAAAATAAAAAATAAAAATACAATATTATTTCCCCATAAATATTTTATAAAAGTAATGGAAACTAAACATTTTCTAGAAGTCCCCATGCCTTAATTAAGGTATCCATTAGGTGTGGTTGTACATACAAGTATATTGCATATGCAGCGCATGTAGGTGATGGTATACAATATATTGCAGAGAAGGGTTTACTTTCTATATTTGTGCTAAACTGGCCATCTGGCTCTCTGTGCAGATGCCTGTTGGGCCGGTGGCCAGGAGGGCCTCGCACTTACTGATACTGTGGCTCCACTGGAAGATTGAGTCCAGTAGTGTGTGGCTGCGTGATGTGCGGCTACTCATATTCTGCCGGCCTCCATGGATATTTCTGGAATTTCAGAATATTTGTAAATAGAGAATAAGTATAATTAGATTAGCCTTTATTTAGTTACACACCTACGAGCCACTGAAAGTTGCCTTATAGCCAAAAAAGCCATTAGCACCCCAAGCGCTAGTCCCCATCCAGCTCAACCCAGTCCCCATCCCATTTCTGATGCAATTGGAGCGAGCCACCACTGAGCACAGCTGGCCCCAACTCCCTGACCTGGCACTAACTTGCCTCTCATACCTGGGAAGTTCAGGTCATACGCAGATCAGACTGCGGTAGAAAATTCTAGTTATAAACTGTCATTATTTGCACATATCTGGAATAAAAAAAGAAAATCAATGTAGAAGGTCACCTTTTTTCCTTCTATCGTTGTCGAGAAAACAATTACTGTAATTTTTAAAACTAATAAAAATTGGCAGCTGTGTTTGCTGTGAAGATAATTGTTTTTTGTTTTTTTATTACCACCAGGCCAACTAACGATTATAACTAATGTTATGTAAATACCAGAATGGAATATACTCCAAGCTTCTTATAAATTAAATTATGATATAAATAAAAATGATTATTTGTATGTACTTCCTAAAATGTTCAGAAGAACACCAAGAAAGTAGCATAATTGATGGTTAGCTCAGAAACTCAAGGGTATTATAAATTGGCGAGAAATAAAACGTACATATTCAAGATATAACTGCTTAATAAAAAATAAAAAAAATATATAAAATTTAAAAAAATAAATAAATAAAAAGAAATTGAAAAAAACAATTCATAGACTGATCCGAGCCACCTTGGGGCCAAAAATAAAAATGTTAAAATTACAATACAAAGAAAAAAAAAGATCACTCTATTATGCTAACAGAGCGAAAATCTACTCGAAATATCTTTCCCCTTTCAAATTGGAAGTGATAGGAGCCTTGTCTCTAGAGGCTGAAGCTGAAGGCAACTGATAACGTGGATGAAATAACAAAAACCATTAAACCTCACTTCAGTGGCATTTAGCTTCCTGGTGACCGAGCTTTCAAACCTGCCGTTCATCTTGGTGGAAAAAGAAAATGGAGCGATATTCGTCACCAGCAGCGAATACGACTTTCTTTTGCCTTAAACAAAGGATTGCGAATGTACTGTATTGATCTACGAGATCTGAGCCGTAAAAGCACAGCTGCAGGAGAAAGCAAAGACTGCTCATTATTTTGATAACTTGAAAGGGATACTGTGAAGTAATAACTTTTTTTTTGTGAGTAATAAAACACATAACAGAAAATACCATAAAAACGATAATACGCGGCATTCCGTAATAAAATTCGGTTAAACAATCGGTATGTCTCTAGATTTGGTCAAGGTTCGTAGGCCACCCTCTCCAGTGCCATTTCGTGAAAGTCCAGGGATCTATTACCCAACACATATTTTAGAGCTTCTTGATCCAAGGAGAAATCCGATTGCCTCTTGGTGTCGAGAAGGAATTTTTTTCCCCTGGTGGCAGAATTCGAAGTAGCTTAATTAGGTTTTTTTTGCCTTCTTTTGGATCAAGAATAGGAAGGTTAGGTAGAAGGGTTGAACTTGATGGACTTAGGTCTTTTTTCAACTATATGAACTATGTAACTATGTATGTGACACACACCCGGATGTATTATTTTAATGGTCATCTACTGTTTTCACAAAGCATAGAATTTGATGGCAGATAGAAACCAGTTGGCCTATTTAGTCTGCCCATTTATTCCATGTGTAAAAGCCTCGAAGCACATTCGGTCGTTGGTCTCATCTAAGATTCAGGAGCCTTATCCAATGCATGATTAAATTCCCTCGGCACTTGTGCTGTGAGGCTGTTCCACTTATCTACCACCTTCTCGATAAAGTACACATTTAGAATGTGACCTCGATTCCTAGACATCTAGGTTCAAAGGCTTCTCGCTGTAGGTTCTAAAAATGACTTTAGCTCAATATCTTCTTGCATGTAACGTTCAGAGCATTATTAAAGGAATATGTATATGTGTGTATATATATATATATATATATATATATATATATATTATTTATCACCAAAAAACATGTATTAATATGAAGAAGTATAAAATAATTGAAAATTGTTACTTGATAAGAAATAAAAGAAAACGGTTCGACAGTCTAGTTTATGATATTGCCCCGTGCAAGGGTGTTTAGAGTAGATCATTTGCTCAACAATATTTCATATTTCCATATGAAGTTCCATCATGACATCAGAAATAAATGTAGAGCCGCCATATTGTCTTTAAAGATCATCTTCCTTTATCGTAAATATTGAAGCTCCCCCTACCCAACCCCATCGTGTTCTACATGGTAGAACATTCGGACCACTTGAAAGGGGAAATATCACTATTTTTAAAGCTGCCTAAGGGCTGAGCTTTTTGTTTGTCAATTCGTATAATTGGATTTAACAATAGGGGACTATTTCTCTTTTCTGGAAACCATTAGCCATTACATTGGTTTACTAAGTAAAATATTCAGGAAAGATGATAGGTTAGCTTTAAGCCTGGTTCTAAAGCCCTTTCTACGTGGCAGTTATCGCTAGGGAGAGCCGTACACAAACAGCAGCTGTGGGGAAAAAAAACAACGTTAATTCAGAATAATTAGACATCGCAACTGTTACTTTTTCCCATTCCTATCACATATTTTAGCAAAAGGTGCTAAATAGCAATTGCTGAAGCCTGACACCGCAGTGGCGTATAAATTAAGCTAAATTGTTAATGTGCTAAAACGTGCCACTTTCTAAAAAAAATAATTATAAATTTGAAAAAAAATAGATGAAATAAAAATACATTTATTCCTGTCTTTATCTAATTAAAAAAAAAATATATATATATATATTGTACAGATTTTAAATCCAGAAGACCCAAAGAGCTGTAATGTTCACCCTTCGCTGGCTGGAGTTGTTTAAACGTTGAGTTGCTCACTCCCATTTCCTGCCACTACTGGCCACCCTTGCCACTCAGAACCACTCAAACTCATTATAAGGTCCAGCTGCAGTTGATTACATGATCAAGACAACCTTTATAAACCTGCCCAGCCCTGCAGTCTGGGCCTTGACATTGACGTTTGAGGACTACTTGTTTTGGTTCCTGATCTGTTCCTGCTTTGGTTCCTGATCTGTTCCTGCTTTGGTTCCTGATTTGTTCCTGAGTTGCGGCCAGCGCCCCACTAAGTGGACTCCCAAGTCGAGTGCCCTGCAAGTGGGCAACCTGCCGTGTGCCCTGCAAGTGGGCTTCCTGCCGTGTGCCCTGCAAGTGGGCTTCCTGCCGTGTGCCCTGCAAGTGGGCTACCTGCCGTGTGCCCTGCAAGTGGGCTACCTGCCGTGTGCCCTGCAAGTGGGCTGCCTGCCGTGTGCCCTGCAAGTGGGCTTCCTGCCGTGTGCCCTGCAAGTGGGCTACCTGCCGTGTGCCCTGCAAGTGGGCTACCTGCCGTGTGCCCTGCAAGTGGGCTACCTGCCGTGTGCCCTGCAAGTGGGCTGCCTGCCGTGTGCCCTGCAAGTGGGCTTCCTGCCGTGTGCCCCAACCTGAGGGCTTTCAGCCGTGTGCCCTGCAAGTGGGCTTCCTGCCGTGTGCCCTGCAAGTGGGCAACCTGCCGTGTGCCCTGCAAGTGGGCAACCTGCCGTGTGCCCTGCAAGTGGGCAACCTGCCGTGTGCCCTGCAAGTGGGCAACCTGCCGTGTGCCCCAACGAGAGGGCTTTGTGGCGTGTGTGTGCCCCAACGAGACGGCTTCGTGGCGTGTGTGTGCCCCAACGAGACGGCTTCCTGCAAGTGTGCTTCCTGCCGTGTGCCCTGCAAGTGGGCTTCGTGCCGTGTGTGCCCCAACCCGAGGGCTTCCAGCCGTGTGTGCCCCAACCCGAGGGCTTCCTGCCAAGTGACTTTCCTTGTTTATATTGTTGTACCATCATATACAATACAACTCTTAATCCTGATCTTCTGTCTGTGGTTTATTTCCTGCGCCTGTCTGTAACAACCCCAGGCCATCAAGCATCGTGGGGTACAGACAGAGCCCCTCGTATCCCCTGCACCTGGGCTCCTATCAGACCTGCTCCCCCGGTTTTAATATGCGCTGGATGTTGATCTACTGCGTAATCATCATTTGTGAGTAAAGGCTTAAAATGCTACAGAATTCAATTAATTATTTGAACTAAAATATTAGGAGTTTTAGACCTTTGTTAGTAAAGTAAAACTTTTTTTCCCATTAGGGTAGCCTTATATTCAAGCAATATACGGTAAGACAGTCGAGCACATACGGTAAGACAAGACCAAGGACTGAGTTTAGTTTGAGGTCTTATATCAGGTAGAAAATTAATTAAAACTGGTTGGGCCAACTGGTTCACCTCAAGCACCAGGTACAACTTCTAGTACTGCATGATGATTTGTATCGACAATTATACGACATTTATTAAAAAGCGACGCCAACTCATTTATTGTATTCATAGCTACACTTAAAAATAACATTGGTGATATTAAATGTGCTAAGAAATATTTTCCAGTCAATACAAGTTTATTTTGGGTCACATTTGTGTTGTAACAGAGTAATTTATTTTCTACCAATTATACCAAGTATACTTTCTACTCCGCATCAATAAATATTAATAAAGTAATAATAAATTAATAAAATATTACAAATTCCCCTAGAATTTCAGGTTTTCCTGACGTGGTAACCACTGTTTATACCTACAATGCCTCAGACTTATTTTAAAAATGTATATGATGATCTTTGGAATGATCGTTCATTGATCATTAGGAATTTATAAAAAAAAAAAACCTCAATTATGTTAATCTAAGTATTTTAGGAATTTGGTTTTACGTTGCATGAGAGGATAGAAAACAAAACATTTCAATTCTCTACCTGTAGCTTTTTTCGCATTTAAGAGACATTAAGACGTCAAAAGTGTGTTTTTCACATTCGTACCATAAATGTTCTTCTTTCTTTGCAAAAAAAAATTATGAAGAACCTAGCATCAGAGGAAATTATTTTGGAAAATTTAAATTTTTTCCTTTTAGATTTTTTCTTTCTGATTAAGGAATTAGGGAATTAACATATGGCGGTTTTAGGGGGGAAAAAAACAGAATAGTACAAGCATGGTACGATATTGTTTTTCATTTAAATCATACATATGCACCCCTGCTTTTTTTCTGCAACAATTTTGTGATAACTAAATACGTTTCAAGCCTGTTAAGTGATATCGTAGCCAGATTAACCATTTTTAGTAAAAAGGACAGTATAGCATAAAAACCTAGACACAACACTAGCCAGGTCTCACTATATTTTTATTTTAAGTCTAGATCTTGATTAAATTGTAATCTCCTTGTACATTCTGGATTACTTGCATGTGAAGCTATGTGCAGGGCGGCCAATTTAACCATTTTCCTGACGGCGTCATATAGCTGTCCCGAATCTAAGACAAGACTAAGGACTGGTGAATTTCTGGAGTTCTATGGTTCTGTCCTAGAGGTTATCCCAGCTGAGCCTCCAAAGCTGTCTTTTGGCCTCCAGATGTGGTATTTAGCTCCAACTATTGTCTAGTCCCACCAATGTTCTTCTCTTTTCAGCCCACTAAATATGATTTATTTTTTTTAACCCTGTTTCCCAAGTATGCATATTATATATGATATATAAATAATATTTCCTGGTAACGTTACCTCTGAATTAAGAGTGCTTATTAAATGTGTGCCTATTCGACCCCACATTATATGACAATAAATGAAAAAAATATATATATAATTTGGGCCTGTTGACAGCTTGGATATCCATGGTAAATCCTACGCTATATTCACAGATATCCGGTGTCATAAGGCTTAACTCTGCCTTTAAGGAGAGCAACATCTGTGTTAAAATGTATTTCTATCAGACTATTTTCCGCTCAAATCTATTAATCTCAATGAACGACAAACGGTATCAGATGCTTACAAAAAAGATACTTGTGTTCATAATTCCACAGCCCGGTAAATAAATCTATAAATAAAGCGGTACTTTAGGATACGACTTTGTCATTTTTGCATCCGTGGACAAAAATAGGACTTCGGGTGAACTTGTGACCCGTAAAAATAGTACGCTGTTCTCGGTTCCTGTTTATAGATACCATGTTTCAAGGGTAAATGTCAATGTGTATATCAAACAAATCTACCCCGGGGGGGCTCGTGTTAACTCTCTGAACAGTCACTGTTTTTCCTGTATAAAGGGGGTCTATGGATCGTGCTAAAGGGACAGTAGATCCAAAAGAGGGTTCGGTAAGTCAAGCTTTGGCAAGAAAACGCCTACATTGAATTAAATGGGAGCGCTTTCTGTGAACATGCGCTAGGGGGGTCTCTTTAGACCCCCTGGAACTCTAACATGAACCAATGATGGCGCTGTTGCGTGGTGAGCAGGCCATGCATGCGCGCTGGTAAGCAGGAGACGTGTTAAGCCAAAATCATCATTTAAATATAATTTATACATGGTCTAACCTGAGTCCTGGGAATATTTGTTCCCCTTATTGTACTTCTTGGATGACTTCCTTCAATAATTAAAGATTAATTGAGATCATAATCATTTATCCTTTTGTGGCATTTTATGCAATTGCCTGAATTTCTGGCACACGGAAAGTTAGCTCATTAAATGTAACCTATCGAGGAGAACGCATTATCTGATGTTTAAATGTAGCTCCATGCCACTTATTTTTTGTGTAATAATTAAATCTTTGTAGATAACAGGGAGTCGGGGTTATCAGGCAAGCAGTCGATGAATGACAAAAAAAAGTTTTAAAACAAAAGAAAAGCAATTGAAATATAGTTGAACTGATGACATCATAATTAAACTCCTGCCCTCAAAATATTGGATTTTGAATCATTACCTAATATGTTCCACTTAACAATTTCAGTGAATCATGGTTTTGTATTTTTCTTACTATCCTTATTAAACTTTGTTTCATTTTAGTGACTTTAATACCAAGGAGGTGTAACTACCTATCTATACTATATGTATACCCCCCCACTCCTCATTATTGACTTCTGTTGCTAATAGGTTTATAAAATCAAGAACATAGGCAGCCATCTCCATAGACAAGCATTGGCTGTAGAATGGGTCATACTGAAGAGCTCAGTGGCTTTCATAGGATGCCCCCTTTGCTGCAAGTCGGTTTTTGATCCACTTGACCTATTATTTAAGGTGGAAGCATCTAGAAGTAACCACAGTCAGGAAACGGTATAGACCGCGCACACTCACTGAGCAGGACTGCCCAGTGCGAAAGCACCTAAAAGTACTCTGTAGCATCACTCAGTAGAAAGTTCCAAACTGCCCCTGGAAGCAACACAAGCATTCTGCTTCGGGAGCTTCATGAAATTGGTTTCCATGGCCAAGTACGCTTCCAACTTTTTGGTGCACCCCAGTGCACAAAGCAAGGTTCATAAAGGCATGGTTGGATGAGTTTGGGGTGGAAGAACTTGACCCACCGCACAGAGCCCTGACCTCAACCCCATCGAACACCTTTGGGATGAACTAGAATGGAGATTGCGAGCCGGACCTTCTCATCCAACATCAGAACAAATGTTCTAATTCCCAGTAAAACCTTAACACCCCTCCTCCTACCTACCTCTGTGGATCATCTTTCCCATTGCCTCGCCTGGTTTTGGACTCTTATTATATCTGTGAATATTATTATTTATTTAGTTAGTGTGACTGGAGTGGCACTTTTGCCTCTTGTGCAATATACCCTAACTTCTTCTAGATTGTAATCCCTTTACGGCAGGGGCGTATCTACCTTTTGTTTTGGAAATCCAAGTTATACACTACATGTTCTTTCCTGCTCGTCCATTGTACAGAGCTATGGAATCTGATGGCATTATATAAATCACTAAAAATAATATTCTTCATAAAGGTTAACATTCTCTTCTTCCAGATTCTTCGGATTTTCACCCAGTTTTGCCAAAGGCCAGGTCGACAAATTTACACCAGATATATACCTAAGATTAAGTTAATTATTTTCAGGTCTGGGTGTCTAGAATGCAAAACCTGATTCCCATTTTCATTTCACCTAATTCTTTTTTTAGACCCCCTTACTATCTACTCTAATTCTATAGAGTCCTAATCATGTACCGTTTTGTGCCGTATTCCTTATACATTCTCTTATACACCAATGTCATCGTCGTTTCTGGGTCTTTATGTTATTGACCATCAGGGATGAGCGAGAGACGCTTTTGACCCTGCTTATCTGATTGTTTTAAGGACCTTGCTACCGGCCCTGACCTTTTGCCTGAGTGACCACGATTATTCAATTATCCCTCGCTGCCGCATACTCGACCTCGTTGCCTTTTGGACTCCACTTCCCAAAAGCCCTTACATTGGCATTGCTAAAATCCCATCGTTTTATAAATGGTAAAAATCCAACATATTTTTTTTTAGAATGGCTATATATTGTCTACCTGAGCTTAATGTGGTTTTATATCAATATGACCTGGCAGGCTATTTTGTAAGTATGGGGAAATATATGTGAGATAGAAGAGACGCGCACCAATTGGGTAAATGTCATTGAAACGCACCTTTAAATGGCTGTGAGTAAATGTATTATGTACTTACAGAATGTATTTATAAGAACAAGATTAGGAACACAATTTACTTTGTATAACCCTAATAAAATCATTCATGTGCAAAATAGATTTTACTGTGCGGCAACAAATTCGGTAGGACCAGATAAAGGAATTTGCAGACACTTTTTTAAAAGCGAATGAACAATGTTACGTTTCTTCCTCTCTCTCTCGAGGACGGACCTTCTGCCTTCTCGGTAACGCAGTCGGTTCACATTAGCGTTTGAATCAGTAACACAGAATGCTGATTTCTTTTCTGTCTGAATCAGAAATATACATATTAAGTAATTGCTTAGGCTGAGGAATAAACAAGATGAGTTACAACGCGCCCCGTCGAGCAATGGGATCGTTTAAGATTCATTTATGTAATTTAGATGTAATTTATTAATATGTATTGGCTTTTCCTAATCTTTTTGTTCACTTAGGCTAAAATAGAAAGCAAAGCTGTGCTTGGAATTCAACATGGAGTTTTTTTTAATGTTTCTATTTACTGTGGGTTTGGAGGCACCATTGAGAAGGGATACATGGGGTTGTAGGAATAGTTATAGGAACAGGCTATGTGATGAGATATAATATACCCACGGGTCAGCAGACCGCAAATGTTACAGTCTTGTATATTTTGACTGCACTTCCTGTTACTTGTGATCTTGTAGAGGGCTGGAAGAATATTATTTCTCTGCTCATTATGGTGCCTGTCACTCATACACACACCCTTTCTTTCTCAGGCATACACACACTCATGCTCACACACACCTACTTGCATACAGTCATGTTAACGTGGCGTTAGGTGACACCGCTGCTCTTCTGCTTGCTACAGCCATCCAGCCCAAGTCATTCATGTTTGAAAAATATTCCCCCAGGCCTGCCTGCCCCTACTCCACACAGATGATAACACATAGATCCACCAACCTTCAAGGTCCTTGCTACCCTACTCGAGGGCCAGCAGCAGACCAGCCCTAGAAACCCCCTCCCTTTACCCACTGGTAAAATGAGAGGTGGGGAAAAAAAACTCATGGACCCCCTCCACTAACATTAAAGATTAAGTCAACTTTACAATAGGACCATGGACCTTCTTGATAAAATAACAAACTTGCTTGCCTATTGTTGAAAGGACCAACTTAGAAAAGTTGCTACAATTTTTTCGCTTTATTTGGATTGGATACCCAACAATAATGCCCATGGGTGTTCGATGATATCAAAATGCCCCATCCCCTCAAATATATATGTTATACATGATCAATGCAGGGACATCTATTCTTTTTGGTTGAAATAATGACAAATGAGAAAAGTGTTTTAAAGGGTTGTTGGCAACAATCTAATTTCTAATTATATCACTTGTGGATTCAGGGAATCTCAGCTGCATATTAGTCAACAGATAGTAAACAGATTTAAACTCAAGCCGAGTACATCAATTATCTTTAGAGGAATTAATTGGGCTTTCATGCAGCAATTTAATAATGGATTGGTCATAGTTTGAAAGCAATTAAGAATAGTTTGCAAAAACATGCGGTTTCATAAAGTGTTGCTTTTCTGGTAGAACAGTTAAAATATAAGTTATTGCCCCAGAAATAAAAATTAGTAATAAAACTACTATTCCTAACCATTCAAGAATTATGTCATGCACATATTGGGCCTGATTTAATGAGCTGTCCAACCCTTAATTGGTGTTATCGGTGGTTGGAAATGTATAGTTTGCGATTCAGGTTTATATCATGGAACTTTAGACCCCAACTACTGAAAAAGCTACATATTAACTAATAGGAAAAATCTTCACTTCAATGGGGTGTCGTTATAATTAGCTTGTGTGACACAAATACTTTATACATACACAAACCAAATCAGTATATTTATCCTTGATATGGTTAATGAATACAGGATTAATATATTTTTTGGACTTTATGACAGAAAAGTATTATTGCTCAATTGAAATAACCAAATCGAGGATATTCAATTGAATTACTGCATAACTTGTATTATTATATATTGAATTATATATATCATCATGTTGCCCAGAGCAATGGGATATAAACAGGAGATAACAAGCAGCACATTAAATAAGAATTTAGACTTAAAGAACAGAGGAGGACCCTGCTCAAGTATGGTGTCAGTCTAGAAAGACATGAGGGTATATTACTCAAGGGGTGAAGGTGCTAATAGATCAACTACACCATGTAAAGAGTGATATAATAAATACTATTACTAGACTTACTGAAGAAAGAGGGTATGATGGGAGACACATGGCAGCAGGAATAAGGGCTAGGAAAGGTGTGTTGGAGGTATGTGGGTGAAGAGGCATCAAGCTATGACTTGACAAGCTTCCTGAGGAAGAGGGTCTCAAGTGATCGATTGAAGTGGAAAGGTAGGGCATTCCGAAGGACAGGACCGCTCTTTGTGAAGTATTCATGCATGAGAAGCCCCAATTACAGCAGAGGACTATAATTATCAGATGAGTGGATGGACCAGGTAGGCTTATGTTTGGAGATAAATGTGGAGATGTAGGTTGAGGAACTGCTTTGAAGAGCTTTATAAGTGAGAGTCGGGACTTTAAATGAAACCCTAGAACCATACAGGCAGCCAGTAAAGAGACTGACTGATGAAAGAGGTGTTAATAGAATAATCGTTAAGGAAGATAAGGCTGGCAACAGCGATTTATGATGGACTGTAAGGGGACAAGAAGAGGCAGACCAGCAAAGACATAGTTGCAGTAGTCAAGACAGGAGATAATGAGTGCGTGATATACTATATTATAAATGTACCATATCTAAGTGCTCTATAATTGTACTACTGTGATAAAATTTTTGTCATTTTAATAACTTTTTAGTTCTCATAGCATTTAGCATTGTGATAAAAAGGAGATGTTCTATCTATCTATCTATCTATCTATCTATCCATCTTTCAATTTATCGCCTATCTATCTCTCTTGCTCTCTTTCTCTACCAATCTCTCTCTATCTATCTATCTATCTATCTATCTATCTGATATGCTAGTAATTAAGTCATCAAAGACAGCCATATATTGTGCTTAAGTGTCAAGACAATATATGTGATTATGGCTTCATCATTGTTCAGACACTTTAATATTTACTTTTGTCCCTCTGTTTCTGTGTCTGATTATATATTTGTCACCGAGTGACTGATAAGAAAACAATAGGAACAAAAAAAGAAGAAAATAAGGAAACTAAATTAATTTTAGTAGAATTCCATTGCAATGGTTCCCAGTTAGTCCCATGTTTATCTCCACTGAACTCAGGCTGATGAGTTGCGATTTAACCTGTTCCATTTTTGATAGAACATCTTGTGGTGGATGTTTACCCTCTTAAAGCCATACTTTTCTACTACTTTTATTTAGAAAGCATGGAAAACATATTAAAGTAATATCCAAAACATTACAGAATTCATAGTTTTAGATAATTTCAAATTATAATAATTTTTAGATTTAAGGTAAAATGGCTAAACCACACTGACCCATTCCCAAGTTCTTTATTGCCAACCGAGCATCTCCATGAAGAGCTAATTTACAATTTTAAATGTATTTTAATTTGTCGTATATTTTGATACATTTTTAAATAAAACGATATTTATATTTTTCAAAAATGTTTGTGATTAGAACACTCATCTTAAAGTGGTCCTGTCATTAAACTTTAACCTGATATTATTAAATGGAGCATTAAAATGTGTTGTGTTAACCAGTTCAGCACACACTATGTCCATACCTGGGGACTTTCAGGCCAAGGCTACCCCTGGTCAGGGGGAACGGTCTACTGGGAGCAGGACTGGCAACATACGTGGGCATATGGCCCATTTATATAGGGGCGGGAGGGGAATAGGGCAATAAATGAGTGAGCCTGCGACCTAGAGATTTAGCGCCATCACCCAGAGAACCGGAGAAGAGGCTCTTCATCTGGCATCTCTGGGATATCAATATGACCCATCGTTTTCAGCCTACCTTCATTTCCAATGGACACTAAATTTCCTCTTATTTCCTCTTTTCTGGACCAATTGTAAAACAGGGTATGCTGCTTTAAAAACTGGTAAATTAACATCCAACAAGGGCAACAGGGGTCAGCAACATGCAGGAATAAATTATCTTCTCAACAAAAGAGACAAGAAACATATTTTGTATTACATGCCTTAACAAATGTTCTGTCAATTGATTTAAAGTTCATATTGGGAGACAGAGCTGTTTTAAATCTGAGCTATATTCTAACTTACTTTCAGCATTAAATATTTTATCATAAAATAAAACAACATTTTCTCCCGCTTAATCACGCTATGGTTGAATTATTTAGCATGTTAAACCTACTCAATGAAACCTCCTTAATTGGTACAAAAATCATTAAGACTACACTGTATGAAATTATTCCTTAAAACGGAATTCATTACAATTTTGCTAAGCAACAGTTATTATCTTGGGAGCTCATTTAATGATTTACTAAATAAATCATTTGTAAGTAACTTGTGAATAATTATTCCAAACTTTTAATCACTGATGTATTTTTTTTTTTTAATTAGAGGCATCCAAAAAATTGGATGAAGAAGAGGAACTGATCTCTTAGCTAGGGGCTGAAAATAATAATTCCCTTGAGCGATTTGATGTAAGATATTCAATGCATTTCCAAATTTGGAAACCATCTACAATAAGAAACAGTTTGGTCTGGGGCAACATTTTTTGCAAAGGTTAATATAATGTTTGTATATTAATTGTTTTTATCGTGGTGGAAATATTATTTATATTAGTACATTATTAAATCAATTAGAGTAAGTATACTGGTTAATTCCACCTAGCCGCCTTCTATCTGATTCATTCATTTTCTAAAACTTGCAGTTCTACTTATGGCCACTAGGAGTACCATTGTATCAATAGGCATTGAGGTTCTATTCGCTATCTGCGTTAATTAAAACGCAACTATTAGATGTTAATTGTTTGGAAAAACCTTAAACAAAATAAAAGCTTTATTGACTCGTCCTAATCATTAACTTGCTAAGAAAGCCATATACAGTATGATGTATAGACAGAATAAAAGGAATTGAGTGGATGACAATAAAAACAAACTGTATATAAACTTTGGCAACTTTCAGCCCTCATATTGTTTTGTAACAATGAGTAAATGATTTTGAGATATCGTTCTTGACAGCAATATGAGGTGTTGAGTAAATTTTCAATAATATCTGACACCTTGCCGTTGGATATTGGATAGGGACATACTATTTACTGTCAGAGATGTAATAGTTTATAATTGGATATAGAACAATGCCCCGTTTATAGTCAATAAATTAGGACAAAATGTGTTGTTGCTGTACATATATATATATATATATATCATATATAATTCCTGCATAATCTGTTTTGATATAATACAAGCGCACAAGAGGTTTAATGTGTTCTGTGCTATTAGTTACATAATTATATAGGCTGAAAAAAGACATGCGTCCATCAAGTTCAGTTCAGTTCAGTTTGTTGCTGTTGATCCAAAAGAAGGCAAAAAACACCAGTTTGGCTCTTTCCAATTTTGTACTAACCAGGGAAAAAATTCCAAAATGGCAGTCAGCTATGAGTTCAAATTATCCAACATAATGTTTGCACAGTGTGTAAAGAACCTTTGTGTATTTTGATTAAATTGTTTTCCGATAGAGGAGGAGGGAGTTTCAGTTGCTCTTCTAGTTGTTAGATTCTTAGGCATCCCCTTCAAGAATATAAAACACTATTCCCAATTGGGCAAGCTGGTTCACCATATGAGCCCAAGATAAAACTTCATTTCAGGTTGTTATTACATTGCATTACATTTATTTATACAGATTATTGTTATTATTATAGGTTAGAATAAACATTAAAATGGAGAATATACACAATGCAAAGTAACATTAACACATGTTAATACACACTGGTACAGAAGTCGAAAGTGACCCTCACTTACAAGCTTACACCCGATTTAGGGGATAAGGACTGCTTGGGCAAGGATGACTTAGGTGCGGTGAGGGTCATATGGAGAAAATTAGTGGCATGAAGATCTTGATGGGGAAAACAGATGGCTCCTTTCCGTGACACAGGTTGTAGGCATTAGGGAAATAAATGATGTGCTTCTCTGACCAGGTAGATTTGTAGTTAGTGTGTAAAGTTACAAGAAAAGCAGCAATGCCAGAGATTCAGCAATTTGGCGTTCATAGAAAGGAGTGAAGCCGAAGTTCTTCAAGTTAAGACAGCTTTTATTAGACCCAAAGTAAAGAACAATAAAACATGGGAGTTCAAGTTTTATTTTGAAGGGTATGGAGAGCCAATGATAGACTGGCAAACCGGGGCAGAGGATGAAGAACAATGGGATTAGAAGGTTATCAGAGGTGTTCCAAATTGGAGTAGTGAAATATGGAAGGGGAGAGGGTCGTTTAGTAGGGAGTTGCACTAATGCAGAAGGGATATCACAAGGTAATTATTTATATTTTAATAGATATTTTGGCAGGTGAAGGCCACAGGATTTGGTGGGTGAAAGGATGCGACGGGGTGAAAGAAAGACCAGAGACGAGGGTAACGCCAAGACAATGAACTTGGGCTGTTGGCCAACTTGTGGCATTCTGAAAAGTGATGGAGATGCTGTTTCTTTTTGTAACCACTTTATGCCCTAAAAAGTAGGTTGAAGATAGCTAAAGTAATCAGAATTATGTATTGGTTAATTAGAATATGATATTTCAAATTCAGTGACCTGTGATTCCATTTAATGATGAAGCGGTGTGATAGAACGGAATTTGGATAGAGAGAGCGCTAAAGATGATCTTCTTCGGTGTATCCGCTTTCGTCAATGAAAAAGCATTAGCATTTTGCTGTAGAGCCAAACATTTCTACATCCCAGCATATGGCTTTATTTTAAGCAGAATATTTATCACAAACCATATTACTAGGATTTAGGATGGAAAAAAAATGGTTCAATGGTGTAAGTGTACCTTTTCAGCACAGAGCAAATACTAATCGCTTATAATGCAAATATTTAAGCTTTTTCCAAGCAGTCAAAATGACAACAAAGAGGAATATTAAAAATCAGTATTATAAGACTGCAGCAAATGAGAAATTATTTTACTGTCGCTAATGTCTGCATTATTTCTTAATCAGATTTACATACCAACATTTCATAAAAAGTGCGTTAAAATTACGATTAAACCAGTTCTTGATGGTCTCAGCCGGCTTTCATGATGATAATACTTGGTTAGTAATGTAGTTTGATTGATTATGATTATTTGATCATTTGAGGCATTCTCATTAGCAAATATTGCAGATTTTAATTAGAAAAGCATTTGTTTTACTGTCCAAAGCCAAATTGCCCATAATCCAGATCAGGTATCAGTGGACCCATATGTTTGTAAACTAATCTGTGGAATAACCCAAGACAATCTCGTTGATTTTACTGGAGCCTTATATCCAATGCAATGTATAAATCACAGAAGGATTCTTGCAAGTTGTAAAACTCAATTCTTGCTAGGGTCGATGGCTACCTATAGCACTGATAGAACCCTATACTTACTTGGTGGCCGCTGGCTTTAATGTGCCAGAGGCCACTTGGTCATTCCTGGTCCTACTCTTGAACTGGGTTGGTCTTTCAAAGCCCTTGTGAATTCTGTTTGAGAAAAAGGGCAACCAGCTAGAAAACCCAGTGTACTTAATTCACCATAAAAAAATCAATCACAATCTCCTTGGATTACCCAAACAGGCATAGGTTAGGTGTGAATGGTTAATGAAATGTGAATTAAAATAAAATCTGTTTAAACAAATAAAATGTAAAATAGTAATCATATATAATTAATATAATTTACATTTTCCATTGTGAGCCATTTCATCTTTTATGTATGTATTTTTTAACATTTTCAGGGTACTCGACAAATATAATATAACTGTCTAAAATTCTAATGTTTTATATTTCTCATTTCGATAACATCATTATGTTTATTATTAAATAACTGTAACATGGTAACACTGCCAAATTGTAAAACAGCGCTAAATGGGAAATGAACAAACATGTCTCTGTGATGCGGAAATGTTTAATAACGAGATACAAGGAATAGGGATTTGGATGACCGAACATCTCAGATATTGATACAGAACAAAAAAATTGCATGAAATGGGCAATTCTTCTATTTAACAATAATGTGGAAGAATGATATAAAAGACTGCTAGACTAATGTACATTTGCTGGGTTTTTTTCTTATTTAATTTAGATTTTGTTTTTCTGCCTCATTAAGATTATATTATAAAATAAAATTTCTCAGATACTGTTTCTTATCTAAAATAAAGTTTGATGAATTGAATCACACAATTACTAGATCCAACACAGAAAGTTCCATTGCTAACTTATAATATATATATATATATATATATATATATATATATATACACACACACACACACACATACACACACACATACACACACACACATTTAAATCTATTGGAGAAGGGTATTTCTAACAGAACCTGAATGCCAAACTAATGGTCCGTATCACCATAGGTAGAGAAAATGCCTATCTTTACTTACATATAGTTTTTTCCCTGAGCAAAAACCCCAGTCTGGGTACAGTGATGTAAGTCGGCATTAACAAAAACCTGATTTTATATAATTTTGTTCCAATAAGCTCCCTGGAGGCTGCCATTGCTGAGCTGATTCTTTATGGCAATGCCGATGAAGTCTGTTCTCCATAGACCTTCATTAGTCAGAGTGTCTAGTTGGATGTTTAAGACTGAGCCATTCCATAATTTACTATAAGCATGTGATATTAGAAGGAGTCAGGGCGTTTGTCTGGCAGATCGGACAGATAACACCGCTAGCGCACATACCAATGGCTAATTTTCAGCTGCCTGAATTCATTATATTATGCAAAAACTTTGCTTCCATAAAAGAGCATATTTTTTTAAAAACCTGTTTTTAGTCTGATTCTAGTAATTAAAAAAACTGGTGGGAGATCTTTTTTTTAAATAAAAATAAAGTATTGCATGTATTTCCATTGCTATGCCCACAATGATTAGACTGTAATATAAACCTTTTTATAGTCCAAAACCAAATGCTACAGCTGCTGTAGAACTATTAAAAAGCATGCCCGTGGCTCAATCAGCATTATGAAAGGTGTACTTCCATAACAACTGGGAGAGGTCCATCTTTCTTTATCCATATGCCAAGAGAAGCAGATGTTTCAGACAACTATCGTAGCGAAGGACCTCCGAGGAGAAGGGATACAGACCCAACACATACTACAACCATACTTTCCAAGGGTTTGGGGCCACTATTTGTCATCTTATGAGACATCTGTGACTTTTTTCGCATCCAGAAAGGCAGGGACAAGTTGCTCTGGCTTATAAATAGGGTGACAGGCCAAAGATGGGCTGCAATGAATTCCAGGTCAGGAATCCATGAGATCAGTTAAACATCCAAGTAACGAGACCCCTCTGACGATTAGCAATGAAGAAAGAGTGCCTCTCACTTCTGGAGCGATGAGAGAAAAAAACTAATGTCGATGTCTTCCACCAGCCAAATGCAAGCCATTAGCTGAACAGCTGTGATGGAACAGCTGTGAAAACGGGGTGTTTCTCAAAATTCTTGCAGCATATTAAAAATTACTTTGGCTTTTTTTTTTAAACTTTATTTTTTTCCTGAAATTAATGAATGTTACAAACACCCGGTAGTTTCTATGGGCTAGCTAGTTCTAAAATGCAGTCTGTGCGCTCTATGTCTTCATTCAGCTTCCAAGAATGCCTTTGACTTCTATGATGCGCTGACCACTTTACCAGGAACAGCTTACGGAGGAACATTGCTTAATACGCGGTCATGATTTGCCTCTGTATATTCTCCCTTCTCCACATCATGCGCGCCACAATCAAATCATCCCCACCCAAGCAGCGCCTTACCTACCATCTCAATCCCTTCAACCACTTTATAGATTAGAAGACTGCAGGAGAAAGGTCCTCTTTCCTTCTGTACCAGTATGCCTTAATGTGTGTTATTGTCAATTTTGTATATTGTCAGTTGTAATCGCCCCCTATCGTAATAGCGCTGGGGAATTATGTATATGATTAGAATTATGACCCAGTAGTGCACGATCAGATTCCCATAACTCCCAACGGTTTTCAGTGGACAGTCCCGATTTTCGGCACTGTCCCATATAGCTGCTACACTGTCCTGTTTTTCAGAATAGTAGGGGTCATGTATTGGTCGTCCTCTTATCTTTGATGAGTTGGAAAATCAATGGAAGTCTTTTGCTATCCCATCAAAAGCCTCCATTGAAGGTCCCACGTGGACACCTTGTGAGTGCTGCGAGGTGGCTCTTTGGGTAAAGTGGTGTGTGTGGGGGGGTGGATTTATTATTCACTGAAATGTGAAGGAAATTTGTTAGTTTGGAAAAGGAAATTGCCTGTATTTCTCCGTTCCAATCATAAGCCGGAATGTAACTTTTTGGGATACTGTTAGAGGTTCCCACCTCTAAGTAAAGATATCCTTTATAATACAGGCTCTGTCAGATAAAAGGTAAAGTGATTTGTCAAAAGCTGAAGCAAATATAAGCAAAGCATTTCATGTCTAGCAAGGATCTGAAATAAATCCTACAACCTTTAGAACTCATCTGCACTGAGCTGGGTGAATCCTATGATACATTATTATTGTTTCAAGTGCATTTCCGAATTATGATAATTAGCTCATCGTGAAAGCTTTGGGACATTCTTCATCCGCCTTTGATGCAGAATTCCTTTGCTGTAAAGATTTCAGAAGATAGAAGTCATTTTCAGTGCTTAATTGGCAAGTTTCAAGAACAAAATAATAATTTCATCTCTTTTTTTTTTTTAACCAAAATGAGAATTACATTTTCTAGACATGTATTATATGATTCCCTGCCTATTGGTTTGATGTTCTGCACTGTTGATTTTAGGGACTAATATTTAAAGAGGGGGGCATCAGGTAATTGTCTTGGAAATTAGAGTATTGTTGTACCTTAGGGAAGCTGGCATATGGCAGCAGCACAGTGTGTGGCCACCAGCTAGGCGACTCCGACCGCACGCTAGGTAAGCATACAGATGTACCGTTCTACCAATTATATGTAGCCATTGGCCACATTTATGTCATTGGTGGTCATTGGCCTTAAAGTGCCAGGGCTGCCTTGTCGTCCCCAGTCCGACCCTTATATAAAGACAGAGATCTATAGCTTCATGACACCGCGGTGGGCACCAACATTGCTCATGGTGGACATTTACTGGGTCTGTGGTGGACAATTTAATGATGTTCTTTGGACCTTCGCAAACCTTGCCCTGAACACTGGTGTCGTTTTATGGACACTTTCCCTATCAGTGCATGGCACTCTAAACATATTCTTTTATTGCCAAAAGGGGTAAGCTGTATAAATGACACTAACAGACAAGTCAGTCCTGGACTGGCTGTTGGTCGTAAAGGGCAAATGTACCTTCCACATAAAATGAGGTCCGCTCGGGCATCTAAAATAATTCTTTGAAAAGCAGTCACCTGCTGGATAAATGCGGCCGCACACTGTAAAAGCCACATGCCTATAACTAATATGGAATGAAGGTGATCCACTGTTTTCAAGGAATGTGAGCGGTGTTCTGGAGTTAAGAAAGAGTATTCTGGTGGCTGAGCTAATAGTAAACAGTAAAGGAGAGATATTGCAGTAGTCCAGATGGGAAAGGACCAGCACTTGCATTATTGTTTTGGTAGTAGAGTGAGAGAGAAATGGGTGGTTTTGAGCAATATTTCGGGAAAAGGATTGACAAATTTTAAATTACTTCCTTAATCTGGGCAGTGAGGAGTGAAGAGATGAATCCAGAGTTACCCCAGCGGTATAACTGTCCACTGCATATACTGACCCAGACAGTTCTACTCAATGGCATGTGCTGCTAGAGCCTTTCCATGTAAAGCCACTCAAAGGAGGGAGAGCTGCAGGTGGCCAACCATGATAAGTACCCAGACAGGGCTCCTCGCTAACTCAGAACCTGGTAAGTCCCTCTGAAACAGTCTTACTGAAACATATTAGCACGTTTGGAGAGTTGTGATACTTGGCACTTGTGTGTTGGACACTCATATCTTCATTCATTGCTCACGAAACTGGGTGGATTAACACAGCCTTTATAACAGTACTATAAAAGGCTCAAGAGTCCATATAAAATGGATACATTAACATATTTATTTAGGGACCAGATTTCCCCTTGTAAGTAGTAGGTCCAAATATTGGTTTGTCAAGTTATGTGTAACCCCGTGGAAGCCAAAGTGCATCTCAGGTACATTGCTTCCTTACAGAATGATTCAAGTTTGGTTCATTTTTACAATTCCACGTCTATTATCTAATTTTTTGTATCTTTCATACCATATAGCATCATCGTATCCCAGCTTCAAATTTGCCATATGGGATTTGTTTTTAAACACTTATTCTTGTAAGGATTAGACAAATTAAATGTTGGTTCTGTTGACTTTGTGAAACTTTGCCAGAGGGGAGCTAATGTAATTCTGCAGGAAGGAAAAAGGTTAATTTGTATATTTCAGAATCTGTTTGCCTCATTTTTGTAGACAAGATTTTACCCTCAAGATTATGGAAATCTAAAACCATGTTGGCTAGTTTTTTGGGTGGTTTTGAATCATAATTTCTCAAATTTAAAAGAAAAAATGTCTATAAGTCTACACAAAAAAGGGTTAATGTTCTAAAGCTGTTGCACGCACAATAAGTACTATTCCTAAAAGGCGGTTGTAAAATAATTGCTAAGTTTGTTTCGTATTCCGCAAATATTCACCTGTTCCTGGGTTCGGACGAATATTCGTGTATATTCTTCATTTTTTTCTTCTTCGTTTTTTGCCATTTTTTGTAGAAGGGGTTAATACTGGAGCAACTCTATTGGTTGACGACAGGGTCTCTCTCTTTGAAAGAGGGACAATTGTAAGGCACGTTTCTTTGTATGGACCCACAGATATTTCACCATATCTTTCTTTTTCAAATTGCAGCACAAAACACTTAGAAATCGTACACACATACATGCTAATCCTTTTAGAGATGAGAGTGCATCACATGTGCATTGGATTATTCTTCTACTTCATTTCTTAATAAGTGAAAACAATTTTATATACCGATTTTGTAAATGTTTTTTTCCCCCAGCTATCTAGTAGTGCTTGTGTTGAGTTCACATGATAAATTGTACATCATAAACCAATCATTACAAAACCATGGGATTTTACAGATTATGGCAGATCTGTTACTGTGCATGGATTTCTAACCTATACTTTATTTCTCTTTTGATGTTTTCCTCACATGATAGTCAAGCTAGCAGGTAATTTTTCAGGATAGTTGTTATGCCATTTTATTACATTGTCAATTCCAAGTTTTGGTTGTTTTTTTTTAAAACCTACTAAGAAACTGTCCATTCTAGTCTTTATCTCTCAAATGAACATTACTATTTTCTGTCTACTTCTCCAATCAGGGGACCAAGGTCACTGAGGAAATCTCATGAACCACAATTTCAGAGGCACAGGTTTACTAAACAGATGTAAGGACCAGTGAAGTGCCAAATTAAGCAATTACATGGATGTAGTGTCAGATTAAGCCCCAAGGCATCTGCCAAGATCAGTAGATTTTTAGTTTGTTTGTTTTTTTAACCATAGTAGCAGGAAGCCACATTTGGCTACCTGCTCCATGTGCTGATTGCTGCCCAAGGGCAGCGATCAGACTTAATTTTGAGGGTTTTTTTTAATACTAAGAGAACTGGCTGATCTTTCTATGACAGATCTACAGCTCTCTGTTCGTTGTAAGAGGAAGACTCTGTATTAAACAGTAAATTTTCCTACTAAACACACAAGACCACCTCTGTGAGCAGGCGGTAGCCTCTACAGTATATTAATAGTACATAGTTGCCACTCTAGCTTTTTTTTTATGATGTGCCAGATATGAAGCTAGCGCTATAAGGATTAGAACCCTTTTTATTGTGTTAAAGTTTGCTCCAGCTCATCCCTAACTAGACCAGGATGCCTAAAAGAAAAATCCAACCAGATGTTTTTATTAATAGTATTAAAATAAGTATTAAAAACAAGTTTTCAAAAATATTGTCTTTTTTTTTGGAATGGTCCTTTTTTTGTATAATGTTTTCATACAGCCTGTTAAACTCCATTATTCAGGCCCTGCTATCCAGAGACAAAAACGTAGGAGTGCTCTGCTGTCATGTTGAGGGGTAGTAAATGGCATCAGACAGCCATTAAATATTTTAGTAAATAGACATGAGCCATGAAAATAATCAGACATAATTGTATCAGATAAATATTAATATTAGTAATATTTGTTTTTTATTATGATATTGCAATTTTAAGAACTTGACTCCATCTAACCACTCTTCAACAGTATGATGGCTAGAGAAAAGATATCAGATTATACTCTCTAGAATTGTTGCCATGTGGCCTGGCAGTCACAGATTCTAGTTTTAATCATGCCCTAAAACATCACAGAATTCCAAAGCGGCAAGAATCTTCGGTAAGCCAAGCGGCTACAAAATAATCAAGTGATTGATATAATTATACATAAAGCAAGGAACCAAATGCATGCTTGTGTATTTTCTGCCACACATTATAGTGCTCTAAAGTGTTACCTAGAACTACACTTGAATTGCATCACATCATATTATTTATTGATTTATATAGTGCCATAACATTCTGCAGTTCTATACAATGGGTAAACTGTACATAACTGTATTTGCCAAAGGGGGAGTTGACTTGAGAGTTGTGACTTTACTGTACGTTATGAAGGTCTATCCCCAGTACGCTTCAGCTGCAGGGGTCTTGTTGATGAATGGGCCATTGGACAACTAATTATAG
Source organism: Sceloporus occidentalis (assembly GCA_023333645.1). Classification (NCBI taxonomy): domain Eukaryota; kingdom Metazoa; phylum Chordata; class Lepidosauria; order Squamata; family Phrynosomatidae; genus Sceloporus; species Sceloporus occidentalis. Next base: position 750,218 of record JALMGF010000151.1, read on the forward strand.
AAAGGGGTCTAGTCAAAGCGCAATTCCAGATATGACCACAGGAGGCACCCAGAATAAGAGAGCCAGGACTTCAGCCTGTTATTTTTTTTATTTTTTACTTTTTCAAAAATGCCCAGTTTATTCACTGAGGTGACATTTCTACATTAACTATTCATGAAGCAGAGCCAGCTCAGCCTAGGGCTGCCATCTTTAAGCAGCAAAAAGTAGGCCACCAATTAGCATGATATCGCAAAACCTATGGACATTTAGTACAATGTGAAAATATCTGTTACAATTTGTTAAAATCATTGACATTTACAAAATGACCTTTCAACTATTGCTGTCTTTTATACAAAAATTCTAAAAGTACAACCTAATATCGATAGACTTACCTTGGAATACATTAGATGGAACACAGTTTCTTTGGAATCAATAAAACGACAATGGTTCCTTTAAATAAATCTTGAAGGGTAAATTAGAAGAGTAAAGTTTAAATATAGATTGAACCTAACCTCAAAGATTAAATTACGTGACTGGATAAAAAGAAGCCCATGCTCTGTTTCTATATGCTTTTCCGCAGACCTTGGCTCATGTATGCTCTGCACAAACCCAGGTCCCGGTATCCCTGCATAGGCAAAACCTTCCATATGCTCTGCACAGGCCCTTCCTCCCGTGTACTCTGCACAGACACAGACCCCATTAGGCCTGCATAGGCAAAACTTCCCGTATGTTCTGCACAGATAAAGCCTCCAGAATTCTTGCACAGGCCTTTCCTCCAATGTGCTCTGCACAATCACAGCCTCCAGTATGCTCTGCACCGGAAACTCCCCTACTGTCGGCACAGACACAGTTTCCGGTGTGCTCTTCACATACGCAGATTCCGGTGTGCTCTTCACATACGCAGATTCCGGTGTGCTCTTCACATACGCAGATTCCGGTGTGCTCTTCACATACACAGATTCCGGTATCCTCTGCGCATACACAGTTTCCGGTGTTTTTTTTCCAGTGCCTTTCTCTGCCTCGTTCCTTGACACACGTGTCAGCCAGATAACAGAGACAATCGTTGGAGATTTCGCCCTGTGATAAAGACACCCCTGGCCTTATTTTTCCGACAATCCAAATTCACACACACCCATAATGTGTTACCCATTGTACACGGCTTCAGAATATGATATAAAACAATAGTAACTTGATGAAATATAATAATAAACCTGCAAGGTTCAGCTTTAGTAAATAAATCAAATATTCTGTTCTTTTATTTTGCAATTAGAATTATTTTCTACTGAAAAAAATTGTGTATGGACCCTTTTGTGCCCGTTGTGATCATTATCTGTTTCTATTACTATTACCACTGTTACTATTTTAAGCATACATGGTGAGTTTGGAGATGAATACCGAGAAGAATGTCGATTTTCATTCATTATAATTAAGAAACTGTCTATTTTTCAGCAGACGGTAAGTGCTTAATAAGCAAACGGGGATTGACTACATGTACATGGTGACGAGTCGATGGAATCCATTCCTTTAGTGTCACATCACAAAGTATTTGGTCTTTATGGATTTTGGGTTAGAATTCTAATAATGCTAACAGAGCACAATGGGGTTGGTAGCAGATAAAGCAGAATATGGTGTATTAGTAGGTTCAACCTGATGAAAAATAAGGTGTAATATTGAGTTGAGGAAGCCTATAATTTCAGAATGGGTTTGTAGCTCTAAGAGCCAGAACTCAATCCAAGCAGAGAAAGCGCTGTTCATAAAAATCTAGGTAACATTTCTTATTACCCTCTTACTTTTTTCTATTTTCTCATCTGCCAGCTAGACAGGGCAATCTGAAAATCTTTATCTAAGTTGGATCTGGATCAAGTTTAAAAAAAAACCAAATGACTGGCGGGTCCAAGGTTTAAATGTAATGTAGGAAGGATTGGTAGATGAATGGAACAGTCTCCCATCAGACGTAGTAGAGGCTAATACAGAAAGGGAATTTATAAATGCATGGGTAGGCATACAGCTCCTAAATCTAAGACAAGATCAAGTACTGACTAAGATCTGAATTTTAACATCAGAGCTGACTAGATGGGCCAAGTGGTTATTATCTATGGTTACTATGTTTCAAATGATGGGACAAGCCAAACAGTTGAATCAATCCCAGTCTTGTGTCTACATTGGCGTATCCAGTGCTGCCATGAGATAACGCAGAGTAAAGAATGAGTACTATTGCTTTGCAGTATCTTCCTCACCCCTCTGTGTAAACGTCTTTTTAATAATATACACAATATCCTCTCTTTCTGTGGTTATAGAAGTCAGCATACTTTCACGAAAGTTTTTTTTTTTTGTAAAAAGATGTTACTGCGCATGAGACACAATACTAATGCTTTGTGACATATAAAGCCTTTTTTTAACAACAATTGCCAGCCAGTCATAAGCCGAAGGCAAATTCCAACATGTGATCTCTTGATGACTGTCACATAGGAATGTTATCAATGTCAATGTGACTATAAAGGAAATTGTATGTATGTTGCAAAGAATATGAATACATGATTTTGAATTAGCATTTATCAACTGTATGCCAGTCGTAGGTACGGTTATTTAACATTCTATGTTTTTTTATTAAGATTTGGATTTTAAAAACATTAATAGATAATACTCGGATCCACCTGGGTAAGCCTTAGCTCCATGGTACCCAACCAGGTCTTCAGTCCAGCTTTTATAAATCTTGCTATTGGAAGACAATGTTTTAATTACTAAATCATGCTCCGTTATTGTGCCTTAAGGACTAGAGTGGGAACTACTGCCCTAAATGCATCTGTACCTGTTTCCATATGCAAAGCACCTGGAGCTTAGAGATAAGGAGAACCCATTCCCAGGTGTGCCTATTCCTCTGCACCGGGACTGTCTAGATTCTCACTGGTCAATGCCAATGCTTTGAACGTACCCCATCATAAGTTGTGCACCTAAAAAAAAAGGTAGAAAGAGCAGGAGAACCTACAAAAAAAGCTTTAGTGCATCAGCTTTCACTCACATTAGTTGACCTAAACCCATTTACGACGGTGCGTAAGGATCTGTGAAACATGGTTGCAAAAGCCCCTAAGACAGTATAACGTCTTTAGAATTTTGCAGTGACGGGGGATATCTTTGCCGATACATTGATACACAGGTGGTCAGCTTGTCTAATGAAAGCCTGGACTCCACCGGTCATCAGGAAACGGCATCACTGGCTCCAAGCAGACAGCCGAAATGTATTGGCTCTGGGTACGGATACACTGAAAAGTGTCTGAATAACCGAACGCTTAATTCTCTTCCAAGAGTGTCAGCAGTAACAGAGGATTAAAGACCCCAGAGTGTTGCTCTCTAGTGACCACCTGCTGGCTGATCGCCAGTACTGCAATCAGAAAAGTGGGGTTGCAGTGACCTGTTTCCTGATTACTGTAGTGAGATCAAAGTATACGAATTATGAAACATAAGTAATAGAATTAAAGTAAGAAATTAAAATTAAACTATGCAGACCCCGCTGATGTAACACTGACATTATTGGGGATGCAATCTGGTTACAAGGTCAAGATCCTGAAAAGATCAACTCAAATGTCTTTAAAATAATTTTCTGTGTTTTATGAAAGAGTTTTTTGGCCCAATCTGGAGTATTGCTGAATATTTATATATATTTTTTTCATACCTGGGAACTCTCCGGGTGTTTGACCCTCGCTGTTATTATATCTATGACTCCCAATTGGTGCTTTTGCTACAAGTATTTTTCATTTAATATCCCTGCTTGAATGCAAGTGACTCAATTTAAATAATGACAAGTCAAGATTTTAGAGCCATGTGATAAAAGCGTTTGGTGATTCACTAAATAGAATCATTACGATTTGCAATAGTTTCAGGGTCAGCTCAATGGGAAAGTTCTTTTTTTTAATCCACAAAATCCTTAATTTAATAGTTGTGAACAATAAATAAACCCACAATTATGTGCTTAAGAGTCAAAATAAGAAAACAATATACCCTATTGGCTCGAATATAGGCCGCACTTTTTCCCCCCCACTTTAAGTCTTTAAAGTGGGGGTGCGGCCTATATTCGGGGTCTAGCACCCGACGCCCGGGACATGCAGTGGGGTTAGGATACAGATCCCCCGCAGTGGTGCAGGGGACCTGCATCCTACTCTCCGATACGCCCAGACAGCCTCCCCTGCCAGCACTTTCCACGGGGGGGGAGGGGGCCGGCACGGGAGGTTGTTTACCCGCATCGTTATTTACCCGCATTGTTTATGGTGACCGTCCGCACGATGTGTTTTACCTCTGCCCCCAAGACTTACCAGAGCAGACTCCCGGGTGTCTTGCGGGGCCGGCGGGGGACATCTACGCAATACGCGTATACAACTTCCGGTGCCAGCACATCGGCTGAGTGCCGGCACCGGAAGTTGTATACGCGTATTGCGTAGATGTCCCCCGCCGGCCCCGCAAGACACCCGGGAGTCTGCTCTGGTAAGTCACAAAAAAACTTTTTCTTTAAAAAAGAACCAAACTTTTAGGGTGCGGCTTATATCCGAGCCAATACGGTACGTATTGGATAATATTTTTGATATACCATGGGAGCAGTGATTTTAACTTCCTGTTCACAGGTTTTGTATCATTATTCATTTTGTTAACGCCTCTTCTAGATTGTAAACTCTCCTTGCCTAATGAGGGGCCTGTAAATCAATATGGTATATTATACGCTACTTTTTATGTCCTGCTTACCCATTGTACAGCTCTGCGGAATATGATGGCGCTATATAAAACAGTAATAATATGATGAAGGGTTTCACAGTGGAGGGAGGGAAAAGATACCAACAGTGGGACCCAACTCAATATATTTACTAATACCTCTAAGCTAAGGCCGGGTAAACCCTCCCCGGGGACTCCTTTAAGAGCTATTGATCTCTGGCATGTATTTTTGATGAAGGATCTGTAAAGGAAATACTTGAAAAGCTGTTTTCTTTTGTATGTTTAATTATTTATAGTTTTACATGACATTTTTACAGTGTGAAATTTTTTGGATGTTATGTTACCCAAAATAAATAATTAAAAGCAGTTGCTGTGATCAAAGTCATTTGAATAGGATTATTGTCGGAGGCACGCGTACGGTATGAGCGGCTCTAACCTTTCGTGTATGGTCTAGAACTGAATCTGATTAATAGGCACAGATGATCTTCTCCTTGAGTTAACATGTATTTATGTTATCGTTTATCTGGTTTTCACTATACCACACAGAAATCTAACAGAATAAGAAAAGCAGGATTTATGGTTTTACACCCAGGGCCATTTAAGTTTGTGTCAGGCCTTAGGTAGCCCCACATTCGGAAATGTAACGGGAAGTAGGGTGTTCTATCGGGACCTCCTTGGCCATCGTTGGTGTCTTCTTAGTGGCGAAAGCCGGCTACAAGATGGTTCTCGAAATAGAGGTGCTCCTCTGGGGAAAAGGTTCTAGCTGCAGCTTCCACTCCATGTGATGGAGGCACACAGCCAATCAGGAGAGGCTTTTGGACTGGCATCAGTCATGAGAGTTGAAAAGTCTCTCTTGATTGGCTGAGACCTCCTTTACTTAGACCTCTCATTGTCTTGGTGTCCGATTGCTGGCCTAACCCACAGAGAGAGGGTTGGTGAGGGGAGATCTTTTGAGCACCTATTGCAAAGCAGACACCATTTCAGTTGGAGGAGGCATTGGGGGGGCAGGGTATTATGTAGGGCCGACACGGCCCAATCAGGCCCCCTTATAGTGACGCCACTGGTTACCAAAACAAAAAATGAAATTAATATAAAATACCGGTAGTCACGAATAAGCAGCTGAAGAACCCAGAAGATCGATTTCAATGTTAAAACTGAATCATTTATCTTAAAACGTTTAGATTAAAACTGCATTAAAATTAGAATTATTTATTTTTATATCCAGTGATTACGATGAACTGCTTGTCAAGAAAGACATGAATACATATCTGAAGAGGATTATTTAAAAAATATATATATTTTTTTATTATTATTTAAATTTGTGAATAAGTTTAAGTGATATGGCTCTACTTGGCTTACGTCACCAAAAGAAACCTATATTATGTTGTTTTTGTTTGTGGAGGGAAGTAAATTACGCGCTTCAAAAAATATCCAGCTTGTGACAATTGTGTAATCATGTTGCAATATATCGTAATTAGGAGAGGGAGATTTTTTTTCTGAAAAAATCTAAAACAAAAACACAAAAAAATGATTACTTGGAAAGACATCTACATTTCACAGGGATTTTGTGATTTGCTGTAATTTACTCAAAATAAAAAAAATTGTGAATGTGGAAAATTGCTGTAATGTAAGGAAAAAGCAAAAAAAAAAATATAATAAAGAATTTTTGATATACCCTGCTGTTCAAAATAAGCACAATGGGAATGATTGCTATCACTGTTCTTACTGTGGATTTTGGACCTTCATACAAGGTCGTTTTGTAAGCTCCAAGTTTGGTCTAATTTTGTCTAGCATTTGCGTATTAATAGAATTAGTCATTTTTACATTTATTTTATTTAGTGCAATTTCACGATCAGCTGTTGTCTTATACCTTAGGGAATGGCGATGCAGACAGTGATGTGTTTCTATTATCTGGGGAGATAGGAATGGCAAAACTAAACCATATCTAGACTTCGGAGGTGGAATGTACAAGGGAGTTACGGTATATGTAAAGGATCTGGAACTACGTCGTCACCATGCTGTGTCTCCACCCTGTGGTGAGATGTATAGAATTCAATATAGATGACTTAAAACTTTACAGCACAATTTTTTTTTAAAAACTACATTACATAACAGATTTTTAATTGCATGCTGGAGAATCCGATGATTTTTTTCCCCCAGCTGGAACAGAAATTATATTTTTGAGATATTGTGATACACAATTAAATGGAAAAGTATGTTAGTAGGCTCGATGGGGAGGGGGTCCCACCACGTGGTTTGCTTACTTGTATTCTGCGTGGTTGAAATTGATAAATAAAGCCAGAAATGTGGTTTGTGGTTCTGTAAATTATCTACAGCTTTTACACTCTTGAAAGCAGGGCTTCTGTTCTGTATCAATGGGGTCTGTTCGCTAAGTTGTGAAACATAGAATGTGACGGCAGATAAACCCCATCTAGTCTGTCAGTTCTAGACTCAGGCAGAAAAGAACCATTCACCCCAACTCCCTCACTCCACTATCCATTATGAAGGGTCAACACTTGCAGGTTTCTTCAGCTAGGATGGCTGAGCTGCCCCTGCATAATGTATAATTTAATGGGTGAATAGCCTTTGTGAAAATCTCACCGATTTAGCTATACATTATACGGGGCCAGCCATGTCTTTCCTACAGCAGAAGTAGAATGGAATTCAAGAATTGAAACCACAATTCTTCTGAAAACTCTCCCTTACGTTTGTTCTTATCGTTATTTTTGTATTTTGTGCATTTTAAAGTTGTTAGTTTTGTAATCTTCCCACAATGTAATGAGGACCAGTGCCATGAGAAACAGAATTCGGTATCATTTCTTCGGAGTAATTGATGTGTGAGTCCATCACTAGCTGCCCTTGGCTAAATCTATCATGGCAAGGGGAAAAAAAAGACCTGGAACAATATAAAATAAGTAATATACTGGGGGAATGCCGACACACATAAATAAAATTAATCTTTCTGTCCTTGGGTTTGGCAGGAGAACTGTGGGCACATTCGCTTGATTGCTGCAGTTAGTTGGCATGGCAACCATAGGAACAATTCGTGAACCGTCAGCCTCGGTGGAAAAAAAATACAATTCAAGGTGTTATAGCTACAGGCACTTTGAAATGGAGAGGGAGGAAGGCTAAGAAATAAAATAGTCTAAAAAAACAAAACAAAAACATATAAGCTCAAAAATTTGCATTAACCCATTGAAAGTACAATATTTGTACAGATTTGTTAAAAATATATATATATATATATATTTGTATGTGTTGCTTACTGTAGCTACTGGTATCTTTAAGATAAAAAGACACTTTTTTTATTGTTACCATGGAGCACACAAAAAAGGTGCTTATTGCCACTAAATATAATTATTTGCCCACTGATTCACTAAAAATCATATTAGGGAAAGCAGAAATAGTGATAGAGTTAAATCATTTCATCAAGTCATCAGCAAAATAATAATCAGGATAGTCCCAACGTTCAGGCTTTCATCCCAGCTGTCAGTTGTTAAGTCAAGTATTATTATTATTACTTATTGTTTTATATAGTGCCATCAAATTCCGTAGCGCTGTACAATGGGTAGACAGGACATAACAAGTAGTATATAACATAACAAATTGACTTAAAGAGACAACAGGTGAGGAGGGCCCTGCAAGTATCTAATTTATTTATATGAATTATTTATATAATTTGCTACAGCAAATGCAAAGACATGACATCATACATGATCCCCCCTCCCTTTTTACAACATTGTAAAGATAAATATGATTTAATATACCGTGCAGTAACTGTACAGCAAATACGATGGCGCCATTTAAACTGATAAACGTATAATCAGAGCCGATTACTGTACCTTCTGGTTCGGGGAACCTGCACCGACCCACAATCCTTTTGAATTTTTGACACCTAGCTCCACCCCTTTGTTCAGTTAGCCCTGCCTCCCTAATGCAAACACACCCCTTCCTGCCTCTTCTTGAGGAGCAGGAGAGGGAGATCCTGAGAAGTTACCAAGTGTATCTCAGGGTTTCTGCAGCAATAAAAGTCTCAATAATACCTGTAGAAACAGCAGAAAATGTTTTTAAATAAAAACGCGGAAATAACATATTATTCTTAAATCTCCTAATAAAAACGGACATCAATAAGTTGCATGTTCGCCTCAAACGTCTGTTATGTACTGGGGTATTATGCAGTCTGTTTTGCCAGCAGATGGCAGCATAATGGAAATGTGCACTTGTTCTGTTGTGTTAGGTCTCTTGTGTATATGTCTTAATCTGGTGCGTGTGGTTACTGAAGTAAAGAAAAGAAGTTATGTTCCACTGCTTGTCTGTGTTTGTGAGCAACATCTACCTAACATTCAAATACACAAAAGTCTCCATTAAGGCCTGCCCCGTGAGCACATCTTTAAACACATGCCCTTGCAAAACTGCCAGAATATGGTTATTTCTAATAAGGGAGCTATAATCTACTTATGTCCAAAAACTGCTTAGATTTGGGTAGTTTTCATTATTTTGCTTTGTTTATGCTATTTGCATAATAAATACTTCAGAAGACTCCTACTTTATAATTTTCGTAGGTTACCTAAATGATAAAGATGGAAATTCCAGCTGAATAAAGACATAGTGAAACACTAAAAACTACTCTAGTGCCGTATATGCAGGGTTCCAAATGGGTTAATATAGGGGTCACTTTATTTTTTTACCAGCAGCATTTTTTTGTGTGTAAATTACATTTGTAAAATGAACGGGGCTCATAAACACCCTGACAGGAGAGCGGGAAACTCTCGGCGTTTCATCCTGAGGGATTTATTCATTAACAGAGGGTTATGGGGGAACTCGGATGAGAAGAAACATTTTAATCTAAATTAAAGGAACAGTTGTACCTTTTCTTTGACACATTTCATGAGCCGACTTGTGTCCTGCGGGGGGGGGGTTTGCTAATCTAAAATTTCAGATGACCAAAGGAACACTTTTGATTAAGGATCTGAGGTGTAGCTGCCTAACGGCCCTTTAACAAGACATTATGTGTGTATTTTACAAGTTGAAGGTTTCCATGAGGGCCGGTATTAGAGCCATTTGGTTAGTATATTTGTAACTACTTAGAATCTTCATGATGGGCCATTAAAGGGTTAATCTTTCCAGCGTCTCAGGGTTCCACTCATTTAGAAAGCTCTCAGGTACGGAGACTGCGTGTGGATCATACAAATAAGCAGTAGGCCAGGCCCTCCAAAAAATAGATGCGTTGCGGCACGTGCCAAGGACGGCCCTCCGGCACGTATAAATCTAGCGTGTCTAGTTTTACAGACCCAAACATTCTAAAAAACAAATCCATTAGTAAAACCCTCATAAAAATTTACTCCCGACATGTCTGCATCCAGCTAATGGAGATTTTGTTTGTTAGAATTAATGACTGCTGTGACCCTTTTATTAACCCTTTCAGTGTCATAGGAGTCTTCTCACCCATCTGACAGTACTTTTTTTTAATATTGCCTTTGGTGACATAATGCAGTTACATCAGCCACGCTAAGCTACATACCTGCTTAGAATTTCTTCTGCACAGTAGATGCCATCGATGAACAATAACCCAATTTATGTTCGGCAACATCCCCTGATTATAGACATACCCCACAAGTCTATGTTTATGCTTTTAGAGGGCTACATCCATCCCTTACATAATACCCTATAGGGTAGTATTTTTAATAGTTCTGGCTTAAGGGGTTTTGGGGGTAGTGAAAGGGGGGCATACTGGTTTTTTTTACATGTAGTGCTAGGGCAATGGGCTGTCAGGCCTTTTTTCATTTTCTTTTTTATTATTATTTATTTAATATGGTTAGCGATCCATTTCTCGCACATCTTATGTATGCCAGTGATGTCGCAATGAGCTCACTGTATTTTTTTATTTTTTTTTATATTTAATTATTTCCATTTGTGGAAAGAGGGAGAAATGCTGTTTCTCACTCTTTTCCCTCTGATTTCTCCTGCACTGATCGCAATGCGACATCTAGTACTATGGCATACCTCCTATTGTCCTGCCAAAAACCCCAGACCTCACATGGCCACTAGGGGGCCACTCCTTGTGCTAGAAACCGTGTTACACGTTAATTTATGTGTTAACACTAGCCATTTTATGTTGTAGTTAATTCTTTTAAAAATGTGTGCGGTTTGCTTTTTTTTTGCTGTAATTTTTTTTGCTTTAATTCTGAACTTTAGTTAAATAAGTATTGATCATGGCTGAATTTCACATTTTTAACATGTTGGCACAAACAGCCATGAAAAACGCAGCCGTCATATATGAGGCATGCTAAAGAGGGTGTTTGCTTGGGAAAATAGTATGCACGAACGTGAGTTGGAGTGGAAGCATTCTGAACTAAGTCACCTGTATTCAAGTAGTGATTTGCAGTGAGACAGTAAGAAAGACATCAGTTGGAAGGCTCTGATATCACTAAATCAGAGCTGAATATGAAGGGCTCAGCCCCAGACGGTCTGTCCAGCCCAGTATCAGATTTCAATTTGTCTCTAAATGGAACTAATCATTTTCCTTCCCCAATTCACCATTACCAATAATATTACTTTTCAGTGATCGACCACGTACTATGCCTTTGGGTCATATAGATTATCATCTAACTCCATTAAAAATATATATTGTATGAATCCACCTATTTTTTACCCAGGACACAGCAAAACTCAGAATGACTTTTATCATCTCCCGTCTTGGCCATGGCAGTCCTCTGATCATCAGTAATCTGAAATGACTCTGCCATTTGTAACCATTCTAAAACATCCTCCAGGCTTAACATTCTCAACAGTAATTCCTCAATAGTTTAATGACTGTTTCCTACTATATATCTGTATAAGTACTCCATTATATTAGCCCTCAGCTTCTCTTTTGTTCCATACTAACTTGTAGTACTCTTATAATTTATCATTTGAATTTTCTTTCTTTTTCTCCCCCCCGATATACTCCATAGCCATTGAACTCACTATCCTGCCATCATCTCCCCGAACATTATACTAACCACATCTCTTTAATTTAGATAATCTCTGACAATGTTTTCTTTTTTTAAAATTCTTAATTCTCTTGAAAAGATCTAAATAATGACCAAAGAGAAGAATCCCTTTTAAAGGGATTTGCATATGTCTTAGTCTAGGGTTTTTTGTTTTTTTTTTAAAGATGGAAGAGGACAGAAAGAAGAGACCTACTTTACACAGGTCTTTATACCCTTTTACAATGTCAGGTAGGGTAAAATTACTACCTTATATGAGTTATATCTCAATTATCATATTCATATAAGTAGCTTTCCAGAGAATCCCTCAAGAGGGGGTTTATTCACTAATGAGAGTTGGTAGGAGAGGTGTGTTTTAGCTCCTTGACTTCACTATACATTATGGAGGTCCAAACCCTGTGAGCTTCTCCTGCAGCTGGAGCTTGGTTGGCCCTGTATAACGACAATAATGAAGACTTTAAACGTTATTTTTAGTAAATAGGGTAATTTCCAATATGTTTCCCTTTTCATGGCATGTACCACATCATACTTGGTGGAATCAGGTTTTGGACGAGTGAGTAGAACAGATGTGATCTTCGCTCATCATTTACTGCACTTTCGCTCTCACACATTCCCTCACTCTCTCACATGCTCTCTCACTCTCTCTGTCAATGTCTCTCTAACTTCTCCTTTTCTCTGCTTCTCTTTTTTTCTCCTTGTTCTCGGTGTCTGCCCCATTAACCATAACTGTCCCTAAATGAACCCTAAACACCCCATTAACAATAACTGCCCCTAAATGAACCCTAAACAGAAAAAAAAAAGTATAAAATTAATATTTGGGCTGCTGAAAGTTAGGGGAGGTGGGGGTTAATTTAGGGGCAGTTATGGTTAATGGGGTTAACCATAACTGCCCCTAAATTAACCCCCACCTCCCCTAACTTTCAGCAGCCCAAATATTAATTTTATACTTTTTTTTAGATGAGTTGCTGTCTGAGCAGTGTCCATGCTATAAGAAAAGGGGCGGGGCCAATCGGCACTGAGTCAGAAAGGGGCGGGAATCAGTCGGCAGTGTGACTGCAGGGAGTTACTGGGAAGTACCGTAGTAACTGCAGAACCTCAGAGTTGTCTGCTTCATGAGAAGAGACCTCGGATATCAAAAGCTTATATCATTTTTTTAATTGCTAGCGAACCTTGAACTAATTAGTCCATCTTGGAGCAATACAGATATATCCATTTGTCTTATTTAAATGTGTTTTTATGTTAGCTTTGTCTCCATAACTAAATCTAATGCACATAACCATATATCCCATGCCAGGAGATGTTAGGGGTCCACACACTATTAAATCATTAATGTCATGGCAGAATTTTTGCGTTATTCAGGGGGATTAGGGAGACTAATCTATCCATAACTGGAAACCCTTATTAATACGGCTTAAACATATCTGTCTACAAAACTATTTATAAGAACAAAAGCAAGAAAATTCTGCCTATTCAAAGGAATTTCTTTCCATTTCTAAAAATATCAACATCCATTGTGTTTGCGTAATACTAACAGTCCTTTTTGTCTTCAGAAGCGTTTTGTGCTAATTCAAGACTTTAATAAGCTATTCATTCTTATGTGGGTTTAGAAATAGGCGATGCATTTTTAAGACAAAAAAAAAGTACCCATTTCGCCACAGGTTAATAATAATTGGTGCTATTTAGTAGTGCGCTCGCATATACATGAAGATAGGAAAGCGCCTCAAAAAGGACGGTCTTTTGAAATAATATCTGATGCAGTTAAACTCCCAGATATGGAATATACATAAAATAAAAAAACATATATCTAGTGTAATATTGCAATGATGTCATAATTAGTATTGCTTAGTAATGAAGGTAAAAGGGTTCCTCGAAATCACTAGTATTTTTCTTCCAGGTTCAGGAAATGTAGTGAATAGAAAAAAAAAATTAACAAAATGTATTCCGTAAAAATAGTAGCTTACATAAAAAATCCAGCTTCCAGTAATTCCAGGCAAAGATCCAGGTAGGGCAAGGAAGGTCTATGTGAGCGCATAAATAGCACCAGTTATTATACCATTGCAATATTACACTATATATTTCTTATATTTTTTCCTTTTTATGTATAGTCCAAATCAGGAAGTTTGACTGCAATATATAAATATTTTTATATGGTTTTCGGATATTACCAAGTGCAGGAATCACTATTATCGTCTGTTTTTAACATTATATAACACCTGGGAACTCACTTTTGAAGCAGAAGCTCGTAAAGCCACATCTGACTTCGGGCACCTGAGTCCGTCTATTTGAGGGCTAGTTCCACTCTTTACGTCGCTCATAAGTGATGGGGATCATTGGGGGGCCAGCCCTGAATTGGTTCCCGGGTATGTCAATAACATGGGTTATTAATGATGTTTACAATTGCAGAAGTTAGGACTGGTGATATTCTGAAATCGATACATTTTGGACAATTTAATTACTCACTTTCTTTTTCTAAATGTATATCTTCAAAGAGTTATCATTCAGTATTTCCTGTTGAGCTGATTACTTAGCTTTCTCTGCTGATGACACTTTACCTTGTATTTTATACCATCAATGTCCCTATATAGTTTATAGAAAACAGGTAAATTTGATTGAAGTAGAAGCTGCAGCTACAGAGCTTCAGCTACTCTCCTCCTCTGTACTCTGCTATTTTTTTGGCCCTGATTGGCTGCTTCAACTCATATGGATTTGCCCCTTATCCTACCTTCCAGCTATTTTGCGTGCAGGAGGTGGGATCGTTATACGAGGGTGTGCACACTTATGCAACCAGGTTATTGGGAGTTTTTTTAATCCCACCCCCCCAAAGACTTCAGTTTGTTTTGCAATTGAATTGTTAACGTTATCGGCCACATTAAAGGTGGAAAAAGTTCTGAAATGATTTTTCTTTGTCTCATTCTTTAAAATCACAAGAACCTGGCATTTTAACGGGGTGTGTGTAGACTTTTTATATCCACTGTATACTGTGTTGGCTCTGCAAATGCCATCGCCAGACCAAAGGAGCTCGGGGGGCAGGGAAAAACCCCAAATATTATCCATGTACTTGGAAAGGCAGTTAAAATATAATGTGACACTCAGCTGTTATAAAAACTAACTAAAGCCGAGCGTCTCGAATCCTCATAAACCTCCTACTCCTCCGATGTAATAAACGGTGCTCTGCAAACCAGGGGCCGCATTCATACCGTCCGAATAAATACAGAATGTATTTGGCACTCGGCAAGAGCCCCGTCAAATAAATTCCTTAAACACCGATGTGATAATGAAAAATCTTCTTTATTCCTCGTACTTGATCAAAACCCTCAGAGCCAGGCACTCCTAACGCGTTTCGCACTCGGTGCTTCTTCATAAACTATTGTATGCATTAAAGTGTGCCTTTAAAGAGTTAAGTGTGACAGTATATAACAAAATCCACTCTGTTATTGAAACAGATATTTAGTAAGAGTTTTTTTATGACCTCATATAAAGGCACCCTATCATTGCAAGTTAACGTTCTTTATTCGACCAAAACATCGTATGCCAAGCATATACTTCAGCTCTTTGTTGGTTAGCCATAGAGTGTTGGTGATTTTTAGTTTTTATGATATATGCTACATTCCAATATTTATTAACACATATAATAATTATTTCAAAAAGTAAAAATGGAGGAAAAATCCAAATGATCTAAAATCTTAGTACAAGCGCTACCTCGAAGAGCTTTTGGGCTTTCGTCGCCATCCAAATATGTTTTCTATATCATTTTTCTATATAGCAACATCTATTAAAGTATTAATAGCCCCCCAATTCTTGCTTAAGACTAATCATGGATGTATGCATACGAAGGGGGACGCGTCAACAGAAAATAACGCTAAACTACTATTAGTCAGAGATTTGGCCGAGGAGTGATTACATGTGGGCAGAACAGCAGGTTTCACGATAATTATGGAGGCTGAGGACAGATTTTGCAAAGCAGAAAAGACTAGGTTATGCCCTAATGATCATACTCATTAACCTTAATAGCAGAGGAAGTGCGTTACGGCATAGAAAGCGGCCTCTGTAGTTGTGATGCAAGACAAGGGTTGCTAGGAAACCGTTTTAAATAAATCCGAGCGAAATTATTTTTACGTTACCATATGCGGACACGGCGCGCGCATCGTCTTGGGTCTTAAGAGATGCAACTAAAAGAATTATTAGAGATCGTTTGCTGAATAAGCCGATATCGCATATATTTTAAGTTTTTATTTATTATGTATTGAGGAAGGCAGCGGCTGGATTTGCCGATCGGACACGGAGGGACCTTACACATCTTTTTCAAGGGGCATGAGAGAGAGGGACACCTTTATTAAAGATGGTAGTCAGAAGTATTGAAATTGAGCTTATTTTAATGTATAAACCCATTTTTGCTGTTTCTACACACATTATTGGGGTTTTTAGGGCTGTAGAACCCTCCGATACCCTCATACCCAGCAAACATTCTGAGCACATCGAGAAGAGGGGGATCACGGGAGGAAAGAGGGACAGAGGGAGTTAGATCCCCAAGACAAACCATCCAAACTTAAGAAATATACTCTATACAGAGCTCTGTCTTATGCACACAGATAACAATATTTTTTCCCCATGAAATCATATTTGAAAAATGTATGATGAAACAAATATTATGCCTTCAATGAGTAGAAAGTGAATTGATACGCAGGCATTCCGTTACAAGTGTAGCCACATCTCCCAGACATGACGAGTGTAAAACTAACAGTCACAGCAATAACCGGCACACTTAATGGTCCGCAAACCAGATAAACCTTAAATGTCAAGGTAATTTCCCATTTTAATCACTGGCAATTCATCTTTTCAATGCTCGGCAGTTACAGCCATGATCTCATGATACTTCATATTTTATTATTATTTTATCAGCTTGTGATTGCTATATATATATATATATATATATATATATATATATATATACACACACACACACACACTATATGGACAAAAGTATTGGGACACCTCACCAACAGGGATGAAATTGCATGGTAGAAAATGTCTTGGTATGCTGAAGGGGAGATATCCAGACATTTTGGACAATGCTCTTCTTCCAACGTTGTGGGGACAGTTTGGGGAAGGCTATTTTCTATTCCAGCGTGACTGCGCCCCGCCGCACTAAGTAAGGTCCATAAAGACATGGTTGGATGAGTTTGGTGTGGAAGAACTTGACCGCCGCACAGAGCTCTGACCTCAACCCCATTGAACACTTTTGGGATGAACTGGAACGGAGATTGCAAGCCGGACATCTCGTCCAACATCAGTGCCTGACCTCATAAATGCTCTACTGGATGAATGGGCAAAAATTCCCACAGAAACTCTCCAAATCTTGTGAAAAACCGTCCGGGGGGGGGGCAACTTCATATGAATGTCTATGTATTTAGAATGTGATGTCATCGAAGTCCCTGTTGGTGTAATGATCAGGTGTCCCAATACTTTTGTCCATATAGTGTATGTGTATTGTATATTATCCATAGCTGGCAGCAGTCCCAAATTTGCCTGGACTTCCATGACCACCAACCAGCCGCTTACTATACACAGTACCCGAATTATAATATGACATCATGACACTGCTCATGCTTTGGGGTAGAGTTGTGGACAAGGTGCTCCAGTAATTTCTTGCCCCAATAAAAAATCCACATCTTTGTGTTTTGCAAGCTTGCGGTTTTAAGATAATGAAGCAGTGAATAAAAAATCTGTACAACTGGACTGTTAAGATTTCGGCTTATTACTGTTTTTTATTTTATTACTTTTTTATATTTAATGATATATTTATTATATAATTATTATTGTTATGTAGCTGATGGAAGGATATGTTTTGTTGTGTTTTTATGTTGTACTTGGAAGTTTACTTTATCACCTTTTTGTTGCAAATTGCTTTGTGCGGTACCCCTTTTTATGTCGTATTTACCCATTGTACAGCGCTGTGGAATATGAGGGTGCTATCCACCATCACGCATTTTTGAAATATCATTAAATCTTTTTTTTTTTTTTTTTTTTTTTTTTTTTTTAACTACCTAAATTGCCAACGGGGAGGACCTTAATCAGTCGTTGGTCTCGTCTAAGATTCAGGAGCCATATGCCTATCCCATGCATGTTTAAATTCCCTCACTGTATTCATCTTTACCACTTCCGCTGGGAGGCTGTGTTCCACTTATCTACCACCCTCCCTACCACCAGGATCCCTTGGTCTTTCATACTTGGAGCCAATTTGGGGAATACCCAACTGACATTTAAGGGATTAAACATGCGTATAACCTTTTTGTTTATTCTAATGTGACTAAAGGGATTCATGTATGTCGCACTCTTTAATATACTTGCTATTATATAAATGCCCAGCAGATAAGGGCATCAATCAAACGTTTGTAAGAAGAATCTAAACAGGAGGATTTATCATGTTATCATTTTATTTATCTCTACAGTGACGGCTGGGCAGACCGCTACGATGTGACAGAGGGCTATCAGCGCGAAGCCGCGGGTGGAATAACAATCAAGCTGCAATCTCCCGACGTAAAATGGTTTGATGATTATTACCTGCAGCTACGTCCAGAAACCAATTTCCGGAACCCATGGTTTCAGGAGTTTTGGCAACACAGGTTCCAGTGCAGGCTGAAGGGGTACCCACAGGAAAGCCAGGTCTACAACAAGACCTGTAGCAGTAAGTCTATCCCTCTTATTATACCGTGGGATATAACTGCGCATGCCGGCGGCAATACCGTTGTTGGTAGCAACCATACAGTTAAAGTGTCAATAAGGCCTAATTTAGACATTTTATAGGCATTTTGAAGATACAGGGACTCCCCGGCCGTTACATGAGCTGTAATGCATATGATAGCTGAGTGTCCTCTTATGATTCCCACATTCTCCCAGCTCCTAGCTAGCAATGTTCGGCCGAACCGGCTTGGTGAACATCGCAGGGGGTCGAAGGAAGCTGCAGTAAGACGTAGAGTTGTATAACTCCTTAAGACCTCAGAGGTTACTTCTTCAAATGCCATCGCATGCAATGACAACTCAAGAAGTAGCCTGTAGGATCTTCAAAGCTTATGTGGCCGGACATCTTAGCTCTGTGGACAGGACCTCAGTAGTGATGAGGAGGCGGCTCGTGGACGTTAAGGCTGGTGGCCACCAAATGACATTAAGTGTAGCCAGAGGCTAGACATGGGAGACCACACGTTTTTTTTTTGCTTATGCAGCGTGCGGCCAGAAATCTCCATCCAGTGGCTGCACACTACAGCACCCAATCTGCCACTGAAGAAGCACATTGTGTGAGTATGGAGCCGTGTTGGCCAGTGACCCCACCAGGCATTTGTCCGATGTGCCAGATGACAAGTTAATGCCTAAATGAAACATTCCAGAATGAGCATGTTTATTAATAATCAGCTTTTTGTTACTTTACAAATGTTATTTAATTAAGCTTTGCTTTGGATCCTTATTATTATTAATTTTTTTTTGCCTAGGTAAAGTATAAGCCCTAAATATAACTGTACCAAAACTGTGAAAATCGGCCCTGCATCCTTGGGGAAAATTTATATATAAATATATCGTGCCCATTGCACTCAAGGGGTTAAGCTATGGATTTTTCTTTCCTCCTGTAGTAAGACTTTAACATGGATTTGCTCTGTGTCTCTTATAATTCCCTTCAGATATAATCAGTGATTGTGGTCCAAAACCACTTGTCAGGTCAGCTACAAATAATTCAATTTTTTGGCAGAACAAGATTATAATTTAGATAGATTTATGATTCTTTGTCATGTTTCTAACCACCTGGAATAGTACAGTATAATAAATATTTATATATATATATATATATATGTATATATATATATATATATATATATGTATATATATATATATATATATATACAAAAAAAAGATTTATGTATTTGCCTGCTAAGTAGTTTATCTACTGAAAATGAATCCATGCACACAGCATGGCAGTGCCAGCTTGGATTAATCTAGTAATAGTATAGCAGCCGGGAGAGTGAATATTCCCCTCCGGTCGAACAGAAACACCCACGCTCTACAAAAAAAAAATTGTGCCCACCGCGGGATTCCTGATTAATATTCTTTACAGATGCAGCTTCCATTAAAACAAGCAAGTTCCCTTTGATCGGTTAGCTGCCTCTATCTTCCTACTTGTAATTTTAGAATTCAAAAGACTAAACATTCTAAAGATTTTATATATATATTTATATATTTTATTATTATTATTATTTTTGAATCCAAGCAATTAACGTTTTTATTTTAAATAAAATATAATTACAAAATATTGCCATACAAAATGTGGCATTTTAAATACGATATAAGAAGTGATAGTAACACAAAGTTTAAATAATATTGCATGTCACATGACAATGAGATTTCCCTGCCAACAAATATGAATTAACGCCACTGAAGCCTAATTGCAACAATTACTATGTCTCTTTGGTTGATCCAGGCATTCTATTTGGGAGATCACGTGTTGCGTCAAATAAGAAACCCTCATACCTAATATGATCCCCTTATACATTCTCATAAGTAATTTTTTTTTTTTGAAAAAAGAAAATATATAATTTAATTTCCAGAAATGTGTGTAGGTAGTCCGTGGTTTGTTCCATGTTTAAATTATATTAGAGGGGTCGGACACAGAGTCATTTAGAGGAAATCCACATTTTAAGCTGTTTAAAAGGAAATGTTCCTGAATGATGTTCAGGGGAGGAGAATGGCATTTTGGTTCCATATTGTGACAGGGAGAATCCTGCCACTGTCAGCAAACCAATAAGGGTAAGGTTAACCTGGGTAACCGAAGATCTAATTACCGGTATGGTCACCAAGGCCTGATAATTACTTGATTTACTTGGACTTTATTGGCTTATGATCCATTTTTAATGGACTGGTTACCAAATCCTTACAGGTGCTGGGCCACATACTTTGCTGAATACAGCATTAGAAACCTCAGTTTTAATACTATTGATGTCCAAATCCATCCTGAAAATAACCATTTAAGTTATGGAAAATTGTCTCATTTTCATATTTTTTGCGAGCACAAAATTATAATGTGGCAAAAAATCACGCACTATTAGGCTGTCACAAATTCTTATTCTTATTACCAATAAAAACCACAAAAGGGACAATAACAGACAAAAATAAATAAACTTAAAGTGAAAGATGTTCCAACCATGAAGTTGCTTGGCCAGGTGCATTGGAACAGAATTTAAGGGCAGGGGCACTAATCTAATAGCCTCTTCCACTAAAAAAAGGTGCAAGAATGTAGAATGGGATGGTGGGCAGATCCAGGGGACATGCCGTATTACTAGGGCCCGTCTTGCTCCCAAATGTGCCTCCACTCATTGGGCTTCCATGCAACCAAACTGTGGTGGCTTTACTTAGGTCATGCTCTCTTCTGTTGGGATATGACATCATGTCCGAGCACACATCATGTGTTTGTTGTGAGTCCAGGGGGGTATCTGGAGGCCACTGTGCTATGAAGGGTCTATAGATCGATGAGTGCAATCCAAAATCATGAATGAAAAATAGGATCGCTGGCATGTTAGTTCTTTCTAAGAGATTTTTATGCTCAAGTCACGTATGCAAATATTTGACCACAATTCACGTATGCAAATTTTTGACCACAGCTCCAAGTTTCCATCTGAAGAAAGGGCTGAAAATTAAGAGGAGATTTCAATTCATTTGGAAAGTCTCACTGTATTAGCCTGGAATCTTTAGGTCACCGTTTAAAGCACCGACTATGAAAAAGTGAATTAAGTTTTCAATGGGGAAGATGAATTTGATGTGACTCAGAAAACAGAGTAAAAGGCCCAAGGCTCGAAATAAAAACTGCATATACAAAGCAAGCAAAGTGAAGCTAATGCATAATAAAATCACCAAGCTTTGAGAGCGTGCAGGCTTTTAATTAAAAGCTTAGCTCTTAAGTATAAGATGGAAACTAAGTGCTATCATTGCAATAAATGCCTTTTGGGTGCAGCTGGATCATATAGGATATATTGACTCAATGGTTAATGTGTGGCAGTGGCTTCTTATCTCACTGCATTCACTATTCTCTATGAAGACCTAACGCCGGCGAGTTTCTTTTTGTAAAAAGTGCTGTGTATACCGTGTAGTCATTTACTATACCAACCGGCAAGATGGCTTTGAAGTAAAAGGAGAATATTATCATTTCTTCTTTTTAGTGTATGATGGTGAAGGTGAGTGGGTGTATGCGAGTGTGTGGGTTTAATTTTCCCAAGGTAGGGGCAAGAGCTATATGCCTAGGGACCCCCAAAGGTCATAGTTAGTGTCATTGCAGTTCTTATTAATGGTTGCATATTAAAAAAAATAATACAATATTTAGCAACCTAAATTTTGTTATAACCCAGTGATTTTATAATTTGTGGGGGCCGCGTCTGAAGTTCTAAGTTGACTCTTTTTAAGAATCAAGTATGATTCCAAGTGTTTCTTTTTTTTTAAAATGAATGAATTAAATAATTAAATTAATTTTTAATTTGACATGACTATATTGCTTACCAATGAGCTGAATCAGTCGGACTGCACTGCATCAGATTCCCGGGTTGCTGCTGCAATAATAATGACCAACTTAGTCCATAAAACAAAGCAAGAATTCAGCGCATACCCAGCGAATACCATTAAAAAAACGCCTATTTACGGCATTAAATATTAAATATCCCGTCACACGATCCTTAATGCATTTGTTGGTTGCTGTTTGATAAAATGGATTACTAAAAAATAATAAGTGATAATAAAATAATAAGTGAAAAGAAAAAATAAATAATTTGTCATAATGTTAATACATCACATACCTGAGAATAATTTATCCTACACCAAAAAAATTAATTTCCCCAGATAATGTCATCTTAATTCTACCATACTTTTTGCATACTTTTGTATCATACTGACTCCTTTTATTTAAGGTCACAGATTATTTTTATATACATGTGTTTTCTTAGACCTATGAAAAAAAAGTATGCTCTTCATATCTGAAAACCTTTTTTTTTTTAATCAAAATCTAATGAAAAAAATTCTTTTTATTTTCATTTTTTCCCAGGTCGATTAACTCTAAGGTCTCAGTATGTTCAAGATTCAAAGATGGGTTTTGTGATCAATGCGATATATGCAATGGCTTACGGTCTCCACAATATGCAGATGATTTTATGCCCGGGCTATAATGGTCTTTGTGATGCCATGAAACCAATTGATGGCCAAAAACTTCTAGACTACATCATGAAAGCCAACTTCACCGGAGTCTCAGGTGACATGATCACTTTCGATGAAAATGGAGACTCACCTGGAAGGTACTTTTGACTTTTTTAAATTATTATTTTTTTATTATTTCATTTTTATCTTTTTTTTTATTCAATATTTCTTTTATTCAATTAGTTTTCAAACATACAGTAAATAATATAATTAGACATAAAATTAAAATTTTAAATTAAATATTAGTTTGTATGTTTTTTTATGTTATTAATATATATATTTGATGAATTTGATGCATTTAGAGGAATTCATATTTTTGTAACTGTGCAAATATTAGAGAAAAGTTCACTTATGGTTTGTTTTAAGAGAAATGGATCTGTAAATTGTATGAATAATAAATTAATGACTTTAATTACAAATTAAAGCCAACTTAGTTCACTAATTTAGACACATAACCTTTCTGGTGCAATTCTGACTTGGGACAATTTAATCCAATTTTTAAAAAAATACAAAATATTTCAATTAAATACATCCTTCAGTTCTAAAATAAGCAATAAAAATGTGCAGCCGTACCCTGATGTATACATTGCCAAAATATAAAAATATAATGAATGAATTATCGAAAGCGTTAATAAATACGGTTAAAAATAGTACTCTTTTCATATTTAAGTAATAGCTATTTTTAGAGTATTTTTTGGATGCAGTATTGTGCAAAAGTTTTAGGCAGATGAGAAAAAATGTTGTAAAAAATACCTTTGAAACAGACATGTTAAGTTTATTTTTTATCAACCTCGTACGCAAATTTCAACAAAAGGCTTTCTTAAAAAACACCTTTTTCGAGAAGGATACAACATTTCTTTCTAATATTCAGCCATCATCCTTATCGAACCATCTGAACGATCAACAACCTCTACAGATCATCCTGACTTTGTAAACTCATCCCTATCAGAGCCGTCCTCTTCTGCTGTTTCACTTCCCCCTCAACCACACTCTTGTCCTTCTGTAACAGTTGCTATTTTGTGTGATTTTTAAATGATTTTGCTGCCTCTGATTGTGACAGCGCTACGGAGTCTGCTGCTGCTGTAAATAAATGTAATTAGTCAGAGAGTCCGACTGGTTGTTTAGGACTGAGACATTCTATTTGTTGCCACAGACAGTATTATTAAGGGTGCTCAGGGTGCTTGTGAAGTAGATTGGATTAAATAGCAGAGATAAAATAGGGATGGCTGATAAAGACGGTTGCTTGAAAACATTTTGCAAATACTAGATCAATTTTTTATGACGCTAGTCATAAAAGAATTTGGCTAGAGTTCCCCTTTAAGTGCAGAAACCCAACCACAGCGAGTCAATACCACATAGCCCAGAGAATCTGATTTTGACAAATAGAGCTCTAGGAGCTTAACACCAAGAGTAGCTGACATTTGATTTAAATCAGGCATCCCGCTGCGTCACGTTTAGCACACTTAGCATCCAATCTACTTCCGCACTCTCTATTTTTTATTGACTTTAGGTTAAAGACTGTTTTTGGTGTTTTTTTACAGTGGTCTTCACCTATTAATGTACATTAGAGCGTAGTAGTCAATTACTGTAGCTAGCAATTGGTAAGGGTCACATTTTGAAAAGTCCGATCGTTCTTGATTCCGAGGTACATAACAGAAATGATTCTGCTTCAGTCTCATGACACTTTGCTGCTACCTGAAGAAATTCGTATGCCAATTAGAATTCTTATGCCAATCGATATTATTCAGCAATGAAAAATCTTCATTACTTCTTTAAGTGGACCTCCAACCAAAAAAAAAAAAAATACCGTTTTCCTTTATTAAACAGTTCTAGTTTTTGATTGATACAATGTTTTTAGACAGGTGCATATAAGCCATTTGTATTTTTTCTAGCTCTGTTATGGTAGTGCAATATCCTAGACAAACATTCTGAGTCCTTATCGCATTGCTGGTTGGTAAACAGTAGAATGACTCGGTCCTAATCACACAGTGATTAACATTGAACAAAATTAAATAAAACCAGTTTTTCTTCAGTCATAAGGAGTAGAAGTAATCATACAGAGCCTGAGAACAGGATATAAAGATAAATGCTCACATTGTATACACAAAATGGGTTTCTATCACATATATATATTGTGTAGTGTAATACACTATATGTCTAAAAGTATGGGGACACCTGACAATAGCACCTACATGTGCTTATTGGCCATCCCATTCCAAAACCATGGGGTTTAATATGGTTCACTCAAATCCCCAATCCAACCAGGCCAAGTTGCTCAGGGCGGTTGTCTCAGACTCAGACAACACTCTGAACAACTTGCCCTGGGAGGAACAGGGATTTGAGCCCCCATGGCAAAAGGGCAGGGCAAAGTACACCTCGGAGCAACTTGGACCGGGGAGACCAATGGCTTCGGTATCAGGAGTTAAAGGTCTGTAAGAACAACTCTGTTGGTCACCTGCAGGAGGCTCGTCTGGCATCAACAATGAAGAGCAGCTGCCCTTCATTGGTTGATGCCAGAGGAGCCCCCTGCCGGTGACCAATAGAGTGATTGATCATCATTATGTAAATACTAAATCTGGCACAGCCACTTCCCTTGTTGGTTTGTCTACAAACTTCCCATTATTCTTACCTTTTTATGAGTAAATGCAGTCTTCTACTTGTGAAGCTGGATACTGGGTCTCTGAGACCTCTACAGCAGAGTTGGGAGATAAGACTGCATTCTGAAAGCATAGCAAACAAATTATAAAGAGGCACAGAATGTGGGACATGCTTTTTATCTACAACCCTTACTCGTCCTGAACCAACTATAGTACATCTACCAAGCTTTTCACATAGTGGCATCTGCAACTTATTTTACTTCCACTAAAGGTATTGAATATATTGAATATTTCTGGGGTTTTTATGTTATATTATCGTTGATATACATCTGAAATAAATATGGTTGAGTTTTTTTAATTGTCATGTAAATAATCATTTTTATACTCTTAATTGTAATGGTTTGTTTATAATGTATTACATTCTTTATTGATGGAAACCTATCTGCTTTTCCTTAAGTTCAATATTATGTGTTAACTCATTTTAATGGTTTTTCCGCTGTCATTTTAATTGGTGTGATTATTACTATCGTTTTAATCATTGTAGACTAATAAGTAGTTTCTTATAAATTTATAATATTCATTTACTCTTCATAGCATTAATGTTTTCCTATAATTTAGCTAGTCAGTTATACTCGGCAATTTCAATTTATTTGTATAAAATTTTTTTAAATATAGTAAAATGATAGCTGTGTTAGTACATAGAGAATAATATGTGCATGTAGTGCATGCAGTGCCCAGGTAATAGCTAATGCAAGCCTTATCCGATATACTTTTGTCAAAAAGGCAAAGGAAATAAGCAGAGGAATTCATGAATGCTTGGGTTATTCATAAACAGGGCCGGCCCAAGGCAAAATGCCGCCTGGGGCGAATTTTAAAATGCCCCCCCCCTTATCTACCCTTCCTCTCCCTGCCGCCCCCCCCTCGTACTTACCTTTCAGCAGTCCTGCGGCGAGTCTCCCTGTTTGAGGAAATCTTCCGGCACTCAGCATTACAAGCCGGCACCGAGACCCAACAGGGAGACTCGCCGCAGAGGAGAGAGAGAGGGGCGCCGAGCGGGTACTGACAGCTTGGTAAGCGAAAACCACTCGGCGCCCCTTTCTCTCTTTCGCTTTAAAAAAAAAAAAAAAGGGCTTGGGGCGGCGAAGTGCCGCCCCTTCAAAAGTGCCGCCTGGAGCGGCTGCCCCACTCGGCTCCATTGTCGGGCCGGCCCTGTTCATAAAGCTATCTTTGAAAAGTAGTAAGTCAAAAATGATTAAGAAAGCAGACTAGATGGTCCGATGGGTTCTTTTCTTACACTGCTATCAATGCATCCGTGCAACTGAGAAATAGGACTAAATTAGACCTGAATCTTTTCTTACTTACTTGAAAACTGCAACGTACTGTATCTATCTATGAGTTTTGTTGGTGTAGATGCTTAACGAGGTCAAAAAAGGGAGTAGGGGGTGCATTATCTGGGAAAGGTAAGAGAGAATAAGTTGGCAATGCCTCGTTGAATGTTTTTTGGTTTCCACCTGAAGGTGGCGAGTCTTCTGTTGTCCTGATAGGCGTCGGGAGGGCGTTCGAGCACAGAACGGCTTCCTCGGTTTCGTTGTAGCATGTCTTGCTTGAGCAGTTGAGGAGGATTGGAGGTCATAGGGTGAACATCTCCTGTAAATATAATTATCCGCCTTCATATAGTGTGTAGTGTACCATTGCAAGGAGTTTGAACGTTTCCAATGTAGTTTCATGAGATATGTGATCAAATTTTTGTTTCCCAGAGATGATTCTGGCTGCAGTCTGGATTGCTTTTAGTGAGGAGAACACAGTCTGTCATGTCTCTGTATAGGGCGTTGTTGCAGTCTAGACTATAGGACTAGTGATGGGATTACTGTTTTCATACGTGCTATTCTGTGTACCATGTATACTAATTTCAGAGCAGTTTTCCTACTTGTCTCAATCTGAGGTTTTAATGAAAATGTGTCCATTACATAAATTTTTGACGTGTTGAGATGGGGCATGGGGGTTACTTATGGTAGGGCAGAATCCTGTTACTCGTTGCGACGTAATGCTTGATGGGCGAGATCTGGATTATAGCACCATCATTTCAGTTCTATCTGGGTTGGGTTGTAGTAAGTTAACCATCATAAATGTCTCTGAGGCATGATGCGATGACGTTGCCATGCTTTCTGTCCTGTTCTGACGCTCCAAGGTATATTTGTGTGTCATCCTCATAGCCCTCTTGATCGTATGAGGTCTGCGAGAGGTTTGACGCAGATGGTAAACAAGA
Source organism: Sceloporus occidentalis (assembly GCA_023333645.1). Taxonomy (NCBI): domain Eukaryota; kingdom Metazoa; phylum Chordata; class Lepidosauria; order Squamata; family Phrynosomatidae; genus Sceloporus; species Sceloporus occidentalis. The sequence goes on from JALMGF010000151.1 coordinate 777,964, forward strand.
TAGATGATAGGGATGACCCTTGAGAGACTACTTTTTGTGGCTGGAACTTCACTATTGCCCATGTATTCAGCCTGTGAGAGGTAGGATCAGGAACTGTATCAGCCAACTAAACGCAGAGCTGCTCAGTTGGGGAATTATAAAGAAAATGTACATTTCTAGTAGATTTTGCTAACTGATTTATAACGTCCATCCAATTTGTTTCATAGAATTATGTATGCATGTTCTTCTTTCAGAATTTTTTTTTTACAGTAACAGAGGAACCTTCTTCCATTCTTGACTAGTAGTCATGATCCTTCAACATGTTTTAAAGTAATTGATAAAGCAAGCATTTAAGATTTTTCAGTGTTTTACATGACACAGTACATTACATCACTTACAGAGCACCAGCAAAAATGTTAAAAAAAAATTTACAATAACATTTAATACAAGTTAAGACATACTCCCATACAGAGGGAGAAGAGGAGGTAACAGAAGGCGAGGGACTGCTTGTTTTAAAATGAGTGTTGGTGATGTTGCTGACGAGCGAGGGTGATGTTGAGGAGTCAGTGCTGTAGAGATCTCAAAGGTGTGGAGAACATATGGTTTCTTTAAGAATGCAGGTGGTTGGTATTAGGAGGACAGGTTAAAATCTTTTTTTTTCTTGTAATTGTACATTTCCCCCAGGTTGTGGAATCTCCTGTTAGAGCTTCACAAGGTATTGAAATATGAGACCCTCTGAAGTCTCCTTTAATGATGTTTGCCCTTTATATTGCATATTTTATAAAGCAAGGACACATTTTTCATTACATTGAGCGAAACATTTTAGTAAAATGATCATGTCCCCATGATTCCTGCTTAGAAAGAGCTTATCCTGTAGTTTAAATTAGCTGGTCAAAGCTATGCTTTTATATTCTTTCTTCCTGATGAAAAAATGTAATATTTTCCTTGCATGTGCCTACCCAGAATCCCTTGTGGTTGTCGAAGCACCATGAGATTTCTGAGGGAAAAACAAGCTTTCTGGCTTGTCTGGTGTCTGTAGATGAGTGTTTAATAATACTTCTACTACCCCTTAAATTTAAGTGGAAGGGTTTCCATCACCTTTTACCCACCATAACTTATGTAATGGTATTTCTTAGCTACCCCAAGCCTCAACTAGTCACTGAAGAGTCCCATGAAGGACGAAACAGTGATCTGGCTATTGTACCTCTTCCCGAGTTTTGTCTAAAGGCTGTCTTGTACAGCGGGCAATTACTTTCAAGGGATCCATGTATAAAGTGGATATAGAGGCAAAGGTGATAATTGTTAACCTTATTTGCATGTGCCTACCAAGAATCCCTTGTGGTTGTCGAAGCACCATGAGATTTCTGAGGGAAAAACAAGCTTTCTGGCTTGTCTGGTGTCTGTAGATGAGTGTTTAATAATACTTCTACTACCCCTCAAGGTATGAAATCATGAACTTTAAGAAAATGGGAAAAGATTACTTTGATTATATCAACGTGGGAAGTTGGGACAATGGAGAACTGAAGATGGATGATGACGAAATTTGGTCAAACAAAAATGCACTCATCAGATCTGTTTGTAGTGAACCTTGTGCAAAAGGGGAAATCAAGGTAAGCAGGATAAAAGCAAAAGTAGAGGAAATAAAATTCTACCAATCGCTAATGTTTAATTTGAGTATAGTTTACGAATACAGAGACCCAGCAACTGAGCTGGAGATTTTACCTTTTGGTCAGCAGGATTTAACATCACCGCATTTGAGCTGATAGGGTATGAGCACTGTTATAGTTACAGCATTTGAATGCCTGAACAGATATTCAGGCTTTCCCTACCTCTGGTCTTTCCAGTGACACTGTGAGAGGGTTTCTATATACACACATATATATATTAAAGTGCTTATGTTAGCCAGAGTATCCCTTTACATTTATAAAACTATAGTTAAAGCCTACACTATTCTAATGTCAACATAATGCTCTGTACATCTAAGAGGTTCCTTAAATGCCATGTTAGAGAATAGAATATAACCAAACAAAAAGTAAAGAGAGACCAATTAAAGTGGAATTGTCTGAGTATAGTAAACCATCTCCTAATTCAGCACAGCTCAGTATTCTGTTTTATTGCTGGTAGACAAACAAACAAGAGAAGAGGCAGAGGATACATTTAATCGGGATATAAATAGTTCTTTGTAGAGCTTTTGTGATTGTTTGCCAAGTAAATGTAACTGAGAGAGAGAAATAGCTCCATTCTCTGTTATTTCTGTACAAGAAAGATTGGAACAGTTCCAGCAGTTGGCATAAAGTATAAAAATATACAGATGTTTATCTTCAGACTGCTTGAGCTTCCCTATCTATGCATATGTAATCATGTAAGTATATGTAATTCAATAAAAAAAAGGAATATAAAATTTTAAATTATGCATTCATCGCTGAGTGTCTTGGTCCGAATAAAGTCCTTCATCCTGGATGAAGACGTAGAAATTGTGTAACAATATTTAGTAGATGATCCGTTAAATTTAGTAAAGGATCCAAAACAAGCAGAGGAAACAACAAAAGTGGAAGCCTGTATATACAGTAGCGTACCCAAGGGGGGGCAGTCTGCCCCAGGTTCCATTCTTCAGGGGGGTGCGGGCATGCAGCTTACCGCTGTGGAGATTGCACTCTCTTTTCTTGCCCAGGTTCTTGCTTCCCCTTGGCTGTTTCAGGAGCAGCAGTGGCACAAGCAGGCTTTTTTAGGGGCAGGGGTAGCACAGGTAGGCTGCTATAGGGGCAGCAGTGGCACAGGCAGGCTGCTATAGGGGCAGCAGTGGCACAGGCAGGCTGCTATAGAGGCAGCAGTGGCACAGACAGGCTGTTTTAGGGGTTTAGTGTATAGTGGTATGGGTAATGCTGCACTACCGTCAATATCTGGCTCAGTATATAGTGATGGGAGTTACGCTGTACCACCATCAATATCTGGCTCAGTATATAGTGATAAGAGTTATGCTGTACCATATCTGTTCAGTGAAAGTTATTTATTTTAACCTAATTTATTAATTTATTTTTTCAGATTACTAGTTTTTCCAGTCGACATACAGTTTACAAATTTGTGGAATAAATATTCTTGCCACCCTTTATTTATTTCTTTCGTTCAAACCCTTAGAATTCCCAGCTATGCTTATAATAAAATAATGTAATGCATCAAATCATTATAGTAAGGAGAAAAGTAATCTGCTGTACACACTTACGAAGAAGTAGTTGCAAAGTCAACGATGAGAAAAAAAATAAAAACATTGATTTTCGATATATTGAAAGTTTTAGTTGTTCCTGCAAGGGACATTTTTTAATGTTCCAGTTTCTTAAGCAAACAAATAAAATTACCTTTAAACATTGTTATTACTAATAAGTATCACCCTCTAAGAAATAGATTTATACCTTCTCCTGTACACCACAATATGCTACTTTTAATTTTATACAAATTATTATATATTAATGTTGTCCATTGACACGGCATTTTTCTTTAAAATTCTAGGTAATCCGTAAAGGGGAGGTGAGCTGTTGCTGGACATGTACACCCTGCAAGGATAATGAAATAGTTTTTGATGAATATACGTGTAAAGCGTGTGAATTGGGATCCTGGCCTACTGATGACCTTACAGGTACAATGACTCAAAACTGTAGTTTTCTGCGTGTAAAATTATAAATATTGTACAAGATAATTAATATGCAGGACAAAAATAATGGCATTCCTGATTACTACGACGTATGAAAAGAGGCCCGAACTGCTGTCGATTGCTGTTGTAGGATTATCTTGTATAATGCACTCCTGTGCAGTCATACAGGCATCTATGATGTCACATTCCACGACTGGTGTTAATGTATATTTTTTTATCGTTATACTATTTTTTTTATATTTACAGTATGTAAAGGGAGGTACAACTCTGTAGTGCTGATAGATGCTATTATTGCTTATTTGTGCTCTTAATGCTGAATAAACATATAAACATAGAATGAAGTAGCAGAAAAACCCCAATTTTGTCTGTGTTTTCGTGCTGTAAAAAAACTCAAACTTTATTTGGCTCTTGGCCTCATTTTACTACCTCTGCTGGATGGCTGTTTCACTTACCTACCTCCCTCTTTGTAAAGTGGAATGTGGGTAATTTATAGTTCGGGAACTTCACTTAATTAGAAAGTTGCAATGTTTAGGTAACTGCTATTGGCATCTGGGATGTAAAACGAATGGCAAAGCAGATTAATGTCCTGCGAGATTTATATTTGTCTTACAGTGTTATTTCTTAATGTGTATGCTAAATTTGACATTTCACTGTAGCAACCGTTCATCCTCAAAGGATTTTTGTGCTGTAATTATCTACAATTGCTTATTATTCTGAGTCATACGGCTACAGAACCTTTCATTAAGACCACCTATTAATTTCTATGGAAAAAACATAGAAAGGGCTTTGTGTGTCTGTTTATGTAGCGATCATAACCTTGCAAAAGTGTGCAAGTCCATGCTGCCTGTTCACAGGTTGCTGCAGGCTACTCTTATGCAGCCTTTTCACCAACTTTAATGTGATGAGGAGCGCTAGGAATCAGTTTTAGTTCTTTTGGGTCTGTCAGCAACCCCTTTCTCTTTCAAGTTCCTTTTTCCCTCTACTAAGACTGATCCCTCTCTTGTCATTGGTGGAGACAGTCACATGTCCAGCTGCACAGAGGTTGCTGGGGGGAAATTCCTTTACAGAGTACAGCAGTGTCCAGATGGTTGCTACAGCAATCGCTACCAGATGCAAAAGTGGAGGTTACAACATAATATCGAACTAGAAGAATATCTTCATCCATGTGTGCTTGCCGTATAGGAACCATGATTGTGTAGAACACTCATTTAAAAAAAAAAAATGTTATTCATTTTTTTTAATACCCAGAACTTCAATGCTTACGTTTTCAATTGGCCATCCACATGAGGTAATTTCCTCCCACCTGCCAAAAAATTTGCACTTACATTTATTCCAATTCACGTTTAAACCGCTCGCCATACAGAATACATCAGTCAAGAGTTTCACTCTCCTCAAGCTATACGTAGTCCGACATATCACTGTCACATCATCCATATAGCCAAGCACTTTTAAAAAAGTTTTTCCACTTCCCGGGATTTCCACACCTTTCACTACTTTATCTCTTCAGATGCATTGTAACAAAGGTTCGATAACACAAATAAAATAGGGGACGGAGGGCATCCTTGTCAGACACCAGATTGAACTGGCACTCCCATTTTTTTCCAAGTTTTTAAACATAAATCCGTGCACGACCCTGTCGTATGCTTTTTCAAAATCAATTGTGGCCACTGCTACAGGCGGCATCCTTTCATTACAGTACCAAATCGCATCCCTTAAACATCTTGAATGTTCGCTCATTTGTCTGCTGGGTACAGCACACGCCTGTTCCTCACCTACTAATTTGTCAGCCACCTCTTTTAATCTGTTTGCTATTACTTTCGCCAAAATCTTATAATCAATGTTTAAGAAAGAGATGGCCCTCCAATTTTTTTAATCCATTCTCTCACCTTTTTTGAAAAGTAAGACAGTCACCCCTTTCTCTCATCGATTTCGCTAATTTCTCTTGTTCCATACTTAATTTGCATACATTTAGGAAATCCTCTCCTATCACATCCCAAAATGTACAATAGAATTCCATTGGCAGGCTATCGCTACCGGGGGTTTTATTTTTGGGAAAACTTTTGACCACCGTTTCGACTTCTCGCTTACATACATCTGCAACTAAGCATTCCTTTTCCATGCTATTTATTGTGTCATCAATGTTCATCAGAAGATCCTCAAGCAACAGGTTCTCAAATCGATTTTCAGCATATAATCTGTCATAAAACTTCCATACCTCTGAGAGGATATTATCTTTGCCCTCCACCACGTGTCCATCATTATCCCTTACACACTCTATGCCTTCCTTCTGTGTAAAAGCCTTTTTAAAGAAAAATCTGCATTGTTTGTCCTTTTCTTTTTTTTTATTTAAATATTTCTTTTATTGAGTTTCATAAAGAAAAAAAAGGGACAGAAAAACAAAACACAATGGGTACATACAGGTATCCAAATTTCAGTAAATATATATTCACTTATTGCCATACATATAGCATATAACAAGTCTCCTGACATATCTGACATTCAGAGAGAAGAGAAAGAGAGAAAAATAAGGGAGGGAGCCGGGGATATCCTCATAACCGTTGGTACATTTAAAAGTTACTCAATTTTAGGATCCAGTCCTCATAGATTACTATTGTCCTATTATGAGTCCGACTGACCCATCCTAATCCTTTTTCCATTTGTAACTGATATAATAGCTGATTTTTCAATTGCGTCCATTGAAATTGGTGATTATCTTTCCAATGCCTGGCAATCAGGATTTTTGCTGCAGGTAGGGAATGTATTAAAAGGGTTTTTCTTTCTATAGAGAGAGTAGTTGGAAGTAGGTGGAGATAGGCTACATCAGGTGTCTTATTAACCTTACATTCCGCAAGTTTTGTAAATAGAACCAAGACCATATCCCACATCTGGCTGACCACCGTACATGCATGTAGTCTCCATTTTCTCTATTACGTCTCCAGCACATCTCTGATACCCCCGGAAACATTGAACTTAACTTAGTCGGAATCCAATACCAATGAATGAAAACTTTAAAATGATTTTCTCTGATTGAGATCAAATGTACACTATTATGGGTTAAAGTTTTTGCACTTTGCCAATCTTTTTTTGGAATCTGTATCCCTGTTGCTTTGGACCATCTAGCAGTAGTTTTCGAGAAATCTACCTCTTCTATCTTTTTTGTTACGTCGTGTATTTTTGTCAAAATTTTCCTGGTTTCTTCTGAATTAAATATGTGTCCAAGTTTTGATTGGATATTAGGGTCGGCATTATAAAGTGCGTACCTTAAAAAGTTTATTATCCTTAGGTAGGGGAATATCTCTGTAGATGGTAATGGGTGGGCTAGCTGATCGTACGGTTTGACGGAGTTGTCTGTCAGAGAAATATCAGGTAGGTTAAGTTCTATAATATCCAGCCCCGCCGTAACTAATATTTTATCTTTAAGCCCAAATTTTTTCTTAATTTTAAACCATTCATTTATGGTATCTTTAATGATGATATTATTACCCACACAGATCTTTGCCTTAGATTTGAATTGGAATTCCCACACACGTGTTGATAAATTTTTGAATTTTTTTATAAAAGAGGCCACTAAATCCATCTGGGCCTGGGCTTTTACCATTCTTAATCTTATGTATCACCTTTGTCACCTCTGACTCTTCTAAGGGTTTATTCAATTGAGTCAGTTGGTCATTGCTCAGTTTAGGAATAGGTAGGGTTTTTAAATATTCTATAATTTCCTCTGATTTTATATTATTATTTAGATTATATAAATAGGCATAATAATGATTAAATGCCCCCCCCCCTATACTTTCCAGAGCCATACAGACCCTGTTGTTTTCGATTATTTTATAAATGAGCTTTTTGGCCTGTTTTTTCTTTAGCCTATTAGTTAACGACTTGTCTACTCTGTTGTTTTTGAAGTACCGCTGTTGTTTAAGTTTTTCTAGGTTTTTACTAATTTTATTAAATTCCAGATCTGTTATTGTTCCTTTTAATTGCTGGATCTTAATAGATCTAAATTTAGTTGGGGATATTTTATTAACGTTGGTGTTTGTCCTTATCTACTAAGTCAATCTGCGCCTGGAAAATGATCTGTTTACCACGCTCACTCACATACTTTCTCACATGTTCCTTTGCATTCGCAATCTCATCATTCACATTCAGTCCCAGGCGCTTCAAGTTTTGTAAATAGGTTAATCTCTCATTTTCATTTCTCAGGTTACGTGCTCTCGTTCTGCCTTCTCTAAGGAAAAATGTTTTTGTCTTCTTTTTTACCCATTCCCACCACTCACATACACTCTCAAAACATTGAATTTAGCCTCGCCATCTCCTATAGCAGCGAACATCCCGAGAGTTGTCTTTCGCATCATCTAACAAACAGGTATTCAGTTTCCACACACCTTTCCCGTTTTAAATTCAAGCTTACTTTACATGTCAGACATTCTCATACTTGGGAACTCTCTGGGTTTGAACCGGAGATTGCCGGACAGGCGCTGCTCCTCTGGTTCTCCGGGTCAAGACCCAAATCCTCCGGGTCGCGGGAGCGGGGTCTTGACACACCGCACTCCCCGCCGATTTTTTTCCTTTAAATGGGGGTGTTTCCCGCTGCCGTCAGCGGGAATGCCCCCGACGTCAGCGTGACCACCCACCGGTGTCAGTGTCCAGTTCTGTCCGCGTCCCGCAAGGGAAGGCTCCGGGTAGCCGGAGCCCAGAAGTTCCCAGGTATGCACATACGTGATCAGAAGAAGAGACTCTATCGTACGTCACTTCTGCTACATTCACGCCTGGGGTGACAAAAATATAATCAATCCTAGATCTTACACGACCATTTTCACTAAAAAAAATAAAACATTCTGTACTCTTTTGGAGACATTTTACTATATCCAGAAAACTGAAATCTTCAATAATTATCTAGAACTCTTTTCCAGAGCTATCTACCCCACCCCCAACGCCTATTCTAACATTCTAAGCTTTTTTGAATAGAGCGAATCTGTCGTCGTTTTTGACTGGGGCATATACAGTTATAACTCTAAAAACTGTACCCCCGATATTAAACTAAACAATTAAACCCCCCCATTTCAACTTCTGTTTGTTTCAAAACAGTGAACAAGTTGTTTTTAAACAAAATCCCCGCCCCACTATTCTCATCTAAACTATAAGAAAAACAACAAGGTCCCTTGGTCCAAACAGCAGACCGCGGTGGTTCCTGTAAATTGGTGTCTTGTAAACAAAGAATGTCATAACCTTTGGAAGAAAAACAGTCAAACAAAAAAGCTCTACGCGCAGCCCCTTTAATGCTCCTCACAATCGTCACTTTTGGACTCGGAGGATGACATATTTAAGTCCTCCTCTAATCTAGTCGGGTCTGAGGTAGTGTCCTCCGTTAGGAGCGCACCTTTCGCAGGGTCCTCCACAGGAATCTCAGGGACTGCTCCAGTTTCCTCAACTACGGCAGGAGGCACGACACACAATGTCTCCTTTTCCAGGGAGTCCTCAACCTACTCCACAACTCATTCCAAAGTAGCAGTGACAGTAGTTGGTACAGCGCTCTGCATAGCAGTAGGGTTGGTAATTACGGCTCCACTTGCAAAACAGGTTCAGTAGAAACGCTGGCATAAGGGTCTACAAAGTCGGGTCTTCTAGGATACAACTTGGGGCAACTCCTAGCGAAATGATTCCCTGAACCACGCAAGTCACATGTCTTCTTTTTAGTACACCCAGCAGCAAAGTGGTTAACCACAGATTCTGCAACAAGGGCCAGCTGTTCAATCCCCTTTAACGTGCCCAAAACACTGGCATGTACGACAAAATCTTGGTTGATTCAGGTAAAACAAATATCCACGGTTACCCCCTATGGAGAAATTTGGGGGGGGTGCATTTTCCCTCCAATTCCAGTTCTGTCCTCTTTCAGAACTGCCCAAAATCTCCGTTTACCATTGAACGTGCCAAATTCGTTTTCCAGATATTTCGGTCTGGAAATGTCTGTACAATATCTCGATAGAAAGACCCTGCAATTCCTCATCGGGTACGAAGGGATTGTACATGCGTCCTGTGATAGGTCTTTTCTCAGTACAATTACGCGGCACCAAGTTTATTCCACCCACCAAGGGGTTACCTTCACAACGTTTCCAGCGCTCTAAAGCTGTCATCATCCAAGCAGCTGTCACAAAAGAGACGTCATAAAATCCCAGCATTTTGAAAGGCTGTCTACGGAACATACACCGGCGTGGTACTTCCAAGAAGTTTTCGATAATCTCAATCTGAATTGTCTCAAAATTTACGTCTTCCAATTTATCCTTACCAATCAACAGCCGTCTCTCATATTCGACAAACTCCAGCTCCACCTTTAACAAGTGCCTACCGCCGTAGCCCGTACGGGCCCCTAGGCCGGCTGACCGAGACCTGTCTCCAGGCAGCCGAGAAGTCTCCTTTTGGGAGGTTCGACCTTTCTTGTCAGTGATTGGCTGCTTGAAGCAGCCAGTCGGCAGCAGGAAAGCACTTCTATTGAAATCAAGCGTTTCTGTTTTTGCTTAATGACTTATTAATTCTATCTGGCGTACTGATGCAGGAGCTTTTTTAAACTGAAAAAATGTGAATTTGTTATAAATTCCTATCAGTAATAAAACACAATTCAGTGTGGGTAAGCACTGTAGTCATAAAGTGCTCTGTGTGGTGATTGAGGGCCATCGACATCAGAGTTATCTTTAGCTGCAAATATATTTATCAGTATAAAGTGGCTTCCCGCTGGTGTTGCTACTTGCAACACAGACGCCAATCTGCTATATTCAACAGTTCTAGTTTCATGGAAAGGCTTCCATGGAAATAGCAAGGCTACAGAACATATGGCATTTGGAAATAAGTTAATTAAGATAGATGTATATATACTGTATATATATATATATATATATATATATATATATATATATATATACTGTATATATACACACTATATGACCAAAAGTATATTCACCTGACAATCAAAGCTTGTTGGACATTCCATTTCAACACCATGGCCATTAATATGAAGTTGGTCTATCCTTTGCAGCTATAACAGCTTCCACTCTTCTGGGAAGGCTCTCCACAAGATTTTGGAGTTTTTCTGTGAGAATTTTTGTCCATTCATCCAGTAGAGCATTTGTGAGGTCAGCCACTGATGTTGGACGAGACGCACGGCTCGCAATCTCCATTCCAAAGATGTTCGATGGGGTTCAGGTCAGAGCTCTGTGCGGCCGTTCAAGTTCTTCCACCCCAAACTCATCCAACCATGTCTTTATGGAGCTGGCTTTCTGCACTTGGGCGCAGTCATGCTGAAATAGAAAAGAGCCTTCCCCAAACTAGTGCCGATGTTTGTCTATGGAGATGGCTGATAGATTTTGTGGCTGAAACACATAAATGTAATAATTAGGAAGGGTGCTCACATACTTACACATATATATTCCCTATTTATATTTCCCTATTTATATTTCATCCTGTCTATCCCTTTGACCCTTGCCTTTTCACCCTGTAACAAATCTCCACTTAATCCCCAAAACATTGCTGAATAAAAAAACATTGGCAAAGCATATATATGTTTTGCCCTGATCTTTTTTTGGTAAATATTGCAGTAATGAGCTCCAGCCAAAAACCCTATGATACCTGCCAGCATGTAGGATGGGGCTAGAAGTGCTCCAAGCTTCTTATTAGCAAATGTGGCTTCACCTTGATCTTGTTGTCCATGCCCATTTTATCGTCATTCAATAGTATCCTTTACAAAAAAAATACAGTATTCCACAAGGCTCTCTTTTCAGTCCCTCAATTGTTCTTAAAACAAACGGCCATTGGAGACAAGGGACAAAATTAGCAGCCCTCAGCCATCAAATTCTATGTTTCTGGTGTAGAGCAAGCAGTCAAAGCTTTTTACCAATGTATACCAGCCACAATGATAATTCTAAGTAATACAAACTATGTAAGGCCATTCATTACAATTATTACTGATAACTTGATTCCTAACCAGTATACAACAATCTGCGTGTGACCTTCATTGAACTCATTTGGAGTCCTGCAGGTTAAGTTATTATATTTTAATTAAGAGCAGTTGTATAAAGCACAATGAATCCTTTGTAAGTATTAGACATCAAAGTCTCGTACATGCCAGTACTGACTTATCTCCTGAGCGTTTTATAGTTGATTCCTTAAAATGTTTTTGTTTTTTTTCAGTTGTTCCTTGTGTAGAGAAACCCGCAACTTAAACATACACAAGAGTGAGCCTATGGGCAATATTAACATTTAATCAATAACCACAATATAGTAGAGAAATAAATCAAATTTTGGGTTTAGAAGACCTGTAATAAAACATATTCAATGAAGGGGAAAATATAGATCTTCTCTTTGCTGAAATTTTATTATGGGACTTAAAAAGAGTAATGGATACTGACGGTTGTGAAATTGGTTGGAACCAGTGATGAATGCATAGCTCAAAGCCATCGGCATGGAGAATCCAGACTAGCTCTTTCAATCCGTCCTGTGTATTGCGAACAGACTGTGTCCTGTTGAAATTGGCTGGCAAAATCCTTTTGGATATTTTCTGCTAGAAAAATGCCTGATCTGTTCTGTCAGGTCTGCCCAAGCTGATCAGAACGAAACAATTAAATATGTCTTCAAAGCCGAGATTAGTAAGTAAATGTTGCATAATCATGACACTGAAGGAGAACGTGTATGGAAATGCAAGACAGAAGAATGAAAGAATTGAGAGCTACAGAAGTGTGGCAATGAGACAAAGTATCAAAAGAGGGAATAAATAAATATGTAATAGGAAATAGATGAAATGGCCAAAAATTACAACTATATCAGATTTTATCTGTGTGTATTCTTATGAAGAACTGAGTTATGATTCTTTAGACAATTGGTTGTCCTTGCCATCATAATGTAGAAACATAGAACTTGACAACAGATAAGAACCATTCTGCCCGTTGTGTTGCAGTCTATAGAAGGATTGCTGTTTAATTATGTGTGATAGATTTATCCTCAAACGTTGAATGCAGCCCAGAAATTGATGTGGTTTGGGGTGGGGAGCTGGCAGTCCCACATTGATGCACCATCCAAACCATATGCAGCAGACGACACGTTCCCTGGGAACATTCCAGCCCAATCCTTACGAATTTATCAGTATTTGCTCCTGTTCTTGTGTCTGTTGTTGGACTTTCAGATTTAATTTTATGGGCATCTTAATATAGAGAAGGAATAAATTGCACTGTGTTTGCGTCCTCCTAAATATTAAATTGTTTCCACCATAGATGCGAGAAAGCTGATTTACTTAAAGGGACAAGTTGTAATATTATCTATATTGACTAAATAAAGACTGCACATTCAAGTTATGATTTTAAGCTATATGTCATATTGAAATTTGGGTCAGAATGAGTAAACTTAGGCACTGTCTTGTTGTGTCCTGGTATAACATTCAGACATGAAGGTGGGGTTGCTGGATTCTAAATGGATGGAAGGGCGGGCTGGTGGATGATAACTGGAAAGAAGTTGGAGGCACTGGACTGAGCTAAGTGCCAACTCCACAGTCCTGAGATTAACACAGGGAGGGTTATTTTTTCTGTTCTAAAATAGCGTTTTGTGTACGGGTTGCCAAAGGGCATTGGATCAGCCCTGTATTTGTTATTTTATATCTTATTGTAAAATTTCCATATATATGCATTAAACGGGGATCTCATTTGCAGCCAGACACAATGTTCTATGAAGCCCACCTGCACTACAACCTCTGCTACCCCTGTTCCTTGTGATCTGAAGTAGGGGGGCATGAGTTTTATGCCTCAAAAGGAGCAGATGTCTCCTTATCTGGAGTCAGTGGTTAGCCAGGGACACAAACCCTTCATGATAAGAGGTTAAGGTATGGAGAGGGAACATCAGCTGTGAAGGACTCATTTAGTTATGCTTCCGACCATAGTGTCATGAAAATGTCAAAATAACGTCTTGCTCTCTTTTCTTAACCAGGCTGTGATCCAATCCCAGTGGAATATCTCAGATGGAGTGATCCTGAACCAATAGCAGCTGTGGTATTCTCGTGTCTAGGTCTCATGGCTACAATGTTTGTGATGGCTATATTTATTTTATACCGCGATACTCCGGTCGTCAAGTCATCTAGTAGGGAGCTTTGTTATATCATCCTGGCTGGAATCTTCTTAGGTTACCTATGTACCTTCTGTCTTATTGCAAAACCCCAACGGATATACTGTTACCTTCAAAGAATTGGCATCGGTCTGTCCCCAGCCATGAGTTACTCTGCCCTTGTAACCAAAACCAACCGCATCGCAAGGATCCTGGCCGGGAGTAAGAAGAAAATATGCACCAAGAAACCACGGTTCATGAGCGCATGCGCACAACTGGTCATTGCTTTCATCTTAATTTGCATCCAGTTGGGAATAATTGTCGCCCTTTTCATTATGGAGCCACCTGATACTATGTTTGATTACCCGAGTATTCGAGAGGTCTACCTGATATGCAATACCAACAATTTGGGTGTTGTCACCCCACTTGGATATAATGGTTTGCTGATCCTGAGCTGCACCTTTTATGCGTTTAAGACTAGAAATGTACCGGCTAACTTCAATGAAGCAAAGTATATCGCCTTTACAATGTATACCACCTGCATCATTTGGCTAGCCTTTGTGCCAATATATTTTGGAAGCAATTACAAAATAATTACCATGTGTTTCTCTGTGAGCTTAAGCGCCACAGTAGCACTTGGGTGTATGTTTGTGCCAAAGGTGTATATAATTCTTGCCAAGCCGGAGCGAAACGTCCGAAGTGCATTCACCACGTCCACCGTGGTCCGCATGCACGTGGGCGATGGAAAATCTTCTTCGGCCGCCAGTCGCTCGAGTAGCCTCATCAACCTCTGGAAAAGAAGGGGATCGTCTGGGGAAACCTTAAGGTAAATTAACTTAATATTTTTTTTTCTTCTCTGAAAACCAAAATCTGGTTAATTTCTGTTGCAACGCCTGATTAAAAGCAAAGATCTGATACACATGCACCAAAAAATATGGAATATAAGTAAAATATCGAAGTGTCATCATATTGTGTAACGCTACAGTAAGGGGAATGGTAAAAACATAACATTAACTTAGATAATATATATAAAACATTTTAAACACATGATCTAATTAATTCTTATTAATTATGAACAATTGTATATAATTATAATGAATTATACTACATTGTATGTATTTGTATTTACACAAATAATACATTTTATTATTTTTTATTTTTTTACTATTAATTCCCAAAGATATCTGACTAATAACTGCCACGCGGTTTCACCACCCATGAGCAGGATGGCTAATTGAATTTCAGTTAAGTTAAACAAAGGCAAGATTATTTTTGGGTTCGCGTATCTTGTAATTTTCTGTTGATTAATGTCGCTAATATCATCATAGTTTGGGGGACTGCCTATTGGCAAGAACAAATACCATTAAATACTGAATAACAAAGGGATTTGTTTGTAGATTGTTTTTTATTTATTTAAGTATGCATTATGGAGGGACAACTGTCACCCTTTTCTAGGAGAACCATGCCAGACCTGCCCCTTCATAATGCATAGTCGTGAGATCAATAGGTTATTTTACAGTTAAAAAACAAATAAATAGTACATAATCCCAATAAACAATGGGCTATGAGCTTGCCTGTTCCAATCAAATTGGAACCATCAAGATTTAAGTCTAGAGCTTCTAATTTCTAGAGGGCCTCAACAATAAAATATTTTTCAATAAGATTTTGCCAGCCCAGAAGTAATTACATCAGATTACATCATATTGCATTTCGTTCTATGTGGTTATCTGTTTTTCATTGTTTCCATAACGTTTGTTCATCTGCCCTTTCTCATCCCATTTTTGTCCCTAAGTTTATAGTTTGTTTTTTATTTTCCAGTCTTTGCCTCTTCTTCATCAGACCACCTATAGCAGATGTAAGTCTTGTTTGAACGAGTCATGTTTCGTCCTCATTGTATGTACTTTCATTGCTTTACAATTTTTTTCTTAGAAATATCATTCTAAAATTCTATCACATTATGATTGATTTATTTTAAGTTATTAGTCTGCCCACACCATAATAATGTTTTAGAAGCCCTAGTAGACAAGCCACCACTATATAATCATATGTTTCCCAATCACTTCTCACTGCTAACATGTTTTAACCCAGAGATTAGAGAATGCTCATTCCCTAAAAGGCTCAATGAGGGAATGTAAGGGAGAAGCATAAGGCAATGCTGAACCTAACACCCCTCAAAAACGTTTGATAGAACAATGGGCAGACTGGATGGACTCAACAGGTTTATCTGTTGTCAAATTCCTTGTTTTTAAGTAAAATGTGTACCCAGGGGTATAATAACCCCCTCTAAGAACCCTAAACCAATTACGCTGTTTGACGTATACATAGAATAAAAACTAAGGGCAAACTGTGAAGGTTATGAGACTAAAATGTTAAATGCGTGAGATCCACTTGAACAAATTGAAAGTGCGTCCAAAACAGACCGGTGAGCTGCAGTAGTCCTGCAGGTTGGGAGAAAGAACTTTTGCCTATAATCCAAAGAAAGTGACAGAGCCAGCCGGCGGCCGTTGGCCAATGACTGCGTTACGGGGATTCGAGTCTTGCAACCCAGAAGCGACCCAGTGGAAGTCCTCTGCGTATTTCATATATTCCTAAATCATTAGTGTAACAGTCACCTTCACCCATATATTATGTTTCACATATAGGACCATTTGTATTTTGTGTACACATGTATATATGTACATCATACATGCCACACGTTAGTGGTACAAGCCTTAGACTTCTTCATGCGTGCATCTTATGGTATCTTCTTCAAAAAAATGGTCAATAAATAAAGGAGAACAAGATTATTTGAAACCGTTTTAACATCAATTTTTATGTTTTTTTTGTTATATATTTTTTTTTTATTAATCCATCACCTTTTTTATTCCAGCATTTCATTTACTCCTGGGCCTACCCACAGCTATTGTCAGCAGCCAATCGGAATGTAAGACCTTGCTTTTAAATCGTAATCTCTGTTGTGTAGTGTTCACCGAGCGCAGGCAGTGGTTCTGACTTGGCTGCCTTTATGTGCTGTACGTCTGTATGCTTCTTGTCGCCTCAGCAATGACGATTGGCGTATGTGTAAAGAAGCAGAATTCCATATCGACTAGGGAGACGTTTTAACTAAACGAAACCAAAAAGAACTGTCAGGATAGAATAAAGGATCTCAATGTGGAAAGACTGGATGTAAGGCAGGCGAGAGGGTTACTTATTGTGCAACGATGGCATCTAGAAGATGTTGGTGGGACTCATGTGTTCTAAAGTTGTGTCTACGAACAGAAGCCATATATAAATGAGGGCACCCCATGTAATATTGGGTAACAATAAAAGAGACACATTTTGTGACGTGTGTGTCTCAGTCTTAGACAAGTCCAACTCGGCAAAAGTGTATTTTTGTTTGATTATAAAGCTCAGAAAGGAAGTAAATACTATCAATGAAACGAGAGGACAAAGAGGTCTTAGTCTTAAAATGGAAGGTAAGAAAGTACAAGGTGGTGGACTAGTGGGGCAACCATTTGGCAAAAGGAGTACGGTAAATACAGTGAGGTAATATAGGCAAAGTATAGGCAAAAGGCTGTCCTGGATATAAAATGAGATTGAGGACTAAAGTAAGGTTTGAGGTTTTTACAGGAGGTAGAAATGGGCAGAGAAGATGGGCCAGATGGTTCTTATGTGCAGATTACATGTTAATAAGCAGTAGAGGAAGGAAGAGAGGAAGGGTAATTACGTGGACACAGTGGTAACGATATCTAGAAATTTTACTGCAATTTGATGAGTGCGCAGATGACACTCGTGGAGTAATTACCATTGTCTGTGACACTAATTTGCAGTCATCAACCTATTTACACGGTGCTTCCAAAGTAAATATTATTATTATTAGGGATTAATAGAAAAACAGCTGCGATTACCGGTACTAATCACTTATATAACAATTAGAACTTGGTTGGTCTCTCACCCTTAAATGGACAAAACCCGTTGTTTTTTTTAAAGGCATATTGTTTTATTATTAGTAGTATTATTATTACTTTTTATTATATTTATGTAGATAGTGCCAACAATTTCCACAGTTCTCCTTACAGCCCATAGATTCAAAGGGTTTGATCAAAGAATTGTCAGACTAAGGAATATCCCCGTCGGAAGCTTACAATTTAGAGGATTTATTGTTAGTTTACCTATTAGGGACTTAGTATGTAAAGATGGTGAATTGGCTATTGAGTTAATTGGACAAGCCATTGATGTCCCTTGGCTGACCAGGCATTTGCAGGAGAGCTCCTTCAACTCCCTGTCTAATATTTGGATATCTGCATTATGAAGGGATAACCCCAGCGATGTCTTCCTGCACAGAGGGCTGAACTGACCCTGTATAATGCAGAAGTAATGTGGGTGAGTTAACTATACATTATACAGGGCCAGCTCAGCTTTCTTGCCTGACTCACTGGAGTTGGCCCTTCAAAATTCATATTGAAGGGGAGTTGAGCTGTTCCGTTAAAACATCCAACTATTAGACATCGATAATATCAAAATATGGTGTCAACCATACACATGACCATTTTTCTCATAAGTTACAAAAGTTGAAGTTTGCAGGTGAGATGAAACACTTTAACTCCATGACTTCCCTATGCATTACAAGGTACAGCCTTACCTGCGAGGGGGGCTCTGAGTCGGCCCTGTATAGTGCATATCAAAATCAGTGGCTTAGCTGTGCATTGCCCTTTGACAACTCACCCGTTTCGCAGGAGAAGCTCAGTAGGGTTGGCCGAGCAGACTTGACTGTGGACATAAGACTAAGTAAAATAGCTTCAGCCAAAAAAAGTGTTCCATTTTTAAATGTAATGACCACATTATAGTATTCAGTTTTAACAATAAATTTGAACCGGGGAAGGTAGATTACAAAAAAAAATGTAATTTAAAGGTGGGAATACCTTCTATCCAAATATTTAGTAGCTATTTTAACTATCTTATAATAATCTTATAGAAGCAACACATTTACTAGAACACTAATGAGCAGAACATTACAAAGTCTTGGAAAATAAGGATATTGCCATTTGGAATTAGATGTAACTTCTCAGAAGCAAGACTGAGGGTATATTCACTGGCCTTATTCTGTAATGTGATATTTTAAGATCCATCGTACAGTACCTAGACAACATCTTTGTTCTCTTCGTTTAGTCTTTGTTCGATCTAAGTTTGTCTTAATGTTACAATTTGTATGAAATTATAGATTGAAAATATGCAACTGTCTGTGTAATCCTGTGCAAACTTGTGTTTCTAGTCCAACACTATCAAGCATGGGTTACCTATGGTAAGTAAAAGGTTTGGCGGGGTTATTGTGTACCATAATGCGTTACAAGTTCTACGTCATTTACGGATGAGTGACTCAGGGGCCTGATTCAATGGCCCACCTAAACTTTAAATGATGGATTGGGAATAATAGCCTGTCTGAAATTAAATTCTCCACTATAGACACTAAATTTAAAATGCAACCATTAAAGCTTATGGAAATACCTGCGATTTAGTGGGATCAGTAGACAAATAGTACATGATAAATTAATACATTTTATATACAATCAAAAACCACATCTAGAAATTTGTGGAAAGGTCTTACCTAATTTATCGCGCTGTCAGCACATGCATAGAATAGTTTAAATACACTTCAACTGGCAAATTAAGTTAAATAGGTGCCAGCATTGCAAGAGGTTTTTTCTTTTGGCAGCATTACAAGGGTTATTTTTAATCACCGGGTTGGATAAGAGGGTTTTTTTCTTAATTGTCTTCTGTGCTTCAGCAATATGGTGTTAATCCTCATTGGTGAAGATCACGTGAAAAGAATTATGTTGCTCAACTTGTTACAATGTTGCACCGTTAAGTTCGAGAGACAGATTCATTTGTCTGGGCTTTGGGTCAGCAGAATTTTACCATTCATCTTTGGTGAAACTCCTGCTTAACTTTGCAACATTGAGCTAAAATATTATTTTCATGTGATTTTAACCAATGGGTATTTTTAGAATCCCGATGTCATAGCTTGCGAGCAGGGCTCTCTCCACCAAATGTATCGGTTTGTCTTAGTCTGTCAATTCTTGTCTTGTCATATCCCTTGAATTTATGTATTGTATTAAGCGCTGCGTAAACTGTTGGCGCTATATAAATAAAAGATAATAATAATGATAATAATAATAATATTAATAGTATTTTTGCTTAATTGAATTAATTGAGTTTCGGCATTAGATGCACTAAAAGTGCACATGTGGCTGAGCACTAAGCACTTGTTACTTGACTATGTGACCCTAAGAGTGACTATGGCTTTAGCATTTTGGTTTTTCCATAAGTCTGGATTTTTGATAGGTCATTGAATTGGGCCCCATATATCTCTAGGTTTTGGGCTACAATTCCCACAAAAAAATGGGAAATGCAGTTCGATACATTAGTCCAACCCTTCTATAGAGCCATTCATGATCTGACTATGATTGACATAGTCAATTCCGTCTTACATCCTATTCTGCTATTATAGCATGGATTTCAGTAATGATTGTGGATAAAAATGTATTATTATTATTACTCTTTATCTATAACTAATTATTCAGTATCTTGCTTTCTTAACGGGTCCATTTGGGTTGTAGGGTCCATACACCCCAGCGTGATTGTGATTTTTGTTGCATTTAATCTTAAAATAACTATGCCATGAACATTTAAAGTTTTTTTATTTCAAATTAAATTCTATTAAACTACCCATCTAATACAGCTTTAGTAAAAGTAACAAAAACATGCATATGACTTTAACCAATGAAAGCCTATAATAAATAATGATAAAACATATTTAATAATCTAATAAATAAATATCCCTTTATAGGTGTTAATGGTAATTAAAAAAATAGTATATTGTAAATGGTGTATATCACTAAAAAAACAGCATAATAAAGGTATAATATTAATAAGCGTAACATAATAAATATTCTATACTATTAACTTAACTGTACTATAAAAATATGTTTTATATAAAGATGTCGTTGTCCCCAATGTTAGCTTTTTTTGCAACATTATTGTATTGTTGTTAGAACAGCTTATCACTGAGGGCTACGTGTATAGTTATTAAAAGTTTAATAAAAATAGGAGACCAAAAGGGAAAAAGCCAAGGAACATGTGGGGTATCGCCTAACATTTCAGCAATAAAGCCATTTTCATCTGAGAGCCAATTGCCTTTCTGGTCCATTATTAGCTTATTAGATTTCTTTTTTGTCTATTTTGACATTATTATTGTTATTATTATTTTTGTTTTACATTATTGGAATGCATTTAGGCAAATAAAGGACCTTAGATTTTTATTACTAAATAGAGTATTTGACTACTATATATTTTATACTTTGTATTTGATGGCTTCTCATGGGGAATTACCTTTGTTTTAATAAGCACTACATCACATACCTAGCAAAAAAACTGTCAAGGAGACTAACGATCATTAGAAAGAAAAATAACAACTTAGATTTTTTTAAAGTGCGTAATAAATATTTATTATTATTG
This sequence comes from Sceloporus occidentalis, assembly GCA_023333645.1. Taxonomy (NCBI): domain Eukaryota; kingdom Metazoa; phylum Chordata; class Lepidosauria; order Squamata; family Phrynosomatidae; genus Sceloporus; species Sceloporus occidentalis. Next base: position 799,154 of record JALMGF010000151.1, read on the forward strand.
CATGGTTTGTGGAACAACTTATTCACCCTTCCCGTCCATATAACAGCTGGAAACAGAAATCACGGTCATGCTAAATAAAATAAACCGCCAATGTAAGAGAAATGAATGTTAAATAACAAAAAAAAGGCATAATAGAACTGTGTGATATGCTAATTATGTTCTTTTTTTTCAGCTCTAATGGAAAATCTGTCACATGGGCGCAAAACGAGAAGAGCAGCAGAAGTCAACATCTTTGGCAACGGCTTTCTGTCCATGTCAAGAAAAAGGATAATGTGAATCAAACTGCCGTCATCAAGCCCTTTTCAAAAGGAAGCACGGAAAACAGATATATCAGCACTTCGTTCCCCGACAGCAGTTCCAAAATGCTCTACGATGTTTCAGAATCAGAAGAACATTATCCGGTGCAGTACAGGCCGCAAACCCCTTCGCCAATCAGCACCGTAAGCCAGAGAGCGGCCTCTGGAAGCCGAACGGATGACGATATACCGTCTTTTCACTCGGACGCCGCCCAGCGCAGCGGCTCCTCGCAAGGCTCCTTGATGGATCAAATCAGTAACGTTGTGACCAGGTTCACCGCCAACATCAGTGAGTTAAATTCCATGATGCTCACGGCGAACACGCAAGGAACTATGGTGCCCACGCCTCTCTGTTCTTCCTATTTGATCCCACGAGAGATTCAGCTTCCAACAACCATGACCACCTTTGCGGAGATTCAACCGGCCCCTGCCATCGACTTTAACGGTGGGTCACTGTCTGCCAGAAAGCCCTCTTCTGACAGCGTCAAAGATAGCGCTTCAGAGGCAACCATAGTGAAGCAAGATATTGAGGAGTTGGTAGCTTTAACTCCTCCATCTCCTTTTAGAGACTCTGTTGACTCAGAAGGCAGTTCCCCTAGCTCCCCCGTGTCAGCATCAGCTCTATGTATCCCGTCATCTCCCAAATATGACAGCGTGATTCTGAGAGACTACTCTCAGAGTTCCTCCTCATTGTGAATGTAATCCAAGATAACGTTTGATATCAACAACTATGATTACAGGTTGTTTGGGGGGGGGGGCACAGATCTAAATAAAAGAGCCCCCTTATGTTAGCAACCAATGCCTGTCAAATACTTCCTTCGAGGCAGCGCCAGATTAGAAATCCCATTGTTAACGTTTAGAGCAGATGTTATTTTAGTGGCCTTAAGAGATACGGTCTTTAAGAAACACTGCTTATGCGCGAAGGGTTGATATGGAGCCTAGGCGTATTATTTAGGGCATAACAGGGATGATTCAAGTGCTTTGATTTTAGATTAAAGAGCTCTGTTTTTACACATATGTGAGCAGAACGGATTGTAATCACCTGTAAATTCTATTGTTTGTTTACTTTGGTTTTTTTCCCAGAAGTGAACCTTGATCTTTTATCAAGATTAGAAGACCAAACATGAATGTACACACTTTCTAAAAGACTCAGATATTCTGGGACCAAATGGCAGGCATTTTTCTATGAAGAGAGACTAACAAAAAAAAGGCAGTAATACTACAAATAACTATCAAACGATCCGAATGCGTATCGCTTGCCTGATACACGGCGTGACTAGCTGAGGCTCTGCAGTAAGTGACTGTACTTTCTAGGGCTTATTTCGCAACATTGTCTATGAAGATGTCTTTTTTTTTTTAATTATCGATCATTCATTAACTTGGAATCGGTTCATGGTTCAAAAAAAAAAAACAGGACTTGGATTTGTTAGCATTGAATTTGCTGTCTATTTCACCGTGTTGCCGACAATACTGAAGTAGCAAAAAATATTTTTCGGAGTACTGTTTTGTATTTTTCCCTTAAAAAGGGGCAAATTGTTTTGGTGAATATAATATTTTTAGCAACATTGTTTAATTGAGGTGTAACTGCATCCCTGTGGTTCAATTGCTTTTTTTTTTTTTTTAATTGTTTGCATTGGTTATTTTTTAAGAAAATAAATATTTGTGTCCAATTGTTTTTTTTTGCATGTAAAAAAAATGCATAAAAAATAATAAAAACTGATTTATTGTTGTCAAAAATACTAATTTTGTGAAGTTAGCCAATGATTTCAGTCTGTTTGGCTACATGTACATGATAACCTTAAACTGTGATTGAATTAGATTTTTCAAAGCAATACAGAATTTGACTTTTTTTTTCCCTTAGCACATGAAAATTTCAAATCATACAAAATATTAGTTGTGGACATTTCATAAATACACATTTCAACAAATCTGCGCAGCTTGTGAGGCTATTTTAGAGAGATACAAGTGCTGCATTTCATTGTGTACATAAAATGATATATTCTCCTAGTTACCATCACCATATAATAAGTGAGTACTGTTCTGAGGTGCCAAAAATACTTCTAAAAAGGTTAGTGCAGAAGATTTATGTGTAGCCTTAAAAAAAATGCTGGCCTTACAAGAAGGATCGATTGACAATATGAAACCGTATGTTTTGTGTTATTGGAAATATTGATTATATATTTAGGTTTGTGAAACATTTAATTTTGGAAATATATTTTACTGATAATTGTATAAATGGGGTATATACTGATTGCATATGTTGTTGCCCCCCAAAAAATCAGCTTGGATTTTTTTATTCATTTACAAATTCCTTGACCTATCTATTGGCTTTGAAAGGATACCTAGGTGGTCATTTATAAAGTCGTTTCAGGTGTGAACTATCGAAAGTGGGGAATCTCATGTAAAAGTTATCCCCCCCCCAAAAAAAAAATCTAAAAAAATTACCTGCAAAATATGTCATGGTGTATCACATCACTGATGTAGAGAATACTAGATTTTCACTGCCAAGTTTTATCTACCTGCTGTTACTGGATAAAATATATTAATTAATATTTTAATTCATGTTTTCCTTTGCATTCCAAATACCCTTCCCTAATTTTATAAAATTAGCTTTTTCATATTCCTCTGATGGGAATAATAAAACGCCAAACCTCAGGATATCCAGGCATAAATATTGAATTGTTTTTTATTAAAAATATTTCACCTCCGTTCAAGCCACGATACATACACACAGGCATACATTGTGTCCTCATCTACATGCCACTGCCTTGAATTTTTAAAGTGCATTGGAAACATTGCACTTTTTTGAATTCAGATTGTTTTAAGATATGCCCATATTGACATGATATATATATATAATTTTATATAATATTAAAAAAAATACATTATATATTGGTTTAAATTAAAATTATTTTATTTCTGTTATAGCTGGGAATATATAGTCAACGGTGATTGGTGACAGTAGAAACTTTATAACTTTTCTAAAAAAAAAAATAGCAATAAATATATCTTACTTTGTAATAAAGATTAAGATTTCATCTAGACATTAAGATAGTGTTGACTAGTTGCTCATTAAAGCAGGAAGTGGAAAAAATAATATTTCTCTGCATAGTTTAGAAATCTAAATTTTAATTGCAATTACTCCTGGCCAATAATGAAACAAAACATTCTTTTGATTTGAAAGAATAAAAATTATCTTAACAGTAAATAATGTGATAAAAAAATATCTGAATAATACAGGGCACTTTGATGTAAATTTATGAAATTGTCACATTTATTGAACTTTACCTTTTTTGAAGTGATAGTATTGCATTATATCTATGAAATTCCATATTACATTATTTTTTGCACATCTCAGAGCTCTGTGTGCATTTAAAAGCTGCATAGCATAGGGTAGTGAGTTATAGTAAGGGCTTTTTTAATGTCCTTCTACCATTCATTTATAATTGTTTGCTATATATTCATTATGCATACATCCTTTCTGCTTAAAGAAAAAAACAAGACATAAAATACCACAGTACATTACTTCATGGCACAGCTTCCTAAAGTTTATATATATATATATATATATATATATACATATATATATATATAATGTATATATACATACAAATTACAATTTTTTTTCCTTCAACTAAAAGGAAACATAGCCTAAATTATTTCAATTGTTTGAAGACACCTTAATAGAAAGTGGAGACTTGGATGACCAAACTATTTTAAGTTGTTTTTTGGAGGACCTTGACCAACCAGGTTTCTGGGATGCTTCTGCTGGTCAACCCGTTTCAACTATTCAGAACAGTGGACTCAAAGAGCAGTAGGTAGGCCCTGCATCAGGGGAGGCCTGGTACCTGTCAGCCAAGGGGGCAAACCCAGCCAAATGCCAGGTAGAAATGTGTCCCACAGCATATACAACTGATGATATACTAATTGTGCCATATCTTGTCCTGCCCCATATATATTCACCAAGAATGACTGCACAGAAAATTCATATAAAAGCACAGACAGGACCCCGTACCAATGTAACTACTGCCAAAACCTTAAATAAACGATAGGTATCCTAGTGGCTACATGTGGTATTGCAAGTAACAAACAGAACAAGGACTGGGGCAGGCTCAAAAGCTTTTAAAACAGAGTAGCAAATATCCTTCCCTGCACCTTACCAATTCTCTACCGTTCCCCATTTTCTATGGCGTTTCAAACATTGCCTATATAATTTGGGTGCTATAAGTAATGGATTTAGGGCTAGTGTTCTTTATAATGCATTTTCTAACAAAGTAGTTAGCATAACAACGCAGATGATAAGCACAACTATACAAACATTTACTGTACTGAACAAACTCAAAGCCAATCAGACACGGCGTGTAGTTAAGGCCCTTTACTATTCTCTAACAACTCATCTGTGTTCTGGCACATATATACATTATTGTGTATATATATATATATTACATTCCCATTTCCTGTATCATGGAAACGTGGACATTATACCATGCCTAGTGGTTGTACCTGGGGTATTAACAGGATTGCCCCCGCTTTATAGAACAGAAATCAAAGCAGATTAACGATATAAATCAATGTGACATGTGGCACTTTATCCCTCATGGTTTCCCTATGGGACTTTTGATAAAAGAAAACAGCAGAACAAAAGTAGCAGCAGAAGGAAGTAGAAGTATAAATTGTTTTATGTGCTAAATCGTAGCCATAAGGGCTATCCGCAAGGGTAAACGCCCATAAAATAATGCATTTTACATAATAAGGAGACTACAAAGTCACTCTTTATAGACGGTGATTGGAAGCATGGCTCACTTGTTGGTGGGGTTTGGGACTGGTCATAAACATCCCTTGAGATGCCTGAGGTCACTTAAAATGACAAAATAAATAAATCTGGAATTCATCAGATTTTAATCAGATCAATTTAATGTTCCCCGTTTATGTGACAGGTAGAACGTCACTCTTCCCAAACCCAACATTTTATGTAAAAACCCATGTAACCGTGTTAACGGATTAAAATAAGCAATATATATATGTATTCAAAATCCACCTTATGTCCATATATTCATATTAATTATTGTTAACTTGTTAATATTAAGTTATCGTTAAGTTGCTGATTATTGGTGATTGGTTCAGGCAGCCTATGTTAGGGTGGGAAGTCGAAGAGGGGACACCAGAACAGGAAATTGTTTAGGCATCTTGGTTTTGCCACCTTTGGCACAGGTTTTTGGTTCCCGGAGATAAAAGAGTCCCTTGCTGTTAAACTGAATATCTTCAAAACATCTCCGCTATACCTAAAGAAACAAAATATACTAATCCTACTAATAAATAGTTTTAAGAAATATATTTAAAGCTACAAAGGCAAAACACATGTCCGCCTATCAAAAAACTTTATTATTATTAACAACAGTGACAGGAACATTATTCTGCCCACACGACGTACCGCAACCGCTTAATTGTAAGGTCGGAATCTTGGCGGACTATCTAGCTATCTTTTCAACTGATTGATTAGGACAAGAAAAATAATTAGATGCCACCCTGCCAATTTCCACTCGTTCTCTGTTTATTCTATATTTTTATTTGATGTTGGCATGTTCTGGCAGCACAATGCACGGGTCTCAAGGACAATTAGTTCTGAACTAAACTAAAAAAGACAATGTTTGGCAGTTGATGGTAAATCTAACTAATTAAAACAGGCAACAGACAGAGGTCATTAATACTTCATGTCCTGGAAATCTACCCGGGAACCTCCAAGGGATGTCCCTCTAAAGCTCTCCTGCTTCTTAAAGGAGGCAGTAAGGGGGGTGTCTGAGTTAAGGGGATGAGGGTAGCTTTGTATAGGGGCAGAGGGTAGTGGGGCAAAACACTGCTTCTCCACCCAGTGATTAAACACACTGACCCGGAGTCCTGGCTCTGTTTTCTGGAACCTCTGAGTAGATCCTGAGATCTTCTAGAAATTTAGAGGTTATGGCAACCAACAAAGCTCCGTTCTAGAAGTCCATAAAATTAGGCTGAATGCTGCTTAACAATGGGTGGATTATGGGGTAGATACATTTAAATAATGGACACAGATTATGACAGAGTAGACATGGCTGTTGTTAAACTCCTCTTCCTTAGACCCCTCTAACCCTCTCCAGTCCACCCCAGTATATTCCACTACTGGCCAGAGAGTTGGGTGCACTTTGTGTAAATGGTCTTCACTATAAGAAAAATGTTTTAATTTCAATGAAAAACTGTTTTTTTTTTAAATAATTGTAATAATAATAGTTGTAGTCCAATATATATTTTATACTCCCATTAAGTCCCAGAATCGATGGATAACTGCTTTTAAAAACCACTACATTAACAGAATTAATGTGATTCCATCCCAGCCACAAAATGCTTCCCCATATCAGCTTTCTTAAAGGTACTGCTTGCTAGCGTAAGTTTGTCGCTTACCTGTTCGAATTTTTGTCAGCTTATTAATGAGTTGAACATAATAAAATCTCATAGCATATACTGTGAAATGAAAACATAATTCACCAACAAATAAAATTTTTGTATATAAAGGATATTGTTGTCTCCAAAATAATACATTCCTAATAGAGTGCCAAGCATCTTTGATCCACCAGTTGTAAACTTACAGTAAATACCGTGTAAATGACATATTTGTCCAGAATGCCAATGTGCGGTGTGGTAGATATCCATATATACTGTATATGTCTAGAATGATGGTGCCAATTTTCCAGAAAAATAAATACGTGGATATAAAGTGCTTGTAATTTATTTTGCAAATATTGTATTTAATGGGAAAAAAAAATATGTTTCTAAAATTGTGAATATTTGCTCTTTTTTATGTTGTTGCTGCTTCTAATAAACAAAATAGAGAATGTATTGTTTTATTTTGATGTTAACTGAGATGTTTTTACATAACACGTAAAATCTGATGGCTTTATTTAGCTTTGTAATTGTCAAAATGTAATTTATTTTTGGGGGGAAAAAGGAGAAAAATGTAAATACGATGCTTGTTTCTCAGTTAATCTCATGTTATACTGATGTTTATGGTGTCAGATACTTTTTTGAACATTATTAAAAATCTGTGATACAAACCAAACTATTTTTTGTTTATAATTAAGTCTACTTTGAATCAGATTTATTTTTTTGATGGGGGTAACAACGTTTCTGTGGTCAAAACCAGTAGATGTGATCAACAGTAGAGGGGGTCCATGAGAGAATAATCCAAAAACTTCTGAAAATACCTCAACATTGTCACATACCTGGCCCGGCAGCCGCCGAGAAGAAGGGGGAGACCTCCCACCGTGCCGCGGCAACCGCAGCCGCCACGGAGAAGAGGGAGACCCCCCACCGTACCGCAGCAGCTGCAACCGCCACGGAGAAGAGGGAGACCTCCCGCCTCTACACGGCAGCCGCCGCGGAAGAGGGGGAGACCTCCCGCCTTGCCGCGGGAGCCGCAACCGCCGCGGAGAAGAGGGAGACCTCCTGCCTCTCCGAGACAGCCTCAGCCGCCGCGAGGGAGGGGAAGACCTCGCGGCTCCACGCGTCGGTCGTCCTGTGTTGGAGCCAGGTCCGGTCCTGCTGCGTGCACACGGTCCGCTGCACGCACGGTGGGGGGTCTCCCTCTTCTCCGTGGCGGCTGCGGTTGCCGCGGCACGGTGGGAGGTCTCCCCCTTCTTCTCGGCGGCTGCCGGGCCAGGTATGTGACAAACATGCCCCTAACACACATTCTACTCTCATAGAAATGTGAATGTGACGGCAGATCAGACCCATTCGGACCGTCTAGTCTGGCCATTTTTTTTCATGAAAAGACTCAGACCTTAATCAGTCGTTGGTCTTGTCTTAGATTCAGGAGATTAAGAAAGACTAAATTAGCTTTGGGACTCCTAGTGGCATGATGTTGGTGGTTGAATGATGAGGTCATCTAGTCGAGAGAGCCCTCAAATTTTGGGAAAACTTAATTAAGAATAGTTCTATTTACCAAAAGTAGAAGGCTTTCTTCTCATTTTCTCTTCTTAACATCGCATGTTGTTGCAAACTAAAGCTCTGATTGTACCTTATATTCTGTCACACGCGGATATATAAAAACCATTAGGTGATCCTGAACGGAATGAAACATAATTATCTACCAACTGATGTTCATAAAAGTCTTTTTTGTGACTTAATGTAAAGAAAGCTAACTGTGATACAATGACTTGGCGTAAAACATATAATAATCATATAATTCTCTCTATTTTTTTTTTCCTCTCCACAAATAACAGAAATTTCTAGTCAAAAGCCAAATCAAAGCAACATTTTTTTTTCACTGAATGTTGCTACATTTTGGCCGGTATCAATAATCCACTTTTTTAATTAATTACGAATGTAGACTTTTTATTTAGAACATTCTAATCCATGTTTATGACACAGTCTGTGGAATCTGTTTTGTTAAATCTCATTCAGTCCTTTCTTGATGACAATAAGTTTGATAGCACCACCTACTTGTTTAAGTAACCCCATGTATTAAAGAGTGATTTCAAATTAATTACCATACTGGGACTTCCCAGGGCCGGTTGCCCAGAATGTCCCCTTTCCTTGGAGTGTGACAATGACCAGGCTGGATATGGTAGAAACTGAACAGGGAGAGCCTTTCTTCCAGGCTATTTACTAGACTGAGAAGAATGCTATGGGGTTTTATTCACTAACGTGGGAGTTACCGTACCTGCGCTCCAGTGTCCGCGACAAGGCTTGGGGAAGTCATCGTTGCCTATGGGGCATTTAGTCAATGAACGTTGCTGCCTACCCCTGTTTGCGGTTGGGTTTTCTCTATGGATTATGATGCAAGTGCCTTCAAATAGAATGACCAAGCTGTGGATCCTCTCTGATTTAACTATACATTACGCAGCATCAGCTCAGCCCTTTTCGGAGTATAATTTCACTTGGGTTAGACCTTCTTAACATCTAGTGATATTAGGGAGTACATAATCTGACTCCTTTTGGCACCAACGCCAGTGATAAACTGGTCCTTTGTGATTTCCAACACGAGAAGGTTAATAAAAAATAACGAAGAAAAAAATACAGCATTCTAATACAATCTGCCCCAGGTCTGGAAAGGGGCATATTAATATAACTGTAAAATAATGTATCTGCCAATTTTTCATGGAAAAACTCCTACATAATGAAACTTGGACAGAATTTTAACTACTATTACTTTTGATTGTCAATCATTGCAACGTACTGTCAAAAATGATTTTTCATTAAAATATTCTGGCTGAAGGGCGTCAGATAATGACATACTGCCCCGTTTGATGTTGACAGATTCACGGTATATATATATATATATATATATATATATAGGAATATGGGTGAAAAAAACAGTTTCATTCAGTTCCCTTAGGCACTTTTGACATATATCTGGCAAAGACCTGCGAGCAATTGGAATCGTGGCTAACACCATCCATCTGTGACTACCATATGTCAGAAAGCTTCGGAACCGACTGACGTTCCCCTTCCAATGCCTGAATATACGTAAGGAATCTGTTAATTGTAATTTCCATGCACATTTTCCATTTGTTTCGCTTTATTTTTGTCATTCGGCTGCGGCGGCTGAAAATCAGTGATTAATGTTCCTGTAAAGTTCCACAAAAATCATAAGGGCACTTAAGAAAAAAGTAATGTAAATACAGGCAGTTCTGTGTAATTTCTGCTATTTCTCGCTGATTTTTTATACATAGTTACAGAATTGCTCTTCTTTTTACTTGATTATTGAAAGCTACGCTTCTGCCGGCAAACTAGAAAGGAAATGTTATGCGATTCAGAGTGGCTGTGTCACTAAAAACAGGCTTCCCAATAAGCAGTAAGTAGTAAAAAACCTGACGTTATACGTACCAGGGGCATTGCCAGGTATGCCCACTCAGTGAAGGGGTTAACCTTACACTTGCAGAAGCAGAGAGGTGAGAGTGGATGGAGCCAAATACCCCACCACACACACATACATACACACACATACATACACACATATACATACACACACACACACACACACATCACAGCCACCATCGATCAAAGCACTGCCCAGGAGCTAACAGAGACCTGTATGTTGGCTTACATTTCTTAACATGTCTAAAATAAGTCTAAATAAGTGTTTTTTCACATTAAATTTAAAATGTAAAAACGCACACAAAGTAAATGTTTAGCATGTATATTTCTGTCATGTTTTGGGAAAATCGTAATGTCCATATACGATGCACCAAACAGGACTTCTCTGCTGTAAGTCATTAAGTCTGTTTCTGTTTGGGTTCCTAAATTAAACATCTCTTTGTAAATTTAAACATAGTAAAATACTTTATGAAGAACATTTTAATAAATTGTAGGTATTGTTGCCAGAACCAGGATTTGTTGCCCAGAATTGTTTGGTTTTCCACATAATTACTTCATAGGAAGTCTGCGGCCCTTAGATGCTCACCATGAGATCAGGAGCCCGGGTGGTCAGGACAAAACAAGCAGACAAAGGGGGCGCCATAGTGGTTATGGACAGAACGTACTATATTAAAGAGGCAAATAGAATATTAGGGGACACAACCACATCTAAAAAACTGAACCAAGATCCCACAAAAGATTTCAGCGCAGTATTGTACGCCATACTAGAGGAGGGCCTAAACTCTGCAATCTTAAATAAGAAAGAATACTCTTATCTAAAGGCAGAACATCCAAAAATCCCGGTGTTCTATTTTCTACCCAAAATACATAAGGATCTTAAGGAACCCCCCAGGAGACCTATAATTAGTGGTCTGGATTCCCTTACTTGCAACACGTCCGAATATGTGGACCATTTTTTACAAAAATATGTACCAAACACTCCATCTTTCCTAAAAGACACTACACATCTACTGAATACTTTAAAAGATATACAGTGGTCCCCTGGGTGGCTATGGGCCACCATGGACGTTTCATCTCTCTATACTGTCATAAACCATACACAAGGAATTGAAGCAATTGATAACACACTTTCCAGGGATAGAGACATGGACCCCAGGCAAAAATCATTCATTCTTGAGTGTATAGAACATATTCTCAAATATAACTACTTCTGGTTTGAGGACACATTTTATTTACAATTATGCGGCACAGCAATGGGCACCAGGTTTGCACCCAGCTACGCCAATTTATTTGTAGCTGAGTGGGAAGATCAATCAGTTTGGAACAATAATCCATACGGTGCAGACCTGGTGCTCTGGAAAAGATACATAGATGACGTTCTAATCATTTGGAAGGGGACGGAGGACAAACTACAAGGATTTATAAAACATAAATAACAATATTTTTAATCTCAAATTTACTTCCAACATCCAAACTATACAAATTGAATTTCTGGATGTTACAGTTTTTCCTTCTTCACAAAATACAATACACACGCCAATCAGATAAAAAGAATATTCAATAGACATTGGCACGTATTGAAAAATGACGAGATCCTGGGGAAAGTTCTACCGGATAAACCCCAAATTATTTTTAAGAAAACAGGTTCTCTGAAAACTAAGCTTGCGCCTAGTGTATTCTCCAAACAAAAGCCAGATACAACTCCACGTACATGTTTAGGTGTAAAACCGAACGGCTTTCATAAATGTGGACACTGTAAAATGTGTGGCTCACTTCCCAGAAAGACCGACCACTTTACAGGACATAAAACAGGTTTAACGTACACCATCAAACACTTTATCAATTGCTCCACAAAAAATGTTATATATTTACTTCAGTGCGGCTGTGGCTTACAATACGTGGGGATGACAACAAGACCCCTCAAAGAGAGAATTTTAGAACATCTGGGCAATATCAGAAATAAAAACCTCAAACACAGTGTCCCGAGACACTGCAACTCTTGCCCTTTTTTCTCACAGGACACATTTAAAATTATAGGTATAGATTGGGTGCCCAAAAATTGGAGGGGAGGTAACACAACGGAGAACCTCATAAAAAAAGAAACAGAGTGGATCTTCAAATTAAAAACCTTCAAAAGTGGGGACTAAATATGGAATTGGATATCCTTGCTCACATTTAGGAATTATTCCTCATGTCATTATATATATATATATATATATATATATATAATATTTATTTATTTTTCCCCCCATAACAATACTATACAAATAACCACCCACATCCTGAATGAAGAGTCCAATGCATTCCATTTTATTAATATTTATTATTCTTTATTGACATACATAATAATATAAGAGCTGTCATTCATTCAATTATAGTATCTTGGGTCCATATAATTAATATATAATCAGCACTTGGCATTACAGTACTTCACATCAATCAATATATAAACAGTACTTTGCATTAATAGATACATTTCCAGTAGCTCCCTCAGCTCTTAGACCCCTATACGATCGCCCCCACATTCACATATACCATTAGGAAATTTCATTGCATTCCACACAACTCTCCTCAGCTGACGCTGCATACTGTCACATATTTTCGTTTAACCACTTGTCTCCGGTATCGCATCGGCACTTTACTCCGTTTCCCTATACTGCTATATATCCATGTCAAAACCTTCACCCTTTCGGCCCCTTTTAACCCGAGCGCATACACCGGTATGTATACCGATCAGCATACACTTCTCGCACGGTCGCGGCTCTTCCTGTTTCGTCCCTCGAACGGACAATACTGTTCCGTCCTCCTGCAGTTTTCTTGCCACCTATAATGAAAAAACATAACAGTATGATGAGACAAACATTGTGCTTACACTTACCTTTAATCCTATGGTGAAACGCAACCTCCGATCGGGACATCAGCTACTCTGAAGACAGCGACCCCTGTATGCTGACGAATGAATGGAATCCGGAAGTAATTATCGAACTGACGTCAGACGCCACAACACAGACAGCAAGCAGATGGCGCCGAACATTTAAAAAGACCTCCACACACGAGAAAAAAACACTCCTGATGAAGCCTTACACGGCGAAACGCGTTGAGTGACTTTTTAGGACTTTTATTACCAGTACTTTTTATTTGCTTAATACTTTTATAGCTGCATCTGTTGTAGATCCAGCTTATTGTTACCTTGGAATAAATATTTATTTTAAATATACCTCTCATGTGGACAGTGGCTGTTTGACACACCACACACCTACTGGTATTTAACCATTGGACTCACCAGACTGAAGAATATACGGATGTAACCAGACCATCACCAGGAACTACGGGCATCTTTACACTTGCTTAAGTTAAGTATATTTTCACTTGTTGGGTCTCTAGCACTACATACAATAATACACTATTGGATCCCTTTCTGTTTTTTTCCCCTCGGTACATATCCCGTATGTGGGCCCTGAGGCTATCCTTGTGACGCATTGAACAACACTGATACACTGTGAGTGTGAAATCTGCGAGACGCAGGGCACAGTACACCTTTTTGTACACCTACACTATATTATTTTCTTTGTTTTATTTTTCATTGAATGGAATACACGAACGCCCCCTAGTGGACTTTTGCCCGGGTGGTCAGGGTCAGCCGAGATCAGGAGCCCGGGTGGTCAGGGTCAGCAGGGATCAGGAGCCCAGGTGGTCAGGGTCAGCCGAGATCAGGAGCCCGGGTGGTCTGGGTCAGCCGAGATCAGGAGCCCGGGTGGTCAGATTAGTGAAGGTCAGAAGCTAGAACAGGTATTGGCAGGGACAAGTAGTGGATAAAGGGGCATGAATCTTTCTAAAAAATAATTATTAATATTAATTCCCCATTAATTTCACCTAAATCTAATAATTCCCCAAAATCTAATGTGCCACCAAATAATCTGATTAAAATAATGGTTAATTTATTACAATTTAATGATTAAAAAGAAGATAACCCCCCAAAAAAACATTAAGGGTAGAAAAAACTGAGGTATATTTATATATGCCCTCCCTGCCCCCCCCCCCATTAATTTTCTTCCTTTTATTTCTTCTTTTCTCCTCTATACTTTCTTTCATTTTCTATTTACGGAGTGGCCCTCTATAGGCCTACCTGGTACGTCGGTCATGGCACACCTCAGACCGAATGGACCCTCTCTTGGTCTTTGGTTCTCCGTTCCACTAATCCTATTTGCTTGCCCCTAACACAAATATTGAATATGACCAATGTAAAATACAGCGATCAAAAGCAATTTAATTAAAACTTTGGCAATTGGCTGTCATGTGTGTGTGATTGGGTTACAAAAGTTGTTTATTGTTCATGTGTTGTTTATTGGTTTACTTTGTTGGAGATAGAAGCTAATGGAGAAAAAATAAATAGATCAGATAATGCTGACCCTAACCATGAGACGCAGGTCTCAGCTTTCATGATGCATACCCCCCTTACACTTCAGGTGTCCATATCAGGACACCTGTGTCGAGGGGTGTGGCTAGTGGCCGGAGAGGACAGAAATGAGCCTGAAAGGGGGTGGATATGGTCAGTCTTGGTAGTGGTGTGATCACTGCCCACCATACACGAAGACCTACGTTGTGGAGCAGTATACCTTGGAACTCTCTCGGTTTCCTTGGGTTTCAGGGTTAATGCGGGGTCGAGAGAGTGGCGTTGTGGCCCGTCCCAGTCCACATCCACTTCCCCTACAAAAATGGTGTGTGTCCTGCGTGTCAGCTGCCCTGTGAAAACCAGGACATTTTGTATGTTGGTGTGTAGTTTGGATTAAGCTGTGATGGGGACTCTTTATCATCAATGATGATGTCAAAGGGTTTTTCAATGAATGGTTTGTTTTGCAATAATATTCTGTCCCGTATGTCTCTCTGTTAAGAAGATAAGTAACAGGAATGTGTATTTTCAGCCTAAAATTTCATTTCTTTACAATATTATTGTCACGTTCTGCCCAGGCTGCGGAGCTGCATATCTGTCTTGTTTCAGTTTCCCTGTTTTGCTTCGATCCATTCCTGGATTTCCTTTTGCTCCGTTCTGATCTTCGATTCCTTGCTTCTGCTTTAGCTCTTTGCTTCAGCTCTGTTTCCTTTATTAGGTGTGCCCCACCTGTGTGTTCTGTTTGTCTCAGTCTGCAGTCTAAGGTATGTCTCAGCGCTATGTGTTTGGTTTACATGTTTGGTTTGTTTCGTACCACTGTCAGCAGGGATTAGCGTTAGGACCCACCGTCATTGGAGTACTTTGGCGTAGTGGTGAGCTAAGCATACTATGGCCGTAAGATGTGACGGAATCTCCAATAGTTATCATTCAGTCTTAGGCTAGTTTCTGTATTCATGTTTGTCTCTTATGTACCTTTGTCCTTCTTCCTTGTATCATCTGAGGATTCTGGTTCCTCTCTCCTCTCCCTTTGTCCTAGTTACTATGGCCTATCCTTGCTTAAAGGAGAAGCGTCCGAGGATTCCGGCTCCTCACTCCTTCCCCTGTGTTCCTTGCCTTGTTCCCTGTCCTTTGTTGTGCCCTGTATCATGTATATCTTGTCTAGTAATGTTTATTCCTTGTCTAGTTCACTGTAGTGCCCTGTAACATGTATGTCTTGTCTGGTTATGTTTCGTGCCTGGTCTCCCTCTCCCTTGCTTGTTATGTTTCTGCTATACCCTTTGCTTAGCTTCATACTCCCAGCCTGCAGCATCCTGCACAGGATTCTAGTATATGTTTCATGCCTGCTCCAGGGTGCCTGCAGGATATCGCTTCACTTCATTCTGGACTTCATCCGCTGCCATATCAGGGCGCTGGTGTTTGGCTGCTCAACCCTAGGTGCACAACACCTGGGTGAGTGTGGTCGCCCTGCAACCAGGCCCTGTCCATCTCCACTACTACACTGTGACTCCTGCATACAATCTTCGGGCGCGCTGGGTCCTTTCAGTCATCTGTTTGGACCTAGTCCGTGACAATTATTAGCAGTGACCTATCTGGTTTGCGGTGGTAAATCCGGGGGGGGGGGCAGATTGCGCTCTTAGTCGATCAGGCCCCATGATTGCTGCTGCTCAATGACCCGGTTACAAGGGAAATCTCTTATCTCCCCAACCGGTCCTCCATAGACTGCATTCAAAGGTGATATAATGTCATATCCCGACACTTCATTGTAAGACTGGCAGCAGTGGAGGGGCGGCTCATGGCGCTGTCCATAGCTAAATACGTCTGATTATTAGTCCCAGCAGATTCTATTGTGCTGTTACAATGAGCGAGAATACAAAATTAACTATACCATGAACACATATTTGACATACTGGTAAATAAGGAGAGGACGGCCATCTTCTTGCAAGTTAATTTACTTGGTAGTTAATTTACTGTGAAATTATGTTATATAGTTATGGAGGATTTGTTATGTTGTTATAGTGAATTTACAGTAGCTATTACCTTGAAAAATAGATGTATTAATTTCTGACTAAAGTAGATAAACAGTGTTCTAGCAATTATAACTGAGCTACAAAAATATTCATTTTTGAATTTCAAAAGATTTTTTTCTCTCTTCTGAGAATGTTTGCTGAGTATGAGTAGGGTTTGTCGCCCTAAATGACATTGCAATGTGTATGGAAACAGCAGACAATATGCTTAGAAATGAAATAAAATGTATTATTCTAGTTAACATACAAATAGACAGCAAATAACTATTTGGCCCATCGAGTCAGCCCACTTTTCCTTTATCTTAAATTCAGGAGCCATATAATGTTACATAAACTACCGTTCTGGTATTTTAGCTCACTGTTCTCCATTGGAGGGCCGGCACCTTCCGGAGCAGGGACAGGTACAGCCAAGTGGCCACTTTCCCTCCCCAGTAACATACATTATTTGACCAAAAGTATGTGGACACCTGGCCTTTAAACCTATATGAGCTTGTTGGACATCCTATTAGGGCCATTATTATGGAGTTGGCCCCTTCATTGCAGATATAACAGCCTTCACTTTTCTGGGAAGGCTTTCCACAAGATTTTGGAGTCTGTCTGTGGTAATTTGTGCTAATTTAGCCAAAAGAGCCGACGTCATGCACTGATGTTGAACAAGAAGGTCTTGTTCGAAACTGGTGTTCCAATTCATCCCCAATGACAAAAGTTCCTCCAAATTGACAAACTCGTCAAATCATCACTTAATGGGCCTTACTTTGTGTGCAGGGGAACAGTCATGCGCAAAGAAGCTTCCCCAAAATGTAGCCACAAAGTTGGAAGCATACAATTGTCTAAAATGTAGAATTGCTGTAGAATAAAAGTGGCCCAAACCCTAAAAAACGGCCCCAGATCATTATCCCTCCTCCACGAACTTTACAGCAGGCACTTTGCATTCTGGTAGGTAGCGTTCTCCTGGCTTCTGCTAAACACAGATTTGCCCATCAGACTTCCAGATAGTGAAGCGTGATCCATCACTCCAGAGAACGTTTCCACTGCTCCAGAGTCTGGTGGCAATGCGCTTCACACCACTCCAGACGATGCTTGGCATTGCGCATAGTCATCTTCATCTTATGTGCAGCTGCTCGGCCATAAGAACTCATTAATGAAGTGTTTAATAATTGTTCAATAAATGTTGCTCGTAGAGGCAGTATGGATCTCTGTAGTGGCCGATGCTACAGAGGATAGGCGAGTTTTACTAAACGCTTTATCACTCAGAAACCCTGCTGTTAGTGTGAGCGGTCTACTGCTTCGTAGCTGAGCTGTTGTTACCCCTAGATGCTTACATTTCACAATATTTGCACTCACAATGGACCATGGCAGATCTAGCAGGACCACGAGCAGTTTTTAGTACGGCCCATTCTACCACTATGGTTGTCTACTGAGATGGCTGCCTATGTGCTTAATTTTATACATCTGTTCTAATGGATTGGGTAATTCTAAGGGTATCCACATGCTTTTGCTCATATACCAACTTACACATAAACATTCACATTAACACAAACTAACACATATACACACCCACTCTAAAACACACAAAAAAACTTACTCCATCACACCTCTATCTAGAAATCAAGCCTCTACTTTGCTTGGAGCTCTTCCTTATAGCTGTACATACTGGGTCATGTGACTTTATGATTATTATTATTTATTGTTTAATTGAAATTATTAATTATTTATTGTTTTATATAGCGATAGTGATTATGTGACCCCACTACCTCCAGGTCGAGTCAGATCGGTCCTATTTGAAGAATTCTATTAAAGGGCTGTTTTGTACTTTTAGGTTTAAAGCTTAGTTTTATAACATTACAAGAACAGCGAAGGCAACGACATTGTCAAGAAAATGAATGGAATGTCTAATAACGGGAACTAGCACTGAACATTCAGAAATTGTATTGTGTGGGTATTGTACAAGAACAAAATAAATATCTTCTCTTAAAAAATAAAAAAATAGAAATAGATAAATGTAACTTGCAGTGACATTTCTTCACAGGAGAAGGATGAGAACTGATTTTCTGGACATAACAAATCAGCTGTCAACTAAAGGTGACACAGAAAGCCATCATGAGAAAGCGCGGAGCAAAGGATTTATAAACGGTTTTATATACACTTTGGTTTGACACTTGAAGCTGTAAGATATTGGTGTCATAAAATCTGCCTTGGGCTACGTTTGTAGCTCACGAAGCCTAATTTCACTAGAGATGCTGTAACTGTTTTAGAAGACCCACCGGGTAATCATTTCAGGCTCTGGAAATAGAAATATTCCTCATAAAATAGGAACCATGACAATAGTCTATAAAATCTATTGTTCTAATGGATTCTAATTGTTTTATCTAGAGCGATGTGTCAGTAATTCTTTCCGCTCTGCCGGCACGGGGAATTTATTAAAATCCAAAATAAAGACCGACGCACACTAATAAACAATGAAACTTCTTACATGGACCATAAATGTTTAAAGGATCACGTTTTAAAACGATTAACCAAACCTCGCTTATATATATATATATAAAAGTACTGTTTGCATAATAATTATCTTAAGACAATAGATAAGAAAGCCAAGTAACTTCTCGCTCTCGCTTTCTCTCTGGTGGATATAGATAGACTCCATAATATGCTGTCGGATACTCGCTTCTTACATCCCAAAGCATTACATACAAACTGTGCAAATCTAATTCTAAAAAGGCAGACATTAGCAGAAGGTTTGAGTAACGCAGGAGTTGTCTTTATCATAGAGTAGGATCTTGCTATAGTAGATTGTCTACATACAACACTAGGTACCAGGGGAGGACTGGAGGAGTTCAGCCTATAGGGAAAAACGTATAAGTGGCCCAGTAATAAAGCAACCCAACATGCTCTGTGTCCACCATCAAGTCCTGTCCAAAACTCATTTATAGAAGAGAAATGCATAGAAATCCAATACAAAACAAACACATAAATGTTCCAGTCAAGATGTAAATGCAGCTTAAATCTTTGTTAAGGTGAGCACCCCCAGTGGATACATATGAAATTACAGGTAGAACACAAGACACTTTAGTTGGCGGTTCTAAATGTTTAAATTAGAGCAGCCCCCATTGCAAGCCCTCCCCTGCTGAGCGCCTCTAGGTTTTAAAATGGACATTTGGCAAAATACAAAATCAGCTCCAGTGGCATCTTTAAGCCTCGTTACAGACCATACAGCTGCACCCGCCTAAATGTTCAGGAATTATGTACCCATTAGGTGTCCAAAATTATTTGCAACCTGTGACCAGCTGGGCTGGGGGGTAGAAAGGCAATTGCCCTCCTGGGCAAGTTCTTGAAAACAGGGCTAGTACAAGTTGGACGAGCCCACTCGAGGAGGCAAGAACACTCACATTATGTGATTCTGCGGTAATGTCATGGCTGTTTGCAAAGGCTCAGGACAAGGTAAGGCTGTGGAGGTGTTGGATTGTGAAGGTGTGATGGACTGAAGTGTGATGATAGTGTGAGGATGTTTTAATGTGAGTTTGTATGTGCAACTGTGTGAGTGTGTGTTAGTGTAAGAGTAAGTGTGTGTGCTAGTGTAAATATTAAGTAAGGGGGGTGCTGTTGGCTGTGCGGAGACCTTTTTTTTGTTGTTCTTACTAGATTTAAGTCTCTGCCTTTCTTCATATCCTAGTTGTGGTTTATTCAACAACTGATGAACCCCACTAAATTTACAATTATTTAGAATGTACCTTTTCCAAAAGAGAATGTCTGTCCTGATATATATTTATCTATTGTATCTCGGTTATAATGTTCGCATATGTCCTGCATTTGAGGAACCTTCTGTAACCATCGTTGACTTGCAAGGGATCTTTCCAACACTGGTCAGCTTTGTGCATTCAGCTGTAGGGGATAAAGCAGGTATTCTGGGGCAGGAGGAAAGAATATTGCCCTGATCTTCTCTCCTGCCCCAAAAGTGATTCAGCCGGTGGTCACCGACCAGTGTGGGCACCATACTGCCTCTAAAACACGTGGTTAAATGATGCTTGTGTATGGTGACAACTGCATGATCATTTCACATGTATGCAAAGATGTTGGATTGGGTTTTAAAGCAAATTCATACATGTCGGAATTCTATATACTCCATTAACCCATAAAATGTTACGTCCAGATCTAAATAAGGGATATACATATTGCCTGCCAGTTCTCAGCCTGCATAATCATTCCCATTAAGTCCTCCAGTGCCTGTTAAGTAACGGATTAGTGTTGATTGATTCAGGCAGCCTTTGTAGGGATTGGTAAAGAGAAGGGAGAGACGGTCAGGGCATAAAATTGATATAGATGATGCCGCTTTTGGCCACAGAGTTCACCTTCCCAGGCATAAAATGGCCTTTTACTATTAAATCCATTATAATGATGATAGCCCCTCCATGTTTCCTATGTGATAATTCACTAGATGATGAAAATTACTGAACTGTCATGATTTCTTCGATTGAAAATCCTCTTTTCCCCCAAGGCGTTTCCCTATCAGTATACAAATTCCTCTCCACGTAAGGCTCGCTAGAATACACTAACTGGGCATCAAAGCGCCAGGAGGAGATAAGGCCAGCAAGAGATAAGAATACCAATATCCAAAATTCTAGAATCTGTTTAAATTTGATCAGGAAATTTGATTGGCAACCTAGGGTATTTTTTTCCTAATAAAATAATTCTTATAAAAATAATATACTAAATTGTCGGAAGCTGTCTCATTCTAATTTATTATTTCTCATTCCTTTTTTTTATAAAAAAAAAATAATAAACTGAATTATAGGAAGATCTGTCATTCCTATTTAGTATTTCTCATTCCAGTTTTTAGAGAAAGAAAAAAAAATAATAATTATAAGAAGCTCTCTCATTCCAGTTTATTTCTCGTTCCTAATTCCATAAAAAATAATAAACGGAATTACGAGATCGATAGATCGATCAATAGATTAATAGATAAACATTCCTATGGTGTCTTACACTTACAAACTCTGGATCTCTGCCTATTTTAATTAAAACTCAAAATGATTAAATCACTCAAAATTGCTGGAAATAAAACAGTTTTCACTATTAAAATAAATACATTATTTTCACCTATGAATATATTTACAAAGCAGCAAACACCCAGATATTACCAAGCCTTGTTTGAAAAAAAATAATTGTGGCCGCATTTTCAGGTCTCTCTCGTGATGTTTTAATGGCGTTTTATATTAGAGAAATATGACAATTATCTCGCGAGCGCATGTAACCAGCAATGTTCTGCAAGGAACGCTAATGAACCCTGTGGCCTTGCTCATCCCAAGTCATTCAATTTGTTGCTATGATGTGAGGAAAGAAAAGGTTCTGAATTTCACTTTATTGAAATAACCAGTTGAAAAATAGTCTTTAATATTGTAAAGTCAACGGATGATTGCATGCTTTAATCCCATTAAATAAATACACTATATTACCAAAATTATGCGGGCAGCCTTGGTAATTATTGAGTTTAGGTTGTTTCCTCCATACCTGCTAACAAGTGTATAAAATCAAGCCCATAGGCAGCCGTCTCCATAGGCAAACATCGGCAGTAGAACGGGTCGTACTGAAGAACTCAGTGACTTTAAACATGGCGCCGTCATGGGCCACCTTTGCCACAAGTCAGTTTCTGAAATTTGTGCCCAGCTAGATCTGCCCCGGGTCCACTGTAAGTACTATTATTGCGAAGTGGAACCATCTAGTTGTAACAACAGCCACTAAGCAGTAGACCTCACACACTCACTGAGTGGGGCTGCTGAGTGCTGAAGAGCATGGAGTGTAAAACTCAATACAGCCACCCTAACTGCCCTTGGAAGCAACATCAGCACAAACCCTGTGCTTCGGGATCTTCATGAAATAAACTTGGCGTATTTTGGCGTAGTGGCGGGATAAGCAATATATGGCCATAGAGTGTGACGGAATCCCCAATATTTATGCCTTAGAGGTTTTTTGAGTGTTCGCTTGGAGTTTGCGCTGAATTCTTGCTTGTTTTAAATTCTTGTAATATCTTGCACTTTACATAAATGATCAGCGTAGGTTCTATCCCATAATACCAGAAGATACGGAGCTTGAATTAATAAGCCTTCTAAATCCTGATTGGTGGTTAAAACTGGCTATATTTTTCTTTTCATCTCACATATATTTTTGTGTTTTTCACAAAAATATATTTGTTTTGATTTTCTTACGAGCAAAAAAATATCTAAAAAAAAATAACAACTATGGAAAAATAAAAGCACAAACAAACAAAAAATATCCCCAGTAGAGGCAACTAAATCATAACAACATATTATTAAAAAAAAATGCAAATTATGTATTTTGGGTCCTTGAATCTCATTAAAAGTCTTGGAGATGAATGAGAAGATAAGGGAAGTTTATTGTGCCTCCCAGACCTACTTTTACGGAAAGATATGGAGAAGAAAATTAAAAGAATTTATTGTATCTCCCCGTCCTGCTATTACAAAAGCGACGCAGGCATGAAAGTGCGAGCGAGAGCGATAACTTACAATCCGCTATAAAGAAACATAATTGGAGTTAAAAGAAAAAAAGTCAAAACTTTTGAAATAGGTAAATATGTGTTTTCTATATTTTTCTATAATAGAAGGAATAACCCAAAGGAAGTTTATCCATAACCATGCCCTGGCTGACCAATGTGTATCAGGGTGTGATCACAGATGAAAAACTGCTGGGAAATTTAGTAAAACTGGGGAGAAGAGCCTTCCATCCCAAAGACTGGTGGTTGGTTCCACTGAGACTTCCTGTCACATGGTGTGTGTCATAGGCATACCTGGGAACTTCTGGACTCCGGCTACCCGGAGCCTTCCATTGTGGGACGCAGCCAGGACTGCCGACTGACATCAGTGGGCGGTCCCGCTGACGTCAGTGGGAGGTCCAGCTGACGAACGGGGTGTTTCCGCTTACGTCATGGGCGTTCCCACCGATGTTAGCGGGAAACACCCCCATTTAAATGGAAAATGGGCGGGGGTCGGGGCGTGTCAAGACCCAGAGAAGCAGTGCTTCACCCGACAATCTCAGGGCAAACCCGGAGAGTTCCCAGGTATGGTCATAGGCTCTTAAGGTGGATGGGGCCACAATACTTATTATATATATTTCTGAGTTGGTGTTTTGGTGATGGTGCTAATGTCACCCTGTGTTTGGGATGGTCACAGGAAACAGCGTTGCTTTATTGTTAATTAATTTGTTAACGACTAAAATACTCTTAAATACAAATTGGACCAGCCTGCCAGCAGAATTGGAAGGGGCGAATACAATGAGGGAATTTAAACATGCATGGGAGAGACATATGGCTCCTGAATCTAATACGAGACCAACGATCGGGCAAAACGGGTCTTTTTTGCTGTCAAAGTCTGTTTTTTTTATTACATGGCACTTTCATAGAGCAGAAACCCAATAAACAGGGTTTCTCATTGTCAGTACGATAATTCACATAAAAACTAAAAATATTTGTCAAAAAAAAAAAATCTTAAATAGTTAAATAGTGAATAGAAAACACCTGTTAACTCCTTCCCACCTGCTTCACATTATCTGCCGCTCACAAACTAAGTTTTAGAATTTTGTTAAAACTTTTATACGTAGAGACGACAAAAAAAAAGGCCAGAAAACGATGTGAAAGACTGGGATATTTATCCAAGGCGGGTCTAGACGTGCCTTTTATAAAAGATTTCCTTTTTTTTTTTTTTCTTGGCAGAAGCGACATTTCATGCAACAATTCCATTGATTAAAGCAGATGTTATGCCGTTCCGACGGCTTCTGTGTTTTCTGCCCGTAATGTCTTGCTTATTATGTGGAGTCTATAGCTGTTGACATAATATTGCCTTACGCAAGCGTAAAGCGTGAAAAGAGAGAAAAAAAGGCACTGAAAGCGGCGGTAATTACGTCTATAAGGGTTTCTCCATTAAAGTCCTTGCGGGGGAGAAAGATGCACTTGCAGCACAATTTTAATCTGCCGCAATTTAATGTTTAATCGAAAACGAAAGGTCTAAAGAGAGGGCGAGATGTCGTGATGAGACAGCAAGTCTAAATAGATTTCAAACTTTGGAAGTCCTTTAGGCTGCTGCTCAAGAAATAAGATTAAATAACATTTATAAAATAACAAAATAATAATAATAACAAAAATAACATTTCCAGAAATAAGAGAATTTCATGTTAAATATTTTTGATACTTGGCCTAAAATGTATATATATTGTGGCCTCCAGAAGTTTTCTGATGTCCAAGTATTTACCCTAGATTCCCCAGCTGCCAACAGTCCTACATTTTTTGGGAAAGTCCCAATAAGCAGGCATATGTCACAGCTCTGTCCTGACCAGAATCCAGCATTTTGCACTCAGACAGGTCCGAAGGAAGGAGAGACGGAGGGTAACTAGCAACTCGTGGGGAAAACCCAGACAAATGGCCCAGTAACCAAAACGTGGCCGCCATGCATGCTTTGCCTGCTGGGAAATGTAGTTTCTTGGGATAAACCTCCCAGAGGGTATAATATATACCTGCATTTTTTGTAGTTATTGGAGGTATATTGTACTGCTTTCTTATCTTGATAAAGGACCATGATGTGGTCCGAAACGTTGATTTTATTTTTCTTATCAAGTATTATTTGGAGACCCGTGAGTAAAAATCTCAATTTCTGGACTTTATATAAATATATAAATTATAATATATTATTATTTATATTATGTATTATTATTTTTTATATTACATATATATTACATATTATATATATATATATATATATATATATTACATATTATATATATATATATATATATATTATAAAATACCATTACATAATTAGTAAATACAGCTGAAGAGTTTTGAGAAAAGTGACAGATTTAAGATAAAGTGACCATTTTAAGATACATTTCCAGTCTTACCCCCCCCCCCTAGACATATAACTCTTGCATAAAAGAATCCATGATAAAAGATACGGGGACAGGGGCAGAAATTCTCCGCCGTACCGGGATGGAGGGTTCTAAACTTTGCTAAAAGGTAGAGATTTCAAATAATTCTGTTCGCATGCTTTGCTTATATTTTTGAGCTCCGCATTTCAAAGGCTCTGCATTTCAAAGGCTATCATGAAGTGCGTGATCCGTGACGAGTCAAAACTATTTCAACTCGAAACTCAGGAAGCGTAAAAAAAATAAATGTGAATGACTTAAGACATGATTGTGACAGCGATCACTTTGTGGTTTCCAGTATCCGCAACAGAAATCTATGAGTAGCCAAAAAGTAAAGGTCGGATAAAGTCACTGCAGCAAATACTTCACGTTATGTATTTTTATTTATTCAAAATGTCAAACTATACGAAGCCCTGGAAAGCCCACAGCAGAGCTGGGTCCCTAAAGATTTGGCTTTTCTGGTGGTGGGGGTCATTATCCTTTTGTGCTCGTGTCTTGAAGACATCAGCGGAGCCCGAGAAGAAGAGTTGGGAAGCACTTGCACTTTGGGCTTAAATAGAACAAACTACGCTAACTGTTGTGTTAGTACGACTGTATGATTAGCATGCATGGGACCTCTGTGGATTCCCCTGGGGGGCAAAGCCTCCTCGTGCCCCATTTCTATCCCTTTTCTCAGGATAAAGCCTGTTGGGTAGATATATTTGGGAAGCTCCCATCCATGTGCCCCTCTCATTTATGTTATGTGCATTCCTAGGACCTTCTCAGGAGGCTACCCGGAGCTCTCCCTCGTCTGGGGGAGTGGTTTCATGAAGAGGCGGCACTAGCTGCCCCAGACAGCTTTTATTGGGTAAGAAGTGGGAGGGAAGTGGGCAGGGAATGGGCGTGGCCAAACAATACTCCCCCAGCTTGGAGAAAGAAAAGGCTGACATGGAGACTCAGGGAAAACAGGACTTCATCTGGGGCTCTGGGTAAAACCTGAGAGAGTTCCCTGGTATGGTGATGTGTAACAAAGTCTCACAAATGACAGGTAGACAGAACGGCTTGTAAATGTATGGGGGGGGGGGGAATAAACTTATCTGAGGTTTGCTGCTCCAGCTTTTCCCTGTATCGTCAAAGAAGGCCAAGCATCAAGTCCATTCCATGAAGAACCGAAGAACGCAGAGGTTTGCAACCCAACGGGTAGCCATATTTAGGTCAACAGTCATCATAAAGAAAGACATTACAGAATAACTTTGGATCTATACATTCGCTGCCAAGTTCACCAATATCCTATGGACAGGTACACCATGCGATATTCTCATGGTGGGTGCACTTTAACTGGTTACTATGGTGACTTAACTTTTTTTTGTTCTTAGTAACTAAATATTTGCTGGAAACTTTGCTGACCAACTCCATACTATATTCCTTTTACCCGGTGAAGCAGCACACAGAATCTGGGTAATAAGTGAACTTTTGCACTCTCTGAAGGATGATATTAACATGGTGACAAAGAGCCCAGGTTTCTCGTGTCTGCCGGCTGAACCGAGAAAAAAAAAAGCCTTATTACCTTGAAATAACACTCCCTTCGGTACTCATTATTTTCTATTGTTAAGTTTGTTCTCATAAGCTTGTCAAACATCCCAGAAATAAATGTAATAAAAAAAAATTCCTGCAGCTCCAGATCCTAATAATTTCAAAAGAGCAAATCTTCAAATACAATGATAAATGTGCTTATACATATAATTAATTATCCTTCTAGTTGCTCCGTTTCCACAGATATATGCGGGCAGATTCCACTTTATAGCACTGAGACAGAAGGTATATAATGTACGGCTCGAATTCTAGAGTATCATAGTCTGAGGCGATGCTTTTATAAGTGTAATAAATGCCTTTATGGCTTAAAAGGACTCCCTGGTGTCCCGGGGAGCCCCCCAAACAGTCAATGCACATGATGTTGACCAGCGGTACATATATCACAAGCCACAAGAAAGGTACGGCAAAGCAAAATAGCTGGGGGATGGGCAAAAAAAGGCAAATGCATATGGGGGGATTCCATGTTCATTTAAAGTGACTTCTCAACTACCATATGCATTAAAGTTGGGGGAGGTTAATAAGATTTTGGTAGCCGTATAATCTGCTTTGTGTGCCCACTATGTAGGAGGTGAGCGTAGGTTCTCACCCTATTGAGAGTGTGCCTTGACGTGGCGGGTGAGCTTAGTTATGCTTTGGCCAATTCATATAACCAAAACCTCTCATTTATATTATGTTTATATATTTGTTGCCTACTTTATTAGGGTAAGAAGCACAGACAGTTTTTGTAGACAATGTATACTGGGACCATTATGGCGTTATCCATTTACACCAATCAGCCATAACATTATGACCCCTGACAGGAGGAGTGAATAACACGGATGATATTGTTATAATGGCGCCTGTCGGTGGGGGGGGGGATATACTAGGCAGCAAGTAAACAATTTGTCCTCAAAGGTAATGTGTTAGGAGCAGGAAAAATGGGCAAGCGTAAGAACCTGAGCGACTTTAACAAGGGATGACTGGGTCAGTGGTCGGTACCTATCAAAAGTGGTGCAGGGAAGGCAAAGCAGTGACCCGGCGACAGGGTCATGGGTGGCCAAGGCTCATTGATGCAAGTGGGGGGGCAAAGGCTGGCCCATGTGGTCAAATCCAACAGACGAGCTGCTGTAGCTCAAATTGCTGAAAAAGTTAATGCTGGTTCTGATAGAAAGGAGTCAGGACACACAGAGCATCGCAGTTTGTTGCGCATGGGGCTGTGTAGCTGCAGGCCAGTCAAGGAGCCCATGCTGACCCCTGTCCTCTGCCGAAGGCGTCTGCAATGGACACGCGAGCATTAGAACCGGACCACGGAACAAAGAAGGTGGCCAGTCTGATGAATCACGTTTTCTTTTAGCCAGTGGTTATAAAGTTATGTCTAATCGGTGTATATATGTATGTTCATTGTACAGCGCTACGGAATTTGATGGCGCTATATATAACAACAAATAATAATAATGTTCACAACTCACATGTTTCAATAATCTCCGTCTCTAAAATAGCTTCCATCATTTTCTCAGAAAAATTAACCATCACATGACTACCTTTGCTTTAAATATGGGTTAAAAAAGGAAGCGTGGATTGGTTCTAAACGGAAGAAGACGTATTCCCTCAACAGGTTTTATCTGTCCTTGTACTTAAAAGCTTATATATTGTGCAAGACACCGACCTACAGATTGCTGCAATATGTACGCGGATCGTTCCGCTTTTTATTATTGTAATGTTACAGCATGTCAGCGATTGAGGTTATTCCGAAACCCACAGAATGCTATCTCAACGTTTCATCTGCTTGGAAAACGCTTTTCTATTACATTAAAGCAACTTTAAAAGGGATGCTCCATATAATAGCTCAGGGGTCCCTTTAAATTTACATGTGGTTCCCCTTCATTCATTACGAGAGTCTGACGAATCCCCCCATATGCATGCGTCCCTTTCCCCACTGCCCAGCCAATCAGCATATATATATTTTTATATATATATATATATATATATATACCGTATTGGCTCGGATATAGGCCGCCCCCGTATATAGGCCGCACCCTAAAAGTTTGGTGCTTTTTTAAAGAAAACATGCTGCCACTCTGCCCCCCCCCCGAGATATGCTGTCACTGTCCTCCCTCCCCGAGATATGCTGCCACTGTCCTCCTCCCCCCCCGAGATATGCTGCCACTGTCCTCCTCCCCCCCCGAGATATGCTGCCACTGTCCGTCCCCCCCCCGAGATATGCTGCCACTGTCCCCCCCCCCGAGATATGCTGCCACTGTCCCCCCCCCCGAGATATGCTGCCACTGTCCGTCCCCCCCCCCCCCCCGAGATATGCTGCCACTGTCCTCCTCTGCCCCCCGACTTACCGGAGCTGACTCCCGGGTGTCTTGCGAGGCCGGCGGGGGACATCTACGCAATACGCGTATACAACTTCCGGTGCCGGATGTGCCGGCACCGGAAGTTGTATACGCGTATTGCGTAGATGTCCCCCGCCGGCCCCGCAAGACACCCGGGAGTCTGCTCCGGTAAGTCAGGCGGGGGGCCAGAGGTAAAACGCATCGTGCGGTTAGACAACCGCACGATGCGCTTAGACAACCTCCCGTGCCGGCACCCCCCCCGTGGGAAGTGCCGGCAGGGGAGGCTGTCTGAGCGTATCGGGGAGTAGGATGCAGGTCCCCTGCACCGCTGCGGGGGATCTGTATCCTAACCCCGCTGCCTGCCCGGCGCCCGGGACTGCATGTCCCGGGCGTCGGGCGCTAGACCCCGAATATAGGCCGCACCCCCACTTTAAAGACTTAAAGTGGGGGGAAAAAGTGCAGCCTATATCCGAGCCAATACGGTATATATTTTTATATATATATATATATATATATATATATATATATATATATATATATATATATATGAAACTAATACGAAATGATACTACTTTCCAAAGAGCCTTTAGTGGTGCATGTTATTGGATCAGCATTAAAATAACTATTTTTCTACGTTTGGCTAAGGACTTCTTCTCTTCGACCAGTAGGGATGCATCCATCGTCCTTACCTTTCAATAAGATAAAACACTTGATTTTACCCCAAAACATTTAAAATGACCACAAAACCATGTGGAGGTAATACGAGCTGTCAATCAACTCTGGACCACATCACAACGGCCTAGCGGATCTCAGGTCTCGGATGTAAGCACTAGTAGGTCTTATATAAAACTTTCAAACCTTGTATGTATCCAACTTTGTTTTATAAGTAGACTTCATAAAATGTTTCTCTGTTACACGTTCTCCTGTGATCTTAATACACTGGAAAATAGGCAGCGTGGCCCTTTAACTGCATAATTCATGTAGATTTTTTGGCCCTTGAAGGCTACACCATTTACTCTCCTTACTTATCCTTTTATTCTTCTCTTTTTTGGTTCATGAAAGTCCAGAAAGCTTTGAATAAAACATTATTCCATTAGTATTCATAAACCATGTATCTGCTTTTACAATATCCTGCAAGAGCTTATCCCGGGTCTCGCTTAGACGTGTTAGGTCTTGTCTCTAGCGAGATACGAGTAAAATATGTATTGGGTGGTTTTAAAAAATGAAGTCACACCCTGTAACTATTACCACGTGGACCAAAACCTGCTCGGTACAGCTGAACACTGTACACTGAACGCTGAAGTCAGAAGAGCAGCATTAAGGACATGAAGACATCTGTAGTGTCCATCACGTCCCAGGTTCATAAAATAAAACCAATACAATAAATTGTGTGAAAGACATTCCAAGAAAACAAAAATAAATGTCAAAAAGTGAACATGGATAGAGAGGAAATGATCCCAGTGAAGAGAGAGAGGGGTGAAGGTCTCATTGTCCTCAACCCATTAGTAGGTGGTCTGAGATCAGTGGACATTAATATGCCCTGACAGGAGCCCCCTTTATGGTTTTCTCAGACCTTAACAAACCTCGTAAGACCTCCTATGAATTATCCAAGCTCTGATTCCCCAGGGTCTCTGGGCCACTTTCTGCTTTCACCGGCCACACCCACTTCACCTCCTACTCCCAGCGCTTTTAAGGCTGCCCCACCCCCTTCGCAAAGCCAGAAGTGGGAGTGGCCTAGCGTGGGATGGTCAGAGGGACGTGAAAGAGGGATGTGGGTGCAGAGATTTGATGATGACTAAAACGGTTATAAAGGCCATGTGACAACGCGTACTTAACGCTTCCTGATAACTAGCCGAGATCTCAGCATCATGCCCTTGATAAAGGTCGTCACATCTGATGTAAAATGAGTTATTCTACGCGGTGGAGCAGAAGCCCGTGAGATTATTTTCCTGCACGCCGCGTTCCCTCCCTGCCTGATAAAAATGTGTTTATAGAACTCCGGCAGGAATCTGGGTTTTGAATCATTTTCTTGCGTCAGAGTTTTTAAGGCGCTTCCACGTACAGCACGAAAATGATCGTTAACTGCTTTCCGACATCGCTCCGGCCGCTGTGCGGTGTCCAGTGAACACGGAAAAAAATGTACATTAGATAGCGGCCCCCACGGCCAACATATTCTGCCAGACAGAATCATGGCTAGAACATGCTTAGGTACCACGTCAACGTCTAATATTTACTGTAAAATATTTACTCCTGGACAAGTCAGGAGACAGCAGATGATCTCCCCAGCTAGCCCACGGTTCCCACGGCTGCAAAAAAAAGCAGGACGGTGGGGCAGCTACACAGAAAAGTCCTGTGAAAAACAGGGCACTTGGGATGTATGGGGAAAGTTCTGCTGTGGGAGTCAAATACCCCATGAGGTTTATTCACTAAGGCATAAAAGGTGCAGGTTCATCTTGCCAACTTCTTATACATTCTAATACTGACCATGACATGTTTCCACACCAAAAGTAGAAACCTGCCCCGTATAATGGATGATTTAAACAGGGACGGCAATCAAGAAATCCGACTGATTTAACTATACATCATACAGGAAATGCAGGGCCATCCATACTTCTTGCACAGACAACCCTCCTGCCAATTCCCACCACAGTAAATTAACTTCTGTAAGGTATCCCCCCCCCGCCCGTCTTTCCTCCTCTGTGTCCCTTTCCTCCACTAATGCCCCTCTTTCCTCCCGTGATGCCCCTCTTTCTGGGTATGAGGGTATCACAGGGTTCTGCAGCCCTAAAAGCTACATTTTAAAGGCTGCGCCAGAATCCATTTTTAACCCATGTGGTATGGCGCAGAAGTGATTTAAATCCATAAATGCCCTGCCTGTCTCTTAACTGCCTCTCTGGGATACCTATTCCATTCACACATACATGATATGGACCGTGCCAGTTATGCATGTATTTTCACATGGACATGTGTGCCATTCCCATCACAGAAACACAGAATTTGCCATCTACCACTTCTGCTGGGTGGCTGTTCCACATATCTATCTTGTAGTGTGTGGTGTCTATGATTTTCACATCCATAATCCTCAATGCACTTCACCCTGTTACCCTTCCCCATTTGTTTTCCTGATCGCCACTCACGCAGTCAGTCTGATCACGTGATCCCACCCCCGCTGAGTCATGTGACCGGTCAGCTGATTTCCTCCCCCTGCTGAGTATTTAACCCCTGACGTTTGGCTTCCTGCTCTGTCTGCTGGGCGCCGGAATGGAGAAGCTGCTCTGTGTGTTGATCGGACTGGCCGCCTGGGGCCACCTGGGCTCTGCCGATACCCCGGCCAACTGCTCCTTCCCCGACCTGGAGGGCACCTGGGAGTTTAGCGTGGGGCAGGGGAGGGGAGGCGTCCGGACTAACGACATCGACTGCTCGCAGATGGGTGAGAGTCGGCCGGGTGCTTAACTTTGCGAGCGTACCGAAAAAAATAAATAATGTAAAGTGCTAGATTGCAAGCTCTGCGGCTCTGGTCTGCGCGCGCGCTCACTGTGTCCACTGTTGATTAGCGAGGAAATAGGTTAGGGTGTAAGGCGCGTCTCAGCTGCTGCAGAACCTCTTCCAGAGTATATGCTAAGGCTCTGATTACAGAAAATGTGTGGTGGTGGTGGTGGTGGGGGATGGGTGGGCGAGCTAAAATCTGGCTGATCTTTGCCACTTCTGTTAAATGTTGCATACTGCTTGGCTACCCTGGGTGATATGTATACCAGCATAGACTACTACACCTGGTGATTAAGGGGTGTATATATATATATATATTAGCCTGTCTGGTACCTTGGTTTTGCTTAAAGGGTTAATTTGTTCTTCACCTGCAGGGTAATGTAGAGCCACGTGACTCTGCACTTTAAATGGTTAATAGGTTTGGGGAGTCAGAATAGAAATCCCCGTTCTCTGATCCGCCTCTCAGGGTTTTTATGGCTTCCTTGTTGGGGTCGGGACATCGCTTTCATTTTACGCTCTGCGCTCTCGGTGTTAAAACCCGCATCGAGTTACTGGAACCGGGGAAACCCGAGCCGTTGGGCCGTAGCAGCTTATACTTAATGCTTCTGCAGGGGAGGGCTGGCGCCTTTTGGACCTTTGGGTCGGGCAGGTAGGGACAAGTAGGGGGCCCCCACCGGCCCCTTGCGCCCGCCTCCGGTGCTAAACATACACACCGGCTCACATTTACTCACACTAATACATACTAACGTACACATACGCACTCATGCTTACACTCTCATACGCTCCCGCTCCTGTCTCTCTCTTTCCTTTGCCCACTCCTGAGCCTTTTTAGCTGCTCGCTAAAAATGTGTCCCTTAAGTTTAAGTCTTGGACAGGCCCCGGGGCAATTGCCCCCCCTTGCCCCTCGGGTCGGCCAGCCCCTGATTGGTTCTGATCCCAGCTGTACCGTGATCTGTACATCGGACTCTGGCTAAGGATCAGCGGGTGTGAAAGTCACATGCCGCCTGGCGGTGTTGATGCGTTTCACGCCCGTCTCTTCCCGACGGGCCGGTTCTGGCAGGCTGGTGGCACGGGGTTGTTTGTTGTCGGCGTTACATCGTGTTTATTATCTTTGCCAACAGCTTGCTGTAGA
Organism: Sceloporus occidentalis; assembly: GCA_023333645.1. Classification (NCBI taxonomy): domain Eukaryota; kingdom Metazoa; phylum Chordata; class Lepidosauria; order Squamata; family Phrynosomatidae; genus Sceloporus; species Sceloporus occidentalis. Next base: position 833,137 of record JALMGF010000151.1, read on the forward strand.
TCACGGTAAATATTTACTGCAAAGTGTTATAGAATCTGGAAGACGGAATTAGTTGGTGACAGTTTTATTAGTGGCTGACGTGGGACCGGAGGTCATCCTCTGGACTGGTCCATCACTGGTGGCAACTAAACTACTGCCTCATGGCATATTAATGAATAGTGAGGGTGTCCACCATTAACTTATTAACCCTCTTGTCGCCAAGTGTAACAGGTTAATAGTCTCCTTAGTAGAGCAGCTGTTCTGTTTCTGCTGCGTTGCGACCGGGTCAGGGGTATTAAGAGCCGGACTTCCATGGGGTAAGAAGGACAGCTGCCCCCCCCCCCCCCACCGCACCCAGAAGCAGATTAGATGAGAGCCCAAGATACAGAATACATCACATACCTCCAGAGCCGGTCACCGACTAAACTCTCCTACAGATTAACGTCCTCTTCCGTTTGCTTTTAGGTCCCGTGGAGCGCAAACTCGCCCTCCGTCTGAAGCAGCTCAATGTCGCCGAAGACGAGGCTGGGAATATCGGCTTCTTCACTCTGATCTACAATCAAGGGTTTGAAGTCAAAATAAATAACTACAAGTGGTTTGCCTTCTTCAAGGTTTGTGCCGTCTGAGTTCTAACGGGACGCTGACGCCTTTAGAGTTTGGACTTTTTATTCTTTTAAGGGGGGCTTTAATTCATTTAGATTGTATCCATGCTATACGCGGTTTGTAGAAGGCCTCTAGGACTTGTTGGTGGTAGTTCTTTGACCAGTGTCTGTTTACTTGGAGGTAACCTCTGCCGCTTCTCTTCCAGTACGAGCAGCATGGCTCCAACGTTACCAGTTACTGCCACGAGACCTTCCCGGGCTGGGTGCACGACGTGCTCGGTAGGAACTGGGCATGCTTTGTTGGGAAGAAGGTCGTGTCTTCACCTCGTCCGGTTGTAAACCCGGTCCCGTTTCCCGACGATGCAGGCAGGTGGGTTATTAAGAAGACCCCGCCAATGCGTGGCAACAACAAACCAATATGGCGTCTGTCGCGTTATGAGACCCAGGCACTTGTCAGGGAAGCCCACCTGCCATGAAAGTTGTGCTGTGAGGGCCGGTTGGGTGGGCAGGTTTCAGCGTGATCAGGTTGGGACCCCTGTCCCAGCGCTGATCATGTCCTCCATAATTGCGGCGGAATCTGTGGGTTCACTTGATGACTGCTGATGATTCCAGAAGCAGGTTATCGGTTATAACTCACTGGTAATTTTTCTGCTCAACGTCCTTTAAGTTTAAATGGCTCCATCATATTCCATGGCGCTGTACAATGGGTAAACGGGGCATAACATGCAGCCTATAACATAACAATTAGACTTGCAGAAACTGGTGAGGAGGGCCCTGCACAAACAGGCTTACAATCTAAAGATTAAATTGGGATAAACATCCTATAGAACGTGTAACTGTTTTATGAATATGCCTTGGGTCCAAGTAACCCTGTAAGGTATGGGATTTTGACCCCCCCCCCCCCCCAAAAAAAAAATACTTTCTTGTGCATCTATAACGCACTGACATTCGACCAGAAATATCCAGGTCAATTTACAGATTACATTGTAGAAGGAATTTAAGGAAGTCTTTACTCAGGGTGGTAGATAAGTAGAACGGCCTCCCATCGGAAGTGGTAGAGGCTATATGGAGGATATCCTCATCCTGGCTATGATGGCTGAATGAAGTGCATTATTTTTATTTTACTTTCTTACCCCCTCCTTGCTTTCACAGACTATCCAGCAGACCCTATAAGTATAACTTGGGCTTCGTTGAGCAGATAAATAAGGCTCAGAAATCCTGGACTGCAAAAGTGTATCCCGAATATGAGACCATGTCGATCGAGGACCTCATTAGACGGGCTGGTGGCCGCTACTCCAGGATCCCGCGGTATTTCTAAATATTATAATATTTCCAAATGCCAAAACCTCCCCTCCCCCATACTCGCTTATTGTCTGCTCCCCCCCCCCCCCATTATCCATTGCAGAATACCCCAGCCTGCCCCCATGCCCGATGACGAGAAGTATAAGGGTCTTCCACCTGTGTTTGACTGGAGGGATATTAGCGGCTTTAATTTCGTCAGCCCGGTGAGAAACCAAGGTAAAGTTGGGTTTTGGCCAAGTTATTGTATTTTTATATAGCGCCATCAAACTCTGTAGCGCTGTACAATGGGTAGACGGGACAACACCACGTTTCCTTTAGAGAAGACGCGCTCTACTTGTGCATGATGGTGAAAGCCTGCAGTGGTCTGCCTTGAAGTTTTGATGTTAATATGTAATATATGTCATGGTGCTTACAGACTCATCTCTAGAAGCTGGTATAGGTCACCCTGAGTGATTAACCCCCTCTGTGCAGTAGGTGATGCACAGGCCACAAGAGCAAGTGTTAAGGGCTTCTGGGCCAGCGGTTGCATAGCCTCTCCATTCCAGGCAGTGATGGCTGTTGAGGGGGGCCAAGGGACAGCACACCTCGCCTTTTTGGTTAGTTGTAGGAAAGACAAACCGTGGTCTGCTTACCAGAGTTGTTGACCGCCTGTCGTTAACCCTGTCATTACCCCCGTCTCTCCACAGGTGCTTGCGGAAGCTGTTATTCTTTTGCTACAATGGGAATGCTGGAATCCCGAATCCGCGTCTCGACCCAGCTTCGCCAGAAACCTATCCTGAGTCCCCAGCAGGTTGTGTCCTGCAGCAACTACTCCCAAGGTAAGGAGCCGCAGACCTGCTGTAAACATGAAGAGATTCTCCCACAGCCGCTCCTGTATCCTTGGGTCTTATGTTCCCAGACCTGCTCAAATACTCAAGCCTGTGCTATTAAGGGTACAGTGTCTTCAGGAACCTGTTGTGTGGATATGTCCATTATGTGTAGACACTTGGCTAGTGTCATCTGATGTATTTCGGTATTTGCCCATATATGATGGTTTAATGGTAATTGTAGATGGTTTAGGACTTCAGTATCTTTAAAATTGGCTCATGGAAGCCATGCAAGCTTTTTTTTTTTTTTTTTTTTTTTTTTTTTTTGTTCTCCTCACCCCCCCCCCCCCCCCCCTCAAATTGGGGATCTTAAACTGATATCCTTAACTGTCCATGTTATCTTGAATTAGTGTGGCCACAGCAGCGTTCATGTCTTTGGCCACCGTGTCTAGGTGTATGAGGGTTCCTGAAATGTCTTATTTTTGTGTGTGACGTACATGTGTTCCTGTATTACATATTACAGTCCCTGGGCGATTGCTCGAAAACATGCAACTTGGCTGCCTATTATTCCCTTTCACCTGCATACTAAAACTCTTTTGTATTTCAGGCTGCGATGGAGGCTTCCCATATCTTATTGCTGGAAAATATGCTCAAGACTTTGGCATTGTAGAAGAGTCCAACTTTCCCTACACCGGCAGAGATTCCGCTTGTACTCTCAAAGACGACTATTATAGATACTACACCGCCGAGTACCACTATGTGGGAGGCTTTTATGGAGGCTGCAATGAAGCCTACATGAAGTACGAGCTCCTGATGGGTGGCCCTCTGGCTGTAGCTTTTGAAGTCTATAGTGACTTCATGCATTATTCAGGCGGGATCTACCATCACACGGGGCTGCAGGACAAGTTCAACCCGTTCCAGTTGACTAATCATGCGGTTCTGCTGGTTGGTTATGGGGTGGATTCAACTACTGGGGAGAAGTACTGGATTGTTAAAAATAGCTGGGGAGAGTCGTGGGGCGAGAAGGGGTACTTCAAGATACGCAGGGGCACTAATGAGTGTGCTATAGAGAGCATAGCTGTCTCTGCCACACCGATTCCTAAGATGTAGGCAATCTAGCGCTGATATTTTTGGCAATTATTCACTCTTTCCCTGACCCAGGAGACTAAAAAAAACCATCCTTGGGCAACAGGATCATGGTCCATGCCACGACCATTGACTGGGATCTAAGACCATGGCAATGCAGGCCTTACAGAAGCCGTATATAGGGGTTCATGGCGTAGATGATCATTGATCCCTAAGGGTTATTTGAGTGATTAAGATGCCACACGCTGTCATTGTCTAATTTTGTGTTCCCCTTTCTTGTTAAAGAATCTCAGAAATCTGAATGGTTCTCGAAGCACTTCAAACTAAGCACTTGTCAATTAAAAGGGATTAATTTTGTACGTGCCTTAATTCTTTCAAATCAGGGAATGTTTTTAAAACTTAGCTTTGTATCTCGGAATGCTGGAATAAAGTTTTGGTTTTTTTCTTTTTTTATTTTGCTATTTGTGTTGATTTCTTCTCCCATCCTTCTCAGATCTCATGGTTGGCTGGGCTTGCAGAATGGATAAATAGGTGAAACCCCCCCCCCCCCCCCCCAAAGACCAAGAGGCTTTCTACAAAGTTAAAGGTGGGGGGGGTTGTTATGTGGCATCATATTCTTTTGCTCCGTCTAGTCTGCCCCATTTTTTTTTTTTTTTTTTTTTTTTTTTTTTTTCCCCTTGATGTAAGACTCTGATCTTCTTGTCTTAGATTCAGGAGCCATATACCTACTCTGTGCATGTTCAGCTTCCCTTACTGTTAAGCTGTTAGCCTTTAACGCCTCTGCTGGGAGACTGTTCCATCTCATTTAACTTACATTTTCTTATGTTGCATCTAAGCCCTCCGACCCTCTAGTTCTAGGCTATGATCTCATTTCAAATAAACTTCTCTGCTGCACTTTGACTCATCTTAAGTATGTAAACGTTTTTAATTACATCTCCCATCTTCAAGCTGTGTGTCTCCAAATCCTTTAGTCTTTCCCTGATTTTTATCCTGCAAACCACTTACCGTTTTAGTTGGAGAGAGATCAGAGGAGACCAACGTGTCAATGTTCTTCTGGAGATGGGGTCTCCAGAACTGAACCTAATACTCTAGGTAAGTTCTGACCGGACATCTGTAAAGTGACAGAACCTCTTCCTGCTATTAACGCCACTGGCCATACAACCCAGCACCCTGCGACGCTTTTATCAACGCTTTATTGTATTGTCTACGTACCGCCTTCAAAGGAGGAGAAACTTTAGAACAAGAGACCATAATCCAAAACGAGAGGGTCGGAGGCTGAGATGGAGTGTAATGAACAGTTTTGGAACGTTTGTTGCCTTTCTTACGGGGGATCACAGCTGAAATCCCAGTCTCGATACAGGGGAATGAATTGATATCTTTACCTTGGTCTTGGGTTTTATAGGGTATGTTAAGTCTTTATGAAGAATTAGTGAAGAGTTAATGTTTGAAGAGTCAGGAACTGCGATTCACAGCAGAGAATTAAGCTTCATTAGCGGATCTCCCCTCCTCCCCCCTCAATTATAGCCCTCAAGCTCAATTAAAATGCACAGAAAATCATTAAAACTGTCATCGCTCCAATCCTTTGAAAGAAAAAGCGTATCTAAGTTAAAACACTTTGCACGCTGTTTTCTTTCATTTAATTTGGAGAGTCACTCTACTGACCTAGAGAATAAATAAAGATTTAAGATTTTTCGTTAACTCTTTGAATATCAGAGAGTAGTATGGTTCGGTTCGGTGCAGGGAAGTAAAGGCTGTCTATTTTTATATGAAAAAAAAACAACAACTCCCATGTTACTCAGCCGGGACAAGGGGATTGTGCAACACAGCTTTTGAATTTACCTGTAGGCTGCCGGTATTGCAGGGATTGTGATTCAAACAACAACGTTAACCAAGGTGTGTGTGTGTGTGTGTGTGTGTGTAGGGCAGGGGGGGCTCATTTGTCGCACTAGCCCTGTAATTTCCACGGTTAAATAAAGGTAGAAAATACACATTTCCACCATTATGGCAACCTTTTTTTTTTGCACCTGCTTTTCCCATCACCATAATCGTCATTTTGGTTGAACGTGATGAGCTTAGTTGTAGATTACAATTTATATGAGCCATTTTTTTTTCTTAAAAAACCCTAAAACGATAGTTAAATAAAAGCTTTATATATATATATATATATATATATATATATATATATATATATATATATATATATATACGGTTACCCCTCCCTTAACATTAGCAGACAGTTTTCCTGCGTGCTAACCATTGATTGCTCAATACCTGCTTCTACTTTTACTTTTGCCACATAGGTTACCATGGTAACAAGCAGCCACGCTCCATGGACCGCTGGGGAAGATGGGTGCCAATTATCTCCCGAGCCCCACTACAGCGTACAAAAAGGATTTTCTGCAGTTGTCAAAAAGCGAGACACCTTGTTGACATCCCGGGTAGACTTGTATCACAGATGTGGCTGGCCCTGAAAGGGTTACAGGATCATATTTCCAGAGCCCAAAATAGGGAAAGAAAATCTAAAAAAAAAAAAATAAAAGCAGCAGACGGGAAAAAAACCAAAGATTTGTTGTCGACGTATCTGGCTAAATGCGATATGTATATTCTAAGCACTCGCATTTAGCTCCGGGCCGGTCCTGGTGAGACGGATTCTCAGAATTATTTCATTTCTTTTTCCTACCGGGTCTGGAGGAGCAAAGACTGAAGTATTATATCCGACCAGACTGGAGCGGGGTTAGAACTCCATTATATTATGCTCATCAGGGAGTTTTCTGCGCTGCCGGATATTGCCGGGACCTCTGCCCTGTAGCCGCTTTACTGTTGTCCTCCATCTTTTTACACGCTTGCTCTTACTCGTTAGGACTAATTATCAGGCCGATAAGTACCTGGTCCTCTTAGACTCTATTACTCTTGTGTTGTCTCTAATGTGTTCTTGAAATGATTTGTGCTTATTTGGCCTGTTCCTTCCCTTACCCTGCGAACCACCTCAGCTTGCCGCTGGCTATGATTCCCGCCTGTTCCAGTTTATGGCTATTACCTTGCCTCTGGTAGTTGAGGGGTTCCTCCTGCTGTATGGGCACGCATTATGCTACTTTGGGACCTTAAGTCCTGGTGTTCCCTGTGGACAGGGCTGGACAGGTAGTCCTGGCACGCTATGGTTTTATGCTCACTGGGCATGTCCAGCAAACATAACAAACATACGTCATTCATCCTTGGTCAGGCTGTCTCTTTAAATATGTCAAATTTTGCCTCATTCATAATTTTACTAGAAGAACTGAATTGTCATGCAGTACAAAAGCAGACACAGTGGAACAGCAACTTCAAATGAAAACAAAATAATTTAAAAAAAGATAAATAGAGAAAAATAATAGATAATAATAATAATAATACATTATTTCATTTTAAAAGCTGGGGGACACTGATTATTTGTAAAACCAAAGACAGGAGTAAAAACTATGAAACTGCAAGAAATGTGAATGAAAGCCTTAAAAGTAACATTTAAATAATCCCTTGACATTTCCCTGTTCATGTGATTCGTCACACTGACGGGGGTCAACCTCAATGTCATGTGAATGTCTGATGCAAACATGGCAACATATGATGTTTCTACAAAAGTGCTTTCTTTCATGAGCAGGTCAAATGTTCTCATTCATGCGCGTTTTTTTAAATACCTCTGAAGCACCACACACCGGATATTTGTAAGAATGACGCGCTACTACGGATGCATCAGCAATAGTATCGGCAAAGTGCATCATTTCACCACGTGGACATATTGGTGGAAGTCGTGCCGTTTTGTAACGTTCTATAACAGTTCCCCTTCAATCTGACGGGTTTGTTAGGCTTTCTCAAAGGTACCCAACAAAGGTCTTAGATAAAAATGATTTGAATACCAGAATGAACAGAAGGGTTCTGTATCTTTGAGAAAGAATCAGGATATTCGCTGATGCGCAAAGAGAATAGCCGAAGCCAGAGTGTAAAAGGTGCTTCCCCGTCATCTAGGATGGAATCTCTCACACCATGTTTCCTGCTTGGAGCCAGGGCCGGCCCAAGGCAAAATGCCGCCTGGGGCGAATTTTAAAATGCCCCCCCCCCTTATCTACCCTTCCTCTCCCTCCGTCCCTGCCGCGCCCCCCCCCCATTATCTACCCTTCCTCTCCCTCCGTCCCCCCCCTCTACTTACCTTTCAGCAGTTCTGCGGCGAGTCTCCCTGTTCGGTCTCGGTGCCGGCTATGAGGAAATCTTCCGGCACTCAGCATTACAAGCCGGCACCGAGACCGAACAGGGAGACTCGCCGCAGAGGAGAGAGAGAGGGCCGCCGAGCGGGTACTGACAGCTTGGTAAGCGAAAACCACATTTTTTCAAATGTGCCGCCTGGAGCGGTTGCCCCACTTGGCTCCATTGTCGGGCCGGCCCTGCTTGGAGCACTCCTAGAATGTCTCCCTAAGAGAGAAGGGTCATCTTACTCACTGAGAGGCAGCAGGGGACTTCAGATGGGGCAATGGGGGTTTTGAGATGACTTTGGCACTGGGGATATTTAGTAGTTATATAAACCTATCCTACTACAGCCTGGAATGCATCACTTTAGTCCAATCTCTACTTGCTAGGTATGAATGAAATATTAGGCAATTATCTTTTATAACGTCAAAGTGTTATACATATATATATATACCTGGTCCGTAACTTTCATGGGGCAACAGTGGAAGCTGCCCATGCACCACAAGGTGAGGTGCATGCTTGAGCAAGGCCCTGTGGCTCCTTCTGCTTTCAGAAGCTGACATGACTTCAGCATGGGGCAAATCTCCGACCCTACTCCAGGCACCAAGACCCCAGATGTCGGCTCTGATGTAGATTGACAGAAAGATAGATGCGTAGACAAGGGGTAACAGTCACGGTTGCAGGGGTCATCAATTGTGCCACTTGTCCCTCCCTTGAAAGGGGTAATACCTGCAACTAGCGGCACGGAGAACAGTGGGTGCAGCTTGCTCCAAAACCCTTTAACAAAAGCCGGTCCGACTTGGAGGCAGAAGCAGGAACGTGCCGGGGTCACGTGTGAAAGGAAGCCTCTGGGAAGGTAAGGGTTGGTGGCATGGGCATCCACAGTATTTTTTTAGGGGAGCATCATTTCAATGTCATCCAACCCTTTTTGACATTTTTCATGAAGGTTCGGGGGCAAATCTGGCACTACGAGACATGTGGCTTGGTGACGTCTGGTGGACCTGAGGACATTTTTTCACCAGGGCCCTGTGATTTCTAGTTAAAGTCCACAAAGTTCCCTGTCTACGAGACCGAGAAGTCCGAAAGCAAACCTACAGTCTGATTTCAAATATTGTTTGGAAAACCCATTCGTAAGGCATATTTTGTTTATTCTTCAGCCTTTTTGGATTAAAATCAAGCAAGAAAAGTATGCCGCTGAATTCGAAAAGTGGTCAGAATCCGCCGGGGTGGTTTTTATTCTCCGAGTCTCTTGCCCTCCAGCCAAAACGAAAACAGCGTTATCTCTTCAGTGTCTCGGTAACTTACAACCAGCAATTGCTTTAAAAATGTTCCCAATGTCATTTGGGCGATTACTTTAGCTGCACGGTCCCTCTTCTCCAGATTCACGTCTCCTTCTGGTAACTCAAAGCGTTTCGTCAGCAGTAAAAATATTTTATCGCTTAATTCAAAGCTTAATGTGACTGCGTGACTGTTCCCCATATAAACGTCTTCAAGACGGATGGAATCCCTGTAAAAAAAATATATATATCGTTCCTCTAAAATTATAGCGGCAAGTAAAACGGTACACAACGTAACACCGGTGACTATACCGAAGGATGACCTCTATCGCGTAAGCCTCTGCATTTTTTTTATTTTTTTGGGTGGAACTCTATTGAGAAATTTGTCTTTTCAACAAAATCTCACCTCCTGAAGGATTCCGATTTATAAAAGGCAGAGAAATGAGAACATCCAAAGGATGAAAGAAGGTCTAATCCGCTCTCCTTTTAAGTTTGTTGCCACGGTCAGTAATTCACTCAGGAGGCTCTCAGGAGTCATGCTCAAATTCTTGACATTCATCTAAATGTTCTTAAACACGACTCAATCATCTCTTATGCTTTATAGACGTGGTTACTGAACAAACGCCTGCGCAACTTAAATACTATTTATACACTAGAACACATTTTAAAAGAACGCTCCGGTCCCCTTTTTTACCCTTTAATGTGCATTAGAGTCCATTAGAATACAGAAACATAGAATTTGACTCCAAATAAGAGTCTTAGCCGGTTCTTCGTCTTTTCTTTATAGTCAGGATAACCGTAAGATGTGCATGTTTGAAGAGGAACTAAGATCAAAGATTTTATTTATTAGTATGAGATTAAAATATGTTTTCAAAATGTTTCTTTCTTAAAACACTTCTAGTTTTCGTATAATGTGATGTTTTCAGGCCTATCAGTCATTTGTATGTGGTCTAGTTCTGGAATCTGAGCCCCAATCTACTAGACAAATACACTGACTCATTATGGTAAACAATAGAACAACTCAGTCTTAATCACCCAGTCGGACCTTTTGAGCAAGGGAAATCTATGGAGGAACGGACTTCATTAGCATTGCCATAAAGCATCAGCTCAGTGCGGTGTTTGAGCAGGGAAAGTCACCCAGAATATCACATGACTGACAGCAATGGCGGCCTCCAGGGCTGCAGATAAAGGGAGATTATTGGGACGAAAGGACATTACGGTATACAGCACTGAGTTTTATGTTTAGGTTGAAAAATACCAATGCTGGGAGGCTGCTCCACTTATCTACCATCTTTTCAGTGAATTAAAACTTTCTTACATCTAAGCCTCTGACCCTCTGGTTTTAGATTATGACCCCTCTTGTTCTAACAATTCTCTTGATAAATCATTTTATATTCTTAAATGTTTCTATCACATGCCCTCTCTCTTCTCTCCTCCGAGCTTTACATATTGAGATCCCTTTGTCTTTCCTGATAAGGACCATCCTTCAAACTCGTTGTGGCAGCCTTTCTGTGAACTCTCTCAAGAATGTCTATATCTTCTTCAGGCAAATAATAATTTCAATGGGAGCAGCCAATCAATGGCATGAATTGTCGGACCACAGAGGAGGCGTGGCACTGCAGCTCTGGAGCTGCAGCTTCTTCATAGGCTAAGCATTTAAAAAAAAAAAACAAAACATTTAAAAGACTCGGTTCGGGGGACCCACTTTTTTTTAAAATATATTTCTATTGAATGGGGGGAGTTGCTTGGTAAGCATCAACTTTCAAGCTTTGATAATACAATCCATACAGCTCAACATGTAATCAGAGCTACAACTTGGGTGCCTACCAGAAGAAAATAGACAGGCAGGTCTAACGTAACACTGAGTGGTGGTCAACATCAGGACCAGCTCTTTTATTTTTGGTGTGATGTGTTAAACATTGCAGATTCCGTCACTTACTAAATACTAATGTCTTTTTCTAATCTTACCTCCTCTGGATAGCGTTAACTGTTTTATGAATCAACTTTAGTTGTGAACCCTTCATAGAGGAAGAACTTGGGGGTAAAGCACAAAGTCTTCTGAGTAGAGTGGAAAACTTTCTCTGTAGTCAGTCCTTCCCCTGACACTATATGTTCTTTAAAAATATACAGAAAGGGGAGCGCACAACCCCAAAAAATATAAAAGGCACATAAATTCAGATTCCAGAGTTCTCTGTCTTTAAGATCACTCACACAAAGGCACTTTAAAGTCTCGTGTATCATAAACCAACTATGGAATATGAAGTCAATGCAAGTTGTCATGTGTGGCCATTAAAAGCGTTCTCCGATTCACCCACAAACTGGAGGAAAATCACTCAGGGCAAAACAATGAGGGCTCCCAAGCGTGGACATCACTCTGCAACCAACCGAGAGACATCCCTACAGTCCTTATTGATGGCGGACTGGAATTACTGAAAAATGCATGAAAAATAAGGGAGGGATGGATCAACAAACTGAGCCAGTGGAGTATTCTGGCCTAGGAGGGCAGTCACTGTACCAGAGTACCACAGTATAATATAATGGAGCTCCTGTGGTGGCTGTCACGCCGATGGGCACTACCCTCATAAATGCAACCCTGACTCGAACATTGGACTTAAAACACTGGGTGGGGGGGCATCTGTATCCTAAACTCCTCATTGGGTAGCTCTATACTTTATTGTATTTACACACTTTTCAAAAATCTACATTCCCTATGTTTCCCTAACAAATATTAGAGATTTTGTTTTTTCCTAAAGAACAAATCTGATGCAAAAGTGGTCCTATCACCATAGCAACCACTCCATTGCTTCCTGGGGCAAGAAGACAACTTTTGCACCAGAACGCCTCTTCATAATGAATAAAAAAAAAATAAAAACAATAATAAATCTACGACTTAACTCCCCGCCAATTCTTAAAATGTAAACCGTGATAGCTACATTCCATTACAGAGTGTAGACACTTGATACATTTGTGATCACACTTATTCTAATATGTTTGCTGCTCTCTGACTTTTTTTTTCTCACTTCCTTGATGAGATCTTATTTCTCTTTTTAATAATTTTTTTTTTCTTTTTTTGAAACGTTTCAAGTCTTTTACGTTCTTGGTACATTTTTTTTCTTTTTTTTTTCTTTTTTTTTTTTTCCTCCTCGTCTTCTATTTGTGATCTTCTCTGCCCTTTCCTCCTCCCTCTCCTTTCCTCATGACCCTGGCAAGATTTCACCAGGGAGCATGGGATTAGTTTGCAAGCAGTTTGGGAGCCAAGATGCAGAGCCACCAGAAAGAGCACCTTTATAAGATCCTGGTGATTGGGGACCTGGGTGTCGGGAAAACCAGTATCATCAAACGTTATGTCCACCAAAACTTTTCTCCGCATTACCGAGCAACCATCGGGGTGGATTTCGCCTTAAAAGTTCTCAGTTGGGATTCCGATACGGTGGTACGGTTACAACTGTGGGACATTGCTGGTGAGTAATGGCACGATCTCCTATCCGCAGGCTAATTACGTACCTTTCATAAAACATCATTTATTTGATTAATTCCATTTTGATGAATTTGATGATAAAAGCGACTTGATGTATAAAATCTGGTTTTATAAGCAGCTGCTGCAGAGGACGCAGCTACTGTAATAATCTCTTTGATTTAGGCTGCATGCGTTGATAGAAATAGAAATTCTGCGTTTTGCTTAAATCATGGCATTTTTGTCCAAATTCAATTTGCACCTCTGTATATTTATATAGCGCCGGCTGATTCCGTAGCGCTGTTGCAATAGGGGGACAGTGGAAATATTAAACAACGACAATTTAAAATGACAACGACATTAACACACATTAAGACGTAATGGTACAGAAGGAGAAAAGGGCCCTGATCCCGTGAGCTTACAATCTTTTTGGTTGCACGCCGGAATAAGCATGTTGGAACGCAAGGGGTTAAGCCAAGAAAAGGCACATTCTTATCCGATGGGGATATCGCAGTTAGGAGGCTGAAACAAGTAATCGGTAAATTAGTTCACAAGAAATGTTGAATGTCTCACCTCCCGTACACATTCCGTTAGCTCTCGAGCACCCGAGGCACCTTGTAAAGATTCTCTGCGCTGAGAAACGGGGGTTAAATTCTATATAAAGTGCTGGTGTTTGTTCTTAATGAAAGAGTATTCATGTTACTGGGCCTACAAACTATTTTGTGTAAATGAATGAGGGTAAAATAGCACTGTATTTATCAGATAGGTACTGTATATTAACAAGGATTCTATAACCCCCAATATCTGGGACATAAACGTCTGGACAGTGGTCTTTTTTAGGCACAGGGCTTGCGCATGTACTGAGCACTGAGTACCGCGCACGTGCACAGCTCATTTGTGTGCATTCATTCGCATTGAGTTCGCACTTAGGCATCAAATTAGGGCAGGGTGCTGCCACACGAAATGTAATCTGGACCGTCATATATATATATATATATATATATATATATATATATATATCCATATATATATATATATATATATAAAACTGTTGGATATGCAATGCAAAATAGCACTCAGAAATATATATAATATATTGTGTGTTTCTTTGATTAAAGGGACAGTTTACGTTCCCTGATAGCCCAATCAAGAAGAATATATATTAAATTAATTCATAAAAAAATAAATATATAAGCTCTTTACTGAGCTGAAAGGTAAGCAGCTCCCCGCCTTCTCATTGGCTGCATGAAATCAATGGGAACGCTTCTGCATAGATGCACGGGGGTCTCATTAGACCGCTGGCTGCAGTTTTCATCAAGCCAGCGCTGGAGTAAATATATACAAGTGTATTTGGCCGAAAATATATCTCATTCAGTAAAAATAGCCGGGGGCTGGGAAAGGTCCATATGGGGGATTCTGCAGAAGGGGGGGGGGGGGAACAATGGAAATGTAAAGGGTCCGCTCAGCTATAATATACATTAATTATACGTAGAATGGTTGAAGTGTCGTTTTAAAAACATGTCTCTTAATGCTATATGGAATCGTCTAGCTACGGTGTCTATATTGTATATGGTCACAACTCCCACCACTCTCAGTCAGCTGGAAGTGGGCGATTGTCTTTTTCAACAGCTGGACATACAGCCTGGACACAGGACGTTGGTTATGCTTTCACGTGTTAATGGTTGTAGGATTTTTTACTACAAAAGCGGTGAAGGGGCTTATTGGGTTGCTGAGCCACTGTGGGCAAGCTTGATGGCGCGGGGGGGCGGCGTCGCGGCACTCTCCGCCCGCTTCCTCTCCGCACCGTCAGTATGACCGCCATCAATGTTGGCGGGACCATCCACTGTCATCACGGGACCGCCAATGACGGCGGGACCACCTGCGATATTATTTGGACTGCCCACTGACGCCAGGGGGACCTTCTACGTGCATCCCGCAAGGGGGGGGGCTCCGGGTAGCCAGACCCCGAAAGTCCCCAAGTATTGTTGAATTGAATATGTGTTGTTCTATGAAAAATAGGTAATTTCTGTCAGGTACACTTAAATGCCATGTGACAGTAAAAAAAACCCCACTCACTGATTAGATGTTGCCATAGAAACGCACTTATATGATTACACTTTCAGAGGTAAGAGTAACATGTCAGATCTGCTGAGGTTTTTTATATTAGATAATGACAATGAATATGGCAATTAAGGGAATTTCTCTGACATAGTATATAGACCGTATACCGTTGCATCTACTCTCCTTTTGATCAGGTTTAATAGTATTTTTCCTTTTGGACCACCTGTGTAAAAGTATGCAGTCCCAAATGTATCATTGTTTGGGTGACTTTGAAACAATCCTGTAGCCATGTATTGAACGTGAAACCTGGGTCACAAATAGGGCTCTATTCACTAAATAGACAGCTGTCAGGAGAGTTTTGATGTCCACTATCTCGCTTTATTATTCGTTACATTTATTCATATAGCGCCAGCAGATTCCGTAGAGCTGTATTCATTATGAAGGGCCAACGCCGGCAGGTTTCTCCACCAAAAAGGTCTGTGCTTGCCCTGTATAATGCATAATTCAATGGGTGAGGAGGACGCTCACCGATTTAATTATACATTATGCAGGGCCAGCCAAGCTCTTCCTGCAGCAGAAGTTCACTAGGTTTGGATTTAGATATACATACATTAAGGAGGACAGTTATGATACCACATTTCCATAAGTCTCTACCTACTGTTCTCTAACAGGACCCTATATAATAATATAAGCCCTTAGCTGCTCTTCTCAGTAAGGACACTATGTATTTTATTTTATTTTTTGTAGAGAATCTGTATTTTTATTCAATTATGTGATTCTCCAGACACTTGTGTTGGGAGGAAATTGGTCTTTATATTATTATCATTTTAGTCCATGTGAACTTTTGTACCAATATATCTAATTTTGATTAAAAAAATTTAAAAAAAAGTTACAGTGAATGTAAATAAGTATAATTAATAGTAATGAGTTTTAATCCTCCAAGAAGAGGACATTCTTAAAGAACGGACTGATCCTAGCTGGCATGTTCTTAACGTTAGTTGTTTTAAAGTTTTATTAAGACCCCTGGAGTTTAGCCCAATCTAATCTTATCCAGATCTTGTATGTGTGTGTCTGTAAATCCAAGTCCTCTTCAAGATTGGAGGCAGCAGGGAGATGGTTTCCTCCTGTACAATGTAGACTTGTTTGAGATGCTTGAAGTCATGTGCTAAAAGATCATATGATGCATTCTTCATGGTCAAACTATAAAATGCAAAGTTCTCGGAATGTGATAACGAATATGCCCTTTAGTGACCACACGTCATTCTCATGGGGGGAAAATGCAAACAAAATTATTTAATAAGCTATGATAACGATATGTATTAAAAAAGATATATTTTTTGAAAAGTGTTAGTAAAAGCTATCTTAATTCATCTACCTTCAGTCATCTACCATTCATTCATCTACCATCATTAATTCATCTACCAACAAGAGCAGGAATTATAAGATGAACACTAAAATGTGCGGAAATTACCATTTGCAAACATACATAATAATTAGGCTAAATGGAGATTGATCTCATATGTTTTATTAGATTTCTATCCTGTAATATAGCTGCCAACTTTCCTGAGTTTTCCAGGACAGCCATGTCAACTAGTCTCATTTCCAGCTGTATGATGTCCCAGCAAACTTTGGGGATGTCAACATCATTTTGCCAAACTGGGTACCATGTCGGCAGAAAAAATGGTAGAGCTGGTGCGTTCTTTGGTTACCCTAATGTGATACATCTCCTATAAAAACCCTATGAAGGTCATGGATCTCATCCATTCCGGTCCACTCATCCGGTTACCAAAGTTTTGTGATCCCTAGGTTAGTAACGCATGCAGGTAACATGGAGCTTTGCCCTGTTTCCTCATTACATGTTAACCTCTTGGTATGTGCATCTTAATATGTGCTACTGTGTTCATGCTTGGAGGTTCAACATCTAGGTGCCTCTACGTCTACCTCATCGCCTGTTGTTGAAGCTCACCCATCGTGATGTTCCCAAGCATCTTGACCCCTCTGCCACAAAATTTAGGATTCTAATAGCTGTTTAAAAATAAAACTTTGCCAGTGCTTTAGCAAAAACTCAGAGCCCTTAATTTTTTTTGCTTTGATTAATGCAAATATTGGACTGGAAGCTAAGTTATTTCATACCTAGACATGGGAGTGGGGGGCACTTCTTTAGCAGAGAAGTCCTTAGGACTTAGAAACACCGTGTGAGCCTCAGCCACGCTGATTAGCGCTTTTCCCGTACCATTCCGCATTCTTCTGGGGGATTATGTTAGGTTTGGCACACAGGTGTTACTATGTTTCACGTTTGTTGTGTTAAACTGAGTCACTAATAGCCTATTAGCACGTTCTAATCTCCTGCTAATCGGTGCCATTGTTTTTTATTTTTCATTTATAATGTCTATGCAGTGTGAAAGTTTAATGAGTGAATAATTACAGTCCTTCGATTTTCGACGTGTGATGCTGGCTTTCTGTTGCTCCTGCCCTTAGAATAATACCGTCTCATTTCTTCCTCCAAATTCATCCCCCTGTACTGTATGATTATAGACCTGACTCAGGGGAGCACCCCAGCCCCCACCTACCACTTACCTCCGTGGTCGCCATCTATCATGCTGTTATGATGTCACATTCTGGTGTGCGCTACATGGCCGGCGCAGAATGAGGTCATAATGGGGGCCGCGCACAGTGCTCCATTGGTGATAATGGACAATGGAGATCTCTGATCTCCCCAACTGGCCCAACCAGAAGTTGCGTTTTCCCTCTAGATGCCAAATATTACGATAAAGCCAGTTGTTGTGTCTGTTTTATTGTAACCATCGTGGGTTACGTATAAAAAAAAGGATTACGCTTGCAATGAGATGGTCCAACTGAGTGATAAAATTTGTCGTGGGATTAAAGAAAGTCCAAGGGGAAGCATGTTTAATAAAAAGGAAGGTGAAAGACCGAGGTGTAATGTGATAAAAGGGTAATAGATGCCTGGAATAGATTTCCAGTGGAAGTAGTACAGACAAGCACAGTAAAAAAATCAAGAAAGTTTCAGATGTGCATAAAACTATCATAAGGATCTAATAAGTAAAAAGTGATTAAAAAAGGCTGACTAGTTAGGCCAATTGGTTGCATAAGACCACCCGTGTTAGACTGTATTGTTGAATACATTAAGGATATTTTTTTAACATTTTTAATGTATAAAATTATGGATCACATAAATAATTTAATATATAAATATACACCATTAATTAAAAACTTCAGAAACCCCCCCCCACACAATTTGTACCCATGAGAGTGCCGCATACTGATAAGTGCAAGCTTTGCATTCCCCGGCATTCCGACGCAGGGAATTCCGTAAGTTTTGTACAGCATGTGAGAGAGATTACATGCATGAGAGCTCTGTATGCCAGAACCGCAAGCTTTGATCTTCAGACGCCGCAAAGGAAAAAAAAAATTCTAATCATCAACAAGTACAGGTATTTTGCTATTATTTACAGGTTAAAAAATGATCAGCAAATGATTCTGTCTTGAAAAACGGGCATTGGACAGACAGGTATCAGATATAATGCCAGTTTAAAGACATGAACAATAGAAAAGTGTTAAGCATTACGTATAAAAATATAATAAACTTACCAAATAACAAAGAAAATAATAAATAAATAATAATAAATACTTTTTATATAGTTATTTTTTTTCTGACATTTTTCCCACTAAAGAGAATTAGACGCTAAGCGCTGAGTTGTAGGTTGAGTTGCGGTGAAATGTAAAATTGAATGTTTCTATATTAGTTATGATTAAAAAAAACCTCAGTGTTGGAGAAGCTTCACTTCCTAGAAGGGCTGAATTGGCCAGGTGGGCTTGCATCATTTGTCCCAAAACCTATAGCAAGGACAAGAGTCCTCAATGCACATAATCTACACCTACCCTATACAAACTGATTGCTTAAAAGGAGCACAGAAAGGACACACTACGCGTGTAAATGCTGCCTTAAGCTTTTTTTTGTTCTGATATACACCCTAGTGGCTATAGGTGGAATTACAAGCTAAACACTTAAAAGAATGCATAGGACAGTTGCGTGATCGCTTTACATTTTCATGGTGTCCACCTTGAATATGATCCAACGCTAATTTTAATTTGCCCCACACCCACACACTTACTTATGCAAAACATACCCAAATCAGTCATTTTAAAGCAGAGATTTACATTTATTTATATAGCGCCAGCAGATTCCGTAGCGTTGTTACAATCAGTGGGATACATTTAAAACCCACACACAATAACAAACTGCTACAAAAGGAGAAGAAGGCCCTGCTCATGTGAGCTTACAATCTAGTCCGTGGTTGAGAGGGAAGTGACTACAGAGTTACCTTTAAAGTTCCAACAGAACTGCTACCCTGTTCATCTCCACCAAGTTCAAAGCCTAAAGATGTAATTACAAGACCCCCCAAATCTAAGAATTTTAATAAAGATTGCTGGCCTTTCTAACAAAAAATAGCTGTTAGCCAATAGAAACTTCCTAAGTAAGCTGAGACCCCTGCCATATTAACCCTTTAATAGCCCACTGTGAATATTCTATGTAGTCACTGGGCAAATGGGTAAATCAAATGGCCGTAAGACCGATACCCATGGAAAACTTGACCTGTCATTATTTAAAGATCTACTTTTTTTTTTCTACTTGAGTCACCTGCATTCAAGCAGGGATATCAACCATGACATACTGGTCGCGAAAGCACAAGTTGGGAGTTTTATATAGGATCACAGCGGCATAGAATAGCTCTGGACTGTGTGGCCCCAAGAATCTGCCCCTTCACCCTGAGAATAGATTATCTGGAATTGCAGTTTTTACCCCAGTCTTCTCTTAAACAGCTCACAAATTTCAGTCAAGAAATGGTACATTTTTGCATACTTTTGTAGACAAATTGTAGAAAAAAACCGAGAATTTTACCTAATACTATTATTATTACTACTAATTATTATCAGCAGCTATAATTCAGAAATATAATTTTTTTTATTAAGTTAACTTTTTCAATTTTACATTTTTTCTTATAAATCTAAGTCTCTACTTATTTGACATAATTTAACGCCACTGTTCATAGCATTGGTAGCTGAACAAAAAATAATTAAAAAATAATTGAAAAAAGACTAGAATAACACAGTACCGTATACCAGCTCTATATACATATATATATACACACACACACACACACATATATATATATATATATATACATGGAAGGACCCTATATAATATGTAGATATATCTAAACATTGAAACATATTTATAAATGATGTTTTCTCCACATAGAGGATTTCTGTCTAAATATTTTGTAAAAATAAAAAAGTATCATAATGAAGACATTGTTGAATAACACATGATTTTAATGCTTATCTGATAAATTCTTTGCGATCATGGGACTGACTTACAAACGGAAGACGGTTATAGGAAGTAAAGTTCAGACCCTACAGTATTTTTATTTGTACTTCATTTTCCTGTTTAGCTCTGAAACACAATTCAACATCTAATTCAAATACTTTATATACAGCGCTGTGAGAAAGTATTTGCCCCGTTCCCAATTTCTTCAAGTTTTGCCTATTTGTCACTTAATGTTTGTCATTTTAATGTTTCAGATCATCCAATTAATTTTTGCATTTGCATTATTATTGATTAGTCTATTGAGACTAATTGTTTCCTTATTGGACTATAAAGGTTTTTTTATATATATATATATATGTTTTTGGAACAGTAAAGAGTTAATCAAAAATATTTATCACCCCATAAACTTAATAACTGGTTGGGCCATCCTTGCGGGTAACAAGTGCAATCAAACCTTTGCGATAACTGGCAATGAGTCTTTTCCATCGCTGGGGAGGAATTTTGGCCGCTCTGCTTGGCAGAACGCTTTTGACTCCCCAGTCCACAGGATATTATCCCAAAAGTCTTGGGGGCCATCAAGATGTTTTGCAGCTCTCCCATGTATGCCATTTTTGCATATTCTCTTTCTTTTTGTGGCATTGTCAACAAGGCCCTTAAAGGACAGCTGTAGGGAAAAACATGTTTCTTTAAATCTCTTTAATAACAACATAAATACTGTAAAACCTCCACACTCACTATATAGGACATGACAGGCGCAACATATATAAATATGATATAAACATATATACAACATACCAAACAATAAGTCATTGTCCACAACAAATAACACACAATATAACCTTCACACATTCCCCACATGACAACACATAGACAATGACCCCCAAGTAAATTATAACACATAAACCTCACCATACCAGTGAGGTGCACACTAACATACCAAACCAACAGTAGGGGCATACCGAGATACCCCTACCACCGCAGGTTCTGAGCCACAGACCAGCTCGAAACCTACCAAACGAACCAACCGTACCAACCAGACAACCATAACCAACCAAAACATCCCCATTCTACCCCCCACCTAACCAATCCAGCCACACCGCTGTGACCAAGCGAAGCCAAAAGAGAAACGAAAAACAGGGAGGGAGGGTGGGACAAAAACAGGTAAGTGGCTCAAATTAATTGTGACAGGATCTAAAATGTCTGCCCATTTATACCTACACCAAAACCCCACCTACTAAAAACTAACACCAATCCCCAACCATTAAAACCCTAGAGCCCTCTTCCTAGCTCTGTCAAGGCCTGTTCCGCTAAGCTGCGCTGCTCCTCTGGCTACACTCAACTGACTAGATTGTAAGCTCACAAGATCAGGGCCCTCTTTTTCTTTTGCATCAGTTTGTTATTGTTTGTGATTTTAAATGTATTCTACCGGCTACGGAATCTGCTGGCGCTATATAAATAAATGTAATGCAATATGCAATGTAAAAAGAAGACCAAACATCTCGGACCTGCCTCCCGCATTTCATTTGAGGTCCACTTTCTGCCTCTTTTTGCTCAAGTGGTAGGTCGAAGTCAGCACATACATGTATCAGAATGTAATGCTTTATAACAAATATACTTTCATTGCTAATAGACATGGTGATGAACAAAAACAAAGAACATTTTGGGGATCATACATACATTTGGTCACTAGAAGGCTAGGCGCCCAGTAGAAGTTCATGTCAGGAGACCTAAGAAACCCCTAGGCTTCAATGCTTATCTACTATATGAGCCCCTGTCCTGAACGTACCAAGGAAAATGGAAATACATAAAAATATGTTAATCACTTTAACTTTCTTATGATAGGCCAAGAACGGTTCGGAAACATGACAAGGGTATACTACAGAGAAGCCGTCGGAGCATTTATTGTATTTGACGTCACGAGGCCGGCAACGTTCGAAGCTGTGACGAAGTGGAAAGAAGATTTAGACTCTAAATTGACTCTGTCTAATGGTATTCCCGTATCAGCCGTGCTTCTGGCCAACAAATGCGACCAGGGAAAAGACGGCCTTAAGAACAACGGTGTCAAAATGGACCAGTTCTGCAAGGAGCACGGCTTTGTGGGATGGTATGAAACATCAGCAAAGGTACGGTTTTACATTATTGCATTAAAACCGCTGTTGCAATATTAATGAGGATGACAACAGTTTGAATTTATCATACAGCCAAATAATTGCTAGTTGAACCTGAAAATGTTTCCCAATGATTTTGTCAGATTTATGAGCGTTGGGAAGCATATTGAGCGATGTATGGCGCTATCATACATTTAAGTACAAAAAAAAATAATAATGGTTGAGTATCATTTTTCTGTGGCTCTACAAGAATGGTTATTGTTGCCCCAAAATACCCACTTGCCCCCCATAATTAACATACGAACTAGCACACACGCAAACATTAACACTCACTCTAACACACACTAAAACACACTTGGCCCAGTATTGCAGAACCTGATCAGATCACCACTTTGTGGGACAGGTGAGCAGCTGACTCCCATCAGAACGTCGAGGCCCTGGAGCAACCGGTGCAGGGCCTTGAGAATGTCGGGTCCCTGGAGTAGTTGCTCCATGTGCTCCGCAGTTAATTTGGCCCTTTTCACACTAAAACATACACGCTCTATCACACATAACAAAACATACCTCATGCCTCACTCTCTTATACCTCATCTCAGACTGGCCCCGACCCTAATAACTCAACCAGTTGCCACGGGTATCCAAATTGAAGTACCGTTAATTTTTTCGTATGATAATTTATCTTTCAAATCATCAGCCACCTTGGCATTGTTATATTTTTTTCTTTAAAAAATCGTCCAACAAAAATAAAATTTATTAAAACTAAGAATCCGGTTGAATCCGGCAAACCCCAGGTGTCACGGCCATTCCTCCCGCAAGAAGCTGGACTAGTAACTTTTGGCTTATAGAACATTTTCCATCCTTGCAGCTTTACCAAGCAGTTGCTAAAAGTTCTGTAAAAGTGCACAATATGACAAAAATATTCTCAAACTAACCACTCAACCTTCTCAGAACAAAAAACCTCCAAGGAATATTATTGAAAAAGTTCCTAGGGTTCTTATTGCAGAGAAATGCTTAGCTGGAACGATCGATACCGGCAGCCGGTGTTATAAACCATGATGGGTCTCCTGTAAAACGTCCACTCTCTTTTCATACGTCCCACTACTCAAATGCTACGGCTCCTAAAGTTTTATTTTTGAGCAATTCTATAGATTTTTATGTGTGTTGTATATAAAAAAGCCAAATTGTACTTGCATTGGTAGTTGTTATGGGTTCGATATGCTACATAAGAAGAAAGCTTTATTCCTATATACAGTATATTTCCCAAGCTTGGGCAATAAATGTACTTATCTCTTATTTTTGCACATTAAGTCGGGGAGTCAACCACTGAAAGCAGCTCCCACACCTACGCACTGTGTGACTTTATAATTCCACATGAGCTTCCAAGGACCTACTGTATAATACGTTGATGTAACATTATATTTAATTTAAAGATCCAGCCTTTGCATTTTAATATGGATCCATCAAACCTGCAAAAAAAAGCATGTGCCTATAGAGGAGAAGCTGCAGCTCTAGGCCCTAGGCCTACACACAGCGATGCATTTTGGCCTAGGCTGAGTAGACCTGGGTCTAGGTCAGCAGGTCCGACAGTGTCACAAAATCAGGGGACAGATTGCTCTCTTGGTGGGCAGCTGCTGAATGGGCTGGTTTCAGGGGGAGATCTCTGATCTACCTTACCGACCCATTTACACTATGGAGGCCTGTGCCCCACCAATACAGGTCTCCTTAGACTGTAACCTAAGGGTCAAAACTAGGGCAGCGTCAGAGGTAAATACGTCTCTGTCCTCAGCGCATTGCTTCCTCAAACAGCCAATCAGTTACAGGAAACTATACGAGGTAGGGGTGACAGACAAAATGTACCCTAACCTAATGACACCTGCCCTTGAATAACCTCCCAAACTCCACCCCTTAAAATTAGAAAAATGCTGTCAGGCCTAGCCCTACTTGGCATCCCAGTCAAGGCCCACCCTGGCCCATTCTGGCCCCCATGGGCATAATTTTTGTGCACGTGCATAGGTGGATCTCCTTAGCCCTTGGAGATGAGGCAGGGTGCTCAGCCAAACAACAGAATCCCTCCATGACCACTCGGTCATGAAAGTGCATACGATGGCTGGCGTGTCCCTTTTATGTGACAGCGTTTATTGCTGTATAACTGGTTCCAAAGCTTGACTTTAAAATATGGTTATTTACATTTGTTTTTGACACACTGCTCCTGTTTCACCCCTTCGGCAATAATGGCTTTTAACAGAATATTAATCAGCTTAGTGGAATTCCATCGTTTTCAGTCAATCAGTGAAAATTGCGACTATTGCTAGAGGCAGCAGATGAAGGATGGAGTCCACAGGGCGCCAACCAAAGCAGGATAACTCTTTTAACCACGTGCTTGGATTTCTAGTAGAAATTGTAATTGGCATACCCTAAACCAGACCTGGGCAAAGCACGGCCCGCGGAATAGCTCGGACCGGCCCGCAAAGAGTGTCCTGGTGACTCACCAATGAGTCCGGTGTCAGCAACGGGAAGCAGCGAAACTATGCACTCCGAAGCCTTGTTCATTTTGTTCACTTCTGTGCTGTGCTAATAGTTATTCAGGCCTTACTTATTCAAGCACCTCTACCAATGACGTAGGCTTGAATAACTTTATTAAACAGCACATAAGTTAACAAAATGGACAAGGCTTCGGAGTTTGTAGTTTCACTGCTTCCCGATGCTGAGTAAGTGATGCCACTGTAACTTCTGAGTGCCAGGATGCTCGTTGCGGACCTTGGGGAGTGCCAGGACAATCGTTCCACGCTCGTCATTGGTAAGTGTCAGGACTTTTCCCTTTGCATTGTAATTACAATAATAATAATGCTAATAATATTCACTTTTTAAGCTCTCTTCTTGGGGCAGCTCTCTGTGCCCTCTCGTATGTTGGTCTGGCCCTCTAAAACCATTCCAATTTCTCATGTGGCCCCATGGGAAAATTAATTGCCCACCCCTGCCCTAAACTATTTGAGATATAGAAAGTGTGACCTTCGAATGAACAAAAGATACATCACAAACTGGATATGACCTATTCCACCTTATTTTTTGTTACTGCTCTATCATGATGTCCAAAGCTGAAAATCTGAGTTTAAATTTGCTCGCTTGCGCAGGGAATTGAACCCAAGAACGCCATGGCAGAACCAGTGGCACATTGTGGTAGCCCTAGGATGGAATTTCCAGGGGATGGCAGCCAAATAACCGTGGGTAGATCACCTCCAGATTGGTTGATCAGGCTTCTTGGTACTCTACTGCTCCATGCAAGGTCAATGATGGTCTCCTTGTAGGAGATACTAGCCGTGACTAACTAACTATATTTAATTTGACCCATTGTACAGTGCTGCAGAACATGATGGCGCTATCAAAAACAATAAATATTAAATTGCTCTCTCTAATTTTTGTCTTTGACATATTCCACTTACTGTAACCACCCAGGGTCGCCAACATTTGCAATTGGGATGATTTATGGACACAAAATGTATTGAATATTAGTGAATTTAGGCTAAAAATAATAAAATAAAATGTTCTTTTATTTAATCGTATTTTGGAAGGAGTTTTACAATCTATAGAAATAAATGCTAATAAAATTTAGGACAAACACAACCTTTTACTAGATGTTTTATGTTTAGTAGATATTATGCAAATATTAGACTAAATAAAAATGTTATTGCAAAAAGGCCATATGTTCCAGATCTTTACTGGATTCCACCTTCCCCATTTTATGGGAACAGGAAGGTCGCAGGTCTTTTTTTTATAAATGCATACCTTCCAAGTGTCCATGTTCAGGAGGGACAGTCCCTCCTAGGGACCCTAATCACCTCCTCTGATGCCCCCTTTTTTCTAAGAGCTCAGAAAGTTTGCTGGCCCCAAAAGCCACAATAATCCCTATAGATAGTAACGTCTAGCGCCCTTGAGGCGAATCCAGATCTCTCATGCGTGTACGTAGCCAGGCCCGGACTGGCCATCGGGCATTTGCCCGGTGGGCCGGGCCGCATTTACTTAGGGGCTGATGGAGCTGCAGCTCCAGGCCCCTACCTACGGCCGCATTAACGCAGGGCATAAGGGGCACCTGCCCCTTAAGCCCGCCGCAACTGCAGGTCCGCCACTCTAGGGGGCCGGGAAGTCCCCACCAAGGCCGGCCTTACAGGTCTGCGGCCGCACAGGGTTTAAATAAAAACATCAGGTTTTTTTTTCAACTTTATTTAACATCCTCCATGTGGATGGAGGTTGTTAAATAAAGTTGGAAAAAAAAACCTGATGTTTTAATTTAAACCCTGTGCGGCCGCAGACCCCTAAGGCCGGCCCTGGTGGGGGCTTCCCGGCCCCTTAGGGCAGGGCCGACCTTTGGGGTGTGCGACCGCACAGGGCGCCACACTCCAGGGGGCGGCGGGGGGCGGTCCGCACCGGGTGCCGCTCATCAGGGGGTGCCGACTTGCGGCACCCGGCACTCCTCCAGAGACGGACAGTAATGTCCGCCACTGGAGGAGCAGGCTCGCAAGGGAGCGGTATCGGAGGTCTTTAACAGACCTCCGGCTCCCTTGAGTAATCACTCAAGGGAGCCGGAGGTCTGTTAAAGACCTCCGATACCGCTCCCTTGTGAGCCGTGCGGCAACAGCTGCTGTACGCCGGGGTCTGTTGTCAGATCCCGGCGCACAGCACTGAAGCCGCGCCCACCGCTGTCCGTGCCCTCTGACCCGGAAGAAGACAGAGAAGACAGAAGAACTGAAGAAGAGGGAAAGAAGAAAGGAAAGGTAGGAAAGCATTAAGTGAGAGTGGATTGGTGTATATGTGTGGATTGGTGTATATGTGTGGATTGGTGTATATGTGTGGATTGGTGTATATGTGTGGATTGGTATATACGTGTGGATTGGTATATGTGTGTGGATTGGTATATGTGTGTGGATTAGTATATACGTGTTGTGTGGTATATGTGTGTGGGTTGGTGTATATACGTGTGGATTGGTGTATGTGTGTGTGGATTGGTATATGTGTGTGTGGATTGGTATATACGTGTGGATTGGTGTGTACGTGTGGATTGGTGTGTGTGTGTGTGTGTGTGTGTGTGTGTGGATTGGTATATATGTGTGGATTGGTGTATATACGTGTGGGTTGGTGTATATACCTGTGGATTAGTGTGTGGATTGGTGTGTACGTGTGGATTGGTATATGTGTGGATTAGTATATATGTGTGGATTGGTGTATGTGTGGATTGGTATATATGTGTGGATTGGTATATATGGGTGGATTGGTATATATGTATGGATTGGTATATATGTGTGTGGATTGGTGTATGCGTGTGGATTGGTGTATACGTGTGGATTGATGTACGTGTGGATTGGTAAATGCGTGAGAGTGATGGGTGTTATGCTGTACCATTTCCAATGAATTTTTCATTATATAATTATGCTCTAAAAGTACATCATAACTCCCATCATTCTATACTGTTCCATACAGTGGCAGAGCTGGGAGGCAGAGGCCTTGCAGCCCCGCCGCAGGACTCCTGAAAGGTAAGTGAACTTCAAAGAGGGAGAGGGTAGATAGTTAGGAGGGGGTAGTTGCGGCGGGCTTAAGGGGCTCTGCATTAATGTGGCCATATAGGACCAGCCAGTCTGGTCCTGACTGGGCCTATTTTAAGGTGGGGGCCTGGAGCTGCAGCTCCATCAGCCCCTAAGTCAATCCTGCCCTGCCACAGGCGCGGTCGCAGTTGCTGCTTGCTCCGGCAACAAGGTAAGTAGGGTGAGGGAGGGGGGTGCAGTGAGAAGTGGGGAAGGGGGTTACATAGTGAGAAGGGGCAGATAAGATGTGGAGAGGGGGTAGTGTGAATGCGTATATGAATGAATGAATAAATGTGTGGATGAATTGTGTGAATGCGTATGACAATTAATGAATTCATGTGTGGATGAATTGCTTGAATGATTTGTGAGACTGCATTAATGAATGTGTTAATGATTTGTGTGAATGATTAAATGCAAAGATGGTACATGAAGGGTGGGCTTTAACAATAAATAAATAAATTAATATGGGCTGCTCAGGCTTAAATGCCCGGGCCTATTTTTTGTCCCAGTCCGGGCCTGTACGTAGCGCCTTAGTAGTCATTACTCTGCTGGTTTTTGGGTCCGGTTTCTTGTGCCGCGTTTCGCCCTAAGCTTGAGGCCGGAAAAACTAAAATTTTAATTTTTTTTACCATTTTTCGGACCCAACCCTCTGTCTCCTTTTTGTGGGCAGTGGGGATCATGGACAGGTTATGGAGGTCCTCTGATCCCCCCATGCTGTGAAGGTGGCAGTAGACCCCTATCACAGCTTCCGCGTGGCCACCTTTCACGTCAATAAATCAGAGCATCGCGAGGGGTAAAGCAGGCGGGTGGTCCAAACCCTGGCCCTGTCTCCATACGTCTTCAAACAAAGGAGTCCGGGTTCCCATATTCTAGTTAGATTTGATCATTTTCTGCAATATTTTTAATGTTTTGCATCACGTTTAGGGAATGTACTGCAAAACCTGACATCTACAAAATATATTTACATAAATCAAATATATCGGAGCAAAAAAAATCACATTAATTTTATTGCTGTAATTACTTATTCAAAATATTACACTATATTGAGTGCCACAAGTATAGCACATATCATTTATACTAAAAATGTGCAACTTGGACTAGTGATGACGGGGCGGCCCTGTTACTTTAAGGCCAGCTGCCTCTTAACGGTGAATTTGCCCGGTGTGCCAGGTCCCGATATCGGAGACTGAACAACGGCTTTATCATGCGGTATTATTTAGACTTAAATTCATTCATTTAAAGAATCGCTCCAGGATATCTTCCTTTAAAATGTTTAATAAAAACTATTTTAAAGTTTTTATATATACTTCTGCTTGTTCTGAAATCTTGAATACACTTTTTCTTGCAGGTGGATTTTCCATAAAGAAATAATAATAATAATAATCATGCATTTTTAACCCCATACATCGAAACAAGTTCCTTCTATTTTTCTCATTTTCCTTATGCCCTTGTAAGTCTTTGAGGTTTTCACCATTTTTCCCCGCTTGCCTTTACTTAGTCTATACTGGAATGCCCTCCTTAGTTACATATCTCCCAAGTGTCCCTGTATAGTAAGGACAGTCCCTAATTGTGGTCCACATCAGCTTTCTAGGAGCTAGTGTTTGATTGGCATGAGTGTATCACGTGCCCTACAGCCCCTTTTTCTTAATGCCTTACCCAGTAGGTCATACATTGCATAGAACATCATAGTAAAGCCCCACCCCCTAACCACACCCCCAAAACAAAAATTTCCTTATTTGGTCATTTTAAACAAAATATGTATATAAGCAAAAAAAAGATTGAAAACCCCATTTGTAGCAGGTGTTCCTGATCCATGGCCACCTTACAAACGTACTATCCAAATCATTTCAGTAATCTAAAAACATTTTAAAAATGACCGTGTTTTTTTAAATATATATATATATGTTTTACATCATAAATAATCTTTTAGTGGCTTTATCTCTAATTTGTAGATGCAATGAATGTCTGAAAAAAAATCTTAATTCAATAAATCTATCTATCCCATAATAAATATGACTTATGTTCTTCAATTTGAAAAAACGTGCCGTACAATCGAAATTCTATTCTCTTTTCCAACTTAAAGTAGTAAAGCTCAATAGTTTTCTCTCTTTTTTTTTTTTCACAGGAAAATATAAATATTGACGAAGCCTCAAGATGTCTGGTGAAGCACATAATCGCAAGCGAGAGTGATTTAATACAGCCGGTGGAATCAGATGTTGTAAAACCCCAGATGAGTTCCTTCAAAATAGCTAATTGTTCTGCTTGCTTTAAGTCCTAGGGGTTATTCCCTGGCAGATCCGGTCAATAAAAATGCCAATAAATGCTCTCTGCTTTGCAAATAAACCTTCTGATTCACGTCTCGTGCTTAACAGAAAACAGTAGATGGGTATCTTGCTTTTCAGAGAAGTTTTCCACGTTGGGCTCACATTTCCAGAATATACTGAAAATAAGATAAATACAACCCCTAAAAAAGATGTTTACCACGTAAGAGGGATTTTATGATGCCGTAAATTGGTATGGATCACAACCATATCAAAAAATGATAAAAATGCAAATCAGAGCAGGTGTTTAGTTATTAGAGTTAGAAAATGAGAATTCTGTTGCACTTGACTCCTCCCCCAGCTGACTCTCCTGAAAACAGGAAGCATTCGTCGGTACACTTTTTGCACACTTTTTTCCCTGGGTCTCTGGGTCACCGTCCTCATCACAGGAACTTCTCACTGACATCATCGAGACCTCCCATTGACGTCAGTGGGGCGGCCCTGGCCGCGTCCTGCAAGGGAAGGCTCCGGGTAGCCGGATTCCAGAAGTTCCCAGGTATGCTGATGGGTGGTTCACTAACAAGAATTGGCAGCTGAAGCTGAAGTACATTAATATACATACCTAAAAAACAGAGTACCTTAAAATGCATTCTTCTTTAGTAGGGGTGTCTTTAAAAGTTGTTTCATATGCATTTTAAAGCCTTGAGTGTTATAAAGAGTAAAACGTAGTTTCTAAATGCCCGCTACAAAGCAAATAGTTCCTTCTTCCAAAGAAAATACATTATTAATATTATTACTACTACTACTACGGTAAAGAGTTTCTCCATCACGGAATATATTTAGCGTGACTGGAAACATGTTCACAACAGTGTTCTAATTGCCCCTCCCAGACACGAACTCTGTGAGCCAAATTCTGTTTTATTCCAAACATGAAGCTTCTAATTAACTAAATTTTCTGTCTGTACTTATCGGTTGCATTATTTAAACTGCTCATAAGTAAGGAAAATAGTTTGTTAACCGTGTGAATGCCAGTATCACTGTTACAAAAAGTTTGAGAATTCACGCTAATGAAATAATTGACCTCTCTAAAAACATCTGACCCCTCAACAAAAGATAAAATGTTAGGGTGGAAAGAAACCTACATCTAGGGTGCGTACCCGGGAACTTCTGAGCTCCGGCTACCCAGACTCTTCCCTTGCGGAACGCGGCCAGGACTGTCCGCTGATGTCAGCGGGCAGTCTTCCAGGACACGTACTCATACCTGGGAACTCTCCGGGTTTGACATCATCGGGAACACCCACTGACATCATACGGAATGCCCTTGACATCAGCAAGACTGCCCGCTGACATCAATGGACAGTCCTGGACGTGTTCCACAAGGGAAGGGTCTGGGTAGCCGGAGCTCAGAAGTTCCCAGGTACGCACATACTACAGGGCAGCATTTTATTTGGGCTGGTCAGCAATATGTAAAAATTATATGTGTCCTGTGAAACATGGCTGATGTGGTCACCTTACCTGCACCCCTTATTCAAAGTTTTGCCCCCCCATTTCCATCACCTCCAAGAATTATTCCAGGAAACTTTCTGAAAATTGATTTTTGTTTACATTAATCAATAATAAATGCATTGGTTATTGTCAATAGCATCAAAATATTCCATACTAAGCAGTTTCATGTTTGGAATCCTATCGAATGTGATAAAAAATATCAGAATATATCAGAAGCCTCCTACAGAATGGTAGGACCACCAAAAAAAGCCTAAATCTCCCTGACTGTAACCTCTTTTTATTGAAATGGACGTGTCTCGACTTGTGTGAAACTGGTGCTCACTTACGGAGCTGATAAGCACAAGGTGCACAATACCCCCCAACATCTGAAAGAACTATAAGGAGGGTTAGAGGGCTTTACTAAGGACTTTTGACCCATTCATAGAATTTTTAGTTTTAGTTGAAACCCCAAGGTCATCGCTTTGCTGTGAAGAAAAGGAAAAAAAAAGTTGGAAAAAAGTGTGAAACTGTGCCCATTAATGGCCACCATGAGCTCCACATCCCCCAGTCTACTTTCTTTGAGGTTTGCACTTCATGAAGATAAATGCGACCCCTTCCTTCCATTCTCACCCCAAAGGTCTAAAGGAGGGCTGTATCTTCTTCCGCAAGGGGAGTCATCGTTTGAGGAGGTCGCCCATAAAGACTACCACGCTTTCCTCACCAGAAAGCCGAATCGTTATGGGGAACCGGCTCCACTCTGGCTACTGGAGTGCAGTTTCCGGTATCGTTATATATGTATTTTTCTACTGTTTCTATACACAGGAATAGGAAAAAGAAGAAACTGACCTGAGACCCAGGAAAGTAGGGCTTCACCCGCAGCAAGAATACATTTGTAGCATATATTTTTATGGTAGAAAACATGGAATTATCATTGCTGTTAATAAAACGTAAACTTAAAATTTAAAACTGGCTTCTGAGATCAAAAATCCACAGTTTTTTCTCCACCTGTTATAGCTCCATTGAGACATTTTTATGAGAACTAACAAGTTGAGAAAAACAAAAACAAAAATCTTTGTTTATTCTTATTCCCATGCTGCTTTTATTTAGTTTTTATTAAAGTAGCTCGCATTGTTCAGTAAATACCCTCAGCTAACCAAGGATTTTATTAGCGAGAGATTTGTTCTTCTTCTAGCAGAGGAGTTGGTTCCGGTGGGATTTACACGCGGGAATTCTCTTACAGACACAATTACGGGTTCTGCTCTCAGATTTACTCTGAAACGGTCAACATTCTAACCAGTTCCCTTTGTTAATTGGAGCCTAATGCTTTTATACGTCTGGTCCTACAGGGTGGAAAACAATACGATCTGTAGCTTGATGATAAGCAATGTGGCAAATTCTATTATATGCTGTGAAAGTACGGCTTTATATGTACCGGTAAATTATCATGGTGCAGATTTTGGTGACTGATGATGAACCTATACATATATTTTTTGGATAGGGCGCAAGGATATGATGCAGCGCCCTCGGATGCAGTATATATAGGCATTGCTGAGCCGGCACAGCATCCGTAGTGTAAATAAGTTGGTGGGTGAGATAAAAGATCTCCCCTGCAACTGGCTCATTGAGCAGTGTGACACTGGGGGGGCCTGATGGCTCCAGGAGGACAATCTGCCCCTGGGTTTGCAGCAAGAGGGACTGCTGCCCCAGGTCTGGACCTAGTCATCTTAGGCCTGAATATGTCACTGGCTCCAACGCATATAGGGAAGTAACGGAGGCTGGCGCAACATTCATTAACTTTGAGGGGATAGCCCAAAGTTTGCATTGTGGTGAAAGATAGGTTACTGAGAACTGGAACTGGAAAGGTTATGATAATGTTTTCACCAAATCTGGAGACAACACACCAGAAAAATTGTCTCAGGAGAGTAAATACATTATCATATCCACTACTACACATTGCATATAGCATATATCCATGCCTGGGAACTTGGAAAATGGACGGGGAGTGGGGTGTGTCAAGACCTCGCTTCTGTGACCCGGAGGATTTGGGTATTGACTAGACTTGTGCATTCGTCTTCGGGCGAACGTGAAAACGAACACGAAGAGTGCGTTTTCGTGTTCGTCCCGAAGACACCCGAAGAGAAGACAGCGGCGGTAAAACGTAGGCGAAGACGAAGACACACACCACGAAGATCTTTGTGATCGTCTTCGTCTACCACTCTCCCCGGTCCCTTCCCCTTCTAACTTACCTTGGCAACGCAGCAGTTCCCGGAAGTGGAAATCCACAGGTTTGCCGTCACGGGTTACAGGGCAGTGCGAATGAGTCTATTGGTCGCCTACAGGGACCTCCTCTGGCATCAACCAATTGGTTGATGCCAGAGGAAGACCCTGCAGGTGACCAATAGGCTCACTCGCACGGCCTTTGTAACCATGACAGCGAACCTATGGATTTCCGCTCCCGTTAACCCCTTCGATGCTGCGTTAGATAACGGGAGCGGAAATCCATAGGTTAAAGGGCCGTGCAAGCGACCAATAGGCTCACTCGCACGGCCCTTTAACCCCTTAAGGTGCAACAAGTGCACCAGGAGCCTTAAAAGTATAGACTTTAAAAAGTTAACCCCTAATGAAGCAACTTGTCCGGCAGATCCCACTGGTCTCCCTGTTCTATCATTTATTAACTGATAGAACAGGGAGACCAGTGGGATGTGCCGGGTAAGTTGCAGCATTGGGGTTTTAAAAGTCTGTACGAGCGACTCTCTAAATGATAGAACAGGGAGACCAATGGCATCTGCCGGACAAGTTACGGCACCAGGAGTTTAACAGTCTGTACGAGCGACCCTATTGGTCGCCAGCAGAGCCCCCTGCTGACGACCAATAGAGTTGCTCATACGGACATTTAAACTCCTGGCGCCAGAGCTGCTGCGGTACGCGTTAACCCCGTATTAACCCCTTAACCGGAAAAAACGAACACGAAGAATGTCCACGAATATTCGCCCGAAGAGAAGAGAGGAACAGGCGAATATTCGCGGAATACGAAGGTTTTTTTTCCCCTGAAGACGAGCACGAAGACGAACATGAAGAGCCCCCTGGTACCCAAGTCTAGTATTGACCCAGAGGAGCAGCGTTCTCGAGGTGAAATCCAGAGAGTTCCTAGGTATGAATATGTATTTACCTTGGGTGCTGCCCTAATCCTGACTAGAATACTGCTTTAACTAATCCCAGGGTTCACCTGTGTAGCCGTCATGCTGATATGGGGCCCTGGTCCTCCGCACTGCGTCATGTACAGCATGCTATGAAGGCTATATAGTCTTCCGTAATGTAAATGGAGATCTCAACTATAATTGGCCCATTGAGCAGCAGCGCACCAGGAGCTCTGGCCCCTCTGTAGGACGATTTGTCCCTGGTTTTGCCCCTGGACCTGACAACCCTAGGCCTTCAACTTGCTGAAGGCAACAACCAAAATACTGGTATTTTGACAATAGTTCCTCTAGAGGCCGCAAATGTGACAGTTGCCATTGAGTTTTTCTTTATTATTATTCCTCACGCACATAATTGAACCTTGGTTGTGCTATTGCCATGTATTAAGTGTGCGGAAATCAATGTGGCCAAAGTACGTTAAATTGAGATCAATAAATAATTTGCTCTAGGCAACGTTCACTTTGCGATGAATAATGCTAATTGCTGAAATTAACAGTGAAATATACATTTGATGCCTTTA
Source organism: Sceloporus occidentalis (assembly GCA_023333645.1). Lineage (NCBI taxonomy): Eukaryota > Metazoa > Chordata > Lepidosauria > Squamata > Phrynosomatidae > Sceloporus > Sceloporus occidentalis. Next base: position 868,411 of record JALMGF010000151.1, read on the forward strand.
TCCAATGAATATCCATTTTTTCCATACTATATTCCTATTAGACGATGAGGGGTTTTTGTATAAAAACCGATTCCAGTGCAAAGATTGAAATGAGGTCTTAACAAGCAAAGAAATGGTTCAATTCACAGAATTATTCATTTGGTTTCTATGGTAATCAATCAGTTTTCATGCATAACTGTCAATGATCAAAGGATAGTTGTGAGAATGTGTAAGTAATATTTTTGTATACATTTAATTCTATATAGAATATATCCTATATATTTCATATTTACAAGAGCCGCCATGTGTCGGAAATATGGAGTCATTGCCACAATGCTGTTAACTTAGTTGTATTCTTTTGGTAGTTGCCCTCTGTGGTCAGGTCCAGACCCTTTCATAGGGTATACTAGGCATTTGCTAAAAGGAACGCTTTATTTATAACGCCTATTTTGCCATCGAAATCCCACCTATTTTTTTTCAGTTTGGATTTATAGCCTTTAGGTGTTAGTCTTTGTTCCTAGGAACGGCACATCTAAAATCCAGCCCTGCCGCTGCTTCCAAACCTTCTTCTGTTGGGTTACCGATTGGTTGTTGAATATTTGTGGGTTTTTTTGGAATTACACAATGTCTGCAGAATCAGTCGCAATATTGTTTTGGTTTTTTTTTTTATAGCAGATGAACATGTCCTGTTTACCCATTGTACAGCTCTACGCAAAATGATGGCGCTATATATAAAATAAATAAATAAATATTAATTAAGAAAAAATTAAGAAAAAAATGGATTATTTAGAACTGAACTGAAACAGATACACTTGTATCAGATATCTCATGCTGACTTTTGTTGGATAATGCAGATGAAATGATGACATTTCCAAGTAATATTATTACATTGGAGGTACAGACAGGTCACTTATCGTTGTACGTCTCTGTTGCTCGTTGTTTCCCATGAGCTGTCTTGTTACCCTCTCTAGCCACAAGATGTTGCCGTGCCGTTGCTGCACAGTCTGAATCCTATTACTCTCTGCCCTACTAAGGATATTCCACTGATCGGCCCGATAAGCGACTTTCAGATAATCCATCAGATGACCTCATGTTTCTGGCTAATTATCCGAAGCTGTCTCGGTCACACATTGTCTTTAACACATCCTCAGTAGTTCTGTTTTAATCTATTCCTGTTTTTTGCCGTACCATACTTTTTTTTTTTTACTGACCTCTGACTGTTTCCTAGTTTATTCCTGTGTGCTTCGTGGACCGAACGGTGTCTGTTATATTATTTATTATTGTTTGCTGCCTGAACTGCATTCTACTCCAGCCTGGGTACTGGTGACACTCAAGGGTGATTGAGGATCATCTGCAAGATTCATGATCACCATGACCTGCGGCTGAACCTCTGGGGAAAGGTGGTTGTCCACTTTTTGTCCTGAAGTTGGTTTTTTTTTGTCCCTTTCATCTGGAATCTCTCCTGCACCCATCCTAACATAGTGTCATATGGATGGATAATAGACTCTCACATAATAATATAGTAATTTACATTGAGGAACAGTCCACCTAGTTCCACCTTGCTGTTGAGAAGAAGAAGAAGAAGAAGGCAATTGATTTCCAATGGTGCCTCAAAGAGGTGAAGATTTTGTTTTGACTCCAAAATGGCATCATGCTACTCGAGCATAAAAAATAAGCGTGTATCTGCTCATATGAAGCCGTCAGATGGATTAATGTCATCAGGCAGCCTGTGGCCTTAAAGTGCCAGGGACACCCCATTATCACTAGTCCAATGAGTGTATGAGTAGAGTGTGTATGGGATAAGTGAGTGGTGAACAGCTAGTGAAGGTTGTGAAATTATGTCATCATCAGGACCAAACCAAGAGATCGACGCCAACACATTTTTATATTGTACACCGGTACAATTCCTAAAAACTGTATTTTTTTCTGTCAAGAATTTGCAAATATCTTTTTTTTTTCAAAATTACATGAAAATAAAAAAATGCAAAGCACCAATTGCCTTAAAACATGCTTTACGTTGTACCAAGCACTGGTTATATTGTCCCTTTCCGATATGATAATATGTGGCAGGTTGTACATGATGACTTACACCAGTTATCAGTTTTAATCACTTTTGCTTTGTTATTTACTGTTACTAGAAAAATGATCTGTTTTAAGAGAGATAGACTTTTTCTCCTTTTCATAACTTTAGATTAATTAAAATATTATAAATTATGAATGTAATTTAATATAAATGATTGGATGAAAAATATAGGGTACATTAGTGTAAAAATTCATACATTTTTAATTCAAGTTAAAGAACCTACTGCATTTTTTTTTTTTTAATATATAATAAGTTGTGGTTATAATATAAGACAATTTGATATACCAAGAACACAACTGAAAATCCATGTTTTATGATGTAAACATTTTTATTTAACTATATCAAATAAAAACACAAAAAATCTGCAAAACTAAAGAACAATCCATCCATCAACTGCACTTGGAAAGAGTTTTAAATCTATTTCAGGAAGCCAAACAGTGAAAAGTATGGTTGGATTTTGGAGGAGGAGGAGGGCAGCTTATGCAGTAGGGCTGCATCTTATCTGTCAGGTAAGTGTCTTATATTCTTTTTCTTTTGGAAGAATGCATATTAAGGAACTCACAGAGGTTTAGGGTTATTCACAGTACTTTAACATGCATTCTTCTATAGTGGGGGTTTCAGGGACATTACGATTGTCTATTATACTCTAAGGAGTCCAGTGAGAATGGTAAGATGCTGGTTCCAATAGTATAAAAAACTAGCATTCAACCAATACTATAACACCGATACATGTTCTGCTGCTAAAGCTTAGGGATCTAAAACGATATCTAGTTCTTAAATATTTATAAAAACCATAGTTTACTTAGTTTACTTAGAATTATCTGTTTTATATTTTGTCCTTGAATTGGGACCTTCCTTTCATTTCATGGCACAAACCTAACATGAAACAACTCAGAATGTGATGATCCAGTTTCAGAACTATGAAACTCAACAGGTCTTGGATTACTGCAGGTCTGAGGTACACATGATGTTAGGGTGTCCCCTAGAGTCTTAGGAGGACATCAAGGCACCTTTTTGGATCACTTAGGGACCCTTTGATGCACCAATTACATCAAATGTGTTTCCATGTGATAAAAGGTCCTAGCGATGGTCCAAACTGTTGGAGCTTCTGGTAAAAGTATGGCGGCACTTCACTTGGAAGGTTATGTCCAATGAAGAGAGAAGAAAGAAGATAGAAAAGAGAAAATAGAATAAGGGAGAAAGGAGAACAAGAAGATGTAAGACATGGAAGCGTAGCTGCGAGACATGGACACGGTCGGCAGAAAAGGTAAGAAGAATTATTACATTTCAATGATTTGTTATGTCTTTAAAGGTGAACTCTAGTATCCCAAGAGGGTAAGAATGCATATTACAGTAGGTAGAAGTAATTTAATATGCGTTCTTAAATGTTATACCCCCCCCCACACTCTCACTGAGCCATCACTGGAGCTGACTGGAGGTAAATATGTGACGGTACGAGATGTGTTTGGGCGAATGCATCTCCTGCATGGCAAATTGATGGGGGGGGGTGGAAAAAGAGACAAATCTTTACAGGGGTGTTCTGCACCCTAAATGCATAATGCAAGAGGGACCCCACAAAAATTGAAAGGGACCAATGGATTATTATAGCTGGAGCATCCCTTTAACTGCCATAGAAGAATATTATTCCAAAGCCGGTTTGGATGTGTCACCTTCATCTGAATTTTCTTTCAATTAATGAATGTGTTATTGAGACAAAGTCATTTAAAAGCTGGCAATACTTGTATATGCTTGATTATGTCCCTTAATTTACTCAATATCTACGCTGGATTTTTTTTGAGCGCAAGCAAGTTTGGGCTTTGATCACTCTGTTTGGAAACATTGCTAATATTGCCCAGACTCTTTCCTTTTTTTGATTGCCAAAAATCAAATTGAGACATCGAAAATGTTTTATGAGTTTGTTTAGGAAATTAGTTACATTTTTTTATGAACATGCTTTATTTCTGTTAATCATGTTATCCCATAAAACAGTTTTATGGAGTGAGCAAATTAACGTCTTCAGAGATTTATTCTGTCCAGAAAAAAATAGTCTGATGGGTATAGTGTGGAATACTCAGAAACTGGAGCACCTTTCTATGCAATAGAGGGGGTGAATGTCAATTCTTGAGCATATCAAATTAGGATACCTGTGTTGGGGGTGTGGTTAGAGGTAAGAAGGGGTGGGACTGGCCTAGGCCACCCACCCGCTTTCTATAAATGGACACCTCATCTGCAAGTTGCAATGGAGGTCTATTCTGCACCAGCTCACATCTCAATGTATTTTATAGCTCCTTGGGTCAATCATGGAGAACAGAGGATCTCCTCAATTGGTTCATGATCCCCTTTGCCCGCAAAAGTGGGATAGCTACCTAGGACAGCGGGACAATGCCTAAAAACTGGGACTGTTGGCTGGTTTAGGGAACCAAAAACTCCAGGAATTCAGGATAGAACTTTTCACTTGCTGATTGACACAAGATGCTGTTTAGTGTAATATGACAATGATGATTTCTCAAGTTCTGGCATAATTCTTACCCACCTATAGTCTTATAAGGCTATCCAGAAGTTGGCCCTGGTTACTTCGTGATAGATTTTTAAACTCTTGGTAGGGACAGGACCGTGATATTTAGCTTCACCCACCACCTTCCAAAGTCACTCCTGTCACCACCTTTGCACAGGTCCCATATGGTAACATACTTCCCAACAATGGTAAAGAAGGACAGACCAAGAACGCTCCAAGGCACCCATCAACCGAGGTGCCTAGAAGAGTTACGTAATGCGCATTACGTGAGCCCCCCTGGCAGCTTGCAAAGTTGACGTGAAGACAGGGCTCTGCATGATTTAAAAGGGTGGAGTATTGAGAGCTTCCAAGCTGCAGTAACGATGAAGAGAGAGTGTGGGTGTATGTACCGTACATATGTGTAAGTATATGGTGTTAGGGGGAATGAGTGTGTGCTACAAGGAGGCTTACGGCACGACTGCCTCTCTAATTAGCAGAATCTGAGCAAGTACAAGGAAATATATGACTGTAAAAGAACTACAAAACCTGCTTGAAAATTATATACTGTATATAAAAGGCATGGAAATAATCCGAGCTTCGCGGATCTCCTGGACACCTGAGAATTTTCTTTTCTTTTAAAGTTCATCCTTTTATTTGGGAAGAGAGCAGAAGTGAACTATGTCATAGAGTCAGGATTGATTTGCTTTGAGGACATATATACTTGTACTTATATGTACTTTCAATAAAAAGAAATTATTTTAAAAGAGTAACAGAAATCCCTATCAGGATTTACTATTCCCTTAAGAAAGGATGCAGAGAAATGTAATTGCTGGCAGTTACAAGCCCCACGCAGAACGTACCACGGATCTCGCTGACTCACACGTTGTCAGCTCTGCAGGAGGACTGCTCCTTCTAATAAAAAATGCAATTTCCGGAAGAAAAATCACAACAAGCAGACTCACTGATGCACATACCGCTACAGACAAAGAACGGCAATGATGGGGTTCATTACTGATATACTTTAGAGCCCCTGATTCAAACAGCAGGACAACTAATGCGAAGACTTCTTGTCCTCAGGTGCAGATCAAGATCAGGTTGATATATATCAAAAATATCAGGTATAAATCACATCAGGTATAAATCAGTGTATAATACGTAGGTACAGATGTACCCTAAATACAGACCTATAACTAGCTTCATAGGTAGCTTCACGTGCACACATTTACACATACTCACACTATATACTGGCACTCACATATGCAAACTCACTCCATGCATCACGCACACACATCAACATTTAGGACCCCCTTCCAGCTTAGCTAACTTTGTAGGCTCAGGAGGAGGCTTGTTCCTTGTGTTCCGGTGGGACTTTGACAGCTGCCGTGCTCAGTGTTAATCACCCATCTGGACACTCTGACTAATGAAAGTCTATGGAGCAACAGACTTCATTAGCATTGCCATAAAGAATTGGCTCAGTGTGGTGATGGTGCAGGGAAAATCACCCAAAATGACACATGACTGACAACAATGTCGGCCTCCAGGTCTGCAGATAAAGGGAGTTTATTGGAACAAAATAAAATAAAACCAGGTTTTTGTCAATACCGAGCAACATTACTATATACAGCGCTGCGGGGTTGTTACTGTATATGGCGCTGGGGGGGTTTACTGTATACAGCACTGAGGGTTATTACTGTATACAGCGCTGGGGTGTTTTTACTATAACACATAGAATGTTAGAGTCAATGTAACACTAAGAATGTTAGAGTGAATCTGTCTATTCCCTTTAGGGCCAAAATAGCACTAGTAATGGACAGACTTTCAAAATACACACACAATACATTGCCCTTATAAAAGCCTGTCCTCATACACCCAAGCATACCCATAGACACACACACATGCACAATCACTCTTGCCCTTACGCACAAACATGGAGGCTTATACTTACCTGCACCCTTAGACACACTTGCCCTGCCCTAACATACACTTTCAAAACACACACTACCCTTTCTTATTGTCTCTCCTTTCTCCTTTTTCTCTCCTTATCTCTCCTTCTCTTTATCTCTGCACTTTTTCATCATCTCTCCCCTTCCTTTCTCATGATCTCTCCACATTACCATCTCTCTTATTTTTCATTATCTCTTCCCTTCTTCTCATCGCTCCTCTTTCTCCTTATCATTCCCCCTTCTCCCCATAGCACCCCATTCTCATTATCTCTCCCTTTTCTCTGCATCTCTTACCTTTCTTTCTTTCTTCTCAACATAGTCATCCTATAGTGGCAGTGAAGGTTTGTTCATACAGACCTCTGCTTCAGTGCTCCCTTGCTTTGTTAGCAGCTTCCGTTATGTCATATCCCGGCACTCAGCATCAGTCGCCGGCATGCAGTGGTAGTAAGCACTGAAGCAGTGATCTGCATGAACAGATCTTGTGCACCGTTCATTATGGGCCGATTACAAAGAGATCCATTTTCTCTCCAACTGGCCCTGCTCCTCCAGCTACTGAGTACTAAGACCAAGGTGCATAACCAAGCACCTATCAACACCTTATAAAAATAAATCCTCTGCATATGCCATAGTAGCAGCAGTATTGCTTCTTTCCTTATGTTGCTAAACTGATAGAGACACAAAGGCACATACATAGATATACAACAACTTAAAAGGGAACAACCTCATGCATATATACAAAGATGTCCCTACATACATGAATACAGACATGCATACTCTAGAGCAGTGGTTCTCAACCTTCCTAATGCCGAGACCCTTTAATACAGTTCATCATGTTGTGGTGACCCCCAACCATAAAATTATGTAATTATAGGGTCGTTCGACCCCCAAAGGGGTCGCGGCCCACAGGTTGAGAACCGCTGCTCTAGAGGGAGCAAGCTGGCCAAAATTGTGCAAGCACACAAAAGGAAAGGACGAGGTAGGGCTGTGACGGTGATCTGGGCTGACGTGTGATGAAAGGGTGTTAATGTTTTTTAGTTATTTGAGTATTACAGTGAGTGTATGTTAGTGTTAGTGTGGGTTTGTATGTGTAAATGTGTGAGTGGGTTAAAGTAGGTTTGTTCATCAAAGAGAGTGTGTGTGTTGGTTCATATACTAGTTATGGGGGGGGCAAGGGATCATCAAATGTCCCTGTTTTCAGAGAAAAGTTCTTAGATTTGGGCTCCTGTCCCTGGAATATCTCCAAAACAGGGCGAGCTATAGCTAGTTTAGCTATATAAAGTTAGTTATGCTAAAAGGTGTGACATGGATATTACTCCTTAATAACTTCAGTCATTGTACCCAAGAGTCTCCCTAAACATTCTTAATATCCCTTAATAAAACATACAGCCGAGAGCTTATTTTAAAACCCAAAACGCCCAACCAAGCATGTAAATATCCATAAAGTGGCGCCATGTTGTTTTGGCTAAATGTATTCCAATGCTAAGGGCCTCCTAATTTCCAATCTCCTATTTATCTTCTGGAAATAAATGTTAGCTTTATCAACGGAAGACTCTGAACCCCTAACAATAGTTCACAAATGCGCATTAAGTCAAAGACAAAGAATTACATGAAATATAGAATTTAAGTGGAAAGGCCCACTTAAGCTATCATATGCTGGAACACTTTAAACTCCAAATGCCTGAGAAGACAGGAGAGAAAAAAATGATACCAGTATCTGTTTTATGATCAAGGACATAAAAACGATCATTTCTTGGCAATAAAGAAAGAAGCTGGCAGGAAAAAAAAGGAGAAGGAATAAAAATAGTGCAGGCATTAGAGTGAAAGCATACATAAATAATAGTGGGCGATTTGTCAAGCGCCCTACATAAAATGAACATATACTTAAAGGGGTAGTTGCAGGATTTTTGAGGGATAAATGAGATTAATTGATGTCTTTCTTCCAAATAAAGAAGCGCCCCTCATTCCCTTTATCAGTCACCGCTCCCCACCTCCCATAACCCCAACATTTCATGTGTCCAAATTAGAATACGACAGCGCAGACCCCCATTCATTGTACGGCTCCCTGCTGGACCAGCCTATGATGCCAAATGTCCACAAAAGCGGGGCTGGTGGGACCGTTCCTGAGAATCTTGCGTAAAAGAGGGCACTTGGAAGGCATGTGCCTCCTGACATCAGCTGGAATTTTTTTTTTTAAATAACATTTGGGTACATTTTTATAAAATGCTTAATTTGAGGCAGAGAAGCCAGTGGAAGTCACATGGAGGAATTGATCAGGATCTTTTTTACGTACTTGTGCCCCCCCAGTTCCTTGGCTTGCAGGGGGAGCATACGGCCCAGTAGGTTATAGTGCTGGACAGACGCCAGGAGGCGGGAGCGGGGTCTTGACACGCCCCTCTCCCCGCCCATTTCCCCTTTAAATGGGGGTGTTTCCCGCTGCCGTCAGCGGAACGCCCCAGACCTCAGTGGGAACGCCCATTAACGTCAGTGGGATCTGAAACCATTTATTAATATAAAATGATTTGATATATAAGGGTGCTGAATTCACTCCCTGGGGGTTATAATGAAAACCTCTGCTTTATTATTCTTGTTATCCTGGCACTCCGTGTCATTTATTATAAACACTAAACCTGTACGTTGTATTTCTCCGCTGCGATACTAACTTCCTATTGTTAATAAATGACTTAGACCTTGGCAGAAAAATAGCTCAACGCACAATGACTTTTTTTTTTAACTTCAGACAAAAGAAAATGTTATTCTATTGAATAAATTTGATGTAAAGCATTTCGTTCTACAGCGTTCGCAAAAGGAAACGTGTTTTATTTTTTATTAATTTTATTTTTTCCAGGAAAATTTGGATTTTTGCATTTAAATTTAAATTCCCACCGTCCTAAATGACGCAAGGTTTCTATTTATTAAAAAATAACCGAAAGTTTCATTAAAATCCAAATAGGGTGCCAGTCATTACATCATTAAATGGAATGGAAATGTAAAGAGCGTACAATAGGATTACCATTCCTTCCTGTATTAACATCTCCCACTTCTGATGGAAGGCTGTTCCACTTATCTACCACCCTCTCAGTAAAATAAATTAATTATACTCACCGGGTAGTACAGCAAAAACTTTTGTTATTCTTTAAGAAAGGGAGGTTAAATATACATATTCCTTACAAAATGCTGATATAATGCATTAAAACGGCATAATATTTCTCCCGTTCATCAAAAATAACCTTATGATGTAAACCGAGTCCTACGATGCAAAGTGTACATTGTAAATGGCATCGTCTCCATTATTACGTTAAAACAATGCTTTATTCCAAGAAAGGCGTTCAATTACTAACCCTCTGACATTTAAGGAACAAACTATTCATCTCCAACCAAACGTGGAAAATGTATTTTTTTGTTGTTTTCTTGGAAACTAATGAAACTCATCACGAGAGTCAGGACGCGAGGCACCCTCATAAACCACTGATAAATTATAGGACTTTATATGACTTATATAAAAAAAAAAATGATAAATAGAAAGAAACCATTTTTAGGTATCATCAAATATATCATGATCATTGCGTGTTCTTTACATTTTCACTTAATGGATTTTTTATAAATGTATTATTTATTTTAAGAAATAGAATTACAATAAAAATATAATAAGCTACAAAATGTGTAATTAATGATGGCGATGCCGGGTAACCTCGCTGGGACTACACTGGTAACACTGATCTTAGGACACAAAAGTAGGCATAGACTACGTCGTTACGCAGAAAGCTAGAAATAACATTAAAAAGACAGGTCAAATATTAGTGGTTTCTTGGTAGCACGCTGGAGTATAGATCAGAATTTGGGGCCATTTTGTCTGGAACGGTTTAAACCACAGTTAAAGCGTAATGTTTAATATATCCATTAATCTCAGAAAAATCAGATATCTAAGTTAGCGTTCTGCACAGAAAGTGAGGAAATGTCCCGAAAAAATTTCCTCCCTCTTTTCGTTAGAAGCGAAGGGGGCCTATTCAGCGGTGACACCTGCTGGTGGGAGGCGAGTACTGACGCACATTTTTCCATAAGAGTAACATTTGAAGCAGTTCTTGCTGTATTTCTTTAGCAGATAATACATTTTCTGTGTTCTACTTACTTCGTGGAGGTGTTGACCTTGTGTTGAAGGTCTTGGTGTTCCAGAGAAAAAAAGGAAACAGATTTGTAATTCCTTAATACCTTCCTGTGGTCTAATCTGCTAGGAATTCAATTAGCCCACTAAGAACTGCAAGACCCCCAGTAAGGAATATAGGCATACCTGAGAACTCTCCATGTTTGACCCAGAGTCTCAAGATGTCCGCTTGCACAGTCACTTTCCCTGAAGATGGGAAACGAGCAGTACGTTAGGTACCAGGTGTGAATATAGTTGTTATGTAGAGATAGATAATCAGTTCTGGACTATTTATGGACTGTTATAATTATTAATAGTGATATTATTATTATTGCCAGGTATACATTGAAACAAAAATGGAGGGAAAAGGGGACATATAACACTACGTATAAAATATTTTTACTCTTCTCGGTGTGCCAGAGACGATAAAAACAGATGCAGTGAGTTATGTAACAGTGAGTATATTCTACTCTTCATTCTTTTCTTTATTGCACAGAATTGTAAGCCTTTAAATAGATTTCAGAGGTTCTTTGGTGATTTCGAAACAAAGACAGTTGGTGAATACATTGAAAGCGGCCATTACTTCTCATTGCGACCGATAAGCCCGGAGGGCTGGTGACGCTTTACGGCGATGAAGGATGACGGGAGATTGGCCCGGCGGTTTCTGATGACTATGGGCAATATCCCAGCACGTGTCCCGTTAGCTTGTGGTGTTCAGACCATGAATGAAGGCTAAAGCTCTTGGCTAGGGCAGTGAGGACTAAAAATAATATATGTATAAAGGGTCCAAATGTGATGATGCTTGGTGGATTTACCAACCAAGACTTCTTGAGTGCAACTTGTGTTGAACGCCCCACTGGGCCATACCCTTCCAAGCCTCAAGGCTTCATCGTTGCCAAAAGGCCACACATTTTTTTATTTTTTTTTTTAAGCCCGAGGTGCGTGCTTCTTTGGTGCCGCATCTGTGCTCCAAAGAGCACAGATGCGGCACCAAAGAAGCAGCAGAATCCCACTACGAAACTGGGTCCCCACAAGGGGAACCCAGACAAATTCCTCCCCCCCCCATGGGAGGGTCGGATATTGGGACTCTCCCCGAAGAGTGGCCAAAAGGCCACACATGGGCCAACTCAACCTATTAAAACTGCCATTATATTCCATAATACCCGGATGGAAGCAAATCGTTGTTCATTCTTCCATCTTCTCAGGGATGATGAGAAAAAAAATTGGTCTCTTATCTACAAAGAAGGCTCAGTAATTAAAGCTAAAACTCATAAAATTCACAATAATGGAACGGATTAGCACGTAACAGAATGAAACGGATTCCGGACCCCTTATTTGAAATGGTAAGTACAAAGAGAACTGTGGGTGGTTAGGTTTTTCTTTGAGCTGAACAATCAGTGTTATTTCGAGAGCGTTCAATTGCATAGTATAAATCCATATGGTATCTAAACTGTCTTTCATGTTATCAGCCCACATACACGGGGAGGAAAAAAAACGAAAAAAAAAACCCAGGAAAACAATAGTTATGCAACCTTCACTAAGTTACATTTGGTGCAAGCAGTTGCCACGGAAACGGATCTCATATTCTCTGCAGACTGCATGGATGAGCCGCGGATACGTGAGCCTTGGTATTAAGCTGCGTGGTATATTTTGCAAGTATTAAAATCTATTGGGGGCTTATTCGCTCGACGCAATTCCAAGTACAGCAAAATAGAAACACACTCTCCGTACAATCCCACATGGGTTACAGTTTCCAATCGCTTTATGTTGCTTGTTTTTAGACGGCAGCAATTATGGAAGTCGTGTTCCTAACAGGCAAAGTGCAATATATTCCACAATGCCAAAAAGAACACGGTTTACAACAGCATGTTGTTGTGTGTATCCAGCTAGCAAGGGCCAGAGGATGACTTTAAGGCCAGCGGCCAACAAATGATGGAAGTGGACATCCAGGTCTGCACTTTTCGTTTTTAGGCTAGGTTTCCACTTGGGTTTTTTTTGCTAAAAACGCCCATAAAAACGCCAATTCAGCCACACGGCATTTTTTTTTGTGAAAAAACGCTGCGGCCAGATGTTAGCTGTTCTTCAATAGGAAATCGCACAATGCCATATCCACTTGGCGTTTTTCTGTTTGGCGTTTTTTCAGTCCTCTTTGGCGTTTTTCTGCTTTTTTGGGGTCTGTGGCAGTTTTTCAGAATCGCAGCATGTTGACACTGTGGCGTTTTTTGCAAGGAAATCTTGGCGTTTTTCTCCAATAGAAGTCTATGGGAGAGAAAAAACGCCATGAAAAAGCCAGGTGGGTTTTGCCTTGGCGTTTTTTATGGCGTTTTTTTCCACAGTTACAATGCAGAGGATGGACCCAGTATCTGTGTGTCCTACGAGAAATAGGCTGGAAACAAACAGTTTCACACAAAACAAAGTTCATATTGAATTCTACACCATTGGGAACAAACATGCCATTACAAACAAACATACGCGACGCATCAACTGGATCCTGCCTGCCAAAAGCAACAGCAAACAGCAAAAAATTTGCACCCTCATTTGGGGCCGATCTTCCTAGAGGAGCAGACATTCGGAATAAAGCATGCCTTACAAACCACAGAAAAGAGACAAAAGGGTCCGCCGGGGCGAGTTTACCAAGGAAATGACATCAGGAGGGGGCAGATACTTGCCATTTATCCTAATCCCTAATCCCAACGTGTAAAGGCTGGAAAAACTGCCTAAGGTCAAAAAAGCAATTTCCACAGAAAGGCTAAAACGCCAGAAAAAACTCCAAAACGTAGGAAAATGCAGTGGCAGTTTTCTTGGCGTTTTTCATCAAGAAAAAAACGCAGGACAAAAACCCAAGTGGAAACCTAGCCTTATACTCACGCTTTGCGTGGCTGGGTATATTCAGAAGGCAGCCACACTCTGCAGCACCCAATCTGCCCTTGGAGCAGCAGATCAGAGGAGTATGGAGTACGGCATACCTAGGAACTCCCAGAGTTTGACCCGGAGTCTCAGGGTTTTTGCCCCAATCTCAGGGTCATCCGGTTATGTGCGATGTCTGGGTTTGCACATACATGTACCCATCATCTCAAGGATGATCGGCACCATTCCCCGTACAAAAGTAAACGTTGTTTAAAATAAGTTAATATATGTATAATTGGATCCGACTTTATATGTATGGCATCAAAGCATCTATCTTCATGTTCTCAGGGTCTTAATGACAATTGGTGGCCCACGTAGAGGAAGGTAGCCGTGTATTTTTGTGATCTGTTATATATATTGGTATAGCGGGTATTGGTGGATGGCCTGTTTATGACCCATAGTCAAGGCTATACGGAAATACCAAATATAAACATATCAACTAATAGTCCACTAATTTTGCCCTGGAGATAAGTATGGACACATCAATTGCCCATATCTAGCTTGTATCCGCTCTCTGTCCCTTTTCGAGTCTATTTAGGGCTGGACCTGTCTCGGCTGCACCTCTTCCCATCTCCTATAAGGAAGAGCTCATGGGGCCAGCCCTGTAAAGCTCTAGGGTATGCTAATAGCTCATTTAAAAACATGAAGCTTTACACCAGTTTTATAGACATTTACTTTATCGTTATTTCCTATTTGTTCCGTATTCTATACATTCTAAGAGATTTGCACAAATACTAGCAGAATGGTTTAAAATCCCGCCGTACGTACAAAACCCTGCTGAGAAACATGATCCTATCTACAGGTGGCGATAAACCGTTGCGTAGGTCTTGTTTAGCGCGTATTTTTTTTGTAAGACTCTAGAATTTGCCAAATTCAGTAATATTTTGAAACTAAAACTAGAAACTTGGATCTGCACCTGGTTTCACCAATAATTAAATATACCTTGTCCTCCTTTGGGTGGTTTTGCAGAGTTTCATGTTATTTATGCAAATGCCCAGTGGGGAAAAATGTAATCAGCTTCCAGTTCCTGCCTCGCTCTAAATATTATAGCAATCAAACCCATGCCAGTTTAAAATTCTAGATAAAATAGCCAATATCCTCTTAACTTTCCGGGTGACGCAACAGTATCATCAAATTATACAATAATTGATGCCGGTATAATATATATATATAATATTTTTTTAACAATTACCTTTATGTTAATTTACACCAGTATATGTCTAACTTGCAAAGCCAAGAAATTACCATTCGTACCGTTCGAGTAAAAGTAACTTCTGCTAATTGTTGGGGCCGATTGCCTCTATCAGGGATCGGGATTAGTGTGATTTTCCGTGCGGTTCTGTGGTAGCACTTGGTGTTAAAGAGCTTTTAACGCTCTGCCCTTTTTATATAATTAAAATGTAATTTTTGAAGGGAAACTTAATGGCTCATTATATTCTTTTATATTGTATCTCAAATAGTCTAAGTCTACGTACAAAGAAGTGGGTGTAAATGTCATCGGCAGTTTTATTGTTGCTATTAGTCCCTTTGATGTATTTCTTTGCATCAGTATACATCAGTTTAACCCCTTAAGGACCGGGCTCATTTTTCGTTTTGTACCCTGTGGGACCGAGGCTGTTTTAATACTTTTGTGGTGCTTGTGTTCAGCTGTAATTTTCTCCTCACCCATTTAGTGTACCCACATAAGTTATATATTGTTTTTTTCAGGACAAGATGGGCTTTCTTCAGATACCATTATTTTGATCGTATCATCTTATTTACTATAAAAAAAATAAAAAAAACATGGTAAAAATAAAAAAAAACACATTTTATGACTTTTATTTGAAAAATCTTTTACTCACCTAAAAAAGCAAGTAAAAAAACTAGCTAAATAGATTCTACTACTTGTCCTGAGTTTAGAAATACCCAATGTTTTTATGTTTTTTTGCTGTTTTTTGTAAGTTATAGGGCAATAAGTACAAGCAGCGTTTTATGATTTCCAAATCTTTTTTAACAAATCTGGTCATTCTGCCTCCATCTCCTCTTTGGAATATCTTTGAAGCCGGTTAACTCAATTTAACCCATTCAAACCATATATTTTTGAAAACTAGACACCCCAGGGTATTCCAAATGCTGTTATTTTAACCCTTTCCATGCACCAATTATACAACTACACTTTGTCAAACTTTGTAATAGTAATTTTTTTTTATTTTTTTTCACACAAATTGTACTTTAGTTATAGATATACAGGTCCTGGTATATGCCACTGTCAAACAACACCCCAATTTGTGTTCAGGAACATCTCCTGAGTGCAGTGATACCCGACATGCATGGATTTGTCGTGTTGTTTGAGATTTAAAATGCCACATTTGGGAAGTGCGCTTTTTTTGTCCATTTTGGAAAGTCTGTACCTATGCCCTATCTTTGAGCTCAGCCACTCCAATTTACCCCATCAGCCATTTTTTTTATATTAGACACCCCTTGGGTATTTGAAGTGCTTTTATTTTAACTCTTTGTTGAGATTTTTGAGAAATTTTAGCACTTGCTCAAAATAATAAACTTTATTTTTTTATTTTATTTTTTTAATACTTTTTTTTTAATATTTTTTTTACACATTTTGCTGGATGGTTCATCTAGTGACATCACTGCATAATTATTTTTAAATGTTAGCACTTTTAATTTTTTCCATATTTTTTTTTCCATATTTTTTTTTTTTTTTGAATATTTTACTAATCACATTGTGATTAGAAAGCTGGGCTCCATTGACTTGCATGGTTGAATGCAGTACCTGTATTCAACCTGCAAGTGGAGCCAGAGTTCTCTAGACCATCTAGCGAACTTTAAAAACTTGTTTGTTTCTTTTACAGGGCGGCCGCCATCTTGTTGATGGTGAAGAACACCGCTCTCCGGTCACAGCCCACCCAGAGGTAAGTGTTTGGTGTCGCTGGACTTAAACGCGTGGGAAGTGCTGGCAGGGGAGGCTGTCTGAGCGCATCGGGGAGTAGGATGCAGGTCCCCTGCACCGCTGCGGGGGATCTGTATCCTAACCCCGCTGCCTGCCCGGGCGCTAGACCCCGAATATAGGCCGCACCCCCACTTTAAAGACTTAAAGTGGGGGGAAAAAGTGCGGCCTATATTCGAGCCAATACGGTATATATATATATTTATATGTGTGTGTTTAGATACCTGCTAGAGGCAATTAACACCACCCTAGAAAGGTCCAAACTTATCAAACAATGCCAGTCCGACTTGGGCTCATTTTCGTTGGTGAGAGCGCCAGTGGCAATAGTGCGATGTAATTGACTGTAAAGAAATGCTCCAGACAAGGTAACTGTGTGTTAGAGTGAGTGTGTGGCTAATATGTGTGATAGAGTGAGTGTGTGTTAGACACTTACAATCATTCACTCTATGTGTGCTCATCATTAAATGGTTACTTCAGTCCCTGCTTTACCCACTTTCCGTTTGTGACCCATGACTTATGTGTTTCATTTGGGAAAGAGAATGCGATGTGTATTCAATTACATAGAGCTGTGATTTATTTAAGTAATTATTCTTTAGATATACCCAGGGCCTTGGGATTAACGTCTGACACAACACAATATGCGAAGGGGCTACAAAAACACACACCGACTATCTCTACCTGGCCGTAAAAAACATTTCTTGTGAGCTAAATTTCATTGCTTTTCCACCCACTTGATTCATTTTATAACAGTCAAGCTGCACTGGGTTTGCCATTTAAGCAATGACTATGAGCTTTCACGACGGCTTTGCAGAATGGATTTAGTCTTTGGTTGGAGGTGATACCGTTTGTTGGGTCAATGTTCCAAGATACATAGTCACGGAAGCTTTTGGGCCCAAGGGGTCTCCTCTTTTAGAATCCGAGGTTTCCATTTCGGTCCAATAAAAGGTATCATCGTCCGGTACGGACTGCGTCTTCTATTAGACCAGTGCGGCTATATAATATATAATATATGATATATGATATATAATAAACATGCATGGAAAAGGCACATGGCTCTCAAATTTAAGACGAGACCAAGGACTGCTCAAGTCCTGGTTCTTATCTGTCGTCAAATTCTATGTTTCTTTATCTATTTTCTTTTAAGTTCCGCAAAACCCCTCCACTTCTCTCGACAACCTGAAGTTAAAGCCAGCTTTGAGAGCATCCATCATTTTAGTAATAAAAAAGTATAACCTCAAAATGTCAAGTAGCCAAAAAAGCGGTTGCGTTATGTAGCTGGTGGGGGAACCAGCACCACAATTTATACGTAAACTTACCACAATAATTTTTTTTTTTTGCTTATTTTAATTAAACGTCAGCAATTAACACAATATTCCCTATATCTATATTAATTCATTGAATTGCAGATACATAAAATACACAATCTTGAATTCCAAATGTTCCAATTATAAACACAGTGTTAAATGAAGAGTTTATAAGATCACAGACAAATTAAGAGTATGTAGCCAGCGTGAGTTAATATGGTTATATATATACAATTAAAAACATCTGCAAAGTGCCGATTATGGGTAAAGGCGGAGGGGTGTAGGAGTTGGTTGGCGTCATATGGCTATAATGGGATATTAGTAATAACAGAGTTTTGAATGTCACATGTGTAAGTACTACTTACTTTAAATGGGTCATGGAAATGCCGCGCGTCTTAGATTTATTATGTCATTCACACGAAAGCTAAAAATAATGCCTTTATAATATACATTGTATCACGGTCACACAGAAAGAACAGAAAGAAGCATATAATGAACAGAAGCTGGGCATAAGCGAGATTCCTTGAGATATGTGGGTATTGTACCATGTGCCATGTTTTAAATATATATATATAGTATACGACCAAAAGTATGCAGACACCTGACCATCACACCTGTAAAAGCTTCTTGGACATCCCATTTTAAAGCCATGAGCATTAATATGGAGTTAGTCCCCCCTTTGTGACTATAACTCTCCATAATCTTGTGGAAGCCATTGTAGCCGCAACAGGGGGGGCCAACTTCATATTAATGTTTATTGTTTTGGAATGGGATGTCAAAAAAGTTCATATAGATGTGATGGTCAGGTGTCTACATACCTGTGGTCATATAGTATACCTCACTAAAGCTTTTCAGAGCAGCTTTGAATTCAATTTTAGTTTAAAAAATACCGGTCCTGGCTTTCTCTTGGTTTTCACCATTTTACTAATGAAAAGAAAATACCTAATTACACGGTAACATATTTACTGACTTAATAGCCTTTGGCTGTTTTTCTTACTAATTAATATAGTTCTACAACCCTAATCGCTAGAGAGGACATTATTTTGTAACTTGAAGAATTACTAAACTGATAGCTCTGACTAGATTTGTTAAGTAAATATTTGCCGATGCCGCATGTAAATTAGTGTTCAGACTGGAGTAATTATTTATCAGGCAGGCAAAATATTTTAAAACCCAAACTCATAGGTAAACAATGTTTACATTATGTACAGCTCTCCAGACACAGTTTTATAATTCTTTGGAATGTCATCATTATACTTGGGAAGTCTCCAGGTTTGACACAAAGTCTCCGAGTTAGTTACTCCTTTCTCAGGGAAGGGTAGCGATAATTGGCCACGCCTACTCCCCACCTACTTGTCGCTCACTTTTAAATTAATCCCGCCCCATATACGGGATATAAAAGCTCTCTGGGGCTAGCTCCACCAACATTTGAAGGTAGTGTCCCAGAAGAAAGAGAGCTCTGGATCCTGAGAAGTTTGACTATCATCGGTTTGTCCCATACCCTTTTGTCATTATTGGTAATATATTTGGAATGAACATTAAACAGAAAAAGTTGACATTCTTTGTACTACTTACATAGATATCATATAAAAGCTTAAAATATCCTAGCAACCAAATGAACTAAGAAAAAGAACAGGACATCTCTGAATCATAGAATAACCCAGTGGTTTCCAAATCTAGGACTCAAGAGTCACATCCCAGGAATTATGTGTTTCCTTCCATGAAAACAAGTCAATTAATGAATTTGTATTCAAATGCCTGTGCTTAGTGTCATGTAGGCTTCATCAGAGGCTGGATCCTTGGTCACATTCCCCTTTGGTTGAGCCCACCGGTACTGTGACTGAGGGGACTTAAGTGTTTCTCTTGGAGAGGTCATAGAACAGGCTGAGTACATGCAAAGTCCAAAAACTAAACCAAAGTCAAATAACAAAGAATCTAAAAGAGAAAAGGCATACCCAAAGCATTACTCAACAGGGCTCACAGCATGGACGAGAAACATAAAAAAGCAGGTTTAAGTAGAAATGCTGTACTTGACTAGGGCAGGAGTGGCCAAAGGCAAGTCAAACCATGGGAAAGTATCATACGTTGTAGTCCAGAGGAGGGAGACCAAGGGGTGTGCAGTAAGGCCTTGATACTGCATGTATTTGTCCTATAAATAATAGGCTTGTGTTTATTATTCATACGACAAAACACGATTTGGTCCAAGCAAAGTAGAACAATGACACTTTGTTGCAACATGTTGAATATTAGATAACACAAATAAGTGATATCTTGCCCAGGGCCAGCCTGTGCGACCTGTGTATAGGCACCTTCCAGGTGTGTGCTGGACTGCTAGCCGCTGGAGAATCTACCCCTAACCTGCCCAAAATAAACTGAGCATGAGTTCTGTTGATACAGCCTCTTGTTCACTGCTCCCATGCAATGCCTGCCAGCTATTGATCCTGGGCCCCGGGATATTATGCCGTATAAAGGGGAGAGATAGAGCGAAGGGGAGAGATAGGTAGAAAAGAGAGAGATAAAGAGAAAGAGGGAAAGTTATAGGTAAAGAGAAAGGGGGAGATATAACGTGAAATAGGAGGCGAGATAAAGAGAAATTTGATGTGTGAGATAAATAAAAAGAAGAGAGATAATGAGAAAGAAGGGGTAAAAGATAAAGAGGAGGTGAGATAAACAGAAAGAGTATGGATGGGGAAAAAGGTAAGGTAAAGAGAAAGAGGGGAGAGCTAAAGAGAAAGGGGGGACAGAAAGAGGAGGAGAGATAAAGAGATAAGAGAGATTAGATCAAGGAGAAAGGGGGTAAACCATTTTACCATTTGGGTTATCCAACAGCTGTTCTAAGCAGTAGCATCACAGGGCCCAGTTAATATGAATAGAATTATTGATGTAATACTTGATATTTTAGTGTGAACATATACACTGGATGGTGTTCTATGCTCATTTGGGGCCCTATCTGTTTTCAGTTCAGCAGAAGAACAATTATTTTATAGTAATTTTGTAGCTTTTGTCTTGTTTTTTTTTTTTTGGGGCAGTATCAATAAATGCTTAAAAAAAGTGTGAATGAATCTCTGGGTCTATATACTATATTGTAGCACTTATTGAATAATCAGGTAGTTTTAATCAGTTGTGCCAAAAGTGTTACAATTACATAAAAGGAACATCAAGTAAGTAAAAAAAGGTCTAAAAAAGGTACTATTTCTTCTATTTTGGAGGTAAAGAGAATTGTTTTGTGAATATCCACCGTCAGCAGTTTTTCTACAACCCTAATAATAATAATAATACATTTTCAAACACAAAAGATATTATAGAAATCTTGAAAGGGAAATGTAGAGAAATAAATTAGAGTCCAGGAGTTCTATAAATCCATTTCTTTAACCAAACCTTTGTTTTACACGCAGATGGTTCTTTATGAGAGTTCTAAAGTTAAGCTATTCACCAGTTCGAATGTTGAGTACCTAGAAGCATAAAGGGGCTGTATAATGCTTAGAAATGGTCATAAAATTGTGTGTATTTTTCTATTTTATGGATGATCTTCATTCAGATCCCATTAAAGTGATAGTAGTATTGATTTATTAAGTGGCTTATTCATAAAGCTCTTATAGAATGTGCTGACACAATAACTACAGCAGTGAGTGGTCCCTGAGTCCCGATGAGCTCTCATCCCACCCATGTCACCCTTATCTGGTGATCTAGCAGAGAGCTATATACCTATCTCCTTCGATTTCATTCCAATACCCCCATGCTAGCACACAAACTCTTACACATACAAATCCATGCTAACACATAGACAGACATACACAACCATGCTCACACACACATTCAAGGTCACATACACTTACACTGTCATGCTAACACACACTTGTACATACATTTTCATTCCAACATACATACACACACACTGCCTCCTTTACCCTCTCACTCACTTATCCCCCTTACTCCACTGACAGCTTTCACCTCGGGGTCACATAATTATCACACTATTTATCCCCATTTCAACTAGTACAGGGGCGTCCAACATGCGGCCCGCGGGACCTCGAGGTGCGGCCCGCGGGACCTCGAGGTGCGGCCCGCGGGACCTCGAGGTGCGGCCCGAGTGAGATTGGCAGCCAGGATCACACGAGCCCTGCTGCTTACTTGTGGGAGGGTCTATTGTCCTGCACAGAGGAAGCGGGAGGCCACCCCCCCTGCTGAAGTCTGTGAGCGGCATCGAGAGCTGTAGTGCAGGTAAGGTGGTGGGGGAGGGTGTTTGAATGAGTATGTGTGATTGTGGGAATGAATCTGTGAATTAATGAATTTGTGTGTGTGATAGCATGGATGTGTAAGTGCTGGAACCTAGGCATGATGGGACTGTGATTGCTGTGATTTCAGCCAGTACATGCTGAAACCTGGCTAGCCGCCCCCTTGTGTATTGATGCTGCCAGCAGTATGGGGTCTGCACTTACAGCCACCCTGTACCAGCATGTACTGGCAGGGCCGGCCCAAGGCAAAATGCCGCCTGGGGCGAATTTTAAAATGCCGCCCCCCCTCCCCTTATCTACCCTTCCTCTCCCTCCGTCCCTGCCGCCCCCCCACCCATTATCTACCCTTCCTCTCCTCCCCCCCTCGTACTTACCTTTCAGCAGTCCTGCGGCGAGTCTCCTTGTTCGGTCTCGGTGCCGGCTTGTAATGCTGAGCGCCGGCACCGAGACCGAACAGGAAGACTCGCCACAGAGGATGGAGAGAGAGGGGCGCCGAGCGGGTACTGACAGCTTGGTAAGCGAAAACCACTCGGGCCCCTTTCTCTTTCCGCTTTAAAAAAAAAAAGGGCTTGGGGCGGCAAAGTGCCGCCCCCTTCAAAAGTGCCGCCTGGAGCGGTTGCCCCACTCGGCTCCATTGTCAGGCCGGCCCTGTGTACTGGCTGACTTGGGAATGATAGGAGTGTGATTGCTAACAGCAATCTGCTAATAGCAATCACAGTCCCATCATGCATAGGTTCCAGCATTTACTGGTTGCCTGGGTATAAAAAGAGTGTGTTTGCTGTTAGCAATCACACTCCTATCATGCCAAGTCAGCCAGTACATGCTGAAACCTGGCTAGCTGCCCCCCTTGTGTATTGATGCTGCCAGCAGTATGGGGTCTGCACTTACAGCCACCCTTTACCTGCATGTACTGGCTGACTTGGGATGATAGGAGTGTGATTGCTAACAGCTAACAGCAATCTGCTAACAGCAGTCACAGTCCCATCATGCCTAGGTTCCAGCATTTACTGGTTGCCTGGGTATAAAAAGAGTGTGTTTGCTGTTAGCAATCACACTCCTATCATGCCAAGTCATATTGTTGATTTTTTTTGTGGTGTGTTAACGCACTAAAATTGGACACAAAATACAATAACTATTAATTTATATATGATTGTTGACAGCACTCCTATCATGCCCAGCCAACCAGTACATGCTGGAATCTGGGTATTGCTGTTAACAATCATAATATATAATTTTTTTTGTACAATTTTGGTGTGTAACTTACTTTTATTAAAAGTGTGGGATTTTTTTAATTATTTTTAAAGGTGTGGGGGGGTCATTTTCGGTTTCGTTTAAGTGAACCCTGAATTTTCGGTTTTGGTCCAGAATTTTAATTTTAGTGCATCCCTAAAATAAATAGAACTATTTTATTTTTACTTATCCAGAATCCTGAATTTGTAGTCACAAAACTTTCTAGGCCCAGAAATCAGTGAGAGGAAAAGTAAAGGTTTTGTGTCATTTACTTTATTTTAATCTGCATATCTTATTAAAGGCCATATTTTCTCACAGTGAAAAATGAGTGCGGCCCTCGGACGTATACAATTCTGATTAAGTGGCCCACTGCAGAAAAAACTTTGACACCCCTGAACTAGTAGGTATAATAGGGTAATAACTCTGATTGCCTCCCCCTAATACTAAGTTTAGGGTAATAATACTGATTACTCCCCCCAATACTAATACTGAGTCCTCTTATTATTAAAAATGTTAGTAGTATAAATTGTACAGTTAAACAATCAAATTACGGTAATTAATATTAAGATTTCCTTTTTTAGTGAAAACTCAACTCTGTACAGATCGCCAGTCGAGATGTTCGGTTAGTTCGGTTTTTGTATCTTAAATGTTAATTTACAATATTCAGGTTCTCAACGATAATCTGATTATTTTTCCATATTTCCATTAAAGTGCCTTTGACGAAGCAAAATATGTTATTTTAGAAATACAAAAGATGCTGTGACATCTCTTCAAACAGAACATTACGCTCATCCAATTGCCAGAATTGCATCAGTTCTCCCGATGCTCACTTCAAAAACGTGCTAATCCTCGGTAGCTGGGTGTTTGCTCCCAGGTTGCCTATCCTTTTTTCGGACGGTAAAAGAAGATTACTTTGCTTACCTATTAATTTGCCTTTGATGAAGCCTCACTTTTTGAAAACGGCTTAATCTTCAGTGTTAATCAATGTTCGCAGTTTAAAATCAAAGCTTTAATGAAATATTTCCATTTCCTGCAGAGCAATATGAAAAAGGGCTTACCGGGTCATCTTAAACATTTATGAAGT
Source organism: Sceloporus occidentalis (assembly GCA_023333645.1). Classification (NCBI taxonomy): domain Eukaryota; kingdom Metazoa; phylum Chordata; class Lepidosauria; order Squamata; family Phrynosomatidae; genus Sceloporus; species Sceloporus occidentalis. Next base: position 892,749 of record JALMGF010000151.1, read on the forward strand.
TTTCTTAATAGTTATTTTACTCAAAAATGCCAAAGCATTGTGATCTGGCACAAACTTTCCGACTCACAGTTCACAGCTTAGTGAACCAACCTCATTGATTCACTCAAGAGGGAAGCTGCAGTAGAGTAAGCAGCAGAGTTGTAGTTTCAAGTCCCTCAGCATCATATAGAGCCAACCCCTACTTCAGAGGTGGCCCTGTATAATGCATAGATCAATCAGTGTTACCTTGCCGGCGGTTCCGAGGCTTCCTCGAGCAGGGGAGCTGAGACGCAGCCCGCGTGTTCAGCTCCCTGCCCGTTCCGTTCACAGGAGACGCGGTGAGGTCCGTCCTGCCTCTAGACGTGCGCCCCCCCAAGGATCGAGTTATGGGGGGGCGCGTCTACGTCATGAGAGCCGTTCGCACATGCACGAACGGCTATCTCATGAATATTCATGCCGTGTCTTATTTTTTTTTTCTCCTCCCCCTAATTAAGGGGGTAGGAGGATCTAGGAGCAAGAGGGATATTTAAACCCTCAGTTTGCAGTTATCTTTTGCCTGTGATAGTGCCTTGTTTGCCTTCACTAGTGGTTTGAATCTATTTACGTATATTGGTTACCTGAATTCTGCTTGTACCTGACTACCCGTTGTTTGCCGCCTGCCCAGACCTTTGCTCGTGACCCCGACTATCCGATTGCCTGATCCCTGTATTTATCTCCGTGTTCCTGCATTATTGGGGATCCCTGGTTGCCGGTTCTTCTACCTGGAATCTACGTTGCTCTATATTGCGTAGCTTCTCATGACCGCTTGGGGCGCCTTTTCTTGTACTGCAGCGTGGATCCACTTCCTTACCAGCCGTTAGTGACAATCAGTGAGATGATTTTGTAAGAACGTTCAATGATTTAAGGATGCATTCTACCGGAGCAGCGAAGACCCTCTTTCAGAAGAATCTCACATGGGTTGACTCTTCATAATCCTTAATCACAAATGTCAAATTCTCATGAAAATTCTTGCCCAATTGTTAAATTGTGACTATAAAAATATCAGCAATAAATTATGATTATGTGTTTGGATTTTTGTTGCACTCCAGTTCTAAGAGGCAAGTGTGAGAGGCTACTACATCTCCGGGGAACCTGTTATCATTATTATCCTCCAGTTGGTAAGACTTGTTATTTCTGTGCTGATTACTTACACTGATGGGAAGACATTTTTTGTTCTCACTTTGTGATATTGGTGTTAGAGAACTGTCATTACTGTATCAAGCTATAGAAAGTCTGTCACATAGATACACTTAGCAACAAAATATTCTGTGTGTAGGTTGATGCAGTCCAGAGCTCAGGTGCTGAAGGCACCCTATTTATATGACAACTTCGGCAGCGTAGCTGGAATCGTGTCCGGCTATAGGATAAGGGACTCATATTAATGTGTAAGAAGTATACTTTGCCACTGAACACTAAATTCATGCTCACTGGTTAGATCTTTAGCTCCGAAACCAATGTCGAAACCAACAAGTACCTAATCAGAACTAAGCAAACCAGCGCACCCCCAATGAAGGGATTAAAAATGTTGACGTAAGTTCAACAATTCATTAATAAACCATGGAAGTAACCCTGTCTAGCTTTATGCAAATCAACAATTCTTAGTTGTAGGTCTTCTGAGATTTATTTGTTGTGAGGCATACTTCACATCAGCAGATGCTTTTTGAGAATAACAACCTCAAAATGTTTGAGTTTTTTTTTAATGTCAATGTAGTTCTAAAACACACCTCTAATGCTGTCTCATTTACTGGACTCCAGGATTGCTAACTCCTGACTCCAATTAGCTTTTGTTGAAGCCTAGGGGTTTACACACGTTTTCCAACCCACACTGTGAATGTTTAAATGATGTGGTACAATACCACAATTTGTGTATTATTAGTTAAAATAGATTTTTTTGTAAATTTTTGTCACTTAGATGAAGATCATATTTTAAGTCACATTCATACATAAATGAAGGTAAAAAGGGTTCACTTTTTCTTGCCACTGTATATAGTCTGACCTTTAAACTTATTTTTTAAGAGAAACTGCTGCGGAATGGTCCATGGTCCTACGTTTGTCACAACCAACTAGGCCCGGACTGGCCATCTGTCTCCAGTGGCAGACCAGGTGCTGGATTTGCCTGCCGAATGCTATGGTTTTTTGTTGCCCTAGTGTGCATTTCTAGACAATAGCGACACTTATGTCATCAAGTTTCTAAGCAGAGGCATGGATCTAGAATTAACCATAGTTAAACAACGTCGTGTATCATGGAAGCTCAGAGGCTCATATTTTCTCCCTTCGGCTCTTCAAATAACCAAACTGGCTGCTATGACAACAACATTACCTTGAGCAGCTTCCAAGTATCACCCAATGTGGTCACTTTCCTTGCTGAGCACCAGGATATGATGTAATATTTGGGAACCCTGCATGACATAGTCCCAGGTACCAAGTGCTATGGAAGCTTTGCCGACTAGACACAATCCTCCATAATGTAAATGAGCCTGTTGAGCAGCAGGGCACCAGAAGGCCTAATCACGCAGTATGGGCTGCCGCCACTGCCTACCTGACACTCTATTCCTAGAACGAGTCAGCCTAGGCCAGAATACATTGCTGTCTGGCAACCATTATGAAAGAGGCAAAGTCCTACAATAAGGAATAATGATTATAAAAAATAACAACAAGCTATTTCTGAACAAGGTATTAATTTATACAGTTTTATGAGTAGGTGGAACAGCACCTCTAACACTATGCCAAAATTGATTAACTCCCTTAATATAAATAAACTAATATAAACATTAAAAAAAATCCCTTCGCTCGTAATGTTCCGGTATCGCTCCAACCAAGGTTATTTTGTTCCCATAAAACACATAAAAAACTTGTTTATTAAAGAAATAAAAGCAAATACGTTGTTGCATTCCCTTAAAACAAGAGCGTAGCCGTAACATTACAACTGATCCTTGGGGACCGTGCGGCATCGTCACATCTCCTTAGTCATCCGATGTGTATAATAATTGATAGATTTTTATTACATTAAGGTGAATCCCGCAATGCGCTCATCACCTTTAGCTGCTGAAATGGTTAAAGCCGTTGTGGAGCAGAGCTGACAGAGCATGACTCGCTTCGCAGTAAACGGCATAGAACGTTCCGGGTTGAAATAGATTGCTTGTGTTCTCTGCGGAGGCAGTCTGACGAAAGGAAGCCCGGAATGTGCTTGTTTTCCACCACGATGCTGTTTAGTAACCCAAGAATCTAATGAGGTTTTGTTTTTTTTTCTCGTGGAAAATTAATTTAATTGCAAATCATTTTATGGGACATAAAACGGCTTATCCGAAAGAAACGTCGCATTTTAGCATCTCGATTAGAGCGTATTGCGACACCGCACGAGCAGACCTTTATTACGCGCAGGAATGAACAGAACTTTTCCAGATTTTAATTCGAGCGATCGATAATAGAATTATAGAATTATACCTTCGCCGATTCCACCCACTTGCACTGGTGACTCCCACCCAGCTGTCTCTCCAGGTTATTTCCCTTTTTAAGCCATGCAAACAAAACGACTGAGTGTTCTGGCGTGTTGAGCAAATAATATTAACCGGTTGTGACATTTTATTATTTTAGGCTTAATTTTATGCATAAAAAAAAAGAGCACAAAGGCAACAAATCTATGCAACCTGTTCCATTTTTGTCCTTGTGTTACACGGACATGCAATAGAATGAAAGGGTCGCTCCGATCATATACACTTGAATGCACTCCTATTGATTTGAATGAAGCGGCATGAAAATGGGGCAACGGAGGGTGTGGTGCGTGGCAGCTCTGGAGCTGCAGCTTCTCCTATATGAAAGTGCCTGATTGTATTTTTCTTTATTTCGTTTTTCTCCCTAGACGTAAAACTAAAACTTGACGTCGATGCATAAATAGTCCTGGACAATGATGCGTTTACTGTTGGGGCCGCCCTAGGACAGCAACCCCCAGTCCCCCTCCACCTCCGTGGTCGGCATTTCCAATGCAGTAAAAGAAACAAGGAGCTGGAATATGATGTCATATCCTGCTGCGATATATCATAAGGCATGCAGCAATTTATAATGAGGTTTATGGAGGTTGAGCTGAGCCATCATAGTGTAAATTAGGCCAGTTTGGGAGATTAAGGATCTCTCTTGTAACAGGCCCATTGTGTGTCAGGACACAGAGGGGGTTGATTGCCCAAGAGGTTTTCTCCAAGGGGAATGCTGCCCCCGAGGACCTGAAACCCCAGGCCAGGACACATCACAGGTGCTGGACATTAAGTGATGGTGGAAAAGCCCCTTCAAAGGGGCAAACAAACCATTATAGCCCCCTCCCAAAATTTCACTGTTTATGCAAATTATTACACAGCCTGGTTTAGCTTAGCCAGCATTTAAGGCCTAGTTAAAATTATATATGAATTTGTTCCACCTACCTGTGTTTATATTAACATTTTACCACATTGATCTATAGATGTTTTAGGTATTTAATTACTTATACGACCATGTCTTGTTCTGTAAACTATGACCACTATTATATATAGTATCAATTTATTTAAATGTTCTTTTACAGGTTTGTATTGGTTGGTCAGAGCTCAGTGTTGGTTCGCAAGTACTCTAAATGTGATTATTTTGTGTTTCCCCAAGAAAATAAAGGCAAAAAGTGGAAACGGTTGAGCCTGCATGCTACCATTTTAGAATTTTTGGGTACCCAAAGATCCGATGTTTGATCAAAAACCTTTTAATGATGCTGTTTGAAAATTCCAAAAAAAGAGGAAGTGCAAAGTAAATTGATATATTCATCACGATATGGGCTTGCTGTTGACCCAATTATTGTTGCCATTGAACTGATCATACACCGATCATGATAGATATCGTTATAAGAATTCTCTGAAATCTGGGGCACCAGATATGCAATATATTTCCAGACCAAGACAAACCCATGCGGAGCCAGCGGTGCCACAGAGCAAATTCTAGGGTGCCTTAGCGATATACATGGTTGGGTTTCCTGTGTCCACCTCGCCAACCGCTTATCACATATGTGCTTGGCACCAAAAGTGTGGCAATGTTGCACCAGCATCACTTTTTCTACACAATATCCCGCGTTCTCTCGATGATAGAATATTTAATCGGGTAGATTTCTGACCCCCCTTTAACATTTTTTTTAAATGCAGAAGATGTTCCATACCGCGAAGGACATTTACCTCCCAGCAGGCGACGTTTTACTGGTAAAAACCTTTTATCTTTATGGGAAACGGATACAAGGAGCCAAGGGTGTAAAGTGTTCCGCGAATACCTTTATTTTAACTGCACCATTGTTAAAAACCATTCTAAAGTCATCCATGAATATAATTCTTGATTATTCCCATGGAATAGTTAAGCATTAACGATGCAGAATGAAGAACTCATTTTACAGCTTGCCGGATCCCTGTTATTTTAATATTTCCATATTTTATATTAAAACATTTTTTAAAATAAGAATTAGCTGTGAAAAAATATAGATAATGTTGTCATTTGAAGTCAATTAGGATTGTAACTTTAATAGGAATCCCTTCAGGGTACTTTGGACTGGAAATTGTCCTTTTCGGGGGGTTTTTTAATGTGACTTTTTTTTTTATTATCAACCATAAATCACATATTTTCAATTAAAATGAATGTTATAAAAAGCCATCTGGTCTGGAGATCATTTGAATTCAAGGCTGTTCTAAAATCTTGAACCCTGGAGATTTGTCTTTAAAGAAGGTGTCTGGAGTCGTTCTGTAGTTTTCAGGATCCCAAGAAATTCCATTCTGAAATCACCAAAATCACCCAAATCCGCTCAGCCAAAGTTACCAAAATGAGTCTGCCTACAGTTCAGTTGAAGTGTCACACCATTTTTATCAGTATTTTTGCTACAATTACACCCCTTCTAATGTAGACATTCTATATTTTGGACAATTTACCAGTACTGTCCATAACCAGGGGTAGGCAGCAACATTTTTTGGGGAAGGACGTTTAACTAAATGCCCTAACAAGCCTTGTCATGGACGCTGCCTGGTATGCCTGCCCGTCTGCAACCAGAGTTAACTTTACGTGACATTGATCATTGTATATAATCGGACAGGGCTCTTAAATCTGAAGAACTTCATAGGACTCTACACGGGGCACTGAATTAAGGACTCAAAAAAACAATCTTGAGTCATATCTTCCCTGGTACCATGCAAAGAACCCCATATATCAGTGCTAGTATCCGAGGTTGCCCATCGGCCTGCCACGTTTTCTTTATTTGATTACTGTGTCCATCCGTGGCATCTAATATAAAGTATCAGTAAGAACATGAAGCATCTCTGTTATATAAAACTTGGAGAAAAGTTAAAAAAAAATCAAATGAAACAAAAAATAGGGAGTATTAGGGGTATTACCCCTGTTTTACGAAAACAAGTAAATAAAGGCATTAAGGGTGTTAGATAGCAACTGCCCAATTAATAGAAAAAAAGTCCAGTAATAACATCTGATTGAAGATAAGTAAACTATATCCATGTGGAACGGTTTGTCCATCTGCTATGGAAAGAAGTCTTATTACCTCCCTGTTCATTCCTCCACATTACATTTTATTTGGAGAACGCCGGCAGATCCCATCGTGCTTCTAGAAGAAGGAATTGAAAACTTAACAACATTAAAATTGGTGCTATACAAAAGCGAAAAGAACATTAACAGACATTATGATATACTGACAAGAGAGATTACAATTTATTACGCGGTTGAAGGGGAATTAGAAGGTGAGGGAATTCTAGGGTGAGGATGAGTTGATTGTAGTGAAGGTCAAATAAGGGCATCCAGAGCCGGCCTTAGGTGTTCTGGCGCCCTGTGCGGACTACTCCTCTGGCGCCCCCCCATCCCAAAAAAAGAAAGGAATAAAAACTTGTAACAAAACCCCAATCACTATATACTACGCCAAACATTGATGTGGTCTAGGCCTACCACTTAATTGTCTGGCTTAGTAGTAGGGATGCACCGAAACGAATTCTGGACTGAAACCGAAAGTGCAGCATTTACCTGGCCAAAACCGAATATGATCCCCCCAACACCATAAAAAAATCTAACACTTTTATTTAAAGTAAGTAACACACCAAAATAGGAGAAAACAATTAAATAATATTATATATATATATATATATATATATAAAGTCCAAAAATAGTTACCGGCACTCCAGGGACTTTCCAAATAACCACACAAACAACTTCGGCTTTCAAGTCTATATATATCATATAAATATATGATTAACAGCAATCACATTCCTATCATGCCCAGGCATACCCAGATTCCAGGATTTACTCGCAGACTTGGCATGATAGGAGTATGATTGCCCTATCTACCCCTTCTCACTCTCTTCTGCCGTATCTACCCCTTCTCACTCCCTTCTCCCTATCTACCCCCTTTCCCCTGTCTCACTCCCTTCTCCCTATATACGCCCTCCTAACTATCTACCCTTTCCCTCTTTGAAGTTCACTTACCTTTCAGGAGTCCTGCGGTGGGGGTGCAAGGCCTCTGCCTCCCAGCTCTGCCACTGTATGGAACAGTATAGAGTGATGGGAGTTATGATGTACTTTTAGAGCATAATTAGATCATGAAAAAGACATTGGAAATGGTACAGCATAACACCCATCACTCTCACACACTTACCAATCCACACATATACTAATCCACATGCATACCAATCCACACGTATACCAATCCACACGTATACCAATCCACAAATATATACCAATCCACACTTACCAATCCACACACATACCAATGCACACATACTAATCCACACATATATACCAATCCACACACATACCAATCCAGACGTATACCAATCCACACGTATACCAATCCACACGTATACCAATCCACACGTATATACCAATCCACACATATATACCAATCCACACTTACCAATCCACACACATACCAATCCACACATACTAATCCACACATATATACCAATCCACACACATACCAATCCAGACGTATACCAATCCACACGTATACCAATCCACACATATATACCAATCCACACATATAGACTAATCCACACATATATATACACTAATCCACACATATATACACTAATCCACACATATATACACTAATCCACACACATACCAATCCACTCTCACTGAATGCTTTCCTACCTTTCCTCTTTTCTCCTTACAGCTCCTTTTCCTCCTCTTCGTTCTTCTTCTTCAGTTCTTCTGTCTTCTTCCGGGTCAGAGGGCACGGACAGCGGTGGGCGCGGCTTCAGTGCTGTGCGCCGGGATCTGACAACAAACCCCGGCGCACAGCAGCTGTTGCCGCGCGGATCACAACGGAGCGGTATCGGAGGTCTTTAACAGACCTCCGGCTCCCTTGAGTGATGTTAAGCCGGGTTCAAGGGAGATCCTTGAACCGGCTTAACATCACTCAAGGGAGCCGGAGGTCTGTTAAAGACCTCCGATACCGCTCCCTTGCGAGCCTGCTCCTCCAGCGGCGGACATTACTGTCCGTCTCTGGAGGGGTGCCGGGTGCCCCCCTGATGAGCGGCACCGGGTGCCGCTCGCCCCCCCCCCGCCGCTAGGTACGCTGCTGGCGGCAGCGGTACGCTACGGTGGCGGCGGCGCCCCCTGGAGTGTGGCGCCCTGTGCGGTCGCACAGGTCACACACCCCAAAGGCCGGCCCTGAGGGCATCATGCCGTCCGAAACTCGCTCTATGTGGACTCTATCCAACCTAGTCCGCCACACAATCTCTAAAAGGAACTGTATAGAAAAGAGAATCCACCGGTTAGGGATGGAACGCTGCTTATAAGAGAAAAAATCTTTCTTCACTCTGAAACGGCAATCTAATTCCTCGCTGGATCAGCAAGCTATAACATGCCCTTACAACCCATCAGATCCCTGTGTGTTATTCATTGCTAAAAAAACCCCAACTCGTCCAGCCCATATTTAAATGCATGAAATGCAACCTGTGTAGGTAATGAATTCCACATCTTTATATTTCTTAATATAAAGAACTCTTCTCTTTGAATGCCGAGAAACCTAAATTCATGTCCGACCGTCCATCAAGGAAGCGCCTCGACACATCTCAATAATTTGGCTACCTGCTTCATGGAAACTGGTTAGTGGGAATATAGCCCAGTTACATGGGATCAATAAAAGTTTATCCAATTAGTCCATCACAATGTCGTTTCAAATAGTCAGATTCATGTATTGAAACAGTTTCTCTCCCTCTCTCTCTCTCTCTCTCTCTTTCTTTCTTTCATTTTGTTTTTGAGTGGATGATTTTTGCTGATGAGGCTTCCCATAGCCACAATATTTATGTTCAAAGGCTTTCCACAAGATTTTGGGGAGTTTCTGTGGGAATTTTTGTCCATTCATCCAGTAGAGTTTGTGAGGTCAGGCGCTGATGTTGGACGAGACGTCCGGCTCGCAATCTCCATTCCAGTTTATCCCAAAGGTTTGATGGGGTTGAGGTCAGGGCTCTGTGCATCCGGTCAAGTTCTTCCACACCAAACTCATCCAACCATGTCTTTACAACCTGTCTGACATCAGTGCCTAACCTCACAAATGCTCTACTGGATGAATGGGCACAAATTCCCACAGAAACTCCCAAAATTAATGTCTATGTAGTTGCGATGTTAGAAAAATCCCTGTTGGCATAATGATCGGTGTCCCAATACTTTTGTCCATATAGTGTATATTGAATGGATAAATTAGATAAAGAGTTTGTTTGTCATATCCTTATTGTATAACATTATATTACATTGTGATTAAACAGGAACATCTTAAATGTAAAACAAGAAATCCCCTTTTAACGCGTTGCATGAAATTTAATTTTGCTCAAATTGATCTTAAAACGATTAAATCCTTCCATTTAGGGAGAAAAAAACCTGAATTCATTCATAACATAGACTACTAGGATTGCAGATGTTTAAGAGAACACAAAATATACGTATTGCTGAATTCATTATATTTTTATAAGATACGGTCTCTTGTACGCCCGACACTGTAGAACATTAAAGCGGAATCTGGATCCTCACATAATCACCCTTTAAGACATAAAACAGCAGGTGGCAAACAAAGAGCAGAATCAACAGCAATTTTAACATGAAACATAGTGGAAAATTACTGTACATTCACACTGAACGCTTTATATTCTTTTGTTGAAACATAATAACGTGAAAATAAAACTAACTCAATATTAGTGAATCTCAGCAAAGCAGAAAATAAAATGCGTTACGGGCTGGAAGCATGAATAATTCACATTACTATGATCTAAAGATCACATTCAATGGGGTATGTCATGTCCTCGGTGGCCTTTGGTATAACATTAGTACAAGTGGTACGACACTAACAAGGTTAGCGATTTTGGTTAAATGGGGTAAGACTATATAGATGTTAAAGGGGAACATTCCTATGGAATTAACCTGCTGAAAGGACACGTAGGTCAAGCTACCCCCCCGAAGAGGAGCATATTGCCATCTATGATAGGGCCGTCATAAATGGGCTTCATCAGTGGCAGCGGGCTAAAGGAGCTGACCCCCCCAGGTGTTTTGGTTGGCAACCATAAACAGGGCCGGCCCAAGGCAAAATGCCTGGGGCGAATTTTAAAATGCCGCCCCCCCCTTATCTACCCTTCCTCTCCCTCCGTCCCTGCCGCCCCCCCATTATCTACCCTTCCCCCCCCTTGTACTTACCTTTCAGCAGTCCTGCGGCGAGTCTCCCTGTTCGGTCTCGGTGCCGGCTATGAGGAAATCTTCCGGCACTCAGCATTACAAGCCGGCAGCGAGACCGAACAGGGAGACTCGCCGCAGAGGAGAGAGAGAGGGGCGCCGAGTGGGTACCGACAGCTTGGTAAGCGAAAACCACTCGGCGCCCCTTTCTCTCTTTCGCTTTTTTTAAAAAAAAGAAAGAGCTTGGGGCGGCAAAGTGCCGCCCCTTCAAAAGTGCCGCCTGGAGCGGTTGCCCCACTTGGCTCCATTGTCGGGCCGGCCCTGACCATAAATGGATACTCTGGAGGTTTCTCTAGACTATGAGGGGCACGGCACAATAGAGGGAGCCACGAGCAACAGCGTGATGTAAAGCAAGGTCATGTGAGCCCATGCAATCAGTGGCAATATATGATAAGGATTGGTGGGGTCAGGTAACACAAGGTCACTTGACGCCTCGCTATGAGCTGAGCAGAGTGACAGAAGAAGTAGAGCCATGAGTGACGAGGTTAATAAAAAATCAGGTTGATTCTGTCAAATATGAATGTATAGACTGGGGCAAGAAAGCAGGTAAGTAGACTTTTTTTTAAATCTATACTCTTCATTGTTTTCTTAAGACTCCAAAAAACCTTTATTGCCACTTTAAGTAATCCTTACATTTCCATCCCCAGTATTTCCTGCATGATGGACCCCTATATTAAGCTATGACCGAGGCCTGAGGAATTAAAGGACAACCCTTGAGTCTTTTAGCTCCACCACAATTTACAGCCATGCGTAAACCAGAATGTGGTAGACTTTCCATGTGTTCATTTAAATTACATGTAAAGTTTTACGTTTTTGGAGTCCTGGAAATAAAAGATCGTTCCTAAGAATGGCAGAATTTCCAGCAGGCGCACCGTGGATGTTCCACTGGGAAAAGGTCATCACATTTAGTTTCCATTAAAATGGACCAGAATATTTCTGTCCAATTCTATGTATTGGTAAACTAAACAGGTCAGGTGTGGACAACATAAATTGGGTTTGAGACAGGGTTTTAAAACCAAACCTTTTCTGGCCAACTTAACCCTTTCTTTTTCACATTAGCCTCATTCATGGCAGGACTGCTTATCTTTTGCCTGTGGAAAGGTCAGACAAAATGGCACACAGGGCCGGCCTTAAATTAAAACATCGGGGTTTGGTTTTTTTTAACTTTATTTAACATCCTCCATGTTAAAAACAAAAAAAAGTTTTCATTTAAGTCCCGGGCAGGGGCTCGGCGCCCCTCACTCTCCGTGACTACGTCGCAGTGCCAGGGTTTCATGCTGAGCGCCGGAATTATTCTGGCGCTCAGCTGTGAAGCGCGCACCGCGGCAGAGCGGGAAGACAGACGCCTCCGGCTCCCACCGCAGGACTCCGGCAACAAGGTAAGTAAGGATAGGGAGATGGGGTAGATAGTTAGAAGGGGCAGAAGGGGGAAGGCAGTGAGAAGGGGCAGGGGGGGTAGATAGTGAGAAGGGGCAGAGGGGGGAAGGCAGTGAGAAAGGGCAGAGGGGGGAAGGCAGTGAGAAGGGGCAGAGGGGGGAGATTTTTTTCCTTTTTTTGGGATGGGGGGTGCCAGAGGAGTAGTCCGCACAGAACACTTAAGGCCGGCTCTGATTGGCACAATCTAGTAATACAAAAATCTGAGCTATATGGAACACACAATCATCAAATATAGAACACTTAAAGGATCCAGCCAAGGATGCTGCCTAAATACCCTGTTAATCTACATCCCAGTGGCTATATGTGGTACTGCAAGTAAAACTAAAAAAAACCACATAACTATTAGTGACAAAGGAGCTTCAAATTGTTTATGGCCAGGGTCAGTGATGTATTGTGGCCAAGGCTCGATGGGCCAGTTAAATCTCCCCAAATGGACCATTTACACTATGGAGGACTGTACACAGCCTCTGTAGGATGCAGTAAAAGGCGCTGCATATCTCTTAGACATCATATCCCTGTTCTCTATAGTGAGGATGGTAGCCATGGAGAGCCTAGTGTGGTGCAAAAGGTAAATAGTCCTCTACCCAGGGTCCAAGCAATGCCTTCGGACCCAACTGCCTAGTAGGATATAGGAAGTATCTCCTCCGATCTTCTGGCTGCTCAGTAAACGTCTATTTTATGTTTAGTTTCTTTCTTTTAATTTGTACTGTAATGGCTTCCAGACGTAGTTTTACTGCTCCCTTAGCCACGTAATGAAAAGCAAACGATACTGGCATCTTTGCCAATAAAACTAATCAGATGCCTACGATTACCATAGAACCTTCCAAACATTCATGTATTAGATGTTAGTCACTTTGGAACTCTACATGTAGAACAGAAATAAGGAATGGACAGAAATGATTTGCTTACAGTATATGATGTGTCTGGAACTTGCTGATAATATGATAAGCCCAGCTATACTAGCAAAGGATATCTCAAAATAGGGAACCTAGGGGATTTATAATAGAAATGCTTCATTATGTATGCAGATACAAAGTGATATCTGATAATGAAGATTGCAAACATTCATTCGCAGTTGCCTCTGAATACAAATGTCTAGTTATAATTCCACAGGCATCTCTGGGGATGCTGAAAAAGCTTCAAAATCCGCAGCAAGGCCTAGAAAAGTTATCATCTCATGGAAAATGATCCATTTACTCCAGTTTGGACAACAAGGTCCCCTCCGTGGCCCTTTTTTCCCAGCCCTAAACCACAAAGTTGTCATCTCCACACAATTTAAAATTAATCATAATTTGTCCTTTACCGGAGTCGGCATGTTCGGTGATTTGGTAACAGAGAGTATATTTTTTGTTTATTTTCATTGTGCGTGATTGATCTGATATGAAAAGCTGAAGGGTTTTCTCTACGGTCTGAAAAGTGATTTATCAGTAGGATGAGATTCTTTCATTTAATCGGAGTGATTTATCTTTAGAGGAAATGTAGGTTTTTTTTGAAAAAGACTTTACTACTAATGGGGGATAAACTTTTTGGATGACTATAGGATTAGCTGTTGGACACAGATCCGGAATTTAGACTATATAGAGACCTAAACATTTTGTAAGTGTTGCCTTTTTTGGGGGGGTGGAATGTGGGCATAGAAGACTTTTAAGGGGTTGAAGCGAGAGAATGAAAACTAATTGTTCATCTAGTTAATCTAGTTCTCACACCCAAACTAAATATCTCCACAACAATTAGTCATTTAAACATGAGAAGGGCGAGCTATAGGTAGGTCTGATAGATGAATTTAGGTTTGTTGAAAGCTCTAAAGGCAGAGGGCTTTTAATTCTTCCATATGGTGCGTATAAAAGTTACTACAACATATAGAGAGTTTTACGCTCTATTGATTACAGCCAGCTTTATCTTACAGAGAAAATTTACCAATAAACTACTCTCTCCCTTACTGTGTTTAATGCTGAAATAAAACTTGTGTTTACAATGAACTGCTACAGTACCCGACATGCCTATAATCACCCTTAAGATAAATGCTACAATATAAAAAGCCTGTTCGTAAAGATGGTGGGATATTTATACACAGAACCAACCTGCTTTTAATTCGCTTTTGTCATTGAACTCTTTCTTTTTCAGCCAACTCATCTCATTCATTTACCTTTAAGTTTGTTCTGTCACACTTTTGTTCCTAGTTTAATTACATGCATAGAATTTTCATTCTAGTATTTGGTGGAATAAAGTAAATTTTCAGACAAAATCTGTATGCTTCATCCTTCAATATGCTTACTTGCCTTTAGGAGAAGCTGCAGCTCCAGTGTGTTAGCAGAATGCCTTGAAAAAGCCATTCAGAGGCAGGAAAGCCGGAAAAGCAAAAAAAAAGAAGTAATTTTTAAGAAGTCAATTTGATAAACAATATTAATTGACGCATGTGGCATAGTATTGTCAAGCTAACAAAAAAAGTTTTCTCTTATGATGTCATAAATAACGTTAGCCGCACCAGTACTACAGCAGCTATAGTAAGTGAAACCTATATTTTACTCTCTGATTCACTTATATAATATATAATGCGCTTCATGAGCATTATTCTGATCGATACCGTGGAATAGGATATGTGACATTTAAAATCATTTTCTTTTCCACATTGAAAATAATATATGTAGATGAACGTCTGGCAGTAACTATATAGCTTTAAATGTCAGTCTGGTACTCTGTAGACACTGAGATTCATAAATTCTGATTAAAAGGAAAATATTACTTATTGGAACAGTTTGATTGATATTGCGTGTAAGGTTAATAATTTCTGTAGGTTTTATTCTTACAATATCTGTAAATAATTCAAATAATCAGGTCTGTAATATTGATCCCCTGTGCGTTCTTGCCTTTGCTTCATACATTAAGGTCAGGTTGTAATTGTAAAGAAGATATATTTATTATTCCGATAAAATATCTCGTAACATTGTATTTACCAAGGGTAACATTTGAGGGCAACACTGAATTAATCTTCGAACCAGAAGGCACAGTGTGGAATTTTAATAATAAGGTATGAAGCAGTCAGCTCACCATGGCTTCAGACTTTTTATTACTGTAATTATTATGTGAAAAAACATTTTTGAAATAAAGCAGATATATTGCAGAATTTTAAAAGCATCATACCAACATTTAATGAAAAAAAATCTTAAAAAAACCTTTAAAAATCTTAAATAACTTTAAATTAACAATCTTTTACTAATAGTTTTACTCTTAATATATTGTTTATGTAGCTCTATATTTTAAATAAATAAAAAAATAATAAAAAATGACTATTTTTTATTTTATCAATAAAGCGACAACTGGCTCCATAGCATTTTACAATGTTTATTTTCTTAGACTTTTTTTTATTGAAATCTAGGGAAATTAGAGTGCTTCATATTCTGCTGAATTAAAAATTAAGAATTTATCCGTACGCATGACAGGCTTTCTTTAATAATAATAATAATTATTATTATTATAATACTAATAATAAAGTATGTCATATATAATTATATATATATATATATAAATGAGAAAATACAATAAGGTAAATATACAATAATAATAACACACATTAAGATTTGAATAGAAATTTAAATTGTTTCTCAAATTTAAAGCCTCCGGTGATCCTCTGTGTTATCTTTGCTCTGTGACTAGTGTCATAGGACATAGAGACCTTTACAGGTTGTTTTGGTGTCCCAATACTGGTTGGCAGGCTTAGATCATCCTTGCTTTTAAACGGTATCTGTTATTATATTATGCATTCCTTATATGTTTATGCCCGAAGTCAACCGAGCTAAAGTTTTTAGATCCTTCTGGTAAAACAATTAGTTTGATCTCATTCTGGTGGTTTTGTTTTAACCCGTTTTGCTCCAAGCCATATAAAGAATATGACCAAAAGTATGTGGGCACCTAACCATTACACCTATGAACATTAATATGAAGTTTGTCCCCCCTTTGTGGTTATAACAGCTTCCACTCTACTGGGAAGGCTTTCTACAAGATTTTGGGGAGTTTCTGTGGGATTTTTGGCCCATTCATCCAGTAGAGCGTTTGTGAGGTTAGGCGCTGATGTTCCAGTTCATCCCAAAGGTGTTCGATGGGGTTGAGGCCAGGGCTCTGTGCAGCCGGTCATGTCTTTATGGACTTGGTTTGTGCGCTGGGCACAGTCACGCTGGAATAGAAAAGGGTCTTCCCCAAACTGTTCCCCCACAAAGTTGGAAGCAGAGCATTGTCCAAAATGTCTTTGTATGCTGAAGAATTAACATTAACCCTTCCTTGGAACTAAGGGACAAAACCCCTGTAAAACAGCCCAGACGATTATCCCCCCCTCCAACAAATGTTACAGCAGGCACTGTGTATTCCGGTAGTTATCGTTCTCCTGACATCCGCCAAATGCAGATTCCTCCATCAGACTTCCAGATAGTGAAGCGTGATTCATAACTCCAGGAAACACGTCTCAGAGTGCTCCAGAGTCCAGTGGCGGTGGCTTTACAGGACTCCAGGAGATGCTTGGCATTGAGCACAGTGATCTTCAGCTTCTGTGCAGCTTCTCGGCCATGGATCACTGTGCATTTCAGCACTCGGCAGCCCCGCTCTATGAGTGTGAGTGGTCTACCTCTTTCTGGCTGAGTTGTTGTTACTCCTAGATGCTTCCACTTCACAATAATAGCATTTACAGTGGACCGGGGCAGATCTAGCAGGGCATATATTTTACAAATTGACTTGTGGCATCCTATGACAGCGCCATGCTCATTGAGCTCTTCAGTACGACCCGTTCTACTGCCGGTGTTTGTCTATGGAGACGGTTGCCTATGGGCTTGATTTAATACACGTTAGCAATGAGTGCGGCTGAAACATCTAAACGCAATAATTAGAAAGGCGTCCACATATTTTTGGTCATATTGTTTATATTTTGTTCCAAGTGACCATATTGTTTGCGTGATTATGGTCACAAGAATGGAGAAAATACATTATTTTGTGTGTATATTGTAACAAGGTGCGGGGTGTTGTCGTGGAAGGGGTATACATTCCCCCCTCGATTTTGCAGGGTTTTATACGACATATAGGGCAGGCTGGTGCTCCACCCCGCAGTTTACATGCCCCTGGACTGACACGGGTTCCAGGCCGGGAGTTTAAGCTGACTCCAATGCACTGGTCAGCTGCAAGTAATTAGCTGCACTGACTGCAGTAAAGCCTGACCTGTTGGACAGAGGGGGAGAGAGAGTTTGTTTGGAAGCAGCAGAGCTTGCTATGCACAAAAGAGACCATCAAAGAGGTTGGTGGGATTATGTTTTGTTTTAGTTTAGACCCTTAGTAGTGAGGGAGTTATATGTTAGTAAGCGCTCAGACGAGCTAGGCTTTTGTTTGTAGGGAATTTGTGTTCTATGTAATCCTGTAAATAACTTCATACGTGGACTACAAATAAATCGTGGGTGATTACCTAACTGAGATGTGGCGTTAATACCCTAGAGGACCGTGCTGTTTGGTACCCTGTGTGGGTGCAGGATCACAATATATATATATATATATATATATATATATATATATACATAAAATGGTAAATGAGTTATCTGCACTGATTTTTATACAGTATATAATACAATACTAATTGGTCTGTAAGAATACATACTGGATTTATAAAATGTTCTGTTCAGAATGTACATCACTGCCATGTCTCTACGATGAACCAAAAGCTAAATCCAATTTACATGAAGCATGCCATCAATCCTACTGAGTTCTCCTAAGTGTCATCAGCATACGATTCTCCGAGAACCGGTATATTTACATATAAATACATAGCGGTATTCTGCTTTACCGCTAGAATGAAGTATCGTTTCTGTAAGAAGAAGCCCTTTCTCATTTCTAAGTATCATACCGCGTGTCCTTCAGGAAATGTAAGCACTTCTGTAAATGCTTTTATAACCTGTCCTTTCTCCGGTACCTGGTATCGCTTCAGACTGTCAATTTATCTGAAGAATAACAATGTTTATAAGTTCTTGATTGATTCTTGTGTTATTTTTCAGGAGAAAAAATAAATAAAAGCAAAATCCGGAATGTCTATTGTGTAATATAATATTTATATACTGTCATTTAGTTTAGTTTTTGGTTTATTTGGTTTTTTTTTTTGAAAATACAATACCAACATTCCCGTATATTTTATCATCTAAAATGCAAACAGAATTTTTTTTTTAATCCAGTAATATTTATTATTAAATTAAAATGTCTTATGAAAGCGCACGTGGAAGACGGGCCGAGTGGTTCTTATCTGGTGCAGTTAAGTTCTGGGTGAGCGTCAACTCTCTCAATCCCAGATGTCACCGCTGATCTGGTAGAATGGAGCTCAACCGGATGCCATCTGACTCCAGAGATTACTCAAAAGGCAATCAAGCTGGAAAAGGGCAAAACCACCTCATATCTGAAAGGATACATGCTGCCCAGGTCTACAGAACAGCATGAACAAAAAAAAAAGGAAGATATATCTTTGGCCAATTATGGAAATTAGAGGTCCCTTTGGGATGAACTCTGGTTTATCGGCCCTCAAGGTATGAAGGTGCATCCAGCTCCCTTAATTTAACCCCTGACTTTCTCCTCCAGGGTATATGCTATTGAAAGTGATGGCCCATCTGTGTACCCCAACGGCCACCCACCCAGGCCATACAGTGTCCTAGGTGCCAGCCTTTTTATGCCTATCCATGTGCAACAATGAGCCTGGCCCCACAGACCCTGAGGCTCAGGGTTCTTGCCCCAATCTCAGGGTAAAAGGGCAAATTTCAGAATCACGCAGTCTAAAGCTGACTCCTTCCTATTCTACACGGCTGTGATCACATATTAGACTCCCAGTTGCTGCTTTTGCTATTATTATTATTTTTATTATTATCTTTTATTTATATAGCGCCAACAGTTTACGCAGCGCTTAATACAATACATATATTCAAGGGTTATGACAAGACGAGAATTGACAGACTAAGGCAAACAGATACATTAGGTGGAGAGAGCCCAGCTCGCAAGCTTACAATCTTGAGACCGTATGTTATGGATGAGATCCCTGCTTGAATGCAGGTGACTCAAGGTGAGAATGCAATACGCTAAAGAGCCAGGAAAGATCTAGTCAGAGGGAAGCTGTCTGTATGCTGCCTGATGGTAAAGTAGAAGGACTGGTTAGCCAGACACAGGATATACAGTATGTATTTACCTGCACCCGAGCACAATACCTTACCTAAGAGCCCCAACACGTGCGCCACCGGGGGAGGCCGGTTGGAAGGAGCTTCCATGAGACTGAGATGCCAGAGACTGTTCACATAAAAGTGTTAGCTTTTGCAGAACTACATTATTATTGTTTTATCATGTAATACATGCGCATATTATTCCCTTTTCAGTTGTATTGAGCTGGTTAGGGAAGATTATCGTTATTATTTATTGTTTTATATAGTGCCATCATATTCCGGATGTAACATAACATAACATGAGGAGGGCCCTGCATAACCATAGGTTTCTAGCCAGGTGGAGGCTCTGCCGACGACGCAGATACCCCAATATCTCCCGGAGGCTCACCAAAGCAGTAACTGTGGAGATGGCTGGTAAGTGCTTCTCATCCAAGCAGGAACAAAAATAATAATTTAAGTGACAATACCGTATGCAAGTTAAAGGTTGTCCATATTGGGTGTTTTCTCAAAGCCTACATTCCATCTCTGGAATCCTGGAAGATCATACAAACTTCAAATTAGGACATGACAACATAAGTCCAGCGTTAGGTGATACTTAAATTGATTTAACAAAGAGAGAAGTTTATTTCAGAGAAATGTCTAACACTTAAGGACCAGTGACTTATATGTAATATAAAGACGGTTCTTATCTGCTGCCCATTTCTATATTTCTATTAAATAGACATTTTCTAGTAGTATCCCTTTAAATAATTAGGGATATTGCTTTTTTTTTTTTTTTACCTAAGTATTGAAGAAATGACGCTTTATATTCATCGTTATTTGCACAAAAAGTACTCCTGCCTTGTTTTTTCTCTCTGTACTTTTTTTCAGTTTTATGGATTTTATAAATAATGAATCCTTTATCTCCTTGGTGCAAGCGGCATAATACAAATAAAAATCTAATCACCAGCATGCCTGTACCCGGAGGTATACGGATACGGATATTTTGCAGCTGTGCATTATTTAGATTTTAGCGTGCCGCTCTATGAGATCACAGAATGGATTATTATTACTGCGTTATAATAACTCATCAGTGACATCAATAAACAGAATATTATTGGTCGCATATACCTGTATGTTCATTTGTATGTAAAAAAATACAGGTTTTTTACCTCTTTCACCTGACGGGAAGCCTCACTATTATAATTGGGGTAGATGGCATGTTGGCAACGTCTTCCTCTTTGCCCCAGAGGAATCACAGCCAGGAAAACAAGACCTTAAAAGAGGATAAAGAGGAATGTATCCGCGTGGGCATAGGAATAACTCATGCCCGACATCAGCCTGCAGAAAGGAGACGTCATATCCAGGGTCGGCCCTACAATGGAGCGGAGGAGAGAGAGAGGGGCACCGAGTGGTTTTCGCTTACCCGCTCGGCGCCCCTCTCTCTCTCCTCTGCGGCGAGTTTCCCTGTTCGGTCTCTGTGCCGGCTTGTAATGCAGAGCGCCGGAAGTGACGTGAATTTCCGGCGCTCAGCATTACAAGCCGGCACCGTGGCAGCACAGGGAGACTCGCCGCAGGACTGTTTAAGGGTAAGTACCGGTGGGGGGCGGGTAGATAATGCCGCCCCCCCCTCGGCGGGGGGCGGCATTTTAAACTTCGCCCCAGGCGGCGTTAAGTCTTCAGCCGGCCCTGGTCATATCCACCTCCAGAAGTGCTGCCGGGAAGCTGAAGTGCGCCCCTCACCTTGTTGTGCCCGGGGCAGCTACCCCATTTTGCCCCATGGAGGTTATTGCCCTGCTGAGAAGCTTTGGGGTGCTGATTATAGTTTACCTTGCTAGATTTATTATGCCAAATATAGAACCATCTTAAATATATAAAAAAAACAAAAATGTGTGTTTTGTGTTCACTACAATGATTGAAATAACAAAGTAAGCCTTGAATGGGGCTCATTATACGGAAATCCCAAAACAAGCGCATAAACCTCAAAAGCCTGATAACTTAACCCGGTTTGAAAAAGCAGATCTGACAGCAGAGCGGCGGCCAACGTTAACATCATTAAAACCCTTCCCGGGGAAAGGTACAAGGCTGCCACCTGCTGGTGAGACTCCGCAATCACAGCAAGCAAAATAATACGAACGCAAGGCAAAGGGAATTATTTACTAAACGGAGAGTTAACGATTCAACCTCCTCACTTCACTATACATTACGAAGGGAGAATTCCAATGAGCTTCTGCTGCCGGAAGAACTTAACTGGCCCCGTATAATGCATAATTAAATGTATTTTTGAGTCCTTGCCCACTGTTGCATGCTCTCCCTCATTTGCTTATGCCTTGTAGTTTATACATAGCTTTACGCCCAGCACAGGGTTGTAGTAACTAAAGAATCTCCCCCATCCCCTCTCACCCCCACCTAATTCAAAACTGTTTGACGCCAGCCCCGCTCCGCATGGTCGACCAGCCCCGCCCCATGCAAGGCTAGCACCACCTACTCTGCTGACTAGTCCCACCCACTCACTAAGCCACTGCCCAAAGAGGGAACACTCCAGGTAGCCAACCCTGGTAAATTCCCGTGTATGGGCATCGGGTATGTTGGCCGCCGGTCTTCAGACCTCACTACCTAGGATTTTATTTATGCTGCATATTTAGCGTTTGTCGTTTTTCCCATAATTTCCATATTTTACAAATTATCGCCCGCGCTGACACTCCTTTCGTGCCCAATAATTTCCGTGGTAGGATTCCGTTACTCTGGAGCTTTAAACCGACCCACCATGGCTTCCACACCTTGATGAATTCCATCCATTAGCGCACATTTCCACATGGATGACCCACGGACGCCGACAGACGTCTTTGAGTTATTTTCGAGACCAACGAGCTTTGTGATCCAAATCTTTGTGCCAAAGTTAATTTATCGGTCACGGTTGATACGACAGCCGAGGAGCAGGAACCGTAATGAAAATCCATTACCCTCCATAAGCGCGGCGGAATTATATACATCTCGTTTATTTCTGTCCAATCAGCGGACACCGCCAACCAACACTCACGTCCACAGTCATTTCATGAAACGTCTGCTCACTGTACGGACACTCAATATACATTACATTAAACTCGCATATAAAAGAATATAATACGGTAGATTGTAATGTAGACGTTTTCTACGCGGTCCCTTTTGGTGATGTGTATTGGGCATTAACATTTAATTTCTGTTAGAAAAAAGTGAAAATTGAGATTATATAAAAATGGAGAAAACTGTTGACGCACCTGAAGACATATTGGTAGAGAAGGAGAAGAGCGCAAGGTTCAGGGGAAGGTGAGGGAGTGCTTGGATGAGGATGAGTTGACTGCAGTGAAGACAGTCGCTTGCGCGTAAATCTTGGGTGGGGGGAACGGAAGGTTTGTTTTAGAGAGCAGGTTGTAGGGGCCAGGAGGAGATCGCTTGCTTCTGTTCATAGTTGAGTTTTTATCGAGTGGTTAAAGTGCGGAATGGTAAAACGTGATTGCATTTGGAGTGTGTGGGGTAGACAGGGGGTGTTCAGAGTTAATTGACACGGTGAAAGGGAGGAGAAGGGCCAACAATGTGTCAGCGCTTCTTACAGTCCATAGGGTCTGACAAAACTAGAACTGACAGACTAAGACGAATGGATACTATAGGTAAAGATTGCAAATTTAACAAAATATGCAGATTTTGTAAATTCGTATGAATCTCTGAAAACCAGGCCAGACCCCCCCACAAAACAAACAAAACCAAAGCAAAAAGCTACAATTTTCATCCGAAGTTTGCTGGCTTTTTGTACTTGCGACCGAACAAACGAAAACAAAGCCAAGTTTTATTTGCATTTTGTTGCTTCTTCATCCTCGCAATCTCTCTCAATGCCTCTCTTATCTGCCGACCACGTTCATGTCCCCTTCTCCTTTTCTGCAGCTTCTTCTTGTTCTTCTTTGTTTGAGTCAGGGACACGGAAGCGATCAGCGGATGTAGGGAGACATTGAGAGAGCGTGAGAGATAGAGTGTGAGAGAGCGCATGAGACAGCGCGTGAGAGAGAGCTTGAGTGACAATTTTGAAATGAATTTCGAACCACCAAGTACTGAATGAAAAAAGCCCTCCCAATTCCAAACCAAAAGGACAGAGAATGAAATGTGTTGCCTGAAAAGGAATGAACCAATGAAATGAAAAATGTGTATGAATGCTCTTTGGTCCACCTGCACAAGTATGTTGGCCACTTGCATCACGGTCATAGTTACAAAGTGATCCTTGGTTCACAGCGCTGATAAAGTGTAACGACGTGCGTACGGAGCTGTGGAGAATTAGCCGGCTCATTTTAACGGAAAACAGAATTAATGTTTGAAGCCCCCAGGCTGAAAATACGAAAAATCAGGCATTTTAAAAGAAAAATCCCACAGCTTTCCCTGACCTTTCTGCAGCAGGGTATTATTATTCTGCTCCATCTCTGCCCCAGATTCTACGGCTGGAATCTCATGAATAACATCCAGAGAGGGTATTTTTTTTAATGTGGATCATCATGTGTTGACTTGCAATATAAAGTTATTATATATACACATTACAACTGGCACAAATAAAATCATTTATAAAAGAAATATCTCCTAAAAATGTGAATCCACCCCCCCCCCCATCTATTAACAATTAAATGTGAGGTTCTGACCAAGGCTGCTTCATAGAGACGCGACCGGTTTATATTCAGGATTTATCTAAAAACCCGATTCTTAAAATTTTAAGAATGGGTCGTTTGGCATAAGAACACATCACATTACTTGTTTGCAGAATTTTGTACTCATAGATATAGAATCAAATTCTTTGACTTAACCGTTTTTTGTTTTATAAATTTTTTTGAAACGGCTTGTTTTTTATGCATTGGCTTCTGATTCTACTAGCCATTCGAGACGGAGGTAAAAGCGAAGCCTGGGTTTAACGGCTGAAGAAAAGTTTCTGGGGAAGGGTTGGGCATTAAATAGTATGAGAGATGATGTTTCTAATGTTGTAGTGCGCTACAGAAGTGTTGAATTCAGCAGAATACTGCGTGGTATTAAGACCCCCTCCCCCGCTCACACACACATACCTTTTTTTTACATATCTGCGAATGCATTATAGCACTAATGCATTCACGCGAAGGAATGTCTTAACCTTACTACCAATGATACATGAGGAGCAAATGCAAAAGAACCAACATAATAAATGCACTTATAGAAAGCGACACTAGGTGGCGATATCACATAAGGAACTGAATAATATAGTGTGAGGAATGGTGAAAACACCCTATAAAATAATTAACCCTACGTGTAGTTTGTGTAAATACTTTCCTTAAATATACACAATTGTATTTTACGTGAATACTTAATCTGAAAAGCATTTGCCTAGCAATGTATTCTCAGGCTCTGTGATTTGCCTGTATAATTTATGATAATATTTTTATTATTTATGTAGCACCACCATATACTGCAGTGGTGTACAACGCGTAAACCGGACGTAACAGGAGAGCAGAACAAAACAAAAGGTGAGCCGGGCCATGCTTAAATGATTACGATTTGTGACTCATAGAAATGAACGGGATTTAAATATATTTACCGATTACAGAATTAAGTTTAGGATAATGAAAGAGGGCGTCAAACCCAGAGATTTCCCATGCATGATCATTACCATTCTTGGAACTTCACTATGCCATTGATGATGTCATGTCTGATGTCATTCGCAAAAGCACATGGGGGAGTAAACTTATTTCGAAGCACTTTCTCTTGTTTCCTGGCTTTTTTCTGTCTAGATGAGAAATTAAGTTTTGCATTATTGAACTTTTGGGGCATTGAATTTCCTTTTTTTCCCCCAATGTATCAATAGACTCAAATTATTAGGTATTATTGGGTGATGCCACATGCGTGTAAGAAATATAGGGGCATCATGTTATCAGTTAAAGTGACCAGCTTGTTGTTTGGGGAGGCCAAGGAATGGCTGCAGGTCTGATGATGGTTCTCATAGCACCATATGGAATAATGTATATTTTCTGCAGTTTGGTACAGAAACTACCCAATGGATTTGCATGAAATTTGCAGGGTTTGGAGAGATTCCCACTCAAAATCCAACATTTCAGACAATGTGACTGCGGCAGCCAAAAGCTATTGGCAAAAATCAAGAAATCAATGAAACGTTAGGTATTAGAGGTCACTGTCACATGTGTAGTCTCAATTATCACACAAAGTTGCCTTCCTATATATATTATTTATTAAAAAAAAGTATTTGAGGTCAACTAAATCACAGATCCAATGAGACATGCCTGTCGAGTTAACAGCGGAAAACAATGACATATGTAAAATGTGTATGTTAAATGAAAAATGACAGCACAATGACAGCATTGTATCAAATATATAAAAAAAAACAGCTGGAGCATCTTCCGTAAAAAGAACATTGGTCGTATATTTAGTTTTTTAAAACAAAAAAAACAAAAACTGTTGACGATGGAAACAAAAATACGTAAACTAGTACAAGGTTACAACAGATGACGGCCGGCCATCAGACAGCTGCTGAGGAACTATAGATACCTAGTTTGGCTGGGCATCTTGGGAGTTGTAGTTCCGCAGCAGCTGGACAGTTAGCTACAAACCAAGCTGTCAATCAAAAATAGAAATCAAAGAAGGCAGTTTAAATAGTAAACTACTTTGACATTGACGAAAATCGATATATATTAGGGTTTCCGAGTTACAGAACAATCCGCTAACACCTTCTGACCAGCTGAATAATATGCTACAGTACTGCTTATCAAAATGATGTCATTCAGTTAATGATGCGATGGCTCGTCGTCCGATAAAACATTCCAAGCAAGGAGGCACATCTTTTAAGACAGAACATGTGATCTGGCATGGCTCTCCATCAGTTGACAATTACAACATATCACCGGAGGGATCTTTACATACCTGAAGAGTAGAACATACTGACATATCGGTTTTAGGCAAATCCCTGATATTGGATGCCAGAAAAAAAAATACCAAAAAAAATAAAAAATAGGCAGCTTTAATGTGCGTGAAAAACCAAAAAAAAATGCTTAGTACCATTCAATGCAGCCTGATAATAAAAGTTATTAGTTTTATACAATCATAATAATCACGTTATCTTATTAGTAGCCGCCATACATTGTTACAGGAGATGTGATTATAGGCGTTATTATATCATCATAACATAAGGGCCGGCGGGGAATTATTATTATTTTTGTGGTTTGGACAATTGATTATGAAATTATTTCTGCGGGACCGGAGAATTTCTTTCTGGTGGTATACTTAACTATAACGGCCATATATGTCATGCCAACAACTTCCCCGGGCCTGTGGTTTGGCCTTCTCCCCCAACGTTCACTTTATATTTTCTGACAGCTTGGCGTAATCTTTGAGAAACGCACTTATGAATATATATATATTTATATACAGACATACACGTACATATATGTGGTCCACGTGTCTCTGCCCTTCCGATGTGGACACCAGCAGTGCAGTCTTTATTGTCCTGTCGCCCACAGAGCTGATCATCAATAACATTCGTCTCGTGTCAGTCTTATTGTCATTTTCTAAAATATTGAGGAGGAATTACTCGTTACAATTATCGGTAGTTATCGGCCGACTTGGCCCTTCTCATGGACGGAACTCTCCCGGACTGCTCACTGCTACCTAATACATTGTTGGGTCTCAAAGTCATCGGGGACGGAACTTGTAGAAACTCATCGAGGCCGGGAGATGCTACGTGGCGGATTCATTGGACTCCATCGTATCAGTGGATTCCCCGCTGGACCACAACGTGCCTACATGGTTCATTCATTCATCAATTCTACATTTGAAATAATAATAAATTTCGGGTCCTGTATGCACAATCTTGACATTTTCCCTGAAGCGGAAGAACGCGCGTCACGAAGTGGGACCATGGCGTCAACCCGCCTATTACATTCGATGAAAAGAAAATACAGGAACTGGAGGGAAGGAATAATATGTTCCCAGACGCAGTCACGCTTTCTGCTATAAAACATGGGGAGGAATGAGAAGCTACCAGAAAGTCATGTTCTACAACATGTTTCCTACACACATCACGGTACCAATCACGCTACTACATCTCGTCCGACACCAACGTCAGTCTATTTTCAGCCCTCTTGTCACGCGTTTAGGAGCTTAACCCCCCAAAATGAGTGTGTGAGATTATACAGTACTTATAATGCACGAGATTTGGTTTTTGTTACCAAAGACCCGGGGGGGTGGGGGGGGTTACCTTCTTGTGTCTTCTATAACATCATTCCTGTAACTCTCGCCTTTGTTGGATCAAATGAAATTCTATTTATTTTAAATATTCCATTGTATTTTAGAACTAATTCTGCTGGTGCTGATGGTGATGTTAGCCCTGCTTACTCCGTTTAAGCCTACAGGAAGAACTTTAGAAGGTCCTTTCCATAATAGCCACGAGTAAGACCGTCTTAACCTGTGTTAAAGGCTCCTGATGTTTGCTGTTAGGTATATCTGACCGAGAATGAAGCCCCGAGGCCAGTTGTCTACGACCACATCAGTACCGTCTAGAGCTTGGAGCTACTCCATTTATAGTAAAAATGATGCACTTATGGTTAAAATTCCAGCACGGAAGACATCGAGATGTCCGAGTCTGGTGAGAAAAAGCTATAGAATTTCCAAATCTGCATTTTTGTATAAATGGATCTGGCGGTGTTAGTATTTTTTTATTTTTTTAAAGCGAACGATAACTTGTTATATTTCAGAATTCTATGTCGTTATTTCTTAATTTCCTTCAAAATAATTAAGATAAAATTTCATAAATCTGGAAGAGTTAAGACTGAAACATTCACCTGCGCCCTCCTACGGCATGATCATGGTTGGATGATTCTATGGGGGGTTATCCATTATTCTACCAAATTCTCGATTCTAAACGGAAATATATTCAAATTCGTATTGGTCAAAAATAAAATTAATACTGAACAGAAGCAGAGGCGCTTCCGGTGAATTATCGTATCAGGACACTTCTGATTTCACATTGTAAGAACGGAAAAGCACAGAATTTCAGGAGAACTCGATAGGCAGCTCTGGATTTACAGTGGTGAATCTTGGATCAAGTTTGGGAGTGAAGTTCTTGAAATTCTTAGAAGCTTCAGAACCGAAAACGTCCAAGACCTTCCTGTTCATTAACGCAAACCTAAGGGAAGAACACACGAGAACAAAGTTATCTAAACGTTCACTCATTTCTTCGATAATGAAGAAAAAATAAAATGAATGGACCCTCGTAGTGGGACAATCAGCCCCCCACCCCGGGTATAGATCTTATACCTTGCTGGTCTATCTGTTGAGACCCCTACACAGAGGGGGGAAACAGCCCCCCACCCCGGATAGATCTATACCTTGCTGGTCTATCTGTTGAGACCCCTACACAGAGGGGGGAAACAGCCCCCCACCCCGGATAGATCTATACCTTGCTGGTCTATCTGTTGAGACCCCTACACAGAGGGGGGAAACAGCCCCCCACCCCGGATAGATCTATACCTTGCTGGTCTATCTGTTGAGAACCCTACACAGGGGGGGAAACAGCCCCCCACCCTGGATAGATCTATACCTTGCTGGTCTATCTGTTGACAGCTTATGGGGTTCTCGGAATATATTAATAAAATGTACACATTATATATATATATATATACACACACACACCATACAAAACGTATGAGAGATCCGAGCAGATCCCTTTGTACTAAGCACGCGTATTACAGGGTGGAGGGAAGTAAAATGAATTAGATAATGCAAGATGTGCCACGTTCAGAGACATCTCTATAAGATAACTAAACTCTCTCTCGGGGCAGATCATAAGAATATGGTCCATATAATAGAATTGTGGCTTTTTGGGGGTTTTTGCTGTATAATTTAACAATGATTACTTGAGAAATAGCAGTTATCGGCTGGGGAGTCTCTTACCTGCCCTGTGTGAGCCTCAGGAGAAATTTCCAGTATGACGGCCGCAAATTCTGGACTTCCAAAACAGCCTATATTTTAGGAAAGAGATTTTATCCTGAAAATGTTCTGTTTTAATAACACTCGCCATAGACTGTTAAAGATGGGCGTCCCCCGATTGCCCAATCTGCCCCCTTCTTGTGACAATGTAAAACATAAGAAATGGCACTATTTTATATGAAAATATAAAATATTAACATATTTATAGAAAATAAATGGGGGAATTAGCATATAATAGGACTAAAAAAATGATATAGCTAGTAACTTACTGCATGGAAACAGATGGCTGTAGACAAGGCATAAATGAGGCTATCTGCGTGTGAAAAATAGGGTAGTTTTCCTGCGTCGATGCCCTTGAAGTACATGGTCTGCAATAAACAATCACAAACGTCATATCTCTCTAAAAATCTCATTTTAATTTTGTCTTTTCCGGGGCAGAGGGGTGATTTATTACCCCTTTAGAGGGGGTTCATCCCACCTATTTTAGGTATGGTTCCAGAACAGGGGTGCAGTTTTGAGGGGCGCACCCTCCAGACTCTTCATTTTAAATGTTTTATTGAATGTTAGCTACAGAGAAGCCCTGCAGTCCTGGCACGATAAGCGTTCCTGCAGACAAAGCTGGCCCCACAATACTAGAACCATCATTATCTCTGGTGCTGCTCTAAGCCTAAACCAGGGCACTTCCGCCCCACCTGGCGCCACCATCCTTGTTCTGAGCGTCGGGATATGACTTCATAAGAAGGTGCAGCACCAGGTGGAGGTAAACCATGGAGACTTTGCCAACCCTGCCTTTTTACTCAAGTTTGCGGGGTCGTTCTGTGACGGTATTTTCTATTATGAAGGTCCAACCCCAGCGAGTTTCTTCTGCAAGAAACGCTTGAATGGCCATTCATTGACGAGCATTGAAGGACCAGCTCGCGAGACCAAGACCAAGATGACCGCACTACCCGCACCAGCAGCAGAATGACCAATCCTACCTCCACCATCTTGGAAGCCAGGTACATAGAGACTGCGGTGCTTTTATAAAACATCATGGACATTCCTGCCAGGAACCCTGAGAAGGAAGGCATACGACAGAAATCAAAGAAAAGTCAGCTTTTCAATTTGCAGCCGTACAACAATACAGTGAGTTTGCTATAAGTGAATTCTTATTCACGTTCACTTACACTTGGCTTGGAAGTGTGTGTTTTGAAACTAAACAGTAGGTTTATTCACCAAAGTTGGGGTTTCGCAGCATTTTCAACTCGATGTCTTCACTTTACATTACAAAAGACCAACTCCAGACAACTCCTGCTGCAAAACAGCAGAGCTGGCCCAGGCTGATTCATACGCTAGTTTAATTATACCCTATCCAGGGTTATCATCGGGGAAGGCCCTTTATAATGCACAGTGAAGTCAAGGTCCTACAAACCCCTATGCCTGAATGATCCATGCGTTGAGTCGGTAACATTACGAGGAAGGAGGAAAAGGGAATATTTTTACCTTTCCTCCAATTACGAATTAATGCTTTAACGAGGTCATCGATATACGTGAATAAATATTAATAAATCCCGTTTAATAACATACCAGCTATAAGTGCATGGAGCTCATCATCCAGATTGCGTATCCAGCGCAAGAAGCAGCTAGTGCCCTGCAAGAGACGAATATATAATATATATAAATGTGTCTTAACGGCCTCATCTATGGTGTCGGGACATTTAACCATAAATTATTTATTTAAAGGTGATTGAGGGATAAATCGTAGAGCCCAAACCTTAATCTAGGCTCTTGCCTTATAATTAGAACTCATACAGAAAGATACGAAGATGCTCCGCGCCCGTTTTAATGCGTATTCGTTGTTCGGTACATTAACGCTCGAGCACTTGGCGTGATGTAAGACAGTAACAGGTTAAACGGGTATATTATGGGGTTGTAATGACAGCACGTGATTTGATGCATTTAGGGAGGTAGGCTATTTAAACATATTGCGGAGATGACCTGTTGGTTACATGTTTACCGACCGTGGACAAGTAGCCCCTAAAAGGTCCATTACCAGCAAAGTACCGCGGACTTTAACATTAATATATTTTCAAATCTATCCGCCCCTCCTATTTTTAAATATATGACATATAAAATCATCATTTAGGTGTTTATTCCCACTGGCTACGTCATGAGTTATTTCCAATGATGTCATTTTTTTTTTCTTCATGATGAACATGATGTCATAAGCCATCCGCAGACTTTACATGTTATCCTTTTATCTCCTGATTTTATCTCCTGAAAATGCATTATAAAACCACTGGAATTATATCATTTATGGTCCCTTTAAGTAAATGACTGTTACACGGCAACAACACAACTCTACATCTACAGATTTCTGGATTCTTTTATTGTCGTTCTGCGACCTATCAGGTTTGTGTTAGAAGTCCTCCCGGACACGGGACCTTAGTGCACCGAGTATCTATACAATCTCCTGCTCCATAGCTATTAAATATGAAACAGGCGGCTCGTTTTTTGGAATTACAAAGCTGTCTCATGCTTTTTGAGATAAAGTAATTTATTGTGATCCGGGATTACAACAGATGTTCCTGGATTTTAACGCAGAAGAACACACTGGAGGCAACAGAAGGTAAAAGATTTATCATGCTGGATATGATAGATTTTATTGTTCGACAATTATTGCATTATATATACACACACACACACACATATACATACACACATACACAAATACACACACACACACTTACCTTATAAATACTGACAAATGATCCCAGGAAAGCTCCCAGCTGAAAGTTTTCTTTGTTGTAGAACAGAGACAGCAGACGGGAGGGTTTTGTAAACAGGTGTCTGAAGGTAGACGGAACGCGAAGGCAGCACTGGATCAGGTACCCGACGCTGAACATTCTGATGAAACCCTGAGAAGAAGAACAAATGAGGTCATAAAGGACCGCGTTACTAACTTCTGGGCAATTTCAGCCTAGAATACTATAAGAGCGGTTCTGTAACCGCTGGATACATCGCCTTTGGCTCTGCGAGTTTGGAAGATCATCATTGGGTAGAACCATCTCCTCTCACATAATTACACTAAAAACATAGCTCCCCGGTATACCGTCCGGAATCTAAGATTAAGGTTTGAGCCTTAACATCAGGAATAACGGGCAGACTAGACGGGGGCCGGATAATACAACCATTATAGACGGAATGTGGTGTAAGAGCAAAAATGGCAAAATTAGCTTTAATTATACCAAAGATGATCAGTACCTTTTCCCCAGAATTTGCATAAATCTCAGCATTTAGCCATGGATTTATGCATTCAAAAAAACCCAGATACACCCCACAATATGACTGTCTGATGCTGTGGATTTATCGCACTATGAAAACACGGACCGGAAATATTCCAATCAGACGCATTCTATATAACAGACATTAATTCACTTCAGTCCTGGAATTAGAATTATTCCATTTAGACGCTCTGCAATAACGTATTTAAAAGGAATTTTTGTTGGAAAAGTTTTAGTTGTAGAGCCGTTAAGCTCTAGCGTTTAGGGGTTTAATAACTAAACTGGGAGACTGTTGGACTGTTCAATTTTTAACGCCTGCTTAATGCATCTCTCAATTGTCATGAAGTCTCATTGATACAACGATGCATTTTGCAGGGGCCAACTATGCCGTACAGGAGAAGAGCACACAGGGATACCAATGAGATTGCCGGATAATTCCTATTTTAAACACCTTAGTGAATCCATTGGAATAAACATCGGAATAAACTGTTCCGCAGAGCACATGGGATACGTGTCTGGGGTTCAAAGTGGAACTGAAGGTGCATTTGGTTCAAAAGGCATCTGGATTTTGTTCTTGAGTTAATGACACATGGGAGCTCTTGCTTAGTTGTGGACAACAGGACAAAAGCCTGAACAATAGGAGGCTAGGGGGAAAACTGTTGGGTCTCCATAACCAAGACGGCTATCAAGCCTAAGAAAGTAAGAGGCTTCCCAAAACCAGTGGAAAAGATGATTCACGATAGAAGGTCGTCCTTCTGTAAGTTGGTGTAGAGGTCAAAGAAGAACTCCAATGGCAGTTTAATTCCGTCATCACTAACATAAAATACAGCCTGCTGCAACAATGTCTCGGGTAATTGGGAAAGAGAGGGGAACCGGGTGGGCCAAACTCATGACTTTGGGTCTAGAATTATGTTCTAGATCCGTTGCGTTCTATGTTTTGCTCCTTATCTGATTTTTTACATTTTAATTCAGCAAATGATTTCTTTTTTTTATAGGATTTGTTCGTAACTCTCTCGTCTACAAGGTTCCTTTTTCCTCCCCGGTACGTTCCGTACAAGGCTCGGTGTACAGACAATGAACTTTCTCCCTCTGTCGACGAGGTCTCGGCAAGGATGAGCCAGAATACACTTATCGTGAAATATAGACCGTAACGAGTACTTTCAACAGCGCAAGTAACATGATTAAAATAGCCAATCTGATTGATTCAACGTCCAATCCCAATTATTATCCCAATTATTATCCCAATTATTCATGTTCTTGGCACAGGTTGTTGGCTTAGGAACCGGGAGACAACATAAAAGCGGAGATACATTACTCATAGCTTATTTTATTCCATTTTTTTCCCCTAAATATTTTATGGCATGGGTCTTCAAAGCTACGTCCCAGCCACCCTTGGCGTGTTTTTCGGCTCATCTGGTTATGATTTGATTCTGTCCTTTAACCCTTGCATGCCTGGACATCGTCGACGTACCTTGATGCAGTAGGAAATGCAGTTGTCTTCGTAATGCTTGCAGCATCTGTGGCGTGGCCCGTGCTTGCATCTGGAGAAAGAAACACTCCATGTTATGGCAAAAGACGAAAAAGTATATACACATGTTGGAGATTCTACCTGTGTAAAGCACGAGAAATTCCAGATATCAGAACATCTAACACTACTACGCACAATTTCACATGGGTGCGATTACTGAATGGCTTCTTGGTGGGTAATCAAAGTAAATGCGAGGATAGGAGGAGACCGAGGACTGGTCATAGGTCTGAGTCTTTACACCAGGGAACACAGACAGACCAGACGGGGGCCAGATGCTTCGTAATCGCTGTCAGATTCTATGTTTCTATGATGCTAAATGCAAAGTAAATGCTGACGGGTGCAGTAAATGTAAAACAGCAGGAACGTCCCTTTTGGGAATGGAATAGGAAATCCGGTTGTGGATAACGTGCTGATGCTTCAGGTGGTTTCAGAACAGAGGAGAGACGGCCCAGCGCTTGGACGGAGTAGAGCGAGATGGGTACACGAGTCCTGTATACAGTCTCTGCCCCATGTGCCGGGAAGTGTAGGGCATGGGGGGGGACCCAACGTGGGTTATGGCAGCTAAATGCTCATACGGCACACCGGGAAACGGGAAGTTACTGTCATGTAAAATATAGCTATTTATGAACCTCAGGAATGGGAATAAACCGATACCCAAGGGAAAGCACTTGTAAGAGGTGTCTACGCAGATCTGGCTCCGGTTTCTCAGAGGATGCTCCCAATCGGAGCTTTGGTCCAAGAATTGAACCCAGTAACCACCCAACAAGCAGATATCAGAGAAATCGATTGTCTGTTTTCCCTCGTGTCATTGTGTTTGGTAAATTAAAAATACCTTGGCCTTTTTTCTGATCTTAATGACACTTCAGCTAAAGTTACCAGTGCTGAGTAGAGTACCATGATGGCTGGAGCCAGTCGCTGGGAATACTTCAGGTGAATAGATAAGGTAATTAAATGATAATATAAAATGTGGGTAGAGGCATGCATTAATAAAATGAGTAGGGCTAACGCAGACTACCAGAAGGTGAATGGCAGTTAATGCAAAAAAGATGGAAACTCAGGGCTAAAAGGAAGCATGGCAGGGTTCCACGGGACTGGAACTTGTGCCAAGAGTTGCCGGCTTGCAGAAAGTATAAAGTCGTTTTTAGGATTAGGCCTTTGGGAGAAGCTGCAGCCCATCGCCTCATCTATGGTCCAATGCCTCCGATACGGTTTAACGCCGCTGAGTATACAGAATACCAGTCACATACATTACGGGGCATATTAGCTGGAGTGCCCCTTTAAGCTGTTCTGTATCGCTAGAATTCCATTCGCTTTCTTATTGTACTAAAAATATATAATATTGTATTCATTTCCTATTCAGAGCAGCTCCTGTTATTACAGATCCCATCCTCGTCAGCGCTACTCGATTAATTAGAACAAATATTTGCAGACGGCGTTCTGCTGTCAAACAGGAATTAGACGCACGTTTCTCGCAAGTTATAATCGTTCTAAAAAACAAATTATCGCATTCTGAACAGAGATAAAGACTAATATTCTTGGCTCGAAAAGCACCATAAACAGCCAAATATTTGCAGTTAAATATGATAAAATCCTACATTACCGCGATGCCAAATTTCTTCAGGGCATTCAAGCGTTTAAAGTTAAATGCCGGAGACACAAATCAGAGCGAACGGCAGCTGGAGGCATGTAAAAATGTAAAAGCGAATGAAACGGCCAACAAAGCGGGGGTATAATAAAGCTAGTGATATGTCAGTGTTACAGCATTACCCCAGGCACACTGAGAGGGTGGTAAGTATGTGGAATAGCCTGCCAGCAGAAGCGGTAGAGGGTAATACAGTGAGGCAATTTTAACATGCATAGGATTGGCGTATGGCTCCTGAATCTAAGATGCGTCCAACGACCGATTACAGTTTGTATATCAGGAGTAGGGGCAGACTAGGTGGGCCGCATGGTTCTTGTTTGCGGTCAGATCATAAAACGTCTGTGATATAGGCAGGGCTTGGGTGGGATTCTGGGTAGATCATTGGCATCGGTGAGGATTCAGGGATGAATTAGTGTTGGCCGGAAGATCCCCCAAAGGTGCTCCCCGGGAGCAGGTTTCATATCCCAGTGCTATGCACAGGGCGGCCACTAGGGGGAGCAAGAGACCGACTGCGATTCGGGCGATGGGGGGACCATGTCTTTGCATCCCATAGCTGGACTCTTTAGGGTATATCAGAGGGCAAAAGGCTTCTGCCCAGGTAGGATAGGCTTAGGGCAGAGCCCTGCTTGAGAGGAGATAGGGGTGATTTTGGCTCTGTTATGGGATTCTGCGCACACCACCGACGAGATACACCCAAGAGCCTGAGCAAGACTCCGGAAAAGATACACCGCATCCAATAATCCTACTTTCAGAACAATTCTTCTTCTATTGGTTCAGAGTGGATTTTTTTGTAAATATTTAGGGGTTTAAGCGCGGGTTGCGTAACACTTCGTGGGGGGGGCGGATTAGAGAAGGTGGAGTCCCGAAGTTTTCTATAGGCTTTACTAACGGCATGATTGATGGATTTTGGATTTTCTATCTAAAAGGTGAAGTCAAAGCCTTTTTTTTCCATTACACCAGGAGCCGCACACAAGAACTGGTTTTGCTTCTCGCTCGTTATCTCACACCCAGCTTCTTTCAATCAGATTGATTTACAGATTGTTCATCTGTCAGCAAATTAATACTTGTGTAGTTTGGCCGGGTTCCCCAGCCCGCGGCGCAGAGGATTGCTTTTCAAACGATGCCGGCATTATAATAATAATAAGCAAACAGCCCGGAATTCCCCGTTTTTTGGTTGCGTTTTCATATCTGGGTTCCAGACCACACAATGCTGACTGCTTTATGGGAACGCTTATCTAGAACGTTCCCATAAACCTTACTTAATGACAAGCCTTGGGGACGGGCATTATATAGTTCACTCCAATGCAGTAAGATAAATTCTTCATAGTTTTTTTTTTTTTCCTGGAAAACT
The DNA here is from genome assembly GCA_023333645.1 of Sceloporus occidentalis. Classification (NCBI taxonomy): domain Eukaryota; kingdom Metazoa; phylum Chordata; class Lepidosauria; order Squamata; family Phrynosomatidae; genus Sceloporus; species Sceloporus occidentalis. The sequence goes on from JALMGF010000151.1 coordinate 929,818, forward strand.
GATAAAAACTAAATGATATATTTTCTGGTGCAAAAGTGGTTTTATCACTATAGCAACCAAGAAAAATCATCTTGCTGAATGGACCATGGTATTGGTTGCTTTGGTGATAATACGCATTTTGCAATAGAAAACATATAGTATATAATGAAAAAGTTCACATAACACTCTCTCTCCGCTCTCTTTTTTTTTTTCTCTTCTCTCTACTTTCTCCCCCAAAAAGAAAAGAAATTAGGAAATGACCCCACACTTAAACTTACAGGGCATCCATGAGCTTCTTTGTCAGTGAGATGATATTCCTTCGACTGGAGCCATCCTTGTGTTTCTTGACGGCATTGGTGTAGACGGTCTCTGGCACGAGAGAATGCGCCGGGATCTCTTCCTTGCCCACAATGAGTCTGATTGAAAGAATAAAACAGATATTGGACATTCCGTACCCCGGGAACATGTTATTTACACACATCCGTCAAAAATAAATACCCGAGGAACACTCAGGGCAAGTGGAGTGACTTTCTCACGTTGTATTATTTCAAGCTTATATGTAACAAAATCCTTATATTGTATTAGATAACAAACTCTTGAATGCTATTTAAAATACCCTGGGCCGGAATAATGACATTTTGTAGCATTTATATGATTCCGTTAGATTGGCTGCCATTTCTTGGGCCGTAGGGAGTATCGGCAGCGTAGTTCTAGGCTATAACGATACACGTATGGTTGGAAAGACGCTCGGTATTCACGGTTGATACAATTTCATTCCGGATCCCAAAAGGTTTATCCACGCAGACTGCAGATGTTGCCGTGTTTTTCCTCTTTCTTTCTGTACATATCGGAAGTTCCTATGAGCGTGCCGATCATGCGTGGTTCTCCTACAGGTGATGATGGTCATTGAGTATTATCCCATATATCTGATGCAAGTCAAACCCTACCAAGCGTTATAATAAATCCATGAAACGTAAAAATGAGCTTCAAGGACTCTACAGGTAGCGTAAAAACGCATTCGGATTTTAAGGAGGAAAATGACGTTTCTCTCTTTCTTTTTTTCATCTTAATCATTGTTTTGACTTTTTCTTTGGGTCATAGATTCTTATCACACACACTAAACGCCCAGTATTAATGAAAATACCTCCTAACCTCTCCTCTCTTTATCTCATCCCATTCCAACCCAATTCTCAGCCCTTACCATGCAGAACGATCTTTGTTGTAAAGTTCTCTTCTCAAATCATCCATTGTTTGATTAAGTAGGAACAGAGTTCTTCAGAGCAGCTTTTCATATTCTAAACCACATAAAATGATGTTCTTCCATAACTACTCAATCCTATTCTACGCCGCCATGCTGCTCTTCAAACATTCTTCTCCCCTCCACCAGTCGCTAACATACGCCGACGCGTCTGCATCCAACCACCAGAAACAGAGACCTATTCTGTCCTCCAGTGGCCTATTCACTAAAGGGAGAGTTACGGTTATAACTCCTTGACCTCACTATACACGATGAAGGTCCAAGCCCAGCGAGCTTCTTCTGAAGGAAGAACTTGGCCTGTCCTTTATAATGCATAGATCAGGGGTTCTCAATCTGCGGCCCTCCAGCTGCTGCAGGACTACATCTCCCATACGCCTCAGCCAGCCCCTTAGCTGAAGGAGCATTATGGGAGATGTAGTCCTGCAGCAGCTGGAGGGCCGCAGTTTGAGAACCCCTGGCATAGATAAACCAGCGAGAGTCCATCAAAGTCTCTTCACACATTGAATTATACATTACACAGGGCCAGCTCGGTGTTGGCCCTTCATTATGAGAGACAACTCTCCTGACAACTGTCCCTTTAGTGAATAAACCTCTTTTCATGCTAAACTGTGGCCGCTCCATTGGAGTAGATTCACATTTGGACATAATCCGCTTCGATATACAAATTGTTCAATATGTGAAACACTTTGTCGATATCGCTCTGCGTTTCCCGAGGTGTCCTGCTGCAGCGTAACGGCTTCAAGCTGTGCCGACATAATAAACCGCGTCCATCTGGATTAGGAATATTTAAAGGAGTCGCGTAAAAGTATATGGCGAACACATGTTCTCCGGCCTGCACACGCGGTGCTTTCGTCGGCATGAAGTTATTAATCATGTTCATGCCCCGAAGTCATGTATTCTTGTTAAGGTTACTGTTCTCCCGTTAATTTAACATCTGGGACCCGGCGAGAGAGCGCGGCGAGCGCGTGACGTCACGGCCAAGGCAAGTTCCGGATGTACGGCTTATCTTAAAAAAAATTATCTTTAAAAAAAGATTTCACGGGCATGGAAGAGTTGTAATTAGAATCCATATAATTAACTTAATTTATTCGCCTAAGTTTACCAAGTTCCACTGAAATGGTAATAATTGTTGAGGCTCGGGGGAAAGTCTACTCAAGATGCACCACAACATCTGCCATATTGGCCGGTCTCCTTTAAAGGGGACACTCCGGTCACTTTAATCCATAGGATAGCTCGGTGGGCTAATGAGACCTCCTCATGCCCATGCACGTAAACGGGGTCACAGAGGGTGCATTCTGCTGCAGCTCTGGAGCTGCAACTTCCCCTAAAAAGGAAGTGATTCTATTTATTTATAAGTGCTTTAACATGTATTCTTTTTTGGTGAAGCTGCATAGGACACTGGAGTCTCCTTAAAAAAAATTCAAAATAAATATACATATATATATATATGAATGAGGGAAATAACTACATTACTATCAACCAAAAAATGCTTAGCCTCTGCTGTAGGGCAGGGTGGCCCCAACACCCCCCCTAAAAGTTTTTGAATAATTTCCCAATTTTGTGGTGATGACAACTTGTTTGCCGCTTTTCTTCTAAACCCATTATTTTCTTTTAATTGCAAGGATAATAAATTGCTGCTTTCCGAACATCCTTCTAATACCGTAATGCTTGTCTTGGAAGGTGACACTCCATGCGTCGGCCCACACGGAGACCCGTCGCCAACGAGCCAGAATCTCCATTTGATTCATTATTATAACCGCGGCGGCGTAAATAACGCTGACAGAGCGGAGATGAGAAGTTGTGCGTTGGCGCATTGTGTAAACGCACGCCGCGGCTCCGTTCCAATCCTGAAATTAATGAGCGCTGTCGGGATCCTGCCATTCCTGACACTAAGTAAGATTAAATCGCTCCCCCACATCGGGGGGAGAGCGCCCGGGGTGTGCGGATTATCCCTGGGAAGAAGTCAAATCCTTTGCTTTGGAGATCTACTTGTACTACTCTACTTCTTCTGTTACCGATATCAACCCCCCCCCCCCGGCAGCCGGGGGCGAGACTCGGCGTTCAATGGGGAGCCGTCACCTTGTTTGGTAGATCAGGCCCATTCGGCTCGTTTTCCTAAGACTCTAACCTTAATCAGTCGTCTTAGATTCAGGAGCCGTATGGCCGTCCCGCGCATGTTTAAACCTCCCTCGCTGTAGTAGCCCTTACGGCATATTTAGTTTTATATGGGCATTTCTTATGGAAGTTGAGATCCGTGGCAAAAGGTGGCACCAATTAACTTACTGCTTATGTTCCTACCACCTCCCTACAAAGGCGGCCAGGACAAATCAGCTGCCAGCTGTAAGGAGAGCGGGGAGGAATAATTGAGATGGCCGCTTCCACGGTATACATATACACAGATGCCTCGGGTGCTTACCGGGCATCTGAAAGTAAAATGAACAGTCACTTGAAGACATAGACAATAGTTTACAACTAGAGGGTCATGTAAGTTTATGTTACAGAGAGGGTGGTAGATCGGTGGAACAGCCTTCCAGCAGTGGCAGAGGCGAATACAGCGAGGAAATTTAAACATGCATAGGATAGGCAAATGGCTCCTGAATCCAAGAAAAAACCAGAGGACTGATTAAGGTCGGAGTGTTTAGATCAGGATAAATAGATGGGGCCAGGTGGTTCTTGTCTGTCTTGGTGTAAAAATCGCTTTAAGGAAGTTTTACAAAAATAGATGGATATTTTTAACTTACTTAATTGCTGAAAAGGCAAATCCTTGGAGGCCATCTTTGCACCTGTAGGAAGAAACAGACAATTGTTAAATAGCGATAGAACATACCGACATCCGGCAGTTAAGGAGTTACACTTCTTTAAGGACACTTACAACATAGCACATTAACCCCTTCCGTATTCCTTTAGCTCCCCTTCCCTAGTCCCTCTCCTGCAATGCTTACACTAGTGGGGCTCCTCCGTCTCTTACACCGGCACTTTTGCCTATTGTGTAATAAACCCTAAATCCCTCTAGACTGTAAGCTCTTTGAGCCGGGCCCTCCTCACCTGTTGTCTCTGTAAGTCAATTTGTTATGTTACATACTACTTGTTATGTCCTGTCTACTCATTGTACAGCGCTACGGAATTTGATGGTGCTATATAAAACAATAAATAATAATAATAATTAGGGGACGGTATTTTCCACAGACGCACAATCCCAATACTAAATGAATGTGGCTATAATAAATCAGGTAGGGCTACTAACACTCTGATCACCAAGACTGGAGGGTATTTAACATGCTGCGTAAATGCCAGAGAGCTTCTCCCGACGAAGAGCTGAACTGGCCCCGGGTAATGCATTGTTATACATGACTCCTTATCATACTGCCTGTGATAAACAATGGAAAGGCTCAGTTTTAATCATCCAGCCGGACCCTCTACCTAATTGAAGACAATGGAGGAACAGACTTCATTAGCATTGCCATAAAGCATCAGCTCAGTGTGGTGTTTGAAGAGGAAATATCACATGACTGCCAACAATGGCGGCTCCAGGTCTACAGATAAAGGAGTTTATTGAAACAATAAGAGATAAAACCAGCTGACATTACTGTGTACAGCTATATATAGTTATATTACTGTATACAGCGCTGGGGGTTATTACTGTATACAGCGCTGGGGGTTATATTACTGTATACAGCGCTGGGGGTTATATTACTGTATACAGCGCTGGGGGTTATTACTGTATACAGCGCTGGGGGTTATATTACTGTATACAGCGCTGGGGGTTATTACTGTATACAGCGCTGGGGGTTATATTACTGTATACAGCGCTGGGGGGTTATATTACTGTATACAGCGCTGGGGGGTTATATTACTGTATACAGTGCTGGGGGTTATATTACTGTATACAGCGCTGGGGGGTTATATTACTGTATACAGCGCTGGGGGGGTTATATTACTGTATACAGCGCTGGGGGTTATATTACTGTATACAGCTCTGGGGTGATATTACTGTATACAGCGCTGGGGGGTATATTACTGTATACAGCGCTGGGGGGTTATATTACTGTATACAGCGCTGGGGGGTATATTACTGTATACAGCGCTGGGGGGTTATATTACGGTATACAGCGCTGGGGGGTTATATTACTGTATACAGCTCTGGGGGGTTATTACTGTATACAGTTCTGGGGGGCTATATTACTGTATACAGCGCTGGGGGGTTCCTAGTCTGTTTAATAGATAAGACAACAAATAGTTAATCCTGTGGCGTAGTTCTAATCTTTATTTCATTGGAAGTTAAAGGGAAATAATGTTAAAGGTGGTTTACGAGGTGAATAGAATGTAAGTAGAATATATATGCGTATTATAGCCGAGTGTTCCCTTTACATTGTCATGGGGTCCCTATTGCAAATGCACAGGGGGGGTTCTGCATAAACCCCCATATATGCATTTAACCCTTTCCCTGCCCCCCCAGCTACTTTACGTGTTCGGCTGAAACACTCGAAAAATACAAGGTCTTCAAAATAGGGTGGCGTCAGGCAACTCATTGCGTTTCTGGCATAGTGCTCTGTCTGAGGCTCATGGGAGTTGTAGTTGAATAAGCAGGTGAAGAGAATTATTGGTTACCATCCGAAACCATATACCAACCCCTGATATTGTCATGTCGCCGAGCCCCCCCCCATCTCACGAGGATAGGGATAGAAGGTGTCGTTTTGGATTTCCGGTGATTCTCACAGCGAAGGGATTAGACGAGCAGAGCAGGTGTGGAGGCCACAGGTTTGGACGCGGCAGACAATAAAAAGGTAGAAAGTGATGGTTTCCGGTTACAAGAAATTCGCTTCCCGGGTAACAAAATCTGTGCACGAGGTTTAGGTTACTGCGTCCTTCAAACCAAAGCGTCCATCGTATTATTATAGAAAACATCTACAACAATGACCAAAGTGTTCTTTCTTTAGGACAATGGCGGTTCTTGGTATTTTATACAGCGAGCCCTTCCTGCTATCAGTAAATAAGTATCAATATTACACAGAAACGGGATGGAAAAAGGCAGATCAGCCCAATTCGGTCCCATCTTTCCTGCTGCAGGGACTGAGACCTTAAGACACTGGGGACTCAAATACCGGTTATGTTCTACAGAAACACACGATGATACAGGAAATATAGGTGAAAGGAACTGTTTGTACGCTGTTTGGAATGCAGTACAGCACAAGCCAGAGTACAGAGGAATTTACGATCTTTACGGAATATCTACTCCTTATTGTGATGCATTTTAGTGAAGATAAACAGATAAAATGTGTGAGATGATGTATGAAGGGGAGCGCTCGATCAGCACAATCCCTATAATCACATCTATAACAAAACGTTGTACCGGCAGCCTTTAGATATCCCCTTCTAGCTTCAATATACATGTAACACCCCCCCCCCCCCCCGCATGCCATCGGCCTCCTCCGCCACCATGCCAATACTGAACTATAGAGGCAATGCCGACACGTCACAGTCCTCCATGGCGTTAGTGGGCCGGTTGGGGAGATCAGTGATCGAACTTTTAACCATCCCATACAGTGGTTGCAGTAGAGGGGGCTGCAGCCTCCCTACAACACACTGTATGCGTCGCACACATACAAATACAGCAAGGATCTGTGGGCCCTGCAGCTTCAGGGGGAGGAAAAAATATCAGGAACGTGGATACATCGCCACGGAATCCGCCTGGCGCTATATAAATAAATGTAATGTACTATATGTTGGATGGCTGCTATAGTTATATGTATTTACCTAAGTTCACCAGTAGATGTCCCCACACACACAAACATATCTATGTATGTATATTATATTTTAACATATATTTACTGTGTGTATATATATATATATATATATGTATATGTATGTATATATATATATAATGAATCCCTCCTGATCTTACCCTCTTACCCTTACCAGCATCAAAGTTGCTCTTGATAAATAACTCCCTGTTACTTCAGAACAGTAAATCATGACAGTATTCTTAGTGATACAGATCATCTCACAAGGGACCTGGGTGCCCATAGGGCTTACACTCCAATTTCAGCGCTCCAATCTCTGGGAGATCATCAAACAGCTGGCATATAATGCAAAACTAGAATTTACTATTCTTCATACCATAGTATTTCCATCGCAACATCAAGGAAAAAGGTTCCTTACAGTAAGAGCAGTAAAGATGTGGAGTTCACTCCCCACAGACAACGTGCTACGAATTCGATAAATGCCTTTAAACATGGGCTCGAGACTTTTTATAGGAAGGAAGAATATACGGGGATAGAATGGGTTATAAGGATAGGATCCGCTATAGGTTGTCGATCCCGTGAAATATTAGATGTAGGGCTGAAACAACGAATCGATAAAATCGATAATAATCGATAACGGAAATCGTTGTCGACGATTTCCGTTATCGATTAATCGAGTGATCGATTCGTTGTTGGAGCACTCGGCTCCTTTTACTTACCTCCGCGAGCGTTCCCCGCTTCCGCTACACGCGCCTTCTTTTAGTTGCGGTTCGCTCTGTGCGAGTGGCTCCGTTCGCACAGAGCGATTCGCGGGGGTGGGGGTGGGGTTTCAGGGGATGCAGGGCAGAGTGGGGGTGGGGGGGCAGGCCAGGGTAGGAGACTGAGTGCAGGGCAGGGTGGGGGTGGGGATGCAGGGCAGGGTGTGAGTGTGGGGGCAGGGCAGGAGACTGGGTGCAGGGCAGAGTGGGGGTGGGGGTGCAGGGCAGAGTTGGAGACTGGGTGCAGGGCAGAGTGTGAGTGTGGGTGCAGAGCAGAGTGGGTGCAGGGTGTGAGTGTGGGGGCAGGGCAGAATGTGGGGGCAGGGCTGGGTGCAGGGCAGAGTTGGAGACTGGGTGCAGGGGCACAGTGCAAAGTGCTGGGTGCAAAGTGCCAGGGCTGGGTGCAAAGTGCCAGGGCTGGGTGCAAAGTTCTGGGTGCAAAGTGCCAGGGCTGGGTGCAAAGTGCTGGGTGCAAAGTGCTGGGTGCAAAGTGCTGGGTGCAAAGTGCCGGGTGCAAAGTGCTGGGTGCAAAGTGCCGGGGCTGGGTGCAAAGTGCCAGGGCTGGGTGCAAAGTTCTGGGTGCAAAGTGCCAGGGCTGGGGCAAAGTGCTGGGTGCAAAGTGCTGGGTGCAAAGTGCCGGGTGCAAAGTGCCAGGGGTGGGGCAAAGTGCTGGGTGCAAAGTGCCGGGTGCAAAGTTTCTTGAACAGTAATAGTCCACCTCTTTTCAGAATGTTTGGGGTTATTTTGTTTCATAAATATTGTGTTTGGGTTTTTGTACTTTGAAAATATTGTTTTTTTATTACATCATAACAAAATAAGAATGTTAATGTAAATTTTAAGTTGTTTTTTAACATCCAGTTCATTAACCCCTTGATGACAATTGCCGGTCCGGGCACGTCACGGAAATTCATGTCGATAACGACAAATGACGTGCCAGGACCGGCACGTCATTAAACGGGTGCAGAAAGCGATCTATTTTCGCTTTCTGCACCGAAACGGCGTTGCTGTAATGCCTCGACCTCGAGGCATTCAGCAACGCCATTATCGGCACAAAGGGGCCATCTCTGGCCCCTCCCCGGGGCGTCAACATCCGCCATACTTTGTATGGCGGCGGACGCCCGTTTTAAAAGTTCGCTAGACGGTCTCCAGACCCTCTAGAGAACTCTGGCTCCACTTGCAGGTTGAATATAGGTACTGCATTCAACCATGCAAGTCAATGGAGCTCAGCTTTCTAATCACAGTGTGATTAGAAAAAATAAATTAAAAATAAAATAAAATTAATAATAATTAGAAAAAAAATAGTAAAAAACCAGTAAAATGTAAAAATAATTTCCCACTGATGTCACTATCAGGGGAACCTTCAAGTTGAAAAAAAATGTAAAAAAAAAAAAAAAAAAAAAATATATATATAAAAAATATATTTTTGTGAGCAAGTCCTAAAATTAGCATATTAGCTTAAAACAATTCTCGCATGGAAAGAGTTAAAATACTGGCATATTAAATGCCCATGGGGTGTCTACTTTTAAAAAATGTATGATTTGATGGGGTAAATTGAATTGGCCGGGTTCAACAAGGTCCCAATTAACACGGCGGGAAGGATGGCCACACATCTAATTTCCAATTAGAAAAATGCACACGTACCAAATGTGGCCTTTTAGTTCCCCCCAAAAATGACAAACCCATGCATGTGGGGTATCACTGTACTCAGGAGATGTTGCTGAACACATATTGGGGTGTCGTGTGACAGCGGCATATACCAGGAGCTGTAAATTCATACATAAAGTAGGTGTGTGTGGGAAAAATACACACACAAAAATACTACTGCAAACTTTAAAAAAAATGCTGGTGGTAAAATGTGTGCATGCAAAGAGTTAAAATACCAGCATTTAAAATACCCTGGGGTGTCTAGTTTTTAAAAATATATGGTTTTGTTGGGCACACTGAAATGGCCCGGCTCAAAGATGTACCAAATAGGGCATGGGCAGTGGATCCCCAAATGCCAAAGTTCAACATTGAAAAATGTGCATGCCCCAAATGTGGCTCTTTTGCCCCCGAACAGCCAGGCAAAATCATTCATGTGGGGTATCACCGCGCTCAGGAGATGTTGCTGAATACATATTGGGGTGTTTTGTGATAGTGACATATACGAGAACTTTTTAATTCATACCTGAAGTAAAATGTGTGTGACAAAACAAATGGAAAAAAATGACTATCACAAAGTTTGACAAAGACTGGTGGTAGATATGGTGCATGGAAAGAGTTAAAATACTAGCATTTGAAATACCCTGGGGTGTCTAGTTTTCAAAAATATATAGCTTTATTGGGCACACTGAAATGGCCCGGCTCAAAGATGTACCAAATAGGGCATGGGCAGTGGATCCCCAAATGCCAAAGTTCAACATTGAAAAATGTACATGCCCCAAATGTGGCCCTTTTGCCCCCAAACAGCCAGGCAAAATCATTCATGTGAGGTATCGCTGTACTCAGGAGATGTTGCTAAACACATATTGGGGTGTTTTTTGATAGTGACATATACCAGAACCTGTTTATTTATACCTAAAGTAAAATGTGTGTGAAAAAACAAATGCAAAAAAATTACTACCATAAAGTTTGACAAAGGCTGATGGTAGAATAAGTGCTTGGAAAGGGTTAAAATACCAGCATTTGGAATACCCTGGGCTGTCTAGTTTTCAAAAATATATGACTTGATGGGGTAAATTGCATTGGCCGGCTTCAAAGATACCCGAAATGGCACATGGGGGGAAGAATTACCAGATTTGGAAAAAATGGATTTGAAATAGCAAAACGCTACCTGTACTTATTGCTCCATAACGTGCAGAAAAAAGCAAAAAAACATAAAAACATTGGGTATTTCTAAACTCAGGACAAATAGTAGAATCTATTTAGCAGGTTTTTTTATTACCTTTTATAGATGAGTAAAAGATCTTTCAACTAAAAGTTAGAAACAGTCATTTTTTTCTAAATTTTTCACCATATTTTATACTTTTTTAATAGTAAATAATATGATACAATCAAAAATATTAAAATAATCGTTAGTTGCAGCCCTAATTAGATGGTATTTTAACCCCTTCAAGACCGGGATGTACCTGGTACTTCCTGGTCAAAGGTCAACGCCAGACCGGGACGTACCAGGTACATCATCGATGATGTGCGATCCAGCATCGCTATGAACGCTGGGATCGCTGTCCCCAGCGATCCGTAGCAGCCACGCCCCCTCAATTCCGTTCACGTGATCGCTTTGAAGCGAATCACGAGGACGGAATTAAAATATTTTTATTTTTTTTAAACTGCGGTCTTCAACTGAAGACACAGTACAGAAACGCCGGTCCTGAAGGGGTTAAAGGAACAATGATCATGTTCAGGTTGATGGCATATTGGCCTACGGAGGAGTCTTACTCATACATTTTACACGTCACACACTAGTGCTTGTCAAGTGAAGTATAAACTCACAGTAAGTAATCATTTACAGGAACTCTTTACATCGAAAAACGGCCAAAGTGGTCCCCCTAGTTCCATTCCAGTAGGGTTCCATTCGAGAAGTAAGTGAGAGTGAATGACCGCGAGGGCGCGTTCAGCAGACTGAGTATTATGGCTACTAGGAGGTGGGCAGCAGCAGCGAAGCCCACTCGTTTCACTTAAACATAGGCATGAGTGAGGGGAAGCATGGCTGTCCTCCTTCTGAGCTCCAATTACTGCTGAATGTTCTGAAGAGAAGGGTAGAGGTAGTTTAGAAGAGAAACCCAGGAGGGAAGGAAACCCGACACTTACATTCTGGAGAGGTACATGTAGTCGCTCCCCTTATACCAATCGCATACCCCGCAGCGGGATTATTCCTCCTCAAACACGTTAGGATTGCGGACTCTTTTCGCAGCATTAACCAATACCATAAGTTCAATAAATTCCTCATCCGCGTGTTTAGCATATAATGACTTCAAGCTGCTGAAAGTATGTATATGTATGCTGATTATACAATGGCTGCTTTTGTTTTATTGCTTAGGTTTAACTAATTTTAAATGTACGAATGGGGGGGGGGGATATTTTTGTTCCACAGCCCTTCGTTCACTTTCATGGCCGTGGAGCTTATTCATACAGAGCGGTTCTTGGTACAAGGTTTTAAATGTAATGCAATCGCTACGAGAATTGCCTTGGTTTCCATCGTGACTGCTCCATATCTAGAACTTTTCCCCCCAGAATCGCTCTTTATAAATAACGGCCCGATATTTTGAAGTTTTACCCCAAAATTCTGATTTTTCTGACAAGTAAGTAAGTAAAAATGTGTAATTATTTTCGGAAATAAAAGAAAAATAGTCCAATAGATGTTTTCACAAACATTTTTTAAATAATCAGTTTTTCTTCCAGTGAATATCCGTTACTTAAGTGTCACAGGTTGGAGCAGACAGTCTGATGGTCATGAGCGCCATGACTCCATGTCTGCCACCATCAAAAGGCCAAAGGAGGACGCTGCTTTACACAGTGACTACATTTAGAAGATCGTTATGTCATAGTTATTAAGGTTTTAAATATTTTTTCATTTCTTATGTATAAATAAGTATGGGAGCATGTGACTCGGTCTAATAGGAGTCATACTTAAGCTTGCGAGCCGGGCTCTCTCCACCTAATGTATGGGTTTGTCTTAGTCGGTCAATTCTATTCTCGTCGGACCCCTTGAATAAATGTATTGTATTAAGCGCTGCGTAAACTGTTGGCGCTATATAAATAAAAGATAATAATAATAATAATACTTGACAGTCGGAGGTTGTGTGGTCTTGAATTGGAAGCAGGAGAACGATCAGGGCTGAGATGTTCCCCCCCGTCTGCTGATGACATATTAAGACGTTACGACTGAAGCCTGGGTCTGTGACTACACAGAAGCCCCATAAATCATACGGAGCCTGGAAATTTGACACTGTAAAGGACTTAATTAGTACAGACAATCATACCACATGCTGCTGCCAGATGAAAACACAAGCGTACAATACACAACATAGCAGACAGAAAAATACGGCAAGGGTGACGGCGGCCGTCAGCAGTGTCTGGGACGGGATAAACCGCATACGGATGGAGAACAATACACTGTTATATACACACATACGAGATTATATATATATACACACACATATATATCGTATATACATATATATATATGTATATATACACACATATGCATTACCCAAAGTTACTGTACAAAGAAATATACAATTTCCTATGATTAATTAAAATATGTGATGTGGGCCCTTGATTCCCTAAATGACTGCCCCAGAGTGAAAAGCCCAGCCACCTGTGGAACTTGGACAGAGCTCATCTCAATAAGGGGTTCAGGGCTGTTTTCAGGGAGAACTAAAAGTTCGGTCCTCAATAGATTTCCTACCTTAAAGCTGGTAGAACGTGGGAGGAATAAATGAACCGAGCGGCTCTTATCTGCTGTCAGCCCATCTTCTATAACCCTATAGAATAATGTAATCTTCATATAGGAATTTTACTCAAGTAAGTTTGGGAAAATGCGTTTTGTTCCTCTGTCTACGTTCGCCTTTATTACTAAAGCGGCATCCGGGGTGGGCTGTCCTGCCGTGTCATTTCACGCCATATATAATGGTTAGGACCGGCGTTTCCCGTGTTCTGCGTACGTTAAGAGGTAGAAATACGGCGGATGTGTTGATTGAATAGAAGGTCACCGGCAAGACTAACAGTCTGTTGGCTGCGATTAGGGAGACTCGTATTCGTAACTCATCAGCAGACAGGTCTAAATATAACCGCCTCTGCCTTGCGGCCGCTCATCGCCCGCGTGTGAAGGTTAGCAGTGGTGTGGCGACTGTCAGTAGTGAAGTGTTTTGACACTAGTGATAACCGTACGGCTGATGCTTAGCGTCTCTCGCACGCCCTCTAAATCATCTGGTTAGCCGCTCGTTTCGCCCCGGCTGACAGCGGCACTTCGCGGCACATTGACACGGATTTCTCGGAGGAAGATGGGGCACTTGAGGCTCTTCTGCCATAAGCGTCCGGCTCAAGTACCCGAGTAGGCATGGGGAGTGGGGTGGGGGGAGGTTATTCTATACGGACATAGGCGCTTTGGGGAATTAATAGAATATTGGATTATTATTTTGCGGTTATAGAATTCCTGAAGGCAGCTCTCAGATGTTGCGAGGCTTGGAGAAGCAGCAGCTTCTCCAGCGGTGATCCACCAGTGAAGCTCAACGATATCCAGCGGTACGGAGGGGCTCTTGACATTGATAATGAGCGGAAAGCCAAGGGGTCTTACAAGGGATTAGTCGTCACAGCTGTTTTCATCAATAAAATTGTTTCTGAAGACCACCTACAGCTTGTCATTTTTGTTTGTAAATGTATCACTCATAGGTTGGGGGGTGATGTATCTCTAAAAAAGCCCCTCGGCACAAAGGTTGGGGGAGCTCTGGGGTGCCTGCATAGTGCATTTTTATCTTCTATTACTGGAATAGAAGATAAAGGCAACACACTCAGACGGTAACTCTTCACAATAGTGTTCAGTCACTAAGGAGGGAGTTGGCAGGAAGGCTGCAGTTTCATCTCCCTGACTTCACTTTGCATTACAATAAGGTCTACCCCCCGCGAGCTTCTGCTCCAAGAACAGCTCGGATGGCCCCGTATAAAGCATGTTTAAGTGAGATTTCTTAAAGATCACCTCATCGATTGAACGCTACGTTATGCAGAGCCAACTGCAATTTGCCAGGGATGGCCCTTTATAATGCATAGTGAATCCAGTGAGATGAAGCTGCAACTCTCCTGCAAACTGAATTTTTTTTTTCTCATTTTGTTTCTTTTCTAGCTTTTTAACTTACGATGAAACTCAAAAAATTCACACTACTGTCCCATAACATTTGCTTGTCTATTTCAAACACCACCATGGCGGAGAGACCTGCTATTAATCCCTTTTCCTTTCATTTTGTTTTGCTTTCTGTACATTTTACAGATTAAACCTTTCCATGGATAATTTGTTCTTTCCATTTTTGCCATTATGTAAATCATTTTGCTTTTTTGTTGTTGAAGGTCAATTATCTTTTGAGAACAGTTCCAACATATCTCGTCGTCGCTGCGGAGACTTCCCGACCGAGGCTAGGTTGGTAACATCTGTCGCTTATCCCTGGGATTGGAAGGAACAAGGAAGCGATTCATAAGATAATGTTGTACTGTAATAAATCACATATCTGGAGATGAATGGAGGTCTTTTTACCCAGGGCCACTCGGGGCTTCGAGTCAAACCGAGAAACAAATGGGAGCCAGGAAACAGGACATTCTTCTGGTGACAGATGTCATAGTTACCAATGGGGACAATTGAATTAAGGATACTAATTGACAAGCCATGAATCTATTTAGAAACTGCAGTGTACGGGTGCTAAGGGGGCAGGCGTATTTATCATACTCGAATTCCAAAAAGTGCTTTTGTGACGGGAACCCATGCCAGGAAAGGAGAGAGATTAATTTGGGGCCAATCATTGACAAACACATCCAACACCATGTATTTAAAGTGCCGGGAAGAGTCGTATGTAGATACATTGCCAGGGGGTTTCAAGGGATCTACAGCTTATGTTAAAGTTACCAAAATCTTTTAAGCCTTATATTTTAAGGGGTACTTCAGGAATTATATGCACTAACATACTATATGTCATGGACAAGAATCCCCCAATATGGATTTGCCCCTTTCCTCACCCCCAGGGTATTTTCTGACACATCATCTGGTGAACGCAGGTCTCCTAAGACCTCTCTGTTGGTAGTAATGGGAGGGCTTACCTGCTTTAACCAGCCAATCAGTGATAAGAATTGTCTGATCACAGAGCTGTAGCTTCTCCCTATTAGGTAATTTTTTTAAATTCATTCTTTTAAAGAACGTATATTAAACTACTCAGAGTACCAGTACTTTAATATGCATTCTTCTTCGGTGACTCTGCGGGGACATTAAATTGCCCCTAAAATCACATGACGTAGCACTTGGCACCTATGGGAGAATATTTATCAGCATGTATGCCTAATGACTTTATAGAAACTGAAAACGTGTCTCCCACTATTACATAATTATTTTTTATGATATATGTTTTAATAGATAATTTTTTGGTTTCCACGATTTTTTCTACTTTTAAGCTTTTTTTTAATTAAATGCAAGCAGAAAAAACCCTACAATACTATGAATTAAGAGAACCAAAATCATATTTACTTGTCTTAACCCATTCCCCAGATTTTGAGTCATTATACCTCTTAGAACCCACTGTTCATTTCCTTCTGTTTAGCTTAGTGGCTGACATCATAATTAATGTATTACATCATAATTAAAACAGCTTAACATCGTAACAACGTTTTCAGGACATGTGTCATGTTACGTGTTGAATTTTAATTTCCGTAGCGTAAAATGCCCGGAAAAATTACTGGCCGATCGTAGAAAAATAAGAGTAATACTTTGGGGGAAATTGACAGAACCACCAAGAAAGAGAAACAATGAAGCATTTCATTTCTCTGTGATACGTGTTTGAGCAAGAAGTATTACACACTAAATGGATTAAGCTCGTTCCGGCATAAAATGGCATAGAAAGCAAAACACGTCAAGGGACGGTGAGCACAAAAAGCAGACCTGCTGATTTCCTGCCGGGAGTGACAATTATTCAGTCGAGCCGGCCAAGGTGCGGAAAGAGAAAGGTGTTCTCCCAGGACTAGCAAAACACAACGTGCCGATGGTGATTTCAGAAGACAATGGGGTGCGATGCGATGTTTAGTCTTGTGGAATGCTGCCTGTCAAGTGAGATAATGCAAAGCAGGAAGGGAGCACAGATAGAAGCGGACAAAAAACAGCTCCATCTAGACTCGCTGCCATCTCAAAGATACGTCCAAGTGGCAGATTGAGACTTTGAGAGCCTTTAGACTGAATGAGCTGAACGTTCAATGAATGCAGACAACGCATATACGGCAGGCTCAACCGGAACAGCTGACGCTCTAGGCTACAACGCAGGCAAAACGCGTCCCCGTGTTCCTATCACCTAACAATCAGAGCAGCCCTTAAGCAAACAATATTATAAAAAAAGTCCCTTACGCACCATCTCCAAAACCCGGTGTCGTTAAAAAGTAAAGAGTTTATCAATGAATTTACTAACAGCTACTGTTAAGCTGTGTCAAGGTAAAATAACTCTATAAGAGAGAGACCTCTGTGCATGCGTGTTCTATTTATTTTTCTTTTTGAGAAGCTGTTACAAAAGACAGAGGGTTAAACCGTGAAGACAGGTGTGTTCTCTGTCCGAGATCGAGGGACGGGTCTTCCAAGTAGGCTGTTGCATAGAGGAGTCCCTCGATCCTTCAGCTGAACAGCCACATACTGACTTATCTTGAAGTCTACGTCTTCAGATGATGCTACCATCGAAGAAGAAAGAAGAGCGGCCACCACAGCAGAGCGAAAGTGCTTGTGCTTTTATAGTCAACGCAGTTGGATTCCTCATCACAAGAGTTGAGATACCCAGCAGCTGGAGGCACAGCCACCAAGTATCTATTTAATTTCCTAGTGTTCTCCTTCTCACCCTTACAAAGTCTGTCTGAACCAATCAACATGAACCAGCGCTGCTCCCATCCAACGGACATTCGCTGCATTTTAATACATTGCTTATTTTAATCTATATATACGCCATCATTGGCAGAGGTTAGTCAAGAATTTAAAAACGCATGGGGTAGGTAATGGTCTAAGACGAGTCCAAGGACCGGTCAAGGTTTGAGTCCTTACAGCAGACTTGATGGGACCAAAGGCTTCGATCTTCTACAGAACTGTAAGAGTTGGGAAAATGGATAGATCCGCCATAATGGTGATTTAGTTGTAGCCACATACTATTTTCATGGGTATTTAAGGAGAAACGTGGCCACGTGCTTTGAATACGACATCAGCAGCACTTTATTCACTGTATTTCCACTACAATCGCCGCCAATGTTTACACGTCTAGCTGGGAGCTCGTCTGTTTAATCTTTTCCCGCAGGCTATAATATTATTACAGTCAATAATTCTGTCTGTAAAGAAAGCCTTTCTATTTTTTTTTTTCTTTTCCTTATTTTGGGAACTTTAAACATTAGAAAATTAAAAACTGAAATGGAATCACAGCCATGCTGATCTCTTCTCAATCATCCGTGGAAAAAGCCCTGGAATTCTATAAACTTTTTTTTATATATATATATTTATTTTTTTTTAAACAAACAAAAAAAAATATTTCCTGCTGCTGAATTTCATAACACCGGATATTTTAATCTTTTGAAAAGTTCTAAACTTTGCGCCAAGAGAAATTTTTTTACAATATACTATGTTTTCAGAGCTTAAAGTTAATTAACTTTTGCAGTAGATTTAATACGAAAGAAGTAGGAGGATGATCTAAACTATTCGAAATATTTAATAGAAAAATATATGGCATTCAATATGTTCCAATTTTATATAATATATATATATATATATATATATATATAAATATATATAAAAATAAAAAATATATGGAATTTAATATGTTCCAATTTCTATATATATATATATATATATATATATATATATATACTAGAAAAATATATAACACTGCAATATGAATCAATAAATAATAATAATAGTAAATACAGATTCCGACAACGTATAGCGAAAGTTTAACCCCGTTGGGTGTAATTAAATAACGTATCCATATTTAAAGCATGTAAACGGGCAGAAATACGTTTGTTTTGTTTGACATCAATGATAATAAAAGTGAAGTGTAAAAATGAGTTATTCATAGTTTTAGGAAAAATTATTTACCTATAGGGTTCAAGAGATATTTCAAGCGGCAGAAAATCATAAAAATATTATATGGGGCCAGGGTTGGACTGGCCATCTGGATCACCAGTGCTATGGCGTCTAGCCACCCACTGTGTATGCCTGGCCACACACTGGTGACCTTAAAGAGCCGGGACCCACTTATTATTCCCAGTCTGGGCCCAAAGTGGAGTTCTCCAAAATGATATTTTTACTCTAGGTTAAAAGACACTTGCAGCGAGGAACGGCACAAAATGCTTAGGAAGACACTGATCGTCCGCGTCCTCTACACCTCAGTGCAATTTGTTAAGATGTCGGGTTTAAAGAGATTAGGACTGGGTGCACGCAATGTGCATATGATCCGTTACTATACACATCTGGTACATGTAGTCTGTCAGTAATAACAAAAACGGCATTGACATTAAAGCCTCGATTCTGCGTAGACACACTGCTTTAGTTAAAACACGTGCATGTATCCTTCATTTGTTTAGACGATGAGGCCGCACAACAGAGTTCAGAGCGGGACCCGCAATTAGAATCATCGTAAAGAATAGAGATACAGAGAGTGGTAACAGAGGCAAGACTAACCACTTTCAGCCCAATTGTGGGGTTTATTCGCTAAAGAGGGAGTTTTTAGGAGAGCTACACATTTCTAGGCCGCATTTAACTATTCATTATGGTGGGCCAGCCCCAGTGTGCTACTGTAAAAAAAAAAAAATGCTTGGTTGGCGCCATTATAATGTATATTTTAATGGGTGAGAATTCTTGAAAATCACTTGATTGATTGGATTATACATTATGCAGGGCTAGCATAACACACAAGTTACTACTGTAATCCTAATTCTTCCTTTCATATCTCGTCAGTATTATTGCAGCTCATTACTAAGTGTCCTTCTTCTCTTCTTTCATCGCTCCAGTCCATTCTAGAACCTCCGCCAGATTCATTTTCTTATGCCATTGCTTTTCATCTGCCGCCCCACCGTACCAATCCCTCTACTGGTTGCCCATAGCTTCCAGTATTAAATGCAAACCTTTCCCTGTGCCCCCTAGATCTCCGAATACTCTCCCCATCACCCTCTTGGCTCTGCTGGCCACTTGTGTCTCTTTTCTCTCATTGTCCTTTCTTCCCACTTGTGTCTCCAGTGCTGTTCCCGTACTGTATCTATTCTTTGGAATTCCCTTCTCCGTTCCGCCAGCCGCTCCCCTAGTTATTCTAACTTCAAATACTCACTAAAAACCCAGAGAAGCTTACAATCCATACTCCTAACACCCCACAACTTACATCACGGTAAGAAACCTGTTCTTCATCGAGATCTCCACTCGACCTCTGAAAGATACTTTTATCTCTAGAATGTTATGGCCCCGCGTCTCTTCCTCCTGATAACCATCGCCTTGTTTTCCATATTATGAACATGGCTACAATAACATTCCAAGTTGCCTGTAGTTCTATTGAATATAGTAAAGTGGTACTTAAGTTCTGATGGGGGTAGATAAGAGCTCTTCCTATCCATAATTATACCTAAGCCCCGATCTCAGCACAAGTGAGTCCCCGTCAGAGGCTTGACACAGTTTCCATACCGTCGGTACTCAGACGTTTACACTTTGCTTTAACTTAACTGGTAACTGCAGGAGAAAAATAACTTTTGGTTAAATCCTGACATATAAGATATGTGATATCTCTTAGTATTCCCTTTAACCCCGGCACCCCCTCCTCCCCCCGGAGCTACATTATAAACCTCGGATACAAGCCATTTGGAGAATGTTCAGCGATTGAAGTGATTACGTTCCAGAGGTGTCTTCGTCAAATTATGGTTTATTTGTGTAAATCGAAAATAGGCTGCTGAAAGCAATAAATAATTGGAAAAGAAAAATCACTGATTTAAAAAAAAATAATAAAATATATATATATATATATATATATATATATACACACATACACACAACGGTATATATATATATATATATATATATATATATATATATATATATATGTATATATATGTATTGAACGCTGCCTGTTCCACTTCTGCAAGAACTTTTTAGCAGTTACGAAATAATAGTAAATTTCTGTAATGTACTTTATTTATACCGTTATCGCTACAGACTGCTGCTTAAAGCAATATGCCTGGGGGATCGCTAATGGGAGGTTTATGGTTGTTTTTAACAATCTGAGGTCAAAAACATTTTCATGGAAATTATGACCAATAACACCTTACAGAAGACTTGCTATATATATATATATATATATATATATATATATATATATATATATATATATATGACAGAGTCCCTGGGGTGTGTATTTAGCACCCCAAATATTGCAGGGAATATACCCCGAGTAGCCCAAAATACACAGAACAAAATGAAAAATTATTGTGAG
Source organism: Sceloporus occidentalis (assembly GCA_023333645.1). Taxonomy (NCBI): domain Eukaryota; kingdom Metazoa; phylum Chordata; class Lepidosauria; order Squamata; family Phrynosomatidae; genus Sceloporus; species Sceloporus occidentalis. Next base: position 950,717 of record JALMGF010000151.1, read on the forward strand.
TTACTCCGCATCTCCCTGGGGCTACTCGGGATATATTCCCGCAATATTTGGGGTGCTACAATTCCAAGGACTTTGTCACTATATATATTAGACTTGTGCATTCGTCTTCGGGCGAACATGAAAACGAGCACGAAGAGGCCGTTTTTTTGTTCGTTCCGAAGGAACGTAGAACAGAATACAGTGCCGGCAAACCGTAGGCGAAGACGAAGACTCACAATCACGAAGAATCGAAGATTCTTCGTGATCGTCTTCGTTTTTGCCGCGCAACCGCCAAAATTTCAAACAGGAGTGAGCTGATCCTCGTCTGTCCAATCAGCTCACTCTTGTGACGTAACGCTAAGGGTCTCGTCCAATGCCTGTGCTGCTGTTTTTTGAATTCTGAAGGCGCCTTTATAAGACCAGAGCTTGCCTGAGAGATCCATTCATTTTTCGCTGTGACTGCTTTGGCAACACTGCTGTGCTGCATCCGAGCGTTACAGAGAGAGATTGTTCTGTTCTGTGTGAGACTGGTAAGCCTTAGCCTGCCATTTCTCACTGTGTACTTCATCCTCACTTCAGTGCTACTTAATTAATATATTTAATAATAATAATTTGATTAATTTAATTTTTTTAAAATTAATTTGTCATCAACTTTAGTGTAAGTGCTGTTGAGTTGACAGTGCACCCAGTGCCTCAGTGGCACTGGGGTGCCCTTGCCCTGGGCTGGCACTAGTGCCTATTGCCTGTCCTGCTTAAATAAATTAAATAGAATTTATAAATTACAATTTAATAGAATCTATAATTTAATAGTTCATTATAATATTATATATATATATATATATTTGTCAGTCATATATATATATATACTATAGTATACTAGTGTAGAGTGTACTGTAGACATTCATCTACTAGTGTCTAATTTAAAATCAGTAATATTAATTAATATAATTAATAATTGAATTCATTATAAAATTATATATATATTTGTCAGTTATAGTTAGTAATAGTATACTAGTGTAGAGTGTACTGTAGACATTCAGAACATCTACTAGTGTCTAATCTAAAATCAGTAATATCAATAATTCTCTAATTCTTTCTTATCTTAATAGTTAATTAAATTAGCTATAAATAAAAGTAATAATATTAATTAATTACTACTAGCGTATAGTTCAGCTAATCTTATTAGTACTGGTGCTGCAGCTCTATAGTTTGTGCTTTGTTTTAGCAACAGTAAGAGACCAAGTCAATTTTTCTTAATTAATCTTTCATTTTATTTCATTTGTTTTGCTCACCTCAGTCCATCAGTGAAGTGAACTTGTTGGGCTAGTGAGTGCAGCCGCATAAGTGCTGTGTTTTTTTTTGATCAGCAAGCAGTGACGTTAACTGTTTTGCAAAGATTTTCTCATTTATTTTACATTTTATTTCAATTTTATTAAAAGTACCCTTAGTGTTTTGCTCACCTCAGTCCATCAGTGAAGTGAACTTGTTGGGCTAGTGAGTGCAGCCGCATAAGTGCTGTGTGTTTTTGTTCAGCAAGCAGTGAAGCTAACTGTTTTGCTGTGACATTTTATTTTATTTCTAATTCTTTTCAAGAAAAATTGACTGTGACGAGCTGTACTAAGCAAAGCTTCAAGCTACTAGCTGTAGTACTAAAATAATTCTAATCTTCTTTAATCTTAATCTATAATATATTATAAATAATAATATTCTAATTCATAATCTATAATATAAGTAATTCTAATTCTAAATTCTAATTCATAATCTATATTCTTCTATCTATAATACATAATATATAAGTAAATTAGTTCTAATCTATTAATATTATATAACTTAATATTAATTAATAAATCATATACTGAATCTGATTTAACCTCACTTTAGCTTAGTGGGTTTGAGAGCGTCTGCCTAGAGGTAGACTTATAGTAAGGAAATATAGCTTTAGGCTAGCATAGTGGTAGGCTAAGCTCTTAGGCCCGTGTAAATTCAAATTAAAAATAAAATACTGCTAGTTATTAAATAGTTAATCTTGAGTTAATAATTTCAATAACTTTAGGATTTTGGCAGATTGCACACAGCACAGTGCAGTAGTGCATAGTTTTACTTTTTAAGCAGTAGCACTGAAGAGAACTTCCTCTAATTTTTTTGTCTTTAATTCGTTTTTCCTTTTTTTTATTTTTATTTTTTTATTTTTTTTTTTATAGTTTTTTAAACACTACACTACACTACACTACACTACACTACACACACAACACAAAATTTGAAATGGATCCTCCTTTTGGGACTAAGGAGGGACAAGCTCCATCTACCACCACCACCACCACCACCACCAGCACCACCACCAGCTCTAAGATGCAGCCTTTGCGTCAGTCTAGTCGGCCAAGTAGGCCAAGCTCTCGCTTATCATTTGGGGAAGCATTGCTTGAAGGATCATCAAGTAAAGGAAAGGCACCAAAAGCAGGCAGTAGTAGTGCGGCTAGGCCCACAAGCTCTATGGTTTTTTACGGAAAGCCTAAAGCACCAGAAGCACGTTCAAAGTTAAAGGGTAGCACAAGTAGTACCAGCCCAGTGACTAAAAAGAAGTGCCTTTTGCCCCAAGCAGCATCTTCCCCATCCACCAGCAGCATGCAAGGTACCAAGCAGAGCCAAATTAGCAGCAAGACTCAGAGGGGTCCCAAACCAAAGCGATCTCATTCCTTTGTAGGGAAAACCACCACCACCACCACCCCCGCCTCTACCACCACTAGTGCTGCGCCTACTGTTCCCACTGGTACCGCCACGCCATGTCCTCCTAGTACCTCTAGCAAGCCACCAAGTCCTTACAAAATTTTTGTAAAGACAGTTAGAGAGAGGGCTACACATAGTGGAACTCCACCTAGCGAGGTAGCAGAGGAGCCTGAGACTGAGAGGCCAAGTGCAGAGTCTATTCTTCCTGCTCGCACTACTACTAGTCACGAGTCTCACGACGATATCAGTCTTAGCTCCAGCCTAGCAGGAATTCCATTCGATCTGGCTAATGAAGAGCTAGACTATGAGCCAGAGGAAGTAGAGGAGATGAGTGGTCAGGAATCAGATTCCTCAGGGAGCAGTGTCCAAATGACTAGTGCACAATTTTCCCCTGAGCCTCCACCTTCTCCGCTACGATCATCACCATCACCACCACCAGCAGCAGCAGCAAAACTTAGCAAATCTAAAGCAATTAGCAGTCCCACTATGGCCAGTACTGTTACCACCAGTCCCACCACCACTAGTTCTGCCTCTGTTCATCCACCCCGAGCAGTAAGAGCAGCACCCAAGGCACACTCCAAGGCTATGCGCGCCCCAATTTGGGAGCACTTTGAAAATGTTGAAGAAGGGCGCTATGGAAAGTGCAAACATTGTGGGAAGCTAATAAGCAGAGGGAAAGTGTCTGGCCATTTTACCAGTGCTAGCATGAAGCATCACCTCAGCACTCAACACAACGCTGTGCTATTGGGGAAAGATGCAGAGGTAAAACTTAGTGCAGGCAGCATAGCTGGTGGCCGTGGAAAAACCCCAACAGCTTCTTCTTCTGAGCCAATAGCAGCAGCAGCAGCAGCAGCAACTAGTGCTGGCAGCCAGAGACCAAGGCAGGTTGGAGCACTGCATGCCCAGCCCACCCTGGAAGAATTTGGGGCATTCCACTCCAAGAGAACGATGCCCAAACAGCAGGCCAATAAAGTAACGCGACTTATTGGTCAGTTCATTGCTGTTGGAGGGGCATCCTTCTCCATGATTGAAGGGGAGCCTTTCAAACAATTGATGGCGGCTGTGGCTCCACAATACACAGTTCCGTCACGTTCCACTTTCAGCAGGAACATTGTCCCCTCGCTGTATCGGTCCTGTGTTGCAGCAGTGAAAGAGGAGCTTTCCAAGGCTGCTGGTCAGTGTGTTCATTTCACTACAGATTTGTGGAGTGCACCTAGCGCCCAGCATGCCTTTCTCTCTTTGACAGCACACTGGTGGCAGCCCGGTGTGTCTAAGGAAGCTGCTGCAGCAGGCTACCGATCATTCCTTCTCCATGCAGAAGTGATGGATGAAAAGCACACTTCCCAAAATATTCTGCATGCGATTAGGAAAATGTTTAGCCTTTGGGTGGGAGCAGAGGCGGGCACCAATGTTGAAGTTGGTTTTGTGGTAACTGACGGAGGTGCCAATATGGTGAAAGCGCTGCGAGATGGTCATATTGTTGGTGTGCGCTGTGCAGCCCACATCATCCATCTTGTAGTGAAGGCAGCAATGTCAGAAGGAACTAATGTGGCAGCAGTAGTTCTGTCCCGCTGCAGAAAGATCGCTGGGCACTTTCACCATAGTGTTAAGGCTAGCCAACTTTTGAGGGAAGAGCAAGAGAGGTCAGGTCTTCCCGTACACTGCCTACGTCAGGATGTCAGTACACGGTGGAACTCCACGTTAGACATGCTAGAGAGGATTTTGGAGCAGCAGAGGGCAATCCATAATCTTGCCTCAGAGCACAATATTGGGATTACCTCTCCATTGAATAGGGAGGATTGGACAGTGATCGCCCAGCTAGTGGCAGTCCTTAAACCATTCAGGGATGCCACAGAAAATTTAAGATCAAACACTGCCAGTCTGGCCCAGGTAATCCCAGTGTTCTCCCATCTAGGCAGCAAGATGGATGTGTTCCTTGGAAACCGTGAGGCTGTTCAAGGTGGCACTCTACATCCTGACGTAGCAGCCATAGTCAGGAAGCTGAAGGATCTGCTAAAAGTACACCTTCGCAAGCGAATGGAAGAGAGTCCCAAAATGATGCTAGCGTGCCTTTGTGATCCAAGAATTAAGGGAAAGCTAGCTTTGAAATTCAATGTTCTCAGTAGCTACCGGGAGCAATTGGTCAACAAGGTGCGTGACTGGCAGCGTAAAATGGGAATGCTGTCCGAGGAGGGTGAGGTGCAGGAGGAGGAAGAGATGATGTGGTCTGCTACTCCTAGCAGCAGCATCAGCAGCAGTGCCACAAGCAGCACAACACAGCTGAGTGGAGCAGCTGCGTTTTGGGAAGAGGCACTTGGCAGTATAGTTGGACCATCTGACAGAGCTAGCAGCAGAAAGGAGAGTAGTGCTGCTGAAATGGTCAAACTTTACCTCTGTGAAGTTCCTTCTGCTCCTAATGTTGATCCTCTTAGCTACTGGGATGAAAAGAAGAGTGTGTGGCCTGCACTCTCATGGGTTGCGCAGCAGCTTCTATCATGTCCGCCAACCACTGTTCAAAGTGAGCGCGTGTTTTCTATGACTGGAAACATACTGAGTCCACAGCGCTCACGCATGGCACCTCATCTGATGGAGCAGATTGCCTTTCTTAAATTCAATCTGCCCAAATTGGGTTACCCAGCTCTTAGCTTGGAAAGTTAAATTTTTTCTCTCTAATGTTTAAGGTAGTTTCTCCCCCTGGTTGCACTTGCTGCGGTGTGGCAATGCCTGCTACCTCCGCTGGTGTAGCTAATTTACGCTAGGGCCTTGTGTCTGAGCTCTGTAAGTCCGCTCCCAAACGCCTAGGACTGACAGTCTTTGGATGCTTTGCCCTGGGGTGAAACAGGTGAGTGGGTCGTCAATTGCCCACTCATTCACCTTTTTCCGTTTCCAACGCTGCTGCTGGTGGTGGTGCCAGTATCTTTTGCCAGTTCGCTTCCTGGCTAGTGTCATGCCTCAGATGTCCCTAATGGAAAGGGTAGTTTCTCCCCCCTGGTTGCACTTGCTGCGGTGTGGCAACGCCTGCTACCTCCGCCGGTGTAGCTAGCTTATGCTAGGGCCTTGTGTCTGAGTTCTGTAGGTCTGCTCCCAAACGCCAAGGACTGACAGTGCTTGGATGCTTTGCCCTGGGGTGAAACAGGTGAGCGGGTCGCCAATTGCCCACTCATTCGCCTTTCCCAATTCTGCTGCTGCTGGTGGTGGTGCCAGTGTCTCTCTTCAATGCCAGTTCGCTTCCTGGCTAGATTCATGCCCAAAATGTCCCTAATGGTAAGGGCAGTTTCTCCCCCCTGGCTGCCTCTGTTTGCGGTGTGGCAACGCCTGCTACCTCCGCCGGAGTGGCCAGCTTACGCTAGGGCCTTGTGTCTGAGCTCTGGAAGTCTGCTGCCAAACGTCTAAGACTGACAGTGTTTGGGTGCTTTGCCCTGGGGTGAAACAGGTGAGCGGGTCGCCAATTGCCCACTCATTTGCCTTTCCCATTTCCTTTTCCATTTCATTATTTTCCTTCTGATACACAACCAACCAAACATAACACACACAATAACACATATAACACATATAACACACAGTGACATCACACATAACACACATACACACACACTTACAATGCACAAAACACAAGGACCTTTTCCTTGTTATTTGCCCTGGCCTTCACTCACTAATAGCATTACATTAACACTATAACTCACACTTCACCCTATAACATTTTTCCATCCACATACCTGCCAACAGACCCAACTTTTTCAGGGACAGTCCTGCTTTTTTCCAGTCCTGTCCCATCTAATTTAGCTAAACTAGGTATGCAAAATGCAAATACACATAGGTAGTTATAGCTCGGTAGGTAACGCTACTATAAACATTTAATAAATATAATCAAGTACTAAATAATAAATCTAACTTTAAAATACATTTAAATAAACCCCTATTTTTTTTTAAAAAAAAACATTAAAATTAAATTATTATTATTTAGACATAATCCATCTTTAACCAAACCAGTGCACTGCTACTAATCTTAAACATAACCGTACATTAACCCTAAGCTATTTTTTAGTTCTTGTCCAACATTTTTCCATCAGCATACCTGCCAACACACCCAAGATTTTGGTGGACAGTCCTGCTATTTTCCAGTCCTGTCCAATAAGTAAGTTGGGTTGTTGCAAAGTATGCCATTGTAAATAGGTAGCAAATGTTAGGCATGTAAAGTGGTCCAAAATCAATTTAAAAATGTAAAATATTCCCTATTCTTTTATTAAACATCTATGGACAGTACACCTCGGTATGTGTGTGCAACTCTATTGGTCGTTTCGGCAGGGGGCTCGCCTGCCATCAACGAATGAAGTGCATTCTGCAGTTCTGCAATTCACTCGGTGATGCCAGACCAGCCCCCTGCCGAAACGACCAATAGAGCTGCACACACGTACCTTCACGGCAGCTGCTGCTGCTGTGATGTGTTATTAACCCCGTATTAACCCCTGCTAGGCAACCAGGAGGAAAACGAAGATTAAACGAGCACGAAGAATGTCCGCGAATATTCGCCCGAAGAGAAGACAGGAACGGGCGAATATTCGCGGAATACGAAGATTTTTTTTCCCCGAAGACGAGCACGAAGACGAACACGAAGAGCCCCCTGGTGCCCAAGTCTAATATATATATATACCGTATTCTCTCGACGACCCTGATTATAAAACGACCCCCCAAAATCTGAATATTAATCTAGGGAAAAAAGAAAAAGCCTGAATATAAGACGACCCTATAGGAAAATTTTTTTACCAGTAAATGTTAATTCATATAAACTATGTGAACAATTGTTTGTTAATAAAAGCTATGATTGAGAAAATAATTTGTTTTTATTTCCTATTTTCAACCTGCCCCCCATTTATGCACATCTGCCCCCAGGCTTGCCACTCTGCCCCAGAAATGCCTTATACCCCCTATATGCCACTGTGCCCCATGATATGCCTTTTCACCCTCTAAATGCCACTGTGCCCCATGATATGCCTTTTAACCCTCTAAATGCCACTGTGCCCCATGATATGCCTTTTAACCTTCTAAATGCCACTGTGCCCCATGATATGCCTTTTAACCTTCTAAATGCCACTGTGCCCCATGATATGCCTTTTAACCCTCTATATGCCACTGTGCCCCATGATATGCCTTTTAACCCTCTATATATGCCACTGTGCCCCATGATATGCCTTTTGACCCCATATGTGCCACTCTGCCTCCAGAATTGCCTTATACCCCCTATATGCCACTCTGGCATTTAGGGGGTTAAAAGGCATTTCAGGAGGCAGAGTGGCATATAGAGGGTTAAAAGGCATTTCTGGAGGCAGTGGCATTAAGGGGGTAAAAAGGCATTTCACAGAGCACTCTGCCTACAGAAATGCCTTATGCCCCCGTTTAACACTCCCTCCCTCCTCCAAACTTACCGGTTCTTCTGAGTCCCCCGGTGCTTAGTCCGGGCAGCGTGTAGAGCTCTATGCGCTGCCCGGACTAAGCACCGGGGACTCAGAAGCACCGGTAAGTTGGGGGGGGGCATAACACAGGAGGATCCAGGTCCCCTGCATCGCTGCGGGGGATCTGGATCTTAGTCTCATAGTCAGACCTATTTGAGGTCTGATTATAAGACGATCCCGATTATAAGACGAGGGGTATTTTTCAGAGCATTTGCTCAGGAAAAAACCTCGTCTTATAATCGAGCAAATACGGTATATATATATATATATATATATATATATATATATATATATATGTTGATTTGGTGGTAGCAGTGGGATACGTCCTCCCTGTGCAGCCCAGTCTCCTTAATGAATTCCCTTGGATTTTATTTTATTTTTTTACAAAAGGAGGAGTTGGCAGGAGAGTGGCAGTTTCATGTCACTGAATTAAATTTGGGCAAACCTCAGCGAGCTACGGCTTCAACAAAACATTTGCCCTCCACTCCCGCTGGCCATCTCTGGACTACATGTATTCGACCTACTGTTAACTCTTCGGCAAATTAAAGGGGCATTTCTGTTTCTGTAGTGTAATGGGGCAGCCCATCGCCTGCAGACTGTTCATGTTTGCATTTATTGGGCCCACACAGAACGAGATGTACAGTTCAGGACCTCAGAAGTCTCTTCTTCAGATGGAGCGTTGAGCTGAATTATCTGAGGTCCTGAAGCTATGCTGGCCCAGAAAAAGTATCAAGTTCAACCTTTATTATTATAGAGTTTGTCGGTGACCGCCACTGGGTGGGGATCAACTTCAGTATCACCTTCCAGACGCGTCTTAATTTCCCAGGTCGACCAGATTTTTGCTGTTCTTGGCACTTTCTTTGTAATCCAATTTCCCATTTTGAAGGCGAAGGGGTGTTGCATCCCGACACCGAGTTCCTGTAGAGAAGACAGCTCCATCCATCCTGCTCCGAGTAACATCTGCCCCAAACCTCTGCAGGCTCAAGACATACGATCCATGTCATGACTCGGGGCAGACAGACTCAGATGAGCGCTGAAGCCGACTCTCAAGTAGTCCATCATGTCAAATTACAAATGACAAATCCCCCGCTTTACCACACAGGTCCATATCCTTTAAGGCAACACAACGCAACTATCTGAAGATAAGCAGACGGGGCAGAAAGTGAGGAAGCAGGAAATATTCTAAATATTGTTGACGAGGACGGTTTTACTCTTAGGAGGAAGGAAGGGTGCGCTCTGTACGTGCGATAAGCCGTATTAATGAAGACATGATACTAATCCTTGGTTAATATACCAGGAACCCCTAGGTGCAAACTGTGCTGGTAGAGCATTGACAGGTAGACTGAGTCCGGGTGTGGGGGGTGGGGTGGTCAGTCCAAGTTAAAGCCAACACAAAATATATCAATATGCATCTGTCCCAATACGGCCAGTTCTACCGTTCCTCAAACTCTACTGGTTCCTTTTCCATTGACCCCATTTGATTTGTCAGGTTCCTCAAAAGTCAAGGTGGCCCCTCAAAGAGGTCTCATAAATCCTCCATTAATTGTCTTCAATAATGGTAGCCTTTATAGCCATTGCCTCCCACAATTATATATATACCTATTTTACCTCTAATAAGTCAGTGTGGTTAATGTTCACTTGCCTTCTGCTGATTCCACTTCCCAATATTCCTTCTTATAGTCTGATATTTCACAAATCCTTTTGAGATCTGGGGGTGGCTCATTTTTAAACATTAACAAAACTATATATATATATAAATAAAATAATAATTACGTTACAGAGCAAACTTGTGTAAGTATGATACAATGGTTTCATTGTATCAGTAGAGACAGGATACAGATATATCTTTAAGTTCTAAAGGTGTTTATTATAAATAATTTTTTTTAAAAAATTTTTGTTTCTATAATTGTCATGTGTAAAGAATAATAAAAATTTGAATATTAAATATTAAACTATTCTAAAAGTAAAATACAAGGATAAAAAGTCTAAAGCATACTCCTGTGATATCAAATTTAAAAGACAAAAGGTATATAAATCACATTATTAAACCTAAAACTAAAAAAAAGTATACTGTGATGCAAGTCAAAGCCACAAACAAAAAATAAATAAAATATATAGATATACCGTATATTCTCATAAATGCATGATTTGAAGATTTCATCGGGAAAGGAAGGGCCGTTTTCACCAGCCCTGAAACCCTCCCCTGCTTTTCCCACACCTGGCATGTGAATAGCCCCGCATTCATTACATGGCATGGCTCTCGACCTTTGACCTTCTCACACATTTCAACTAACCTTTTGGGTGAAAGAGAGTTGAATGAAGGGCAAAAAAGCTATTCGTGGCAGTTTTACTACCAACACATACCTTTCCCTGATTTTTAGATTGATGATGGAATGTATGGAAGGCCTTACGTTACAGACAGGGTGGTCAATAAGTGGAACAGCCTTCCAGCAGAAGTGGTAGAGGTTTATACAGTGAGGGGATTTAAACACGCATGGGACAGGCATATGGCTCCTGAATCTAAGACGAGACCAACGACTGATTAAGGGTGTTTAAAGTAGGAAAAACGGGCAGGCTAGATGGGGCCGAATGGGTGTTATCTGCTGACATATTCTATATTGCTATGTTATATAGGACTTCCTCTCAGCGGAGGAGACTATGATCTACGACCAGAACAAATAAGCACAGACAACCTACAACACTTTGCCTGCTCAGTCATGGATAGTCAGAGTTGTAGTCTATACAGAACCTAGAGCTACAGATGCTGCCCATCACCAAATTACCATATATTTCAGTCATGCCAAGAAAACACATTATATATATATATATATATATATATCGTATATATCTCAACCCAAAGGTTTATTCTATTCTTCTAATGACTGCTATTGGAAGTCATCACCCCAGATCCAAGGAGCGTTGAAGCTCTGTTGTTTCATCTGCCCCCCCCTTCCCCCCATCTGTAACGTCAGCCTGTGTATAGTAACGGAGTACCGTGTTACTGGCGGGGCTGCAGTGGAGACGGGGTCATCCCTCACATGCTACAGGCAACGTATTCTCTCCCGCCGGAGAACAAGAGGCCTGTTTGCCTTCCTTTACGTTCTAGAATGACAATCGGGTCACATCAGTGCATTGTGATTGACACGAGGAAACTAGAAGGAGGGGGGGGTCGCTTTTTCCTCCCCTGGGGAAGGCAGTGAGAAGATGCGCCTGAAATTTCAGACCTTAAAAGCATCTCCCATGACTGCGGGCTCACCTTGCAGGTAAACACCTTCCTGCTTCACTGGCTTTCAAGTCGACGGATCTGAAACGAAATCTGTGCTGGAAGCCAGCGATGGTGGAAAGAAATGCGGTCTGTGCATCGCGTCTCGCTGTAGCCGTCACATGCAGCCAGCGTGCTCCGAGAATTCACACGTGAACCGAGCACAGAGGTCATGTTTAGGTTTACCAGAATAACTTTCTCCTAACATATCTCTGCTGCCAGGTACTACATTTCCCTGCCGCGCTGCGTATGTTTACACAGATTCCAGGACAGGAGTCAAACACGATGCACACCAAAGCTGGTTAGAGCTGCGGTGGGCTCAACGATGCTTAGAAAGAAGAGTCAATTGAGTATTTGTTTATATGGGGGGTTGTAAGGGGTTCTCTATACGGCTATGGCCACCAGACTCCACCGTCCCATAATGTATATCATATCATAATATATGATGCCAGAATGCAAAGCAAGCCCTATCCTAGCCTGGTCACGTATGCATGTAAGACGGTGACCACGGAAGGTCACCAACACGTTACTGTGTCCATAGAAAACGTGTGAACCACCGATCTAAAACCAGGGGTTTAGCGGTTTAGACGGAGTGCAAGTTTTTTACTGAGAATGTGGTAGATACGTTGGACAGCCTTCCAGCAGAAGAGGTAGAGGGTAATACAGTGAGGGAATTTAAACAGGCATATGGCTCCTGAATCTAAAACGTGACCAATGGCTCTTATTTGCCGTTCTGTGTTTTTACATCCTAAAGCTTCCTGCGGCGTCAAGGTGTATTAATATAATGGAAGTGTCCCGCTTGTGAAGGAGGTATTTATTCACTCGCGCCCATGGGAATAATCCTCCCTGAATGCGTTTCCAAGGAATTACACCGAAGCTTAAGATAAGACTGACCTTTCGACAAAAGGAAACCGAAGAATAGAACTAATTGTTCCCCCGAAGCTCTTACCTCATTATTACCGCCGCCCCGCACAATCCAACCTTGCGCTAATGTTTCATTCCGCGCAGACAATGGGCTCGGCGCTCGCTCATTCACATCTGCATGGGAAATACTCCCTCCATTCAGCTCTCCTCCAAAGCAATTTATCTTCACAGGTTCTTGCAATTTAATATACAAACCCCACGTCCAAATAGGAATCCGATACAGAAACATTTAGATTTATTTATGCAAGACTTTGAGATATTTATCCAATATCCACTTAATTTATATGTTATATTACTGTATACAGCGCTGGGGGTTATATTACTGTATACAGCGCTGGGGGTTATAATACTGTATACAGCGCTGGGGGGTTATATTACTGTATACAGCGCTGGGGGTTATATTACTGTATACAGCGCTGGGGGTTATATTACTGTATACAGCGCTGGGGGTTATATTACTGTATACAGTGCTGGGGGTTATATTACTGTATACAGCGCTGGGGGGTTATATTACTGTATACAGTGCTGGGGGTTATATTACTGTATACAGCGCTGGGGGTTATATTACTGTATACAGCGCTGGGGGGTTATATTACTGTATACAGCGCTGGGGGGGTTATATTACTGTATACAGCGCTGGGGGGTTATATTACTGTATACAGCGCTGGGGGGTTATATTACTGTATACAGCGCTGGGGGGTTATATTACTGTATACAGCGCTGGGGGTTATATTACTGTATACAGCGCTGGGGGGGTATATTACTGTATACAGCGCTGGGGGGTTATATTACTGTATACAGCGCTGGGGGGTTATATTACTGTATACAGCGCTGGGGGGTTATATTACTGTATACAGCGCTGGGGGTTATATTACTGTATACAGCGCTGGGGGGTTATATTACTGCATACAGCGCTGGGGGTTATATTACTGTATGCAGCGCTGGGGGGTTATATTACTGTATACAGCGCTGGGGGTTATATTACTGTATACAGCGCTGGGGGTTATATTACTGTATACAGCGCTGGGGGTTATATTACTGTATACAGCGCTGGGGGTTATATTACTGTATACAGCTCTGGGGGTTATATTACTGTATACAGCGCTGGGGGTTATATTACTGTATACAGCGCTGGGGGGTTATATTACTGTATGCAGCGCTGGGGGGTTATATTACTGTATACAGCGCTGGGGGGTTATATTACTGTATACAGCGCTGGGGGGTTTTATTACTGTATACAGCTCTGGGGGTTATATTACTGTATACAGCGCTGGGGGTTATATTACTGTATACAGCGCTGGGGGGTTATATTACTGTATACAGCGCTGGGGGGTTATGTTACTGTATTCAGCGCTGGGGGGGTTATATTACTGTATACAGCGCTGGGGGTTATATTACTGTATACAGCGCTGGGGGTTATATTACTGTATACAGCTCTGGGGGTTATATTACTGTATACAGCGCTGGGGGTTATATTACTGTATACAGCGCTGGGGGGTTATATTACTGTATACAGCGCTGGGGGGTTATATTTCTGTATACAGCGCTGGGGGTTATATTACTGTATACAGCGCTGGGGGTTATATTACTGTATACAGCGCTGGGGGGTTATATTACTGTATACAGCGCTGGGGGTTATATTACTGTATACAGCTCTGGGGGTTATATTACTGTATACAGCGCTGGGGGGAAATTCTGATTTCCTTGAGTTATTTGTCTTCTCCTCCCCCACCCTCTGCATCCCGGTGCAGTGATCCCAGATATACCCCAGTGATGGATTTTGCTTACTTTAATCTGTAAACATCATTATATGGGTTGATTTCGTTTACTAAACTGCGGAATGTAATATTTAGGCAAAAGTGACAGATCCACTTAAAATTCCAAAACTTAGCATTCTTATTATGCATGAGCGCATATCACCCCGGGGATTTAACCCTATGTAGCTTGAAATTAATGCATTAATAGAAAGTTTTCTTTGGTTATTGGCCTTTATTACAATTATTTAAAATGGATAATAATAAATTATCGTAAAATGGAAATAATATAAAAATAGATTGTATCACTTTTATCACTGATGTTACATTAAAGTTAGTATTAAAAAAATTAGTTGGCTGGTGACGAAATACAGTTAACCCTTTCATGACAAGGGAATCGCTTCCTTTAGTATGAATAATACTAAAAAATAAAAACATTCAAAAAGAATAAAGAAAAAAAACAAAGGAAAAAAAAAAAAAGTATTTTGCTTAGTATTTCTTTCACATGTAAGATGCCACTAGCGCTGAAAACGGCAAAACCCCTGAGTAGATAATACCCTAATATACATCTGCAGGGCCAAATGCCCCGTTACATACATTTTATAAAAATGATTCTTAAAGCTCTTGGGTTGGGGCTGGAAGCGGATGTTTTTATGTTTTTACTTTTTTAATTAAATATTTTAAACCTTTTTTGACAGCAGAAGCTTTTTGGGGGGTGAACCTTCATAACAAAGTGAAATCACAGAGTTGAAACCACAACGACGTAACATTATATAACGATGAATAAACCCCAACTAGGTGAAAACAGGGCGCCATACATGGGAATCAGAACTTATTATCAGGTCTCCTAGGTCTCACCCACACCCTGCTTCTTGGGAATAGACCCGTTCCTGTGTGTGGCTAACCCCCCATGTGTACATCTAGCCCCTTCTCTCCGATACAGAACCACCCGCCTCCCATAAGGAGTAGTAGAGGGTGAGCTCTGGGGTTCCCGAATTTACCCAGCACACAGTTACTTGTAGATGCCAGGCAGTGCCCCTAGCAGAGCATGTTAAGGGCCATTTATGGATCGGTGGGGAATGGGGCAATTGCTTCAATCCAAGGAAGACAAAGGCATGTGGAGCATCCCGGACTTATCTCGTTATCTCCCTAATTTCAAGAAGGAGGCAGGGTTGAGAGGGGTCACGTAATGTGCCGTTGCTTGACACAGCGGTAGCAGCGCGTCAGCTCCCACAAGCTGAAGCTTCGGAGTGTGAGTTGCGTGTGTTTGTGGAGTTGTTGTTTCGTGTGTGTGTGTTATTGTGTGTGTATGGGTATGTTTGTGTGAGTGTCTGTGTGCATGTGTGTTAGGGTGTCTGATTGTGTTAGTGTGTCTGTATGTGTGTTAGTGTCTAGGCATGTTGGTACGAGTGAGTGTAAGTGTTTGGGGATAACTCGGTTAGCCTTATACTCAGGACTGCTTTTGATGAGGAATTCTTCGGCAGAAGCGTGAGAAGCCTGAGATCGGCGGCCCCGGGCCGAGCACTCTCTAATATATCTCTGCATTGGATTAGTTATTTTAACTGCAGGTAACATGGAAATACTTGAGCTGCAGTGATGTGTGACATTGACCTTGACTGTCAAGATACGAGATAACCGGAGACCCTCCTTCCACCAGCGAGCGGGGAAACAAGATCCCGAGACAAGAGCTGGTTTACGAATAATGCGTTCGCTACGTGCAACGACCAAGCGGAAAAGATCTGAGCAAACAACAAGTGGAGAAGGAATCCGCAAACATCTCAGTATTCTGGAACAGTGCAAATCACTCAAGGAAATACACCTATAGGCCTGTTGCCATGACAACTGGGTTGAAATTGTTTTTTACAACAAATTATACAAAGAGGGCACCGGGGCGCTACAATGCGGAGAAAACTTGGAGGGACCAGGCAACGTTATATCCCATATTTTGGGGGCATATTTGCTTAATCATGTCTCTTACTAGATCGTGCCCAAATGTAGGATGGCTGCTTCCATGCTGTGCCCTTTCAGGTCTTTCATACATATTCTTTCACAATGACTAAGCTTGCGAGCCGGGCTCTCTCCACCTAGTATATCGGTTTGTGTTAGTCTGTCAATTCCCGTCTTGTCATAACCCTTGAATAAATGTATTGTATTAAGCGCTGCGGAAATTGTTGGCGCTATATAAATAAAAGATAATAATAATAATAATTATGATTTCATTTACTAATTTATTGAAGCATTTACTCTTTTTCTACTAGTATAATGTTTTTAAATAAAATACCTGGTATTCAAGTTCTTGCCAGGAAGTTCTCTCCCTTCTCCTTCCCCTAACTTTACAAAGGCTCCCCGAACCAATCAGCAACAGCCAGCAACATAACAATAGGGGGGTAGATAACTAAACGGGGCGGGATAATCGGGCAGATCCTGAGAACAGGGAGTTAAGCTCTATATAAATAAAGTCAGGTTTTAATATAAATACACATTGCCTGTTTTAATACATTCAGGGCCGTATAAAATAAGGGACGGGATGAATATATATAGAAACGTGTATCTGATGAATGGCACCCACCTGTAGAAAAACATGTAGAGGGCTGCGGTGATGCAAAACAAGAGGACCTAGAGAAAAGAAAGAAGACAAATGAATAGAAGAAAAGCCACGGGTAATCGTTAGCGTGACCCTGATCTGTTACTCATGTTCTCATAAACAATCGTAAACACATACATGAGCGTAAACATAATTACCGGCGCTAAACGAGCCTTTGTAAATCGCCAAACAACCTTAGAATGTAATAACGAAGCACGCCATGCTGTTTATTACAGAGGAAGCGACGAGCACTCGGTCTAAACAGGAATCTGATCATCATGTCATTTGTTTATTGTAATTACCTATAACGTTTATTTATTTATATATACACATATATATACATATACACATATATACATATATATACATACACACACACCAGTGTAATTGTTGTGGACAGATTTCGTTTAAGAGCTCATCTCAAGGAAGTTGAGATCAACAACATTTTAATTAGGTGTATATCATATTATATACACACACACACACACACACACACACACACACACACACACACACACACAACCATTCTATAGTTTGGGGTCACTTGTCTGAAGAACATTATCTGCATATCCAATCGTGTTATTGTTAATGCACGTTATTATTACCGTATTTGCTCGATTATAATGCAAATGCTCTGAAACTTACAACTTACGCTGCAGCCGAAAGGAGGTGCGGTTAGCAGCGGGGGTTGTCTGCGTCCATCGCGCAGACCTTCCCCGGCTGTCAGAGATCAGCGTTCCCCGCAGCGTTCACTCTGACAGCCGGGGAAGGTCTGCGCGATGGACGCAGACAACCCCCACTGCTAACCGCACCTCCTTCCGGCTGCAGCGTAAGTTGTCTACGCGAATCACATACACATCTACACACTGCCCCGGCTGCATGACAGGGGAGTCAGAAGCACCGGTAAGTTTTTTTTTTGGGGGGGAGAGTTAAATGGGGGGCATAAGGCATTTCTGGAGGCAGAGTGTTCTATGAAATGCCTTTTAACCCCCTTAATGCCACTCTACCTCCAGAAATGCCCTTTTAACTCTCTATACGCCACTCTGCCTCCTGAAATGCCTTAAACCTCCCTATATGCCACTCTTCCCCATAATATGCCTTTTAACCCCCTTAATGCCAGAGTGACATATAGGGGTATAAGGCATTTTTGGAGGCAGAGTGGCACATAGGGGGTCAAAAGGCATATCATGGGGCACAGTGGCATATAGGGTTAAAAGGCATATCATGGGGCACAGTGGCATATAGGGAGTATAAGGCATTTCTGGGGCAGATGTGCATAACTGGGGGGCAGGTTGGAAAATAGAAGGAAATAAAACCAAAATATTTTTCTCAATCATAGCTTTTATTAAAAAAAATAGTTTAGATGAATTAACATTTACTGGTAAAACTTTTTTCCTATAGGGTCGTCTTATATTCAGGCTTTTTCTTTTTTTTCCTTAATTAATATTCAGATTTGGGGGGTCGTCTTATAATCGAGCAAATACGGTAATTATTATTATTATTATTATTAAGACAGTTTGATACATTTCACACCAGTATTCTTTGCTTTGAACTTTATATACGATGTTACAAACCACCGTTACATTCTTTGCTGTACAGAATCTGTATAAGTTTGAGGCGCGACATACAACTAAGTGGGTGAGTGACACAATTATATTAGATTGCAAGCTTTTGAGACAATGGAGGTCTCTTCTTCAGTCATATTATACCGGGATACAAGACCTGGGCGGTCAGAATAAACATCAGCAAAAACAGAAGGTTTTCCAATCATCAACGTTACTGCTAGAAACTGTACAGCGGTACCGAGTATCTTGCTCCATTAGCAAAGAAACAAAGAATATGATGACATTTTTACCCATTTAAAGGGTCCTGGATTCAGGACCCATATTGCCTATCCCATGCATTCCCTCATTGCTTCAGCCTCAACCACCTCTGATGGGAGACCGTTCCACTTACCCACCACCCTCTTGGTAAATTAAAACTTACAAATATTTTGGTTTATTGTGAATAATTAAGGATTGGTAAATTGAGAATTATTCTTGCTCATTAATCCATCCTGCAAGAAGACAAATAATTTAACCTTTTTGCGTGCCAGTCAGAGCGCACCATTCTTGCTCCGAACGGGTTAAGGCTACAAAATATAATATGACGTCTTATTCCATAGATCTTAGTAATATATAATATATAATATATATATATATATATATATATATATACACACCTGCTATATGGACATTTAACCCCGGTAACCGCATCCTCCTACAGTAACAGTGACCGCATCTCCTACGAGATGAAAGCCAGAAGTGAAGTGAAAGGACCCCAGAAAAGTGTTCTGTGTGGGTTTATAAAAGGAAATCCAGCCTGAAGAGCCCGTTAAGTGCCCCGTACATAGCGGGGATAAGATCAGAAGCATGTCCTGAAAGGGATACGCTGAGAGCACGAAGGTTAGGCGGCCGTGAGAGCTCCTTTTATCTGCCAGGCATGTGAAATTTAAGATACGACAGCGAGCGATGTCAAGAGCAGCGACAGCTTCGCCGCAATGATGGATGGCTTACGGGAGATGATTATGGTAGAAAACGGAGACGGGGGACAGATTTCTTCTTGTGTTTCTCTGAATCAGTTGTGGAGGTGATGTATAAAAAGGTGATTGTTACATGTGTTTAAAAGTGGTCTCGTTACCATGGAAACCAGCAGAATTTCCCTATGTATTTGGACTTTTTGTTCCCGTGGTGATTAAACCTTTTTTTTTTTTTTGAATTTTGAGCCAATATTAATTCCACTGTGGTCACATTGGTGGGTAAATGACAACTGGAGTAAATAATCCATTGGCCGCAAGTATAATGAGTAACTGGACACTCCGGTGTCCCAGGAAGCCCCCTTAACAATCAATGCATAGGAACGTAAAAACAAAATTACTCATCTGATGGAGAAGCTGCAACTCCCCTGAAGTCAACAGGGGCCTTGTTGGACCTCCACCTGGAGCATTCGTCAAACCAACCCCTGGAGCTGACTAGGGGTAAGTATGTCACACGGTAGCAGATGTTTTCAGCACAGATAACCGCTGGGGGGCTTAAGGGGCAAATGCATCAGGTTAGAGGGACCTCTCAGCTACCATACTCATTAAAGTGCATTTTAAAGTGGCTCTCTCATCAGAACAGACTCAGAATAATGAGATGAGCTAACGAGACGTTCCTTACATAGAATTTGAAGGTAGGTAAGAACCGGTCAGCCCGTTTAGTCCGCCCTGTTGCCTCTTCGGCAGAGATGGTGTAGTCCAGCCTGTCGCTGGCCTCCTACTTTTTGGCTTTTTAAACATTTGCAGCGATTTCCGCAGCTGGAAGTTATGTTACAGAAATATCTTCAATATGGACTGTTACTGATACCACTAGCAGGAGTCAAACAGGTAAGCCTCTGGGACACTGGTAGAACATACAGACACCCTCATATCTCCCTACCATCTTGTTTTTTTGTGGGACAGTTCATATTTACTGGGCATTGTCCCCGGGGAACTGTAAATTTGGTGGATCGATGGTGGCTTCCAAGTGGCCGAAGATGAGGTGGCCCTTCCTGGCTCATATACTCCCAAAGGTGCTCCAGTTTGGACACTTGAATTGTTGGGTGGTATGCAACCCTTCTAGGTTCATTAATTTCAAGTTAATTTTTGATGACTATAAGCTTTATTTGATATCAAATGCGTTCTGATGTCTGTCATTGGAACTTTGGTGGAACGTGCTCCAGCTCCAGCTCCAGCCCAATCATACCTGAGAACTTCCCATGGTTGGCCAGAGAACAAACACACCGACCCCGACCCTGAGTTCCAGAGCCTCCAAGTAAAGTCGATAGAGCTCAAAAGTATGATAATAATACATATCACAGCACAAAATGTACCAATTTCTTACTGTACTTTTGCAGATTAAATAAAAGAAAAAAAAAGCTTGGAACTATTTTTCCTGACGCTGAAAAAATAACGAACATCTTAACCATTAGAGGAATGCAGCGATAACGTCTTCACAAATACGATTCAAGTAATATAACCCAAGGACTTCCAAAAATCAAAAGGCAGGGTTGGCTTGTGCAGAACACACTGCGATCTGGCTAGTGGGAATAGAATCTGATCGGGTTCCCATAGCATCTGAGATAAACTCCTGGAACATTTCCTTGGAATGCAGGCTGGAGCTTGGAACGCCATGGAATCTCGCAGCATAGCGTCTTTCAGTATGCGGAGCTGGCCAGGGAACGGACTATGTAACGTACCAGAGACTGGCTGCTCTACTGGATGGGTTATATAAATCAGTATAAATACAAGGCATTTGGCGTAGTAATTAGTTACTTGAGTTCGTTCTGTGGGGTTTGGAACATCGATATCCACATTTTAGACATTCGCACTACGCTCTGATCCACTGGATACCCTTGAAGTAGTAAGAGATACAAGAGGGAGAGGATTTACAAGAGGCTATTAATATTTGTACTCTCTTAAGAAACCTCAGTTCTGCCCCACTCTGGTGCCGCCAGAAATCGGCTTCTTGACCTCGTAACATCAAAAGAATACATTTTCCCCTTTCCTCTATGGATTATAATCATTAGCAGATGACTTCATCAATGGGACCACTTTATATATTGGCAATTTATATTTCGTGCTGAAACTTGTTAAACCCAAAACAATGGGCAACGGAGCTTCTGGTGTGAATTTGCCGGCCTGCAGGCGAGATGAAACCTTTGTAAGAATGGTTATGTTTGCCCCGTAACATGAATAGCTTATGTGGGAGCCTTCCTTGAAAGTCAAGTCACAGGTTTAGCGATCCATTGAGAAGGGCCAGTTTACTGGAGTCGTTTCATAATGTATATTAAGGTAAGAGTTGAAATTATTAGGTCCTCTGCAGACTCGGGGGTTGAGTGAATGTTCAGAGACATCAAAGGCGTTTGAGTGCAGGCAACCTGCCGGGGGCAGAGATATTATACTGAGTTGTGGAACATGATGGTGCCATATAAATCGATAAATAACTAGGCACAGAGAGGAATCCTGGCCCACATTGGGACATCATAAGGCTGCTTGGAACTATATTTTAGGAGAAGGAATAAAACAATTTGTCAGACATTAGTCAGGAACAGAGCCAACGGTATCACGCCTTCACCGGGGCAGCTGGAGGCTTCTCGTACGCAGCCTTGCCAAATACCCCAAGTAAGTCGTAGGCAGACACGAAGAAAAGAAAGATTAGGGTGTGATATTGAACGACGGATTAGCGGGCTTCATGTTAAGGTAGCGCTGTTTCATCCTAAAGAAATGACTGCAAATGGCATGCGTTATACGCGATGAAACGAGTCGCACCTGTCAACAAAGGAGACAAAGCGAATCCAAGCTGCGCATTTTCCGGTTCAGCGCTGTTACCAAAACACGCATTTAAGATTTGCTTAAAGGATCATTAGAAGACATACGACACATTTATGCCTCTCGTACAGCCAACTTTTCAAAATATATCATAAAGCGGTTGATGTCTTCCAGGTGTGAATTAATTGTCTGTTTTTAACCCTTGTAACAGTTTTATAGAAGCAGCATCCCTCGTGTACTTATGGAAAAGGTCCCGTTCATAATATCGTCCTTTTCTCCCACCAGAAATCCACGCAAGAACATTATAAAGGAGCTAAGCAAGCCAATGCAAGTCATTCAAATGTCATTAAAAACGCGGGTGGCTGGTCCACCTCGGACGTTTGCACTTTTGAGTCTTGTGTTTCACACTCCCCAACTCCTTCTAGATTGTAAGCTCATTTGAGCAGGGTCCTGCCTCCAGTAGTAATATAACTACAAGTTATGTCCTGTTAATTGTTTTATAGTGCTGCAGAATACGATGGCGCTATGTAAAGCATAAATAATAATGATGGGGCTGCAGGTGAAGTCATTGAGACATTGAGAAGGTGCTTGTAGGTCTCCAGTTGCCACACGTTGGCTTCCAAGATGTTGGAAGCCAACTATGGGGCTTTTTACATGCAAACAATAGGACATGGGGCTGTTATGAGGGTAAAATGTTTAGTTTCAAGGCATGTTGTGGAACGGGCTAAGCTAAATCACAGCGTTGCGAGGTCCAAACTTGGCCAGATTTCTATGGAATTAACCTGGCCTGGTTCAAAGATTTGCTTAAACCAAGAAATAATAATAAAGGCAGCTTTCCATGTAAGAGTCTAACAGCGAGAGGCCCCGCTCAGCATAACGTTCAATTTATACCTTCAAGAACCTACTAACCCAGTATCACATCGTGTGAAGGATAAATGTGAAGTGCATTCTACGCGTGACCTTTCCTGGAATTATACTTGACATGCCTTATTATTCATCTATTTTAAACTTCACTTATTGCCGAAGCTTTAACGAACCCAAAAAAAAAAGGAAAGCTTCCTGGGATATTTCCAAAACACTTGTAAATCAAAGTAAAGGTCAGTGCGGCCGTGTCAGATCCCGGCGTAGTGTTTTGTGTGGAACAAGATGAAGCAGAAGCCTCACAGCGGGGACAGGCCAGCAGAGTCACGCCATGCTGGGCGGGTGATAGCGAGAGTTGCGGAGTCACAATGTCGCATATAATTGCTCGCAGTTCTCAGATACTTGGAAGCTGACACTCCTGCCCTCTGTCTCTGCTAGGAGTTTAATTAGTTATCCCCCTTCTCATAATTCAGGCTAATTGGACCAGACCTGCCAGAAGGAATATATTGAGTTAGGTATCTTTTTTTTTTTTTTTTCCCTCTGATGAACTTGATTAAAGGAATGGTCTTTAGGGGGCTATGTATAAAAACAGTGATTTACAAAGTTTCAAAAGGGGTCTTACTGCCATAGCAACCAATAGTATATCTTTACTGGTTGTTTTTCACTTTTTATACCCCTCCACATATTACTCCAAGCAGTATTCCCAGGAGAAAATGATATCCCTTTATAACAAGGAAACATTCTAACAAGGAATATGCAAAATGCGTTACATTACATTTATAACCGGCAGGCTCTGTAGCGCTACCTCAATAGGGAGATAGGGGACATTTCAAAATAACATTAACGAGATACAATAAACAATTTGCTTATACGATATTAACACATAGTGGTACAGAAGGAGAAGAGGGTCCTGCTCTCACAAGCTTACAATCTGTTAAAAACATAAGTTGAATATGAAAACAATATCTTAAAAATAACTATTAAAAAAGTTTTTAGCTATTTTATGAGTTGATGCAAAATGAAGGTAAATAAAGAAAGACCAAAAAAAGGACAAAGGGAAGAATTAAAATAAGTTTTGTTACCATATAATAATTCAGTAGCGGTCTGTGCTCTGATTGCATTATTTGAGGACTTCACACCATGGTCTATTATGTGCAGATCATAATACAGAACGTTTTATTTTACACAGAAGTGCATTATTATTTTTTTTTCTATTTTTTTTAATGTTATTTAATTCTAATACAGAAATACTAAGCAAAAAATGGTTGAGGGAAAGGTTTATATGTAAAATAAAATAATAAATAATTCTTAACTAGACACAAAATTAATATTTTGCTGCATATTTGCAGTAAAGAATTTAGCGTCTTGTTTAAGCGGCTACTTTATTTTGAATGGTAGCTTTTAAGGACAAAATCAGGAGGTCCAGATGTTTTAAACTTTAAATACAGAATTTATTTTTCTGTGCAGAGCGAGTAGCCAGAAGCCACAGGGTTAAGAGATGGGTCACTTGTTACTCTTGGAGGAACAAACTGGCTCAGTGAAAGACTGCCAGAAGCCATTCAGGTGACAGGCATTCCAGTTGCCCTCGGAGTCAATTTCCAGCCATCCCACACACATCTGGACCCTCACTCTTCAATTGTGCCATTATCTGGAAATAGCCCATTGTATGATATCCTTTTCCCCACCGGAAATCTGTTAACCGAGCCAGCGAAAATAATAAAATATATATATGATATATTATGAGACTGCAGGTGAGTTTGAGGAGACAGTGAGTGGCCCACATACACCCGTGAAGGCTGTCGGCAACCATCTTGATTTATTCCCTTCACAAGGTATATTGAAGTTAGTGGATTAAAAGGTTTCCATTTACGTCCAAATTCATGGTTTAGTGGATAAATAAGTGGGTGAGTGTTCAGAGGTACCGTATGGCTACCACGTGCCGGTCCCCCAGTATACACTCATGAGAAGCCTCTACTTTACTCAGAGGGTGCCCTAGACTCAAAAACGAATAGAATAAGGGCAGAGTAGACGGTGACTGCAGGGCCAGTTGGCATATCTCCGTATCTATGATCAGTGAATCTCTGAAGACCAGGAGTCCTCAAAGAAGCAGGGAACCAGGGATCATTTCCACAAAAATAAACTATACAGCCACTTCTTTCATCCACCCCAAACCTAATTAGTATTCTGAGAATTCTTCATTAAACACAACCAACCCCCCCCCCACACACACTTCTACTAGACCACCATCCACCATGGTTAACAGGACCGCTAAATGGGAAGGAGTGGGGTTACCTGGGAAATTTCAAAGCCTCTGTCTCTTGATCTAAATCTTTTTACAATTTACCTTTTATTTGGTAATTAGCACATAACTACAGTTACCTTTGCATGGAACAGAGGTTTTTGATAGATTCAGCCAAGCATAACACGGTTTGGAACATCCCAATTCCTGCTATACAAACACAGGGCTAAATTCTCTGTACACCGGCTACATTCATTACAAATCCCCTTATGGATTCAGATTTCAGTCGAAAAGTATGACTAATACACTGCTGTAATTTAAGACTGTTAGAGGGATATGCCGCCTTCTCTCCTGGAGAGTCCTAGCAGAAGGCTTTCTGCCTCCCGGGGCTGTCCTTTGTCAGATGATTCGGACCACCATGGAAATTACATCATAAGGCATAACCCCCCCCCCCAAAAAAAGTGACCTCACAAGAAAGTCAATTGCGTCCAGGACAACTACAGTCCACAAAAGACACCACATACACCATATAGAAGAAATGTATAAATTATACATTATTTAATAAATATGGAGTATATTGTAGCCTGAAAACAGAGTTTAAATAAATTTTTCATCAGGACGTCGACTCAAGCTGAGATACATTGCGTTCCATTTGTTTGTGTGCCATGAGGACTTAAGTTGGGGATCCCTGAAATATAACTTATGACCACGGCTTATACTCCCCATAGAGCCCCCACAGGAGTTCTTGACCCCTCTTGCCTCCTTGAGGGTTGAAGGTTTGGGTGGCTATGGGGAAATCCTCGCCCGCATGGACTCTCCTTGTGGGACCAAGAGTCTCCATGTCAGTTTCCTCAGAAAGCTGGCCTACTCCGTTCCCAAGCATGCCGACGGTCCACAAGAGATCGCCAATGTCCGCGTCAGGACAAGGATATGGTGAATGAATACATTATGGTGCCAACAGCTGTGCCGGTCCATAAAGTCTTTAAAAAGAGTTTAAAAAGTAATTTTTGCACTAATCCTTTACAACTTCTCTACATCACAGAGACTAGAAGGACTAGACAGCCGAATGGTTCTTATCCACTGTTCACTTCCTCTGCTTTACACAAACTTAATTCCGCTAAACTGTTCCTTTTGAAGGAACAGCATGCTTTCATATGGTTTCATGTCTCAAAATATTAATTACAAAATATGGAGATATGTAGGCAGCAGTTTAAAGAAATATTTTTCATTCAACGTTTTAGAATGAGGCAGGACTAAAAAAAACCCCCTATTTTTTAAAGGGAGAATTTTTTCCCTGCCTCGTGCAGATAACAAAAGTTTCCATACCGCTAAGTTCTTAATAAATTTTACATTTTTTATTTAAAATCTATGATATTTTGTTGATTACCTAGAGATTCCGTCATCGAGTAATTCATTAATTAGTAATAGGTTTTGTGTTATAAGTTTTAACTAAAATGACAGATAATTAAAATAAGCTTCTTATATATATATATATATATTTAAATATCTACATTGTACAGCGCTACAGAATATGATGGCGCTATAAACAATATTAATAATAAATAATAATAATATATTGGTTTGGCAATGGAGACTACCAAGAAAGCTCTGGTCTGTGCCATTTTGGCTTTTGTTAGACCGGCTTCTGTACAATGTACTAAGTAAATTTACCTTTTTTTTGCGACGACATTCAAAATGCAGACGATACATAAAAGTTTTGTTGGCAGCCCTTAAATAGCTAAAAGGTTTCATTATCAATTGTTTCAAGATGTATTCTTGGCAAAAGACCAAATGGAAACGTTAATGGATCCTTTCAGTCGCAAGTCACAAGACTGATAGCAAGCGTGGTGAACGCAGACGTTTGGCTAATTTATAGTAATGTCTTGCCTGCAGGATGGATTCACAAAAGGACTCCTTAACCCTCAGCATGCCAGGGGGTCCTCTTATGAAAAACTGTTGTTGTTTAATGCTCTAGACAGCCGAGGGTTAAATATTTCCATTGCCAAGATAGAACCAGGATGGAAAATGCACATTTTTTTTTTCTTTTTATTAAAAATACATTTTAAACCTGGACTTTCTACAGGCAAACCAACACAGAAGCCCTGCTATTGGCAGGCCGACGTAAAAATATGGTACATTTAATCGGCACAGACTTCAAAACGTTGGTCATTTGGAGTTACGGTGACTTGTCTTTGGTTGAGAAAGAATAACCAATTTAAAGGGGAAGTCCTTTAAAATACAGTGAGATATCCGTTAGTTTTGAGAAAAAAGTGTTGTTTTTTTTTACATTTGTCCCAGTAACAAAGCGGCAGCTGTTCACACACCACACTGAGCTGATGCTTTACGGCAATGCTAATGAAGTCCGTTCCGCCATAGACTTTCATTAGTCAGAGCATCCGGCTGGGTAATTAAGACTGAGCCGTTCTCCACAGGCAGTATAATTAGGGTGTTTGTCTAGTGGATTGGGCTCAGATAACAGAGAACTCAAACAAATGGTTAATATGCAGATGTTTGAAATCATCATATCAAAACAGGTCATTAATAAAAAAATTAAAAAAATAGAAAAAAAAGTTCATTTTTAAAAAAGGATTTTTAAATGTCATTAGTGATTACAGTAATTCTCTTTTAAAAAAAACAATTACTGTTTTAACAAACGCTTGTAAATATTATGAGGATTTATAATTGAATAGGGCTTTAAAAACATATGGACTTCCATCCAAGTTAACCATTTCCATGCCAGAGGAAGTTAACAACATTTTAACTGTAAAAAGCCATTTGAAAGTGCAGCTATTTTATGCTCTGCTTCCTTTCTATATATTTCAGGTTAAAAACCATAAAAATGTCATAAAATAATAAGTTACATTTACCAAGTGAATTGATACATTGCGGTACGATATCTAAGGAACCGACTGGATGGGAACACACAGGAAGACAAAATATTTAGAAGAAAAATATTCATTTTGTTCATCGATAAAACAAAAAGATCCGTTCTTTTAAAGGGTATCTGAGAGATGTGCGAAGAATCAGGTAAAAGAAATCTAAAGCGGCGTATACTTCCCGGCGAGGCATCGGCGAGGCATCGGTTCCCAGCGCTCTACTGCCGTACAAAAGCCAGCCCGCAAATTATTAAGTTAATTTAAATTATTATTAAAGTCTATCCAGGGAACTTTCACAAAAAGCACTAAAAAATACAAATTGCTGCTAAAATACTCGGCCTCGTCCATATGTCGGAATGAGAGGAATCTGTGTTTAAGGCACATAGAATGGTAGCGATTGGTAGGATCCATATAGAATTACACTTCTAGAATTTGTCACGTATCAAGAGGTTTGTCACATGAAGCACCTGTGTTGGCTGCACCCTTAGAAACATAGAAAGTGACGGCAGATAAGACCCATTCGGCCCGTCCAGTCTGTCCAATCTCTGAGTACTTTCCTTAGTCCCTGGCCTTATCCTGTATCTAGTTCAGCCTTATGCCTATCCCATGCTTGCTTAAAACACCTTCACTGTATTCATATCTACCACTTCTGCTGGAAGGCTACTCCGTGTATCCACTACCCTTTCCGTAAAGTAATATTTCCTGATGTTACCTTTAAACCTTTGCTCCTCTAGCTTATGACTATGTCCTCTTGTTGTGGTAGTATTTCTCCTTTTAAATAAACTATCTTCCTTTATCGTGTTGATTCCCTTTAAGTATTTAAATGTCATATATCGTATCCCCCATCTGTCACATCTTTCTTCCAGGCTATATATACAGTATATATATACAGTATATATATATATATATATATATATATATTTATTAATATCCTTTAACCTATTTAATAATATATATATTTAATAATAATAATAACCTTATAAATAAGGTTTATCCTGTAATCCATGAGCCAGTTTAGTAGCCCCTTCTCTGAACTTTCTCCAAACTATCCTTCTCCAGATCGGGTCTCCAGTCCTATCTTGTGCTCCTTTAAATGATAACGACCTTCCAAGCATTCAGGACTTTACACAAAGGTCAGCCTTCTTCACCTTTCTGGTGTAATTAATCCACCTGCTTGATGGTTACCCGACACATTTTGCCCCGTCCTTCTTCATTAGCCCAGTGAAGCATCTTCCATTGACGGGCGTCACCTTGAAGCGGTCACATAACTGGAGCGGAGACTTTGAAAGTTAGGTTCCCAGGTGTAACTGAATGTTTGTTTACCGGGATACTCGGGACCGGTTATTACATGGCGTCCTAGTCACTAAAAACATTCTCTTTCCGCATTGTCTGAGATGGTGTGGCGTATGCCTGAGTCTCATGCTGTAACACCACGGCATATGTATTCCGTAGGGCGATGTATCTTAACTTCCAGTTCTCAGTATCTTCATTATTATTCCTCCCCAATTATAAAGTTGCTAATTGGTTCTTCTGAGGGTTGGTGAGAAGAATGGAGAGAACTTCCGGAGACTGCCGCATCCAGCCAGAGATTGAAGCTTCAAAGAGGTGACCTTTGAAACCAATGATCTCCAAAACAACTGCAAGTGCAAACTATAGCAAGTTTTAATGAATTAATAAAAACATGTATTTACATTTATAGCTATAATTGTGACGGCTTTCCTTTGAGCATTGGGATGAGTTGTCATGATGTCATAATTCCATGGCGCATTAACGTCCAACTATACAGGAAGTCATGACGCCATGGGGGGGAAGAAGTAGAGGCGGACGTATTTCTAACGTATATTATATAGATTTGTGCTACGGAAACTGCTTTTGGCGAAAGGATCCCATTAATCCAATCAGCATATGGAAAAATGCCTCCTTCCTTCTTCCAGATAGGGAGCCGGTTATGGGAAAGCTCCTACGGTCAGTGATGGGGACGAGATGGTCTGATGGTCTTGGTAAACATCTAACAATATGTTTGTGGATATATAATATATATATATATTATATATTTATATTATATATATATATCAAATAACAGATGGAATAAGTATCTTGTGATAATACCTTTTTTATTGGACTAACAGAATTTTGGAATGACAAGCTTTCGGGAGCTCTTCTCCCTTTCTCAAGGGGGGAGGGGGGGTTAACTACCCAGATCTGATAAGGGGGGGTGAGATGTTGTAAAAGTATGTGTCCCTCCAGAGGGTCATAAATGTTCTGAGTGGGGAATTTTGAGGGGGGGGTTTAGCACTGCTGAAGATAAATTGACAAAAATAAATAAATCATAAGATGCTAGTGCTCACATACAGGGAATTATATTTATATTATATAATATATATATATATATAAAGTGACTTCTAGCTCATTCCAGGGGGGGGGGAATACACAGGCGCATTTTTGAGTTCAGTTGCTACAACAAATGCATTTGAACCTAAATACTGAATTATAAATATATTTATTATTCCTTCCCCCCTTTTGGGGGAATATGTGATGAGTTCCAGGCCCCCTCAGCAATCACGTGGATTGTGAGTGCCGTTTATCATAGCAGCGTTCATGTTCTAGATACGGAAATATTCCATGACTCCTAAAACACGAAGCGATACGATTGTGTTGCGAATGCAAACAAGTCGATCACAATGAAAGGAAAGGAAGATAGAACGTTGGGGAGGAAAACAATGCAGAATGGCTGACGTGAAGAAGAAAAAAAAAAAACATTTGGAGAAAAGGATGAGGACCATTGTTATTTTTTTGATCGGAACAAACAATTAGAATTCTGCTCTAGTAATTGTTTACTTAGGAAAGAAATTTACAACCTAGGAAATGTTAAAGGAGACAGAATGTCTCTCTTTTCCCGATGTCCCTCGTTTTTAGGAGTCTTTCCTTCACAATACACCAAAAAAGAGATTGTAAATTAAATTAAATACATCATACTTCCTTATGCAATGACATCAATAGCTATCAACAGGTCTCAAAGTCACATGAAATGTCTCCTGCCCCAGCAACGCCTCGATCTACACCCCCTAAAGCAAAAGCCTCCAATGTCAGACGGAACGAAACGGACAGGACCTTCTCTAATGAATCTATGAAAGGATTTGGGTTAATTAAAGGCAACTTTGATGAAACTTTGTGCATGTATTTGATAGAGAAACCTCGCACTGCTTACAGAAGACAAACCATTCATGGAACACAAAGCGTGGCTGGAAACACCAGTTCGTTCTAAATTTCTCCCAACTGCATATCTGCTCTGTTCTGTGTCCCTTAACACGTAACATATGGGTTAATATAGCAAAGCATTTCTAAGCTTGTACCGAATCACACCACCCGATACACAAGGTCAAACCCTAGGACGTATTGGTGAACTGGGAAGTTGTATTCTTCGTTAATGAACGGGGCTTTGGAGAGACATTCAGACTCCACACAACATCAAGCTGTTCAAGATCCTCCTGTTATTCCATTTAAGAGCATTTCCCGTTCGATTTGAGTCATTACGGAACATATTTTTCCATTGTGGAGAATTGCGAGATCCCGTGATGTGGAATATCCATCGTACTCTTTGGAATGGTCCTGTGTATCCACCGACACAGAGACAAGCCACGGGCTATTACGCAGCCTAGGAGTAGATATAGGAGATCGCCAACCTGCCTATGATCCCCACCGCCTGTAAAAAAGAGAGAGGAGCAGCCCGGTGGGACGGTAGGCCCCAAAATCAGGATTGTCTCACAGAAAAAAAAGGTTAGTTGAGATGTATTTATTAATATGGGCAGCTGAAGCCACCAGCGTTGATTCCGCTGCAAGAAGAAGCCTCCTGTTGGGGGGGGGGTTCAGACGGTAAATTGGTCTTGTAGGGATATTTGAGGTATTTTTATACATTTTCCCAAACCTTAAAGTATCTGATTTCTGTTGATTGGTTCAGGCGGCCCTTGAAAAGGTGAGGAGAGGAGAATGGGGAGAACTTCAGGTCAGGAAATGTATTATATCATTCTAATTATGCTTCAGACCTCAGCTTCCTTGAAGAATAATTGTTCCTAAAATCATAGATTGGAAAAAAAAAAGCTCTAAAAGCTGTAAAATAAATAAATAAATTAATTTTAAAAAAAAAGCTGCCGGTTCCCCTTCACAGGACACACGTCTACCCTCTTGGAACAGATTCGGTATTTACTAAAGCACTCCTCCATCATTCATATGCTGTATAGTCCGGTGCGTACAGATGATGCTGAGCCGTAAACATTTCATCTTCAGCATAAGGGTGTCTTTGTTTTTCTTAAGCCCCAAAAAAGGAAAATCTAAGTATACGCGTCTTCAATATGATTAATGTTTATGTTTCTTTTTCATGGCGGAACAAAATACCCCGACTTTCCATACATGTCTGCTACGCACGGTACACGAAAGCCGTCTATGGAATACTTCATCCAGATCATTAAATCTTTCATCATAAAGCAGGAGGAGGCTCAGTAAGTTGGCTGGAATTAGATTTCTGATCCGGTTCCTGTGAATCCCCTCAAAAACATTTCTGGAAAATTCTAGAGGTTCGTTTCCAGCGAAAGCCAAAATCTCACCCCCACATTAAAAGAAAAAGACAGAAGGTTGAAAAAAAAAAAATGGAACAGAAGAGGAAATGAGTAATATGGGCTGAAATCCGTTCATATTTGTGCAACATTCTTTTTTGAATGATAGAAAAATGTTTTGGGAAATAAAAGTTTAGAATGTGGCATTATTGCCATAGCAACTAATAAAATAGCACAAACCAAGAGAAATCCATAAAGCCCAAAATTTCAGGTGCCCTGTCTCTGACCCCCCCCCCCGTGTTGGGGGTATGGTCAGCAGAAGAATGGGTGGGGTCAGGTGTAGAAGTAGGCGGGGTCAACAAAGACCTCCATTGATCTTGCAGATCCACGCGCCGATCAGGGAAGACATTAAAGGCAGCTACATAGAACCGTTCCCAAAAATTGTGAGTACCCCAAGAAAACAAGGACACTCGGGAGGTATGGTGATAGTTTTGTTATTTTTTTATTTATTTTTTATACAAAATCCATAATTGGAAAAAAAATAAACCTGTAAAACATGGAATAATAGCTAAAGCAGCTAGGTTTGAATCCAAATTAATTAAATGAAAGATTTCGTTACTACCTTAACACTTTCAGCGAGCACGGAATGAATATCCTGTCCGACCAGAAAAGAGGTCAGCCTTACTGGGAATATTTCTCAAATTATTTACTACTTGTTACAATATGGTCGAAAACAAGCCATTAAAATAATCCTGAAAATTACAAAATAAAATAAAAATTAAAATTGTGAAGGGACTGGCACCGTATTATTCTGGACAGAGCGGAGGTATTAACCTGTACAGCTTGCATTAAGGATGCCGTGGAACAGAATTCTTTCTGCCTACAGACATCCCTTTCTATCTCCTGCGAGGTTAAACTCGAGCCACATGAAAACCAAGCTTTCGACTTTCCCCGTCAAACAGTTCCCAGAGCAAAATGGCTCGGAGCGAGCGGAAAACAATCGACAGGAACTGGGGATCTGAAAAGGATCCGTCCGCGGTGTCAAAGCACAGGTTTTCATGCCATCCCGGCTCGCTAGAGAATTACCAGAAGATGATAAAGAAACCCGATACCTGCAGACATCGGGTTTCACAATAATTAAGACTATTTCCTGACGGACGTCACCTGCCTGGCGGTTACAGCTCTTAATAAAAAGAATGGAGGGGGGAAAAAAACCAAAGAGAAAAAAGGAACAGCTGTAAAGCTTGTAAGAGTTAAAGCTACCGCCGCCGTAAATTAGGGGTTAGAGAGGTTTTTGGGTTTTTTTTATAAAGCAATTTTGGGAAGAAAGATATTTTTGTTCAGTAAAGAAATTATAATGATAGAAAGTGGAGACTTTTTATTCCTAAGGTTGAGTATAATTACCAAAACAAAACCAAAAACAAACAATTAAATCAGATTTTAAAAAGCTACTATGCATTTAAGTTTTATTTTTAGTATTTCTACATTATGAATATGTTGTAAAAAATGCATTTTTTTTTTTTTACCAAACTGGCTCCTTTATATAAAAAAAATAAACTAGTTTCGGTTCAAAGTCATTTGGGATTCCATGGTGAGTCCCCATTTTTCTCCCAAGATATGGGGCTGCTATGATTGCATATCACAAAATGCAGGAGTGGGATGGTACCAGGAATGGTTGGGGGCAAGAAAACGGACCCCTCGCCCGCCCTACCCAAAGAGCCACCCCATGACACTCAGCTTCAGGGTGTCGAGAGGTGGCCATGTGGTGCATGATCTTCACTGTCCCGAAAATCAGGACTGTGACACGAATACTAAGATAATAAGGAGGTATGTAACTGTCCGACTATCAGACAGAGATCACCGAAGAGAACAAAGAACAATGTGTGCAATAACTCTATAAAATGAATAATAATTCCGTAAAAAAGAGATTGTTCTGATTATGAACATGGAGAGAGATCCGGCTCATGACTGCGAACGAGGGCACGCTTTCTGAGGAATACAGAGGGGTGTCATGTTTTCTCCTTATACCTATTAATAATGCACAGTACAGGGCATCTTCTAGGGGTATAAAATGAAATGTAACTGGATTCTTGTATCATCTGAATTGCATGATGTGTGAAGAACAGAGAAAACAGTCCTGTGGGAAAAAAAACCCCTAAAACGTGTAATGCTAAAGGCAAGAAGCCCTCTGTGACAGCCAGGAAAATTTACAGTAAGAGGAAGGTCAGAGGTCATTCTCAATGGAAGTGACAGGTATATCACACAAACACACATACATATAGGAGGGGGGATATTAATTAATTCCACAGGAGATAAAAGCATTTAAGCAGATCCGAATCCTCTCGATACATAAAAAAAACCTATATATGGCACTAACAGATTGAAATAAGGAATATATGTATTAGAAACCCCCGTATATCATAGCAGCAGTCATCTTAACGTCCAGTTCTGTCAGGTACGATAGAGCCGTCACAAGCAGCCACCATTCATTGGTGAGGATTGTTTCATGTTTGGCTAGAACAGACCAGTCCATTGGAAGACCGTCCACAGAGATGTCCAGTTTTGCCGCTTGTTTATCCGGACATGCCGAAGCTAATCACCTTAGATAAGCCGCGTGACTTTTAAAAGAAGAAGTTAAGCTACAAGGCAATTCATCGAGCCTGTTTATATCCTCCCTATCACTGTATGTTAGCTACTGACTCAACCATCCTCATGCAGAAAACATTATTTCCAATATAAACCATCCTCAGCCCAATGGTTTCGTGCCAGAGCAAGGACTTGGGGTCCATGACCTCGGATATTCTCCAGCTCAACCTTCTGCTGCAAGCTCGGCTTCCCCTTCATCTTTGCTGCCAGTGGTATCCTTGGCTTGCCAACTGACTGATTCCTTGATGTCCGTCTCGATCTAGGTTCTGGGCTTATGTTTAATCCGGGTCTTGCGAACCTACAGGTGATCTCCACAAGAGTTAATGGCATCCAGAGCCTGAGGTCTCAACCCCTGGAAGATCATGACACGAGGTATGGACAATACAACTCTGTGGGCATCTTTAATTTAGCATGAAAACAAACATTGCACACAAGATGGAGCGTAGTATAGTTTTACATTTTTTCATAGGTTGGTAGACATTCAATTTCTCTTGTTGGACTCTTTAGGACTACATAATCTACAAGTAAGGTTTACCAGTCAACATACCCCGTGCATCTGATGATTTTCTACCAGACCATCATTGGCGTCTTATCCATCCGAATCCGATACATCCATCACACAGGTCTACGCAACATTCCAAACTGTGACGCCAACAACTGGTATCAACCTCACGTAAAGGACAAGAGCAGAGCCAATAAGATCCATTTGGCCCATGCCCTGTCTATTTTCCTGATGTAAGGACTCAATCCTTTATCGGTCTTTGATCTTTTCTTAGATTTGGGAGCCATATGCCTATCCAAAGCATGCCTCAATGGATTACCACTCTTGATGGGAAGCTGGTCCAACTTTCTACCACCCTGTCAGTAACGTAAAACTTCCTTGCATTAACATCTAAGCCTCTGAGCCTCTCACATTTCATCCGCAGCCATCAAAGATCGAACTAATCACAAAATGAACTGCACTATATTAGTTTATTGTAATTACCTTAAGTACTCGGGAACACGTAGTGAACACGAGCCAAAATTAGTTTGTTTTTCCTTGTTATTTTACGAGGAATGCAGAAACGTACATTTGGGTTTAGTGTATGTCCTGGGAGTGGCGCCAGGGAATTAGGGAGGGGAGCGATGGAGCACACTTCCAAGACAATGTTTAGAAAATATTTTAATACAGGAACAGATAAACCTAGGCAGAGAAAAACATTTGCTGTTTTTTACGAAAAACAAATAGATCCTTCTAAAACGCAGCGTGCTCTTTCAGCGAGTTAATTGGAAACAGAAGGACAAGGCCGGATAGATTTTGGGGCCGACTGCTTATTTGTTATACATAGTTATAATTGTTTACAAAAAAACCTAGTGATATATGTCAGTAAATAGAGGGGAAAAGGTTGGGTGCTCGGCCAGTGTGTGTGGCCTCTTCGCATGTATGGCTTGGAGAAGAAGAGAGAGGAGATATGACAGAGACATTTAAATACATAAAGGGAGGTAGGTTTATTTCAAAGGAGGATAAAAGGACATCATCTAAAATTAGAGGGTCAGAGATTGAGATATAATGCTAAGTTTTACTTTACCGAGAGGGCTGTAAATAAGTAGAAGAGCCTACTAGCAGAAGTGGTAGAGGTTAATACAGTGAGGGAATTTAAACACAAATGGAATAGACATTTAGATGGGCTCAATGGGTCTTCTCTGCTGTCAAGTTCTATCTTTCTATGTGAATAAGGCAGGTAGCTATAGGGGCCCTAAGCAAAAGTCAGGAGGCCCCGTCCGTTATACAACCAATGAATGTTAAAAAAACACCCCAGCTACACTTTCGTGTTGAAGCCATAGAATAAGATGTGAAGACACGTAAGCTTATCAGAAGTTCCTACTTCTGAGCCGAATGTAATTCAGGAAGGGGTATTGCGAGTCCTCCGCAAACTATGTAAGACATATTCTCAGCCTCATGTACACTCTGTGTCTCTGCTAATCGAGTGGAGACCCATAGTCAATGTCCTAGCGTATCTTCTACTGGTACAAAGCTGACGCTATCCCATTTCTCTGGCACACAAAGGGTTACAGACTTAGAACACTTGATGAGTAACCTTACGGTTCTATGATGTTATATTCACCCTGGAAATCTTGAAGCCGCTGCCATCTCTACACGATCCTCGCTACAATCAAGTCATCCTCACCCAAGCAGCCCCTCATTGTCTCATCTGCCCCCCCTTCCACCTCCTAATAGATTGTAAGCTCACAGGGCCCTCTTCTTCTTCTGTACCAATATGTCTTAACTTGTAAACGCTAATGTTATCGCCAATTGTATATATTAGCAATTTCAATGCTGTTAATGTGATGATAAAGTGGAGACACTTACACAAAAAAACGTGATGATGTTGGCAAGAATGGAGGCTGATGTTATCGCAACAGAAATACGGAGACAAAAGGCATTGGAAACGAGAGAAGAGACCGCATCCCGTGAGAGCAGAACTTCTGAGCCCTCAACAATAATGACATCTTTGTGATCAGAAAGCATCGGGGAACAGAGCGCGGAATCAGATCCCGGCATCACATCTTCACAGACCATATAATGCCGCTGGAAACATATATTATAAACATGCCAGACTACGGGGAATTAACTCTGTGCTGACAAATGCAATCAGAAACATACCATATTCAACCTTAATATTCTCCCCGAGAACACACGTTTACAAAAAGTCACTAGTTCAAATTTGAAACCACACGTCGGACATGGAACCCCAAAAGATCGGGGCTGCCTATGGGCCCCTGAGCACTACTGGATAAGCAGTGTCAGATTATCTATTAGGTACACTAGGCGCATGCCTTTGGGCCCCTGAGCACTACTGGATAAGCAGTGGCAGATTATCTATTAGGTACACTAGGCGCATGCCTTTGGGCCCCTGAGCACTACTGGATAAGCAGTGTCAGATTATCTATTAGGTACACTAGGCGCATGCCTTTGGGCCCCTGAGCACTACTGGATAAGCAGTGGCAGATTATCTATTAGGTACACTATGCACATCCCTATGGGTCCCTCATTAGCACATAACATTAGATGTCCTGCGCAGGGGACCAGAGTCGGGTCCCCATTGCAGAATGTTTGTGTGGATATTTTTACATCTTAATTATCGTAACATTTTGTTTCTAACTTTGAGCAAATGAAAGCAATGTGAGGAAGAGAGTTTTAAAAGGAGGAAACGCAATATCAAAGTCGTTGGCATAAACAACATACAACAACCACCTGTTATTTCTACTCTCTCCCCATACTGCTGTATGGTTGGAGTTCCCCTTTAATGGGGAGGAATAATGATTCAGACAAGAAGTTAATATGGCTGCCCCATTGTATACACATAAAGTGGGTTTTTGATGCACAATTAATGTTTAACATATTTGCCACTTAAAGTGGGGGTACAGCCTATAATCAGGGTTTAGAGCAGGGATGTGCAATTCATATCGCCAAACAGCCAGGACATGCAGTTCCGGGCGCCAGGTGGGTGTTCTTTTTTCGTTGTCATTTAGCCCTGCTGCGGATAAGCAGCAGGGTTAGGATCCAGATTCCCAGCAGCGCTGCAGGGGACCTGGATCCTCCTCTCCGGCAGCCGGTGGATGTCTGCACGATGCGCGTAGACAACCTCCGCTGCCTGCACTTCCGTTCTATAATGGAGCACCAGCGCGACATAACCTTCCGGTGCTCCACCATAGAAGCCCCGGCTGAAGTGCGCGGCTGAAAGAGAGGAGGATTCTCCGCAGGGAGGTATCCTCCTCTCTGGCAGCCGGTGAACGTATGTGGGGTATGTGGGATTAGCGCAGACAACCTCCGCTGCCGGCACTTCTGCCAGTGCCTCTCTGCAGGGAGTCAGGGGTAGCATCGGTAAGTCTGGGGGGAGTAGCATTTCTAGGAGAGAAGAGTGGCATTTCTGGGGGGGTATAAAGCATATCTGGGGGGCAGAGTGGAATATCTGGGGATTTATTCCTGTTCGTTAGATAAAATACTGTTTTTCCATTCCACTAATGTGTATTTTTTCTTTAAAATAGCACCAAACTTTAAGGACGCGGTCTATAATCAGGTGCGGCCTATAATTTGTAATGTATGTATCCAATATGTGCAGGATATTTTTTCTAGTCCTTTAAAAGATTGTAGGGCCTGTAACATTACTTGTGTTTTAAGGTGATTAACTTCTCACACATATTGAATGTCACTTAATCGCACCATAATATACAGAGCAGTTAAGGTTTCATCTTGTCTGTGGCTATTGAATACTCCCAAAAACAACAATATAAAATGAGAACAGATACAAGCTGACGGGTAAAACCTAGCGCTGACCTGGAAGCCACAAAAAAACATTTCAGGCAAAGAGTAAAAGTGTGAAAACCCCCTATAAACAGCACTGGCCAGAATGAAAAACCTCGCCAAACTTTGCAACAATCCATGTCCAGGAACCAAAGAGAACACTTCACATGGAGTCCAGGGAGCTTCTTTAAAGGAGCTGGGAGTTGCGATGCCTAGAAGTCCCTGTATTGTAGATATGACAATCGCATCGGATAATGTTCGGAACCTTGGGATCACGCTGGGCATGGGAGGTGGTTCACCTGTCCATGTGGCCACCAGAAAGCTCTGTGGCCGGCTGGATCCCTGGATTGCCGCCAGCTTCCTTTCATGGAACATTGTTTTTTTGGCCCAGATCCTGGTGCTTGCTTTGTATTGATGTCTAGCTTTTGGCTTTGATCAAGAGTTTTGTGTCTCTCCTTGATTCTGTCTTTTGGGTTTGCTGCTTCCAGCTTTGGCCCCTTGGATCCCCTTGCTCAACTGTTTGATTAACCATTATCCATGACCTGGACTTTGTTTATCCTCTAGTCATTCCCTTCTGCTCTGGCTCCTACTGTGTATGACCTCAGCTGACTTGACTTTGATTACGCTCCTGACTTGACACTTGTCTGCCGGTTTCAGCCGAAGACACAGCTTCTGCCTCGGCTTGCCAAGTCCCTGCCACAAACACCCAATTCGCAAAGCTATTGTCCCAGTGTGCCAGTTCTGCCACAGCCTGCTATAAACCTTACAACTCACCTACCCAATGTTTAGTCCATGGGGAAAGGTAACCTAGCATCTTGTTGTAAGGATCTGCATGATTGTTCCTCCTCGTTAAGTTAATCTTCCCCTATTGTTAATTTTGTCCGCGGAGCCTTTGTAATTAGAAGAAAACAAACTTCAGGACAAGAAACAAATCCGACGATGCTGGTTCTGCCAGAGGCTGCCGCCAAACTCAGCTCTCATGGAGTATTTCTTTTTATATTTCTAAAAGCTGAGACTGTCCCCCTCTTTACAGGAAGAGTTCTAGAATGCAGTGACGGTATTAGAACCTACAGCTGCAAATGCCGAACCACGTTTAATAGAAGGTTATATTGTTTCTACCTCTTAAGTATAAAGAATATAATCTCAAAACATTTTAGAACACGTTATAAAAAGCATACGACTCCTAGAAGCCGAAGGCTCTTAGAAACAATGTTATTTTATTAAAAAGAGCCTGTTTTAGATATTATCACAGATAGTACAGCATTCTGCTTCCACTGGAGGAGTTCATTACAGACCAGATGGAAAGCCATGAAATTGGTGTCACAATTACACCGAAAATCACATTTCCCTCGTTATTTTTTTGATACGAGGATCATATTGCCAGCTGGCAAAAACCTAATCTCCCTCAATTAACTCTTCGTTAAATCGTGAGCACGCAGATGCCAGGCGATGAAGGAATGCTGCGAACCGGGCGGAGGTCGTGACTTCACGGGTGTGAAAATGAATATTAATCGCAGCGGCTCGGGGGGGGAAAAGGCTCACTTTGGCACGAAACCTTGGGAGTCGTGTTTAGGACTTGCTTTTTCTCATGTTTTACGCTCTCCGTTTCAAGGTCTGCGAGTTGGAATGACTTTATACTCATTACGTGAGCTAATAAGCATTTCTGGAATACTTTTACAATTCCCTCACGTATAAGATTTGGAAAGTGAAGTGAATCGCGGCCGGCTCTGCCCGGAGCCCCCGAGCACCAGGCAGTCATCATACATACGGGCTGGGAACCATTTTTACCCTGGTTAGATGTGGGTAGCGTGTGTCTATACGTAGTCACACAGCTGTGCGCACACACGTTTATATATCATGTTCTAAGTCAGAAAGCAGAGATGTACATTATTGCTACTTTAACCCTTCTGTGACCGGACTGGTTTTCCATTTTTTGTACCCTTCGTGTGAATGGGCGTTTCAACATTTCTGCGGGGTTTGTGTCATTTTCTCGTTTTTTTCTATTTTTAGGACAACAAGGGCTTTCTTCAGACATCATTATTTAACATTATTACATAGAGTCTTTCAATAGGGTGAATGTAATCGCTCTGGAGAGCAGTCACGTGGCGCCCCTACATATTTTTTTTTGCTGTTGCCGAATGCCTCGATATCGCTTTCTAAGCTCATTTAACCCCATGATGTGCCGGGCATGTCA
This sequence comes from Sceloporus occidentalis, assembly GCA_023333645.1. NCBI lineage: Eukaryota > Metazoa > Chordata > Lepidosauria > Squamata > Phrynosomatidae > Sceloporus > Sceloporus occidentalis. Next base: position 992,371 of record JALMGF010000151.1, read on the forward strand.
ATTGTCATTAACCGACTGCTTTTTCATGATGTGTCTGTCACATCAATAGTTGTTAAAGGGAAACCATTTTTTTTTTTAAATAGAATCCAATTAAAAATACATTCTCAAAAACAGTTCTATTTTTTGTATGAGTTCTCACTCTGTTATCTGATCCCCAATCTACTAGACAAACAACCTGACTCTTTATGATACTGCCTGTGGGAAACTAGAGTTGCTCAGTCTTAATCACACAGTGATGACTAATTAAGGTTTATAAAGGAACAGACTTTATTAGTATCGCCATAAACAATCAGCTCAGTGTGGTGCTTGAGCCGGGAAAGTCACCCAAAATGTTACATGAATGAGAAGAATGGCGGACTCCAGGTCTGCGGATAAAGGGGGGAAATGTTTTCTTGTATTTCCCAGGGAACAGAGAAGCAAAATATATTTCGTCCCTGTAGTCTGCAGAGCTTTGGTTTGTTGGACCAAAATACATCTGGCTCCCTGCTTTAGCTTTCGCAAGCTCTCAAGCTGTTGGGAACATACATGCATCCCTCATTCAGGTATGAGCGGCCCGATAGCCTGTCCGTCATTCTCTCCAAAGAAGTTTAACTGGACCAGCGTTCATCGTAAAGTCATATAAATTCAAGACTTCAGAAATGTATGTTTTCCACATGTATACAGATGTGAGTGTGCATCTCATTCCATTAAAACCTATCACAAATGTCTTTGGATGATGTCTAAAATGTGATATATAGATGGTAATTCATTGCAAGACTATGAATTGCAAGGAGTAGACCATGCATGCAATAAGTTATATGGGGGAAGCCTAAACCTTTACGATATGAGGGACCCTTGTGTCATTATGTATTAGCTTTCACACACTCGCTCTTCTTTTAATAGGAACGGCCGGGAACGCAGGAGTTTGTTTCAAACCATCTTCGGGAGCGTCTTTGAATGATATTATTGTTGGGTTTTGCAAAGCCAGAAGCCAGAAACAATGTTTTTTGAGAACACATTACTAGCTTTTAACTTGATGAATAACAATAACAAGGATATTTTCAACCAACCAAAAGCCAACAGAGACAAAGATTGCCCAAAATGTTACAGCCACAAGTTCATTCCTCAGCAAAACCAGTGGGACTAAAGGCCATCTCTGCCCGATGCTGAAACCATTCACGTTGCCTGCGAATATCATTCACTTCAATAAATACATGTTTATCCTCCGTTCATTTTAATTCTGGGCTGATTTTAACAAGATTCGGGGTAAGCTCACCAACCAATCCCCTTCGGGAACAACCTGGCAAGGGGGTGCAACATACCTTTTGGGCATGGGACCAAGGACCAAAAACTTAGGCCATAGAAATAAATGTGGGGCACAAACTATAGGACAATTACTAATAGAATATGAAAATAAAAGTCCAGGGCTTGTAACGGTAGAAAAATACATTGACCAACATAAAAGGTGGAGCTGGGTCAAGCTGCTACCCGAACAAAATGCTCTAAATTAGCACATAGAGGTGCAGACAGAACACAGGGGTGCAATCAAATATTCCACAAAGCATGAACGGAAAAATGCTGTCCGGTTGTTACATTATTGGCTTGATTGTCTGTACAGAAATACTCCGTCGGCATGAGGAGTGATGTTGGCCGTTGAAGATGTAAAGTTTCAGTATCCAAACAAGGTTTGCCAGCGTCTCCTAGCACTCGACACAAACATCCAAACATGTTAATGATTCAATATCCTGCTCCAACGGGAATATCAACAACGCTGAATATTTTGCTAAATCCAATGGCTGCAGCAAGTTAAAAAATAGGTCAGCCATTGAAAAAAAGCAGAGAAGAACGACACCTTGGATGGGATATATCATTATTCAAATACATATGCGGATGATATGCACTGCTCTCTGACGACCTGTTCATTAATAGGACTGTATAAAGCACAAGAAGATATCTTTTTCAGCTAAATGAACAAAAAAAAAAAAGGGTTCTTTACAGTAGGAGCCGTAAAGATGTGGAATTCACTATCCACAGAGGTACCATCATATTCAATAAATGCCTTTAAGTATGGGCTGGTTATAAGGCCAGGATCACTAGCGGTTGTGTGTTGATCCAGCGAAAAATCAGATGCTACTTTGGATTCATTAAGGAATTGTTCTTCTTTTTGAGGAAAATGTGGGTTTTGTACAGCAGATGCATGGATGAACTCAGACCTGCGCCTGTTTTCAACCTAACCTACTATGAAGAAGAAGAAAACTATTCTTATCACAGCCATGTTTTAAATTGGAGATTCGGAAGGGGTAAGTGTTGGTAGTGATTGTTTAATTAGGACAAATACAAATTAAAAAACGGACTCCTCAAAAATTCTACTCTGTATTTATATGAAACAGAATTATCAGGTAGTCAGAGATTAGGATAGAGTTATGTTGCTAAAAATGCAGTGGCGTTCAGCCACAAATCAACCCCACTGGGATTCTACACCGAGTAATTTCTCACGTTCCCACTGACTACACTCAGAGTCTGACCTTGGGGGAGCTCAAAGAAATTCAGCTGTAGTTAGGTCCCCTAGGCCAAGCAAGGACTACTGACTTGTTGAGTTGGACCAGTTTTTAGTGACAACCCAACCGATTGAATATTTATTGAATACATCTCCATGTGTGTTTACCAATCGTACCAGGTAACTAACATCTTCTACAATTAATTGTACGGATTGCAATCAACAGGTCTTCTAGGGCAGACTCTACTGTTCCAACACCGATCAGATGAGGTTAAGACGGAGACGTAATGTAAACCCAGTAAAAGCAGTGAAGACCATTCTAAGACTAAACATTAGGGCAAGTTTCCACCGCAGGCCTCTGCCTTTGGGACCATTAAGGTATTAAATAGAATCTCTGTAACATCCAAGTCTGTTCTTCTATGTGGTCAACTCGATCTTGGGCTGTAGGTTGCTCCCATAACCTCATGTAGTTCAGCAGGGAGATTGACTAGAACGACATATCAAGCATCGAATAGGGTTGACATGTTTTCCGAGAGAAGGTGCAGTTGCTAAAACCATCCTTGGTGGTTCTATTCTTTTGGTAAGAACGAGAGGAGGAAAACTTCTTTTTAGATGAAGGATCCAAAACAATAAGTTATTTGATTGAACAGAAACACTATCCATGGAGTCAATATCACCAATATTACTAATCTCTAAAGAGACCAGACATGATGATTTCTTTCCTTTAGTGAGGCTCTGAAACCTAGAGCAGAAGCTTATTTTTTTTTTTTTACAATCAAACATGGCTGGAGAAGATGAGAACCACAGACCAGTAAACGATATGGTGGGGTGCCAAGGCCTATACATTAGGTCCTAGATGCATTCAGATATTACTTTTACCTCTTTAATTTGGCCACGTCAGTGTTTAACAATATCAAACCGACCAGTCATTGGTCTAACATATGGAAATATTCCCTATGCACCTAATAATCGCATATGTAATGCTATTATAAAAGATTGACTTAATACCATACTCCTAAAATGACTTCATGTTCTCATTTAACTTACAGCAGACAGCTGGAACGCAGAAGAAACACTAATTCCACTTCAGCTATTACTTGGTGAAATAACGCGACACGACGGCAATGTTTATGTAGCAAAAAAAACCTGTTAAATATTCCCACTAAAAATATATACCTGTGAGCTATAAAACTCTGCAGATTATTAATAATAAAACAGTATCCCAAAGGGATTAAATTTGCACTCTTTTAGGAGGTTGTGAAGGCCAAGTAACCTTTCGCTGGAGAGTTATACTTTCCAAGAACAACATTGTGGTCTGAGGTCTCCGAGAATGTTTGACCTCTGGAAATTCTCATAGAAAACTCACATCCACAGGGTAACCGAAAGCCAAATTAAACACAGGGATGCGAGAGGTTCTTTGGGGGGGGGGGGGGGGTGTTACTAGACATTTTACTACAGAGACCCTACAAAACGTATAATAAAATGCAGCAGCGAAACACGACTTCTCGGGAGGCCAATAAACAAGCAACCAAGAAATACAAGTGCTTCAAAGACAAAGGTCTCTTTACAGACCTGGCGTCTTTAGTTACCGGCAACTATCGCTCATGCGCTTATAGATATATTTTCTACTGACCTAAACATTAAAAAGTAGGTTGAGCCAACATCAGTAGAATTCTACTGCAACTGCTACTCGAGAAATGCATGATTAATTCACAAACAATTCACCCAAAGGGATTCTGTAAGACCTTTTCTATTCCAAAGCTTCCTAAAATCAACCCAGTTCGTTATAGTAGCGACATATAACCCGGGGAAATCCATGCAGAACTTGGAAGCGGGAAGGAAGATTTTAAATTTATTGGTAGCACGGGAGGTACGTACGCAAAAAAGTTTACTTCAAACATTTGCTGGCCGTTTTGTAACAAAATTTGAAAAACCAAAAGCTCTGCTATAGCAATAATAAAAAAAAAATACTAATTCAGGGCTGCAAAAACATATAGGAGCCAGGAACGGATGCATTCATATGGATTAATAAAAACATTCTAAATTCTAATTCTCAGCAAAGTTATTTTGTGCCTACTAATTTTTTTATTGCAGTTTGGATTATCTTTGAATGGCCCTTTATCACTCCCATCACTCCTGTGTTCCAATGGCCCTTTATCACTCCCATCACTCCTGTATTCCAATAGCCCTTTATCACTCCCATCACTCCTGTGTTCCAATGGCCCTTTATCACTCCCATCACTCCTGTGTTCCAATGGCCCTTTATCACTCCCATCACTCCTGTGTTCCAATGGCCCTTTATCACTCCCATCACTCCTGTGTTCCAATGGCCCTTTATCACTCCCATCACTCCTGTGTTCCAATGGCCCTTTATCACTCCCATCACTCCTGTGTTCCAACAGTCCTTTATCACTCCCATCACTCCTGTGTTCCAATAGCACGTTGTGTTCGCTGATCCAAGTTTAAGTTTAAAAAGCTGATTGATGGTTAGAAAACCCTTTTGTAATTCTGTTACAACCAGAAATGTCCCTGTTTTCCATGAAAAAAGCTCAGTGACCCCAAACTTTTGACCAGTAGTGCGTGTGTGGTGTGTGTATGTATGCATGTATATATATGTATATATATTCCTTTTTTTTATTCTGCAGGCACCACTGCATAGGTGTATTTAGACTCTAGGAATCTTAGATTACCCTCCTATTACTAGTAAACAGGAGCTTATTTGGTTTCTATATTAAAATGAATGTAACAAAATACTTTTATTTTTAAGGTGCCTTAATGACGTAACTAAAAATGTAAAATCTAAAAAACAAAAAAGGCCCTTCAAATACTGTCCTGAAAATTGATGTACATGGCAAGTTCTATTCGGACTCAAGTTGCATCGTATACATGTTACATTAAACACTGTTTCTTTCATCCAAATCCTAGTTTCTCAATCAAACAATTCATTCTTCGTGATGCTCCACATAATCCTCTCTTTGTTGTTCAAGGGGAAGCCGTACCTGAGGCTCTTGCCAACCTGGCTGATATAATTGATTCTTGGCATCTTCTAATTTTAACGTCAGCGCCAAAAGCCCCGCCGCGATATTGTAATCTTTGTGTAAATACCGAGATAAGATAGTATCTCGTCTTGATGTCCTCCGCCGCTAAAATAAAGCCTCCGACGTCTCACCAGACAAATAGAAACTCTGTTTGCTTATATCAGAAATGATCAAAAATGGTTATTCTCTAAAACAAATGGTAAACATGTGATGGGTAGCATCAGAGGACCATTAAACGTTTCTCTAAGAGAGGCCGGTTCTTAATTGGCATAGGAATCTTCAGATATGTTAAACAGCTGATGTCATACATCTCGCTTTTTTGTAACTGTCTGTCTGACAGATGATTGGCTGCCGTCAGTGCAAGTCTCAGCCAATCAGCCTGGACTAGAGGTTGCTCCTCCGAAAGATTTGGTAAAATTGGAGCACTGGGCATACAGACAGATGCCTTTACATATGGGCTCGATGAACATACAGGGATACAGGATCCAGTGAGATATCAGATGCCATTTAGTATTTCCCCCCCTTTAGGTACAATTGGAAATCGCTTTAATTAGAGTTTTTTGCCTCTCTCTTGATCAGCAGCGAGCTTAAACTTGATGGACTTGTTTCTTCTCGCAACCTTAACTACTATGTTACTGTTGACCGATTACTTATTTTCGGCCGTCACCATCTATGCGTTATGGTTCAATATTTCAACGGTTCCAGACATAGAAAAAATAAACCGTGTGAGAATGCTTACCTCTCCGTGCCTTATTGGTTTAATGTAACCTCTAGTGACACCCATTCGAAACAACGTCTCTGTGGCCTGTTTGGAGAAAGAGAAAAACGTTAAGACACAAATTATGGAAAAAATGCTCGAGAGATAATATGTCATTGTGTAAAGCTCTGCCGGTACTTTCAGAGGTTCCAGGGAGAAGTTATCAGGTGGAACGCATTAATAGTGTAACATGCAAAGGTTAAAATGTGATCTCATTTTCCTTCCGGACGTTGGTGATCTAGGATATGTTTTATAGAGTTCTAAGAGTTCTAAGAGTATGATGAATATGGGAGCTGATGGGGACTACTTTATCAAAAAAATCGTGTAGCGGGCAGAAACTTCCCAAACGCAGGAGTGTTTCGCATTAAAACAAAGACTTGAGAGATACAAATACAAGAATAATTGATCTTGTAGAGTAATGTTTTTATATTCCTGACATATTACGCCTGTAATGGATCTAGCAGAACAAAATACTTATTAAGCAGGTTGACTCATGAAGGAAGATCCTGAAAACATACATACTCCCGCACACTTAGGACTGGCATCAGGGGGTACAACCAGTTCTTGTGTATGGGGCCCAGCCTCTCTGATCTTTCACGGGCCCCCGTATTTGCCCTCATGGCATGCTACTCGGAACTGGGCCATCACGACCCACGACCCATCTCTGGGCCGTTGCTCGCCTGGCAGCCCATTGTGAGCTTTATGGGCTGGTGCCCCTATTGCAAGCATGCGGCCATGGAAGGAACATGGGGCCCTGTCTTTAGGTCCCCAAGATTTCTGATGGTGGCCCTATGCACACCTACAATATGCCTTAGTATGTATGGCCGTTGGAGGTAACACAAGCTTCAAGTTATCATTAGTTCTGATTCAATGGCTTGATCAAATCGATTTTTCCACCCTTACACGTTCTGTAGAAGCCCCTGCTTTTGGGTCATTCCTCAGAGACCTAGGTCTTTTCCCACCACTGATTTTTCGGGAGCTGGAGGTATATGCCCAGTGCCGCTGTCTTATCATTAAGCAGGGTATGGGTAGAACAATTAAAATCACATGTCTACCCTTAGATGTATTTGATATCACAGAGCACATAATAACCCACCCATCCGCCATGCTTTAGATTAAACTCCCACCGCACGGAGTGGAAGGAGACAGGGGTGCAGCTGCCGGTGCCACCTGGCCCATTAGGGTACAGCAATTCATATCTGAAAGCACCAGTTGCACTCGAGTTTTTATCTGAGTTTGAGTCTGAGTTTTAGCAACTCGGGTCAGCATGAACTCCGTTTTTAATAAATATTAAGGCTTGTGACACAAACCAATACTGCTGCTTGCTGGTAACTCCCTCGGCACTGATTTATTATGTTTTTAATTTTATTTTCTTTACTAAAGTTTGGCATACAACGAAAAAAAATTCCTACCACATCCTGAGATGAAGACATCGCATCTCAATTTAAAGAGTATGGTTCTGAGTTGGATTTATGCACGTTTCTGAATTAATATTCTTAATATAGGTGCCGTGAAATATGTATCTGACATGAAAGTGAAAGACAATCCTCTAGAAGCCCATAAAAATATACAAAACCATTGGTTTCCACACATTATTTGGTCAAAATATTCAATTTTATAATTGGAAACAATAACGGGCTGGTAATGGCAGACTCGCACCTCTCTGTCAGCTACGATCTTAAGATGCAATTCTTCTGGATGGCTTCTCAAAATACAATAGGATACAAGGACCTCATGTAACCTTTTATGTAGGTTGGAATTAGGCTCTTTCATCAACTCTTCCCATCAACGTTTTAAGGGTCTTTCAGTCAAATAGAGGCTAAACTTGCTTTGTTTCTTCCAAAGCCACCAGGGTGTGCCCCCTTCTTTTCACCTTGGCTAGTGAGAGGTCTCTTTTAGTTCACTATCCAGCACCACGATTTCCACCAGATGTCACGTCTATTCAGAGAATAAAGCTAATTCGGAGCGCTTGCAAATCAGCCCCCATTGATTTGGGGACGGGAACTTTGTTCTACATGTGTAGAGTATCACTAAGAGGATTACGGCTATAAGCTCAGCCTTGCAATCACGACAGGAGGAGACCACCTAGCGATATTCACTAATTGACAAAGTTAAGCCCCAAAAGTGATAGCTTTTCTGGTTAAAAAAAAAAAAGAAAAGAAGAAGAAACTAAAGTTGAGTAGCTGTGTATTTATGCTGTAATTCATTACTTATAGCAGGTTAGCCGGCCAGCGAGGTCACCCTGTTGCCTATCTAGACCAATCTCCGAAAACAAGTGGCTACTACAAAAATCTCCGCCGGCTGCCAACGGGTTCTGCTATTTTATATTGATTTTTTTTTTAACGTATCGCTTCAAGGCAAATAATGAAAATCCAGCTGGTCCCTAAAATCTTAGTTTTGCTCATAATGTTATATTCCAATAATGATGTTTTTTTCTCTGATTAATTTGGAATGTTTGCTATTCTGTTATTGGAGTCTAATCAGAAATATCAATTTATTTTCCATAGCTCTTAACATTTATAAGGAGAAAAAAAAAGGCTACTGTATTAAGCCATTTTCACAAAATGTGCATTTACTTTGTGAATGTCAACTCTTTTTTGTTTCCTTTGATGCGTAACCCTATTTTAAACCATGTTAAACTAATTCTAACAGAACAAACTTGGCAATCAGGAACATGAAGAAAGTTGTAAGAAGGTTAATAAAATTCCCTATGAACATGATAAAGATTGAGATATATATATTGTTATATAATAATATATATATATATATAACAAAATAAGAGAATCTATAGAACAGAACAGGCTGCCAGTGTTTTCCCTGACAGTTGAAATTATCTGGTGCCCCGGTTGCAAATCACACTTCCAAATCAGCTCCTGGGAGCAACTTGCAAAAGAATTTGCGAGGAAAAATGTTTTGTCGGGAATTTTTTTTCGTCACATTGTTCTCTGAAGCAGATTTACAATGTGCTACTGCTACCCAGAACACCACTCAGTAGCGGCAATTAAAAGCGGGTTTCTAAGGAGTGTCATAATAAAAACACAATAAAAACAAGCTGTGCACATGCAACTAATTATCTGGAATTTATTAAAATGCAAACAGAGGTTCTTTCTAAAAGTCCAAGGCAGGCAGTCTGGGGAAGTTGTGTATAAAGGTGTCAAAGGCACATTTTAAAAAAAATTGGGAAAATTGAGATTGCGTTGATGTACAGACAGCTTGTTGCCAAATTTTTCCTGGAATACGGTAGTCATGCCAAACTCAGGGTTAATTTGACGTAGCGGCAGCTTTTTTGAAATTTTTGGAACTTTTCTTGCCAAAAATCAAACTGTGAAAGTGAATAACTAACAATCAAGCCATAAAATATGGTAAAGTAAAGTCCATGTGCGTTCAAAGTGGGGGTATCACATCCACAGCATATGTATATATATCCCGCCACTAGAGCAGATTTAAGAATGGCTCCTAACAGATACTTGCAAGACTTCATTAATAACCACCACAGGGGTGTGTGTGAATGGTAGCCTCATGGTTTAGTGATGCGGTGGGTACCCCCGAGAGTGCTCCCCCTCCCCACTTCTAATGTGTTTCACCCAAAGCATAACCTTAGTCAATCTGGGGTCAGTAGAGTGAGGTGAGGGGCAGGTGTCGCCTGGTGAACATATGGACATCATAACAGTCATCAGAGTCCATAGTGACCCAAAGACACGCAGGGAGCCACTGAAGACTTCTCTGTGCCAGTGGAGGCCCCAAAACTCTCTGCTTGACCCTGGGCAAAGGGATCACCCCTCCTATTTCCCTAATTGGTATGGCCCAACCATTACCATGCAATCTTCTAGACACCCACCACTGCCCTAAAGTACGGCAAATGTTTCTCCCACAAAAAACTCCTCTTCACAAGGCAAGTCCAGCCAAGGCTTAAACCAAATACAGACTGTTCACATTTCTACCTGCAAGTGTGCGTCCGGGTGCAACTATTGGGGAACCCTGATTTATTCCTCTTTATTTATTTTTTATTTATTATTATCCTTATTTATTTCTCTTCCTTTTTAACCTTAATTATTCTGTATACATCATCAATGTAATCCTATAATGGGAAAGGAAAGGATAATTTATGTTCAAACTACAAATAGAATGTCGACAGTAAGGGCAGTTAAGACACGGTCAATTTAAGTAGTACTGGTGTGTTGCCAATAAAAAATTTTTTTTATAGTATATAATTATTATAGGACGCATTTTGTTCTCCTTTAAGACCAGTAATAGCTAGCCAGGTTAACTGGTGTAGACTGATGAAATGGAAATGGGGCAGATCTCCCATAAGATACAATCAGTAAGCACATAACATTCTAAAACTATGTATTTGCTCTACTTCTGGAACGAAGCAATGCATCTTAGCGAGGCCACAGCTCCTTAACTACTGCAATCACATTAAATGATAAAATCAGCACTGAAATTCCATTTGCTGTGGAGCAATGCTGATTTATGATATGAATATTTTCTATCTTAAGAGTCAATGAGTAACTCAGAACACCATAGAGAAAATGAATTATTTAAAGCAGCATGTGGGTATGCATTCCCTAACAAAGAGACACAAAAAGGTATGGTCACCCAAGAAAAAGTGCAATTTTTAGGAAAATTGAAACCAAAAAAAAACTTATGGAGCAATCCACTTAACATTGATTCACTGACTTTAATTGGTGTTAATGGTGGTTGAAAATGTTTGGTTTTAATTCCCTAACTAAACTCCAAAAAGTGTTCACAAAAAGAAAAAAAAAGTACATTCTAAATTTTAAAATCATTTTCCTATAACCCACAAGAAACATCAATATGTCCTGCAAGCCAACAAATGGACTGTAGCGTAAAGGCCACTAAGTTAGAAATGACATGGACTCATTTATCACAGCAATTTATTTACTGTTTCTTCCATGAGGATGGTTTCTTATACAATCATATATTTTAACTCATATCTGACACACAAAGGGACATAAAAAAACCCATTACCCACTCATTGCCTCAAGTATTGTGGTCTTCCCCCAAAATTCTCCCCTTCTGGGACTTTATACATATGTTAGCAGATAAGCTTTCCGAGACCCATATAACCAAGCTCATTCACTACGTTATGCTGTTCCTGATGCTCAAATCGTTGCCAAATTGACACTTTTTAAGCACATTTTTATTGTAGCACTAACATGTTTGGCTCGGGCTTGGAGACCACCACAGGCACCCACAAGCAAAATTAATTTTCTAAAACGTTAAATGGGCAGCCAGCTAGGAAGTGAGAGAGCCCGTTGCATGATCTCATTCATTAGCTTCACTGCAGAGGTGAATGATTCTAAAATACCGCCATATTGTTTCCTAGGTTCTATTGGATTTAGGCAATTGAATGACTTCTTATATTTATATCAGTACTGTCATGCTGATCCATACCATTATTTATGATTGTCATTCATATGTCCCATCAACGCTGGCAATACTGCCTTCAACATCAGTAGGCTGCAAAATCCATGGCCGTGTAGAGCGGTAATCCGAGTGCCACTCGAGTGCTGGAAAGCAGAATCTAGTTTCAGTTTTACCAGCTTTTCCCACATGTTACAAACGGGGTCAGCTCCCAAAGAGGATTACAGCCAACGCACATGTTCTTTTTACTTTTTGAATGCATGGTTCCCTTCTGACTTGGAGATGATTGTGTTTCAGCCGAGTACATTTATGGTTGTTCTGCACAGTGAGAGACTACTCCAGATCTCAGTGCGGATAATCTGTGTTTTGTGAAACTCGGAATAGCGGCCCTGGGTGATTTACCGGAACTTTTGATCTTCCCCTATTGAGCAAGGATTAAGAGCTGCATGAAGTAGTGTTCTCTTACTTAGAAGTAAAGAACTCTGCCATGAAACGGGTGACCTTCAAGGAAAATCCACCACCACGTGCGAAGGTCTATTTTTCTTTTTGTTGGGGGACTTTTTTGAAAAATCTAATGATCTCCAGCAAGCTGAAAAACTTCTGCCAGTCTAGGTTCTGGTAACATTAGTCCTGACACCACAAAGACATGTGAGGTACTACTACTAAAGCAGTTCTATATACCCCGATTAACTTTAAATCCGGTTCCAATACAACAGTTTAATGTATGTTATTCAGCAGATATTCCCTTGCAGTCCCAGTAATGGTTTAGTGCAGCACAGATGTTATTATATTAACAGGGAGGGAAATAAGCTCTTTTTTGTGCTTGAATTTAAACCTGAAGGTACGCCTAGGTCTTAAAAGGAAAGTCCCAAGCATAAACTCCAGTGCTGAACACAGTAATAACCCCCCAGGGCTGTATACAGCAGTGGTTAAAAAAATTGATTCGGATCTAAGAGCCAGCCCAAAAAGTCAGGAGTCAGATATTTTTTCTTCCCGAATCATGTTGTTATTTTCCTGGCGCCTGGGGTTTGTCGAGCCTTGCACTAACATACATTTAAACACACTAACACCACACAGTAACAGACACATGCTAACATTCTGTGCTCACAAACACTAACACCTTACAGTAACATACAAACACGCTAACATTCTATGCTCACGTACATACATGCTAACCTCACACACTAATACACACTCTAACATTATATGCAGACATACACACTCATCCCAATGTCATACTATAACACCATACACGCTAGCACCACACTTTTATACACATACACACTGGCATATACATATATAAAATTACATACTAAATCTCACACAATACAATACAATAAAAATACTGACTCCAGCACTATACATATACACACACGTACACACTAATACCACAGTATACACTCACACACTCTCATAGACTGACTCCAGCACTATACATATACACACGTACACACTCCTACTACAGTATGAGTATTTACCAACAAAATGTAAAAAAATTCAGTGAACCATATTCAGTTAAAAATCTAGCCACTATTCTTTTTAACTGCCTACTGTTGTTTTTTTGTTTATAGTCAGTACAAAACACGTTTTTTTTTAAATTATAAATACTGCGATTTACACAGTTAATAGAGCATGTAAATGCTTCAGCTCCAAAATGTGACAAATAGCATGCACACAGCAGCTAATGTTACCGCATCTGCACAAATCCTTGGGGGGGGGGGGGGGAGACAAGCTTGCCCTTTGGCTTTGGAGGTGCCAAGTCATTTATATATAGTATTCCACTTCCTCGCGTAGGAAACAAATGAACCAAAATGCCATTATTTCTGCTGAACGTATATATACACTGACTCTGTTTAGTAACAAAATGAAGCCTTTGTTTCTTATATAGGGCTAATAATGAAGCCCATATATTTTTTTCCTGATTACTAGTTAGCACTAGGCTGTGTCCATGTTACTATTAACACTAAACATTAACTTTTTATGCTTTGTTGCAAAAAAAAAATAAACAAATTAAAAAAAAATGAAACAAAGAACTTCAGTCTGGCTGACTTGGGTCTTTCACATTATTATTATTATTATCCTTTATTTATATAGCGCCAACAGTTTACGCAGCGCTTAACATTTCACACTTTAGTAATAATAATAATAATAATATAGGAATCTTATAATTTTATAATTTCTATATATTAATATATTATAATACAAATAATATAAAAAATAATAATGTAGGAATCTGTTATAATTTTATATTTTCTATATATTAATATATCATATATATTAATAATATAAAAATAATATAGGAATCTGTTATAATTTTATATTTTCTATATATTCATATATTATAATATATATATATTAATAATATAAAAATAATATAGGAATATTTTTATATTTTCTCTATATTAATATATTATAACATATATATTAATAATATAATAATTATTAAATAGAATATATTTATATATTTCTACTCAATACTATAATATTTTCTTTTTCATCTTGGGTCTCAAGCTCAACCAGAACCACCTATCGCAGCCAATGGTTATATGGATGAGTTGAGCGTCATTGATCTGTGCCTTCTTTCCTTGCCCTTCCTTTGTACATAATTCTTTCTACCATAAGAGCCTCCTTATGATCCTATACTACATACTGCCATAATGTATGCATGCCTCCTAAAATAATAGCCAGCTATGAAAACCTTTCTCCAAGTTCGGGCCCTGACACATAACAGGTTATAACATGGGGGGGGGGGGGTTAATTCAATAACATGGGAGATGTATAGAGTGCACAAAACATTCTCATCATTTCTCTTTACAGTTAATGCAGACGTTATTCTGTGTCACAATGCGAGCTTTCAGAAAAAAATTTTTAAATGGTTTATGGGGTGAAATAAATAAATAAATAAAATTCTGATTTGATGAGAAAATACCAGAGAGCTCTCCCCAGTGAGCATTATTAAACAATACATTACATTATTTATAGCCAAACATGTTTGGAACACACAGTGCTGACCTAAACTCAGCTAAGAATATATCTCATGTAGACCAAACTTTGGCCTCTAGATAATAATTAGAATTTTAAATTCAACACACATGGCCGGAATTTCTTCTTTATGTGTTCCCAATTATTTGGAATGGGGGGGGGGTTGCTTTTCTATTTCTCCTTGTTTTTCCTTCTATGAATGTGATCCTTCATGTTTAGAAAGTTTATGTACTCATACAACATAAGTGAGATTTATTACCAACGAACATCTGGAGAGTTTATCAACGAAGCCTTTACATCAGCCTTAAAATGAAGCAAAAATTATGTAGGTTCGTGCCAATCTGACGTAACATTAATTTACAGGATTGCCAAAATTCAATGCAAACATTTAAGAGAGCTTTATGTTCATAATTTAGAATGCTCAGGATGTGGCTCTGAGAGTCTCAGGGCACGGGGGTGACTGGGGAGATTCTCACAGTCACCTTCTATAAACCCTGCTTGAACATTGGTGACCTCATTAAGGACATTTTTGGCACCTGACAACCCACTGTTTTCATTAGAAATGTCATTAGAACCATTTGGTTGTCTCCATTAGTGAGAGGCTACAATAGAACCTATGCGGCAGACTAGAAAACAAAGATATAATAATATATCTGAAGAAATTTCTGGGTCAGCTCATTTCCCTAGAAAATGCATAGCTAAATCAGGCATGAGAGTTTTAAGGAAGTCCCTTATGTATTATACATTATACAGGAGAAGCTCACTGGGGTTTTCCCTTTATACTCAAGTGATAGGGAGTTGAAATTCTCATCTTCCTGCAAACTCCCTCCTTAGAGGATACACCCCAATATGTTGCACTCATGCTGGGAACCAAAGAAGCTGTGGAACACCATCACCGTGTCCAAACCATCACCGTGTCCAAACCATCACCGTGTCCAAACCATCACCGTGTCCAAACCATCACCGCGTCCAAACCATCACCGCGTCCAAACCATCACCGCGTCCAAACCATCACCGCGTCCAAACCATCACCGCGTCCCAACCATCACCGCGACCCAACCATCACCGCGTCCCAACCATCACCGCGTCCAAACCATCACCGCGTCCCAACCATCACCGCGACCCAACCATCACCGCGTCCCAACCATCACCGCGTCCAAACCATCACCGCGTCCAAACCATCACCGCGTCCAAACCATCACCGCGACCCAACCATCACCGCGACCCAACCATCACCGCGTCCCAACCATCACCGCGTCCCAACCATCACCGCGTCCCAACCATCACCGCGTCCCAACCATCACCGCGTCCCAACCATCACCGCGTCCCAACCATCACCGCGTCCCAACCATCACCGCGTCCCAACCATCACCGCGTCCAAACCATCACCGCGTCCAAACCATCACCGCGTCCCAACTAGGGCTGCAACTAACGATTACCGTATTTGCTCGATTATAAGACGAGGTTTTTTCCAGAGCAAATGCTCTGAAAAATACCCCTCGTCTTATAATCAGGGTCGTCTTATAATCAGACCTCTAATAGGTCTGATTATGAGACTAAGATCCAGATCCACCGCAGCGATGCAGAGGACCTGGATCCTCCTGTGTTAACCCCCCCCCCAACTTACCGGTGCTTCTGAGTCCCCGGTGCTTAGTCCGGGCTGCGTGTAGAGCTCTACGCGATATAGTCGCGTAGAGCTCTACACGATACAATTGCGTAGAGCTCTACACGCTGCCCGGACTAAGCACTGGGGACTCAGAAGCACCGGTAAGTTGGAGGGGGGGGGGCATAACACAGGAGGATGCAGGGGACCTGCATCCTCCTGTGTTATTCCCCCTCCAACTTACCGGTGCTTCTGAGTCCCCGGTGCTTAGTCCGGGCAGCGTGTAGAGCTCTACGCGATTCGCGTGGAGCTCTACATGCTGCCCGGACTAAGCACCTGGGGCTCAGATGCAGGGGACCTGGACCCTCCTGTGTTATGCGCCCCCCCCCAACTCAGAAGCACCGGTAAGTTTGGAGGAGGGAGGGGGAGTGTTAAATGAGGGGTGTAAGGCATTTCTGGAGGCAGAGTGCTCTGTGAAATGCCTTTTAACCCCTTTAATGCCACTCTGCCTCCTGAAATGCCTTAAACCTCCCTATATGCCACTCTTCCCCATAATATGCCTTTTAACCCTCTAAGTGCCAGAGTGGCATATAGGGTTAAAAGGCATATCATGGGGCACAGTGGCATATAGGGTTAAAAGGCATATTATGGGGCACTGTGGCATTTAGAGGGTTAAAAGGCATATCATGGGGCACAGTGGCATATAGGGGATATAAGGCACTTCTGGGGCAGATGTGCATAACTGGGGGGCAGGTTGGAAAATAGAAGGAAATAAAACCAAAATATTTTTCTCAAGCATAGCTTTTATTAAAAAAAGTGTTTAAATGAATTAACATTTACTGGTAAAACTTTTTTCCTATAGGGTCGTCTTATATTCAGGCTTTTTCTTTTTTTCCTAAATTAATATTAAGATTTGGGGGGTCGTCTTATAATCAGGGTCATCTTATAATCGAGCAAATACGGTATTTTAATAATCGATTAGTTGGCCGATTATTTTTTCGATTAATCGATTAATCGGATAAAAAAAAAATATGCAAATTTTTAGTTTATTTAAAATAATTTAATGAACTGGATGTTAAAAAACAACTTAAAATTTACATTAACATTCTTATTTTGTTATGATGTAATAAAAAAAACAATATTTTCAAAGTACAAAAACCCAAACACAATATTTATGAAACAAAATAACCCCAAACATTCTGAAAAGAGGTGGACTATTACTGTTCAAGAAACTTTGCCCCAGCCCTGGCACTTTGCACCCAGCACTTTGCACCCAGCACTTTGCCCCACCCCTGGCACTTTGCACCCGGCACTTTGCACCCAGCCCTGGCACTTTGCACTCAGCACTTTGCCCCAGCCCTGGCACTTTGCACCCAGCACTTTGCACCCAGCCCTGGCACTTTGCACCCAGAACTTTGCACCCAGCCCTGGCACTTTGCACCCAGCACTCAGCACTTTGCACCCAGCCCTGGCACTTTGCACCCAGCACTTTGCCCCACCCCTGGCACTTTGCACCCAGCACTTTGCACCCGGCACTTTGCACCCAGCCCTGGCACTTTGCACTCAGCACTTTGCCCCCAGCCCTGGCACTTTGCACCCAGCCCTGGCACTTTGCACCCAGCCCTGGCACTTTGCACCCAGCACTGTGCCCCTGCACCCAGCCCTGCCCCCACACTCACACCCTGCACCCACACTCACACTCTGCCCTGCACCCAGTCTCCCACTCTGCCCTGCACCCCCACCCTGCCCTGCACCCAGTCTCCTGCCCCCACACTCACACCCTGCCCTGCATCCCCACCCCCACTCTGCACTCAGTCTCCTACCCTGGCCTGCCCCCCCACCCCCACTCTGCCCTGCATCCCCTGAAACCCCACCCCCACCCCCGCGAATCGCTCTGTGCGAATGGAGCCACTCGCACAGAGCGAACCGCTCTGTGCGAACGGAGCCACTCGCACAGAGCGATTCGCACAGACATGAAGAATACTTACCTCCGGAACGCGTCACATCCGTCACGGAACTAAAAGAAGGCGGAGAGTGCAGTAGCGGAAGCGGGGAACGCTCGCGGAGGTAAGTAAAAGGAGCCAACAACGAATCGATCACTCGATTAATCGATAACGGAAATCGTCGACAACGATTTCCGTTATCGATTATTATCGATTTTATCGATTCGTTGTTTCAGCCCTAGTCCCAACCATCACCGCGTCCCAACCATCACCGCGTCCCAACCATCACCGTGTCCCAACCATCACCGCGTCCCAACCATCACCGTGTCCAAACCATCACCGTGTCCCAACCATCACCGTGTCCCAACCATCACCGTGTCCAAACCATCACCGTGTCCCAACCATCACCGTGTCCCAACCATCACCGTGTCCCAACCATCACCGTGTCCCAACCATCACCGTGTCCCAACCATCACCGTGTCCAAACCATCACCGTGTCCCAACCATCACCGTGTCCCAACCATCACAGTATCCCAGCATAATGGGAATGTCATGAATATATTTGTGACTTGAAAACGTAGCGCCATCTTCTAGACTGTAAGCTTGTGAGCCGAGCCCTCTTCACCTAATGTATCGGTTTCTCTCAGTCTATCAATTCTAGTTTCAGCAGACCCTTTGAATGCATGGACTGTAAGAAGCACCGCAGGAATTGTTGGCGCTTTATAAATAAAAAAGATATTAACAGTTCAGTAGAGCCTCAGTACAGCCCGTGTAGAGGAACACAAACTAATTTCTACCATGAAAAAAAAATAATGGTTGAAGAAAAATCTGGAAATCATAAATTCACACACTTAGTGGAGGTTAACGTGCAGTCATGACAATTAAAATGAGATATTGCCTCTTCCATGAGGATTTCAAAACTCAGCACCACAGCGGTCATTAGAAATCTAGATCCCTGAACTTTTCAAGATTCTGAGGGTGTTCATGTACAATTAACGCTTTATTTCAGACTCATACATTCCTCGCCAGGCTAGTTTAATTAAAGCTAATTCCATTATACTAATGCATGCCCTGGGGCCAAGGATATGGGGTAATGGGGCATTTATCAGCAAATTGGCCTTCACAGTTTCCTCATTAAAAAAAAAAAACCCCCTAAAAAAAAAATATTTAGGTTAAAAGAAAGATGTCACAACCTAAAGTAAAAGCAAAGACATTTGAAGTGAAGAATAGTATTCATATTTCAGGAGGGGAATATATATGCATCTTATAGCTTCCAATGGCAATGTTTCCACGTGGTTTCAATTGATAGTTTAATCAGAATGTGGAAGTGATTAGTCCGACATATGAAACCGAAGTAGCAATAAAAAAAAAATTATCACAAACAAGACAGCAGACGCAAATGATTCTGTGTTTATAGCTGGGTGGGCCTTCTGGACCATGCGGCAGCTAATAGATTCCAGAGAACCAAAAAACTAATTGAATCGGATAAACTTTATCTGCTTTATAGACCCTGGAAAACTGTGATAATTATAAGATACATAAATGCCCACACACACACATACACACACATCTAATTCACAAGTATAATTAAAAACAATGTGCTTAAGCTAACAACACACAAACAATGATAATCCTCCATGCCTTTATTGAACACACTCATTAAACATCCACAGAGCTGGTGGAAAAAGCAAGTGAACCCTTGGATTTAATAACTGGTGAAACCTCTTTTGGCAGCAGTAGCCTCAAACAAAAAGCAGTAGCCTCAAACAAACGCTTCCATTAGCTGCGGATCAGACCCAGCAACGTTCAGGAGGATTTTACAGAACTGCTTAAGCTCGGGCATATTCCTAGGATGTCTGGTGTGAACGGCTCTATTGGAGTCTTGATGTTTAGGGTCATTCTCCTTCTGTATCACCCAATAGGGTGATGGACAGCCACCCTGACATTATACTGAGGCAGCAAAGTAGTCCCAAATCACAATGCTCCCTCCACCATACTTCACAGTTGGGATGATGTTTTCATGTGGGTATGTTTTTTTTTTTTTTTGTGGGTATGTGATTTTTAATTTTTTTTTGTGGGTATGTGATTTTTTTTTGTTTTTGTGGGTATGTGATTTTTTATTTTTTTTTGTGGGTATGTGATTTTTTTTTTTTTTGTGGGTATGTGATTTTTTTATTTTTTTTTTGAAGCCCGAGGTGCGTGCTTCTTTGGTGCCGCATCTGTGCTCCGAAGAGGCAGCAGAAGCCCACTACGAAACTGGGTCCCCACAAGGGGAACCCAGACAAATCCCTCCCCCCCCCATGGGAGGGTCGGATCTTGGGACTCTCCCCGAAGGGTGAGACCCCATTGCCGTGGGGCACTCCCGAAGGAAGTAACCCCTTTAGGCTTCACCGCCAGAAGGCAGCGTCCAAAACAAAAGTGCCAAATCGAAAAGCAAAAGGTGAAACGTGGCCTCGCATAAGGGTTTGGTGACCGTGAAAAACCAAGAAAATTAATTGGCACACGTGCTTTCACACATTGTGATATATAAATAATAAAAATAAATAAGGGCAGGCCATAACTGACCTAGCCAAGTTCAAAAATAAATTTCACTCCATGCCCTGATGGTGCTATGGAGGAAGTGCAGGATCCGCCTGTGCAAAAATGTGCATTCACTCGTGAAGCTTATAGGGCCCAACGTTTTATCAACTATTTCAGAGAGCAGCTAAGGGAATTCTCCCACAATTCAGTGACTCTGTATAAAATTCTACTGCTTTCCTCCTGTGGGATAATAACTCCCCAAAAAGCGGATCGCTTTAAGTCGGCAAACACATGCAACACCGCGCAGTCGACGCTCTACGGACACGAGAAAGAGCTGCTTGTTTCAGATACAAGGTTTGCCCGAAGTGATTGCCATTAAAGAGTCAGTCCCCGCTGCCTTTTGCCTGGGGGCTTGGAACTTTATGGGACCCCTCCAACAATGTCCTCATTTAAGAATAGCATATGTTTTGTTTGTTTTTTGCACAGTGAGACCTTTGTGTTCTACGCTGCAAACGTATAGCTCCGTCCATAAGAGGCTCGTTTGCCTGGCCATACGTGAACGTGGATTTCATTTTAATCCCAAAAACATTAATTAGGTTGTGAATTTTACATCTGCAGACAGCCTCGTCTTCCTGCTGGGATCCGAGGGACCTGCTCGGAGTAACAGCTGGAGTATGTACAGCGGCAGCGGTGTCACTTTAGTGACAGGCTGTTAACAAATATTGTGAAATTAGAGACGTCTGCCCAAAGTAGGCTCCCCGACTAAACAGGCAAGTTATTTTTTTTACTGCCTTTTTCTTGTACATGTGAAGAAAAAAAAAAGATATGTTTGAGTGAAAGAGCATAGTCATCTATTACATCATACCGGAGGATCGAGAAGACATACAAACAGTGTGCGGACAGATCCTTGTACTGTAACGGTCAAGGATAGAGTAAAAGGATAAGATATAAGAGAACATATAGAGAAGGCAATCTCTCATGTTCTTTATAAAGGGGTTCCAGTGTTTGAGGTAGACCTTCACCGAGCACATTTTTAAAGGAGCAGTTGCCTCATGTCCAGAATTACTTTAGGGGCCCAAGCTAGCTGTCTCTTGGGCCCCCTGAACAGCTGCTAGGAAGAGAGGCATGCGCAACCAACTTGCAGACCCCTCCATTAGCTGCCCCCTGGCATCAGGCGGTTCATAGACCCTATAGGAGAAATCCATGGTGTAGAGGTGTGTGCAGTCTCCACCACAGAAGGAGCGACCAGGGAGCAGATACCACTGGGCTAGGGGCACTGGGGGAAGCCCTACCGATAGAAGACCATGACGCAAATACGTCTGTATATTACAAATCCACATTACCGTACGATACAGCTGTCAAACGCACCATTGGGAGCAGCAGTATCTGACATTGCTTGTCATACATTGGGGGATGTACATAAAAAAGTAAATTTTTAGCAAAGTCTAATATTTCAGGTGTCCAAACCAAGATGGAAGGGTAGAGCCACATCAAGAGGGTCCACGGCCACCTACCCTACCCAAAGAGCCACCACCTGGTGCTCAGCTTCAGAGCACAAGGAACCCACGTGGGAGCTACAAGCCTGGGGTAACAAGATCTCCCCAATCAGCCCATGATCCACACTGCCTGCAAAAGTGGGACAGCTGTATGGGACTTTAATACAGAAAATGAGACTGTTGGGAGGTACGTAAGCTGCCTTATCTAAGCATGATCCAGGCATCAGGAACATTCCACCACTTGCTGTCTTAATAAACGTCCTACACTTTGCGTCAGAATAATGCTTAATAGTTAAGGCATCTTGATGTGGAGTCAGGCTATTAAACGGTATCTGGGTGGTATGTTGTCTTTATAAAAATGGGACCCAATTCATGAAAATAAACGGTGCTTTGACATGACTGAAGGGGATGCAGCATTGTAGAGAATATTCTATTTCTTAACCAATATCCGTAGTCAAATAACTGGGGGAGAGTCTATGAAGGCAAACAAAGGGGATATAATTTCTTCAAGTAAAGACCACCATCCTGTAATCCTGTTATCCTGTAAAAATAACTTTTTTTTTCTATCTCTGGTAATTAGTGGATCTGTCACTATTACCAAAAAAAGTAAGAAAAGAGGGGGACCTCCCACAAGAATCCATTCTAGATAGTAATCAATGTACAAAAAAAAAAAAAAAAAACAACGAGAGAGAAAAGTATGTAAAACATGTGAAAATGTCTCCTCTCCTTATGAAAGATGATGTTAAAGAGTGGGTAGATTTTTCCACCCCAGCAGGTCTTCTGTCAAGCTGACATTTACAAGCTGTGGATGGCTGTCCTCCCTCGCGTTCTAAGCTGATTAGAGACACACGGATCAGGTCGCAGACTTCATTCCATGGGTTCCCACCAAATACCACTAAGATGACCCAGAGTTCTTGCCGATTGCACAAGCGAATAATGTTTCCCTAAGCGCCGGCAAATTAAAAGGCCTGTTCCCACGCGGCTGACCCTGGATGGACGCATGCTGGCCGGCTTCACCGGTAAACAACATCAGCGCTAACCATTCGGACCGTCTGCACATTCTTCTGATATAAAGACTCAAATCTTAATCAGTCGTTGGTCTCGTCTTACATTCAGGACCACCTGTGCTGGGAGGCTGTTCCGCTTTACATAGTGCCGTCATTTTTTGCAGTGCATATATAACAATTTGGAATTAGAGGACCCTGCTCAAAAGAGCTTACAATCTAGAAGATACGCTCACATTTTTAATTATAAAAAAAATTAATAAAAAATAAAACTAAAAGCTATGATATGACCGCTGAGACTTGTAATTAAGTCAAAAGACGTCGTGGGATAGGCAAAGATAACTTTTTCTACAATCTTGGATGGTAAAAGCAGTAGTTTGTTCCCATCTCCGTAATGTGCCATTTACCTGTTCCGATAAGGCTCTATCGGGGTAATTTGATAATCAGCGTGGACGCGGATTTATTACGGCTTTATATAGGAAAGCTGTGTACTGTTTTTGGCTGTGAAATTACTTGCAGATTTCAAACTAATCTAATCCAGTACTGGATTCTGGAGAAGGGTCAAGACGGGGGCAAAAAAACGGGGAAAATCAACAGGGGACGTGAGAAATTAGGGAGATGGCTACAGAGGACAGAGAACCGGAGCCTCCGGTGATCCGTGTGCGTTTGCCTAATTAATGCATGAAAGTAATTGCTCGTTAGCAGTGTTTCTGGCTTTGTGACCGAGGACACTGAACACCATATGAACACACAGGTCATACGCAACGGGGCATGTAGGAAATACGGAATACAATGCTCTGGATATTAAGCCGATCCCATGTGTACCAGGCGTGTACCCGCAGAGGCAAGAACAATATACACTAAATGCCCAAATCTACGTGGACCCATATCCTAATTTCTGAGGTTTGATGTTTCAGCCGCACTCATTGCTAACAGGCGTTTAAAATCAAGCCCATAGGCAGCCGTCTCCATAGACAGACATCGGCAGTGGAACGGTTGGAATGAAGAGCTGCGACTTTAAACATGGCCGACTTTGCCACAAGTCAGTTTATGAAATTCCTTCCCCAATCCACTGTAAGGACTATTACTGTGACGTGGAGGCATCTAGAAGTCATAGGGGCCGCTAGGTGCTGAAGCAAGTATAAAAAAAAAAAATAAAAAAAAAAAAATCACCTGTCCTCACTAGCCTCACTCACTACAGAGATCCAAACTACCTCTGGAAGACACACCAGCGCAGGCACCGTGCGTCGGGAGCTTCTTGAAATGGGTTTCTATGGCCGAGCAGCTGCACACAAGCTGAAGATCACTATGCGCAGCACCAAGTGTCGGCGGGAGCGGTGTAAAGTTTGATGGGTGAGTCTGGGTTTGGCGGATGTCAGGAGAACGTTACCTATCGCAATGCATGGTGCCTGCTGTAAAGTTTGGTGGTCTGGGGTTGCTTTTCAGGGTTTGGGCCCTTTAGATCCAGTGAAGGGTAATGTTAATGCTTTAACATGCAAAGAGTGAGCACAGATTCCCACAGGCACTCTCTCTTCCCATAAGAGGGGAGGCTGTTATGGCTGCAAAGGGGCCAACTCCATATTAATGCCCATGGTTCTGGAATGGGATGTCCAACAAGCCCATACATGTGATGGTCAGGTGTCCGCGTACTTTTGGCCATACAGTGCAGGGGAACGTGCGAGCCGCTCTGTTAACTACTGGCCTTGGTCTACATCTTTTCGGGACACTCTTCTCTGAACTTGCTCCGCATATGCAGTAATGGCCAAGAACAAGCGCAAAAAGAAGCAGACCACTGGCGAAAAGGAGACACAGAAGATGAATGGGATAACATAGCGTCACACACACCCAAAATATACTGAATCCGGCGTGATTTAAAGGGACACCTCAGCCATGATATGGACTCTAATGCCTATGAAAGCTTAGTTCACTAACTTTTTATGGGAGATTCAGCTCCAGCTCAGCTAACGCTGTCGGTGGTCTAACGAGACCTCCCCATGCACATCCAGCAGTCCCATAGACTGCAGGCAGTCAATCAGTATCGAGAGTAATCAGACCATGGAAGAAGCAGCTCGCTGCAGCTTCCACCTAATAAAACCTTTGCGTTTCATGAAGACAACCCTTCACACATTACGGTCTAGGGGGTGTTACAATATATTTTTTTTAAAATGTTAAAAAAGGATCAAATCCTACTTATTTTTTTTTCTTTACTTATTATAAGAAAAGAAGAGAACTATTTGCCAAGGCCAATAATTTCTAATTCATCTAAGTGGGTCTCACAAGGGTCATTCTACGCTAGCTGTGGCTCTTTAATCTTCCCCTCTAAACCTCACGCAGACTTTCCAATTAAAAACTGAAAGCTTTTAAAGAGGAAAATAATTGATTAAAGTAAATAAATTAAAACACTCCAGTTTGGTTACAGTGAGTATTCTCCTGGGGAAACCATAACGAGAGACTCTAAGACCAGATTTTGTTCTTGAGCCAGAGTAAATACTTATAAATCAGACAAGGAGTGAAAATGTCTCACAGGCCAAAAAAAAAAAAAAAAAACCTTAAAAAAAATAAAACAAAAATCACTATTTAGATTTCCAAAAGGTCTTTCGCTCCTGGCAGCGTTGGCGGGTGCGGGGTGGGTTGGGAGGCAGAGTCTACAGAAGGTAATCCAAAGCCGGTTTTAGGAAAACATTAACGTTGTAAGGAAGGCGATAAAATTAGGCAGACACAAAAAAAAAATCTCATCTATCATCACCGTCTGACAAATGGGTGTCATTGCCTGCTTCTCATTAAGCTAAAAGGTACAGGCTCTTTGGAGTGCTTAATCATCTGGAAATCATCCTTCTAACCAAAAGATGATGATGTATTACTCCAGTGAAACGAAGCAGTGAAAGTCTCTGGAGTGAGAAGCGCAGACAAAAAAAAAAGTATTTTTTTGACATATTTGCTAATTCCTTTTTAAAAGGGACACCCCAGCCATCACACGCACTCCGATACATAAGATAGCTGAGAGGTCCCTTTAAATTGAAGTGATGCACTCCTTGCAAGTACAGCAGAACCCCCTATACGCATTTGCCCCTTTTCCCAATCCCACAGCCATCGTTCCCATTGATTCAAATGAAATTCCTGCTACTGATTGGCTGTTACACGCAGCCAATCGGTGGTGAGGACCACTGGATCGCAGTCCAACTTTTACAAAATTAACGAATGCATTTGAAAGTTCTCATAAAGTCGTCCTTTAATACGCATTCTACTTTGGCGAGTCTGCCAGGGACATCATACTGCCGCACGAAACAAGAAGTAACCAATGAAGTGCGGCATCCCAATTCTTTATCAATGAAAAGAGGGACATGTTTGCGACTCCTGGAAGACGACATATCTTTAGGCATGATTACGTGTCTCATGACGTGTGACCCATACGGGTGACATCAGGCAGAAAAAGTGGAAGGTTTTGGGGAAGGTTGATAATTTTTTA
This sequence comes from Sceloporus occidentalis, assembly GCA_023333645.1. Classification (NCBI taxonomy): domain Eukaryota; kingdom Metazoa; phylum Chordata; class Lepidosauria; order Squamata; family Phrynosomatidae; genus Sceloporus; species Sceloporus occidentalis. The sequence continues at coordinate 1,019,044 of JALMGF010000151.1, forward strand.
AACGTAACCAATAAGAAATCAAGGCAAGGGACTGCACGATGTCAGATTTATTATTATTTATCGGTTTATACAGCAACATCATATTCCGCAGCAATTTACAATGGACTAAAGTAAAAAAAAATAAAAAAAATAAGCCCGGTTAGATTATTACTGACAGACGCCATAATCAAACAAACACGACGTCCGAGGTTTGTGTAAATCCACTCGGATGAAAAACAATCTGCTGTACTTTTATTAGCTCGGCTACTTTGTTACTGAAGAATAGAAAGACCTGAGCTTTTATTGGGCGACACCGGGGGGTCTGGAATACGGGAGACGTTTAATACTTCGGTGGGTAATATGTCCTGTTGGGGTCGCTAATTCAGAGGGATCTGGGAGCAGGGGGCCGCAGTCATAGAGAAAATACAATAAATGTTCAAATTTCACCTCGATTTTTCCCACTGCCGTGAAATAATTTAGGGGTCTTTCTGGAATGCAAAGGAGAATCTACAGGGTCCCGAACTGGCACTGTAGTGTTGTTTATTAATAATAATAATAATTTTATTTATTAAGCGCCAATAATTTCCGCAGCACAGGGCTTAAAATCTTAAAAGACAAAGTAGAGAATGTTTTCCCAGCTAGTGCCAAAACTCCTGCCCTGAAGTGATGGATTAGGCTTCCCCGAGGCCCCCGTGTGCCAAAACCAATTAGCCATGTCAAGCCACAGAACGCGGCGGCCGGGAACCTTCTCCGATTGGGGCTGCGTTTGTTACAAAAGAAGGACATTAGCAGAGTTCAGCCTCACACGACTAGCGATTGGAGAGTCGGCCATTTAAATGATTTATCCAAATCGGTGACAATGACTCAAAGTCTTGTCCTCTAATGAATCTTCCAGACTGAAAATAATTAACCATAATTCACATGTAAAGTGGAAAGATTTAATGAAATTACATGAAAATATCATTCATTTCCCAAGGCACTTTAATTGATGGGTAGAGGATCTCGTAGAACGCTCCGGAAGCAGAAAACCCTAGCGGTTCCATTTGTAATTGTTGACAGTAATGCAATTAGGGCTGCGTTTCTTACAAAAGAACCCAATGTTTGAAACCCGAGGACAAAAAAAATGTCCGGGCGGAAGATTAATTTACTAAACAAGAACGCTGAACCAATAATGAATGTCTTTGTCTTACATACAAAACAAAAAACTAGCATTGTCCTCACATGTGATAAACGCTTAAAAGTTTTACATTTTCAGATTAGATTTGTAATTCACATATAAAAAATATTTCTTATTTATTATTATTATCTATCGTTTTACAATAAGTGTACAAAGTGTAGAAAGGTTATAATTAGTATATAACATAACAAGATGACATACAGAGTGAGCAGGGCCCTGTTTAAAAGAGCTTAATAATAAAAAAATATTTTTTTTTTTAAATAGTATTTTTATCATTAAAGCTCGCAAGCAGCGCCTTCTTTACCCGATGTATCGGTTTGTCCTCGTCTAGTTTTGTCAGACTCTTTGAATATACGTATTGTAAGAAGTGTTGCGTAAATTGTTTATAGTGACAATTATATGAATATTAATTATAACAATAGTAATAAAAATAATTACAATAGTAATTATGTCATCTTCCAGGCCTCCCCACCTAAGCCTCAACATGTGGCGTGGTGGGCCTATAACTTCAATAGCGGTCACAGATATCAAACTAAAAATTAATGAGAAGAAGATACCCCGGCATTTTTTCTCGGGCCATTTTGACACTTTTTAGGAGGCCATAGCGTATCTATTTCAGTAACTTGATGTTTTTGATTTTTGTACAGTGCTGCAGAATACGAGGGTGCTACATTTGTTAATCGAAACCTGTTAGAGTTCCCCGTGCACAGCAATCGGGGGGGTCATGACATAGGGAACACGTCATCAGTCCTCCAGAGTCAGATTTTTGCGACGTATCCCCCTCTGTCATTGATCGCAAAGGGGTTAAACGGCTGTTGGCACATTTGCCATTTTATTATTTTATTCTTTCCTCTGAATGTTTAATCCCCTAAACAAAAAACTTTTAAGAAGCTTATTGCAGTTCCGAAGGCAACAACCTATCAGAGCCTGCCTTTGCATCACAGAACAACTAATTGGTCCGGACTAAAAACATGAATGGGATTTTTTTTTGGATTAAAGAATTATTTCTAGAAAGGGTTTGCGCATTCAAGGGTATTAAGAATGTTGTTTCTTTGGCTGTAAAAGTATTACATTCAGCAGGGTAGCTGGAACACCTTTAAAACGGGACAAAGTCTTCCCCCCTGCTACACCACCTGTTATTTTACAGTTTGGTACAAGAGACCTTTGGCCCTAAAAACACAGACGTTTCACTCTAGAGTGATCTAAAATAAAACTTTAAAAAATAATGAATATTTTTATTATGTTACTACATTTGAAAAACTGGTGGGCTACAGCCACCCTTCATAACATGGAATATGTATTCCATTTTATTTATTACATATCGTAGAATTCATTTTCTTTTTTTACATGTAAATAGGATAGACCAATTCTTCTTGTTTCCTCGGATGACATTAAGGAAGTCCATCTTGTGTTGGTAAAAAGTTTCAAGCACCCAACAGGTGTGATTCCGTTAAAGAATACTTGATTGTAACCGCAAGGAGACAGTCACGGAATGCCCTACAGTTTGGGGTAAGTATCGGCATCTGTTCAGAATATCCAACTGTGCCCTTGGAATGAAAGCGCTTGCCAGCAATTTAAGTGTCAATATATACAACAATATTTGGATGTCCAGTTGACGATGCCATCTGTCCCCCCCCCCCCCGTTAACCGCGTGTCTCAATTTATATGTCAGGTTCTTGGGATAATCACTAATGATCCAGACGGAACAGGAGAGTTTGACAGCTACAGCTCTATACAACAAGACATCGCCAACAAGATCATTAAGTTAACATAAAGGTAATAGACATTCTACAAAACAGATCTAGAGATACAATCCATGTGAAGTTTATTCACCAAAACCATGAGCTGTGTATCTCCTGCTCGATTCTTTTTTAGAACCAACCAATTTATCAATATGTTATGAAGTGGCACCATCCAGGCTTACCCTGTATAATGCATTAATAAATCAGTGAGATGATCTCTACCATATTGACCAATCTGGGTAAGCTTCGCCCTTCATTTAGCAGAAGCTTGTTGGGCTTGATCATTCACAATCCAGAGTGAAGCTGGTGGGTTGGAAAGGTCAAATCTCACGCAAAGATCTGAATAAGCTTCTGTATGTATAAGTGCTTATAGATATATAGCGTAGGAGGTGAGTCGGCCATGCCAGCGAACCTGCCGGGTCTTGGGTTGAGTCAAAGATACCCCTCAGATATGCAAACTCCTCACCAACATCCTTCCAGAAGCCACCTCGCAATCTTCCCGCCTTACGATGAGCTGGGCTGAGCCAGGCTTAAGGCTCAAGCCTGAATTTTTTAAGATAACAGTAAAAGCAGGAACTGAATCCGTGAGCGGAACGTCACGGCAAGTAGAAGAACCCCAAGAAAGCTGAAACTAAACTAAACTTTAATTGTCCTCTGCTAAAATTCTATTGGACCAGGACAAGCATTCAAAGTTAGTGAATCTCCTCAAACAAGTGTAATCCCTGACCAAAGCCTTCCACAGGCATTTAGACATCCAGAAGAACCCTCTCTGAAACAAGCAGGATTAAAACCAGCCTGCATTTGAGGTGCGGGGGTAACGAGGGGCAGTCTTTGTGCCCCCACATTTTCTCAGCAAGGTTCTCCCGCATGGTTAAAAGGTTATGTTCGAGGCTCCTTTTAGGCTACGGTTAGATTTGTCTTTTGGGGCTCTGGGCATGAACCCTAAATAGGACACAGAAAACAATTAAATCCGAACTAAGGCTCTTCCCCTAACCCTGATGCGAAAAATAGATATCATTAAACACACAGCACTCCACTTCGCATACCCCGCTAAAGGCCTTTTTGTTATTTTCTTTTTGATTTTCATACGCATGCTTGATTAAAATGTTTCTTCTATAATTTCAAAGTCGGTTACTCTATTTTTATCTGTTATCGGATGCGAAGATCTAGCGGCTTACCTGCGATGAATGGAATCAGGTGATATAAGGGTTGAATGATTCCGGCCCTATTGGCTCTCCGATGGGAAATTCCTATAGACTTTGTATATATACGCAGCCCACACAGAGGCAGAAATTTGGGGTTTTTTTAGCAGTAATCTGAGTATGTGCAGAATTTCAAACATTTCCGGGAGTTTTCAAACAAGAATCGTCACCTTCATGGCTTTTAACATAACTAAAGTGATTTATTTACACCGTCTGCAGCTTGTGCTTATTATTTTAAAATCTGTAGTTTTTAAGATATTACGGTAAGTTTAAAAATAAAGGACCGGTTGGTGACAAAAGGTGGAATTTTCTAACCCGCTCCCTGTCCGCATGGTGGCTTTTTAATAAATATATATTGTCTGCTTGTAGCAACATCTTTTATTCATGAAGATCTTTCAAACTAAAAACTTGTTTTTGGGGGGCGGGGGAGGGGCTCTTTATTTTTTTTATGTTTCTTGGTGCCGGTGTCCTATTCCCCGTGTAGACTAAGTGGCTGGTAGGCAGATCAATTTTCTTAAAGAAACTCCTGAACTGTCATGTCCTTGTCCTTTAACACTGATGGATCGAGTTGACGATGTAGAAAAGCCCACTCTTATCAAATAAGCACAATAAAACCCGGATAATATGGAATAATTTTATCTTTTTTTTTTATTTTTTATTTATTTATTATTATTATTTTTTTTAAAGTAAACCTGGTTTCTGTACTTTTCATGGGATCTTCCCTTTAGAATTTTCTTTTTTCTTTTTCTTACTCTGCACATGGTACAGGCATTAATAATAATATAATAACAATAATAAAAAAAACACACGACAAATGCCAGTAGTCAATAAAAATTTAGATTCAATTTCTAAATTATTTCTCATGTTTGAGGGAAAGTCATGGGGAACTTTTTTTTTTTACATAACAAAGTCATCTCTTACCTGGTTGGCCATATAAATAGTCAGCAAACCCCTCCTGCGGAGAAAAAAATACATCATAAGGACAGGTGATGGAAAATATACATCGTAACATTTAGTTTAGGCTGAAAAAAGACCAAATTCCATCAAGTTCAACCCTTTTATCAATTAACTCTTGTCGGAAGAAGCGGCCGCACACTGCAGGGCGCGGCGATATCAGTAGGTATGCGGTCTTCTCGCCCACCGGCCCACCAGGTCATCCGCTCAGTGCGTCAGGCGGACAGCAAACGATACGTTACCAACCAACAAGAGGGGCAATTTGAAGGGTTTGCTAGAGGGGCTTTACTAAGACTTTGTGAGCTTTTGACATCTGCAAGAACCATTTCTAAGACAAAATTTAGTTTGTGAACACATTATTTGCCGTTCTCATGCATATTATTGTAACTGTAATTTACAGCTGAGATGCCCTTGTACTCAGAAAACCTTCAGAGGGACAACAGGAGAGGACGGGGGGGGGGACCCAAAAGGGGCCTTTCTTGAAGTGCGCTTTGGCCCTTTCTATAGGAGCTCACAGGATGATCCCGTAACGCTATGACATCATAGTACTGTTACACTACCAAATATTTCCTGGATTCACTTCTCTGTTCCTCACAGCTGCTAAATTGTAACAAATTCAGTGGATTTCTTTGTAATAATAATAATAATAATAGTGTAATACACCACCATTTTTGGATCTGGAAAACTTTTATACCTATACATTTTACACGTTAATATTTTCAACAGGCAAACATTTTAAAACCCGGGTCTTGGAATGAAAGAATAGTAGAAATCTTCAATGATTATTGTTCATCATGGGTACAAGGAGTTAATAAAACTGGTGATTCAAGCACGTTATTTTTTTTCCAATTACGCTTCGTTTCCCTTCAGATATTTTACTAGAAGCAGAAAAACTTGGCTGTTCTGGAGGATACAGCTGCAGGTCAGAGGGCGGCAGAAAGGAAAAGGTAAATGTGAGAATAATGCTCTATTTTCCCCCCTTACAAATCTCTTGACAATGGGAAATGTGAACGACATATAGAAGCCAAAGCAGTTTCCCTAACTACGCAGCGGAGGAAGAGGCAAAGACGCTGTGTGTGCACCGTGTACAGGGGGCAAATCGTCAGCCACAGGGGCTAAATGTACCATAGAGAGAGACTGGACACGGGGTAACCTTAACACACGCTACTGTTCAAAGCTTTGGGGTCACTTAGAACTTCCTTGTTTTTGAAAGAAAATCAAATTTTGTCCAATGTTTATACACGAAATAGGTCAGAAATCCAGCGCAGACGGGGTTAATGCTGTAAATGACTATTGTAGCTGGAAACGGCTGATTTTTAATGGAATCTCTTCATAGGCGTACAGAGGCCCTTTATCACTCCCATCACTCCTGTGTTCCAATGGCCCTTTATCACTCCCATCACTCCTGTGTCCCAATGGCCCTTTATCACTCCCATCACTCCCGTGTCCCAATGGCCCTTTATCACTCCCATCACTCCTGTGTTCCAATGGCCCTTTATCACTCCCATCACTCCTGTGTTCCAACGGCACGTTGTGTTCGCTGATCCAAGTTTAAGTTTCAAAGCATAATTGATGGTTTTGTAATTATGTTACAGCCAGAAATGTTCTCATTTTCCACGGAAACAGCTAAGTGACCCCAAACCATTGCCCGGACAGAGCACAAGCACAAAGCATTTGGCTTAATTATTAGGCATCTAGTCCGCTCATACATCTAGTTGGGGATGTATACATTGGGACGTACGCGCACGCATAATGGAGCTGGGGTAAAGGAAACAAGCAATATTGGAAGGGGGGGGGGGGCGATCATCCTGTAACCAATAGACGGATTTATTTAGTTATGAGTTCGGTTTTAGTTTTGATTTTGGAAACGCGACAGATCTTTCCAATACTGGTGGGATGTGGGCAGGGTTCAGAAAAACAAAAAACATTCTCCAACTACATCTAAATCCCAAAACATAATGAAATTGCAGTCAAATTACTTAATAACAACATTTTCTATCTATATTATATAGACACACACACATGTACACACACACACACACACACATATACACACACACATATACACACACACAAACTATATTAATGATATAATGAGCTGACCCCGAGACTTTTAAAATATTAACCTATTAATAGCCCTTAGTGAAGAGTCAATGAAGCGACTCATCGAATGTGTTACTTAAATGGCTCTAATACGGGTCCTCGTGGGAAACCCCGACTTATTATTCAAACATACACTTAATTGAGTCACCTGCACTCAAGCAGGGAAATCATCCATAACATACTGATTGCAAAAGCAACCATTGGAAGTCTTATATACAATCACAGCGGAAGGAAGGAGTCAGTTCCAGAACCCATAACCCTGAAAATCTGCCCCTTCACTCTGAGCTTGGGGCAAATCTTGGTCAAACTATAGAGTTCCGGGGTATACTAATGGATAAAATAACCCTAACCCTGCTGTATCACTTAAAGGTACAGAACACCAATATGCTGAAAATACATTAACTACTGGGTTTTAAGCATAAAATATCCTTTGCTTATAATGTAAAAATATCCACGAGAGCGAGGCGTTCGCCCTTCCGGTTTCTTCTTCCCGTGTACGCGTTATAATTAGTGTTTGTGTAGAATGGGATTAATGCCGCCTGCGCTGTCCGTCTGCGTAAATTACATTTTATTTCAATACCTTCTCCAAAGTAACCGGAATTACAAACAGGGGGTTTATTCTCTAGAACGCGAGTGTTCAGATACTCGGCCGTTATTTGGTTTAGTGTTTTGGGGGTTTTTTTTTTGCTTTCTTGAAACCGGTTGAAACTGCAGCTCTTGTAAAAACATTGTCGCCCTGTAAATCTGGGCGCGCTGTTTGTCTGGAGTGACACCGCGTGACAAAATAAACATGCCCTGTCTGGGGTAAGAAGTAAATCTAAATGCATTATTGGAAAGCACATCCGCCCCGGTCACCCCCCCCCCCCAGCACTCTTAAGCCATTAGCTGCTGCTGGATACGCGGCGAGATGATATATGGAGGCTTAAAACAGAATGTTCGCTAATGATGGTGAAATGAGAAGACAGAGGCAGCCTGTTAGTTTGAAGAGACATTTTTGGTGTTTTTTTGGCATTTTGTTTTTTTGTGCCCCTTACCCTGCCCCCCCCCCCCACAGCTAGTTGAGATGTCACCTCCAACACTGGCTGATTGAATGCTGCGGTGAGGGGTCTGTTCTGATACCTGCGCGGAAAGAGCTCCTACTAGCTTCATTTGGAGAGCTTTCTTGCCACTGCTTGGCTGCTTCAAGCAGCCAATCAGTGCCATGAATCATCGGACCATGGTGGAGGAGTTCTGCAGCTTCTACTTAACCTTCCCTCAACTGGCAAACATCAGCACACATTTTACAGGCAATAAGGTAATTCCACATGAAACAAGGCATTTGGGGGGGGGGGATGGTGCAAGTGTCTGCTGAATATTGCAGAGTATTTTGAGGATAAAGATGTCAGACGCTTAGCAGGTGTCTTATTATTGTAGCCGTAACTTAACAAAGTTGTCTCCGAGCTCTGCATGCACAAGGATCTAACACACTTCACAAGCTCCACCAACAACTATAACCAGCAGGGGTCAAGAACATTAAGTGTGGTCAAAGACGGCTCCATAGAGGAACCTCAACGCCCTCTGTCAAAATAAATAAAAAAATAAAAAAAATACAAAATATTTTTCTTTAGATTATCTAATAAAACCGTCCAAAAATGCTTCTGGTTTTCTACAAATCTTTTTTTTTTTTTTTTGTCCACCATAAGCATTTTTTTTAATTTTTTTTTTTAATAGACCATCCTCACTTTATTCCTAATTCCTGCCATATATGCAGGTAAAAAAAAAAAATCATTAAATAAAAAAATTAACAACCATAGAAGGCTGTATGAAAATATCTTTAAACACAAGACTGCAAAAAAAAAAATTAAATAAAAAAATAATTCTTGAAAACTAAAACAGAAAAATTGAGCCCGTGAAAAGAATTCTACGTTAATAAGGACTTGCGGGGCTATTCCAGAAGCACAATGGTTTTCGTCTCACTTTTAAGAGAGAGACCTGAGATAGATTTAGCTATTTGTTTAAATGTCAGCGGAGGCAAATAAGATAAGATTTGGGGTTTTCAGTGAATGGGCAGACCGTGGTAATCTCGATCTCTGTCCCTTTGATAGAGACTTAAATGTGCCCTCCAGTTAGCTCATTATTTTTTCACAAAGACAAACGATTGCATTTCAGCCTCTTTTGTGGCGAAGGGGATCCTTAATGGGATTCTCTGTGTGATAAAGCGCTCCCTGCCCCCAGCGTTTGCACAGTAAGGCTGCTGTTTTAGGTCGGTCCGCGCCCCAGGAAAACCCTTATCAGAGCAAATTCAATTCCCCTTAAAGCATTCCACTGGTGGAAGCCGACCAAACATAACCTTACGCTTTATTTTCCAGGGAAGTTCGTCCACTCGGGCCAACGTGATCAAAGCGACTCGTTCCTCTATTCAACTGATTTCATAATGCCTTCACTTATTTACAGTTTTATTTATTTATTTATTTACATTTTGTCCATTTGCCATCGACCGCACCTCTCTATACCTTATCCTTAATTAACCGTTCCCCCAATGCGGTAAAGACAATATTTAGTGGTGTTTTTTTATTTTTTGTTGCTATAATCATCAATAATTCTTTCTTTATTTAAAACTTACTTCCAGTACTTCCGCTGATAGATCAGCTTTCAGCAATGGGGAAGGGTAAGTTAACGAGGGCAAATAATTACTGCCCCCCCAGCATGCACATAGCATGGGTTTCTAGTATATTTATATATATATATATATATATATATATATATATATATATATATATATATATATATATATATATATAGCTATAGCTTTTTTAATATATAAGCTCTATTACATAGGTTTATTAAGTATCCATATCAGTAAACGCAGGGTTTGAGTCTGATGAAATATATGGTCTGTGGAAAGCAGTTCTTGGTTGAGCGTCTAAAACTTGTTTTTTATGGTATTCCACCCTTTGAGGGGTTCTCTTGGGGACCGCCTCAAACTTAGAGGCGAGTCCACACGCAGACCTCCTTGCTCATTTTGTGCCTAGAGGGATGCCAACCGGACCCCACTAACGACCCCCACGAAGGCCGAAACTTATGTCTGGGGTTGATGTTACCCCCTGTGGAAGAGGAATTTTGCCCACATTTTGGTTCTGGGCTGCCCTTGGGGGAGGATCAGACTGAGAAGTTGATGGATATTTTTTTCTCTATAAAAGGCACAAGAGAGAGAAAAAAACCTGAGATGCTCCCAAGCGGGGGACGCACCGGCTACGAAGCGGCCGCCCGTTCTTGGCCAACGTCTCAAATTCGATTTCTTCGGCCAGAAATACTCTGAAAATGTCTTCCTATAACATACAGATAGCCCGTCCACATGCTTCTAACAAAATAGCTGGAACGTGACGCTTTGTGAATAAAACCCAAAGCGCCGTTATTGCTTCTCTCATAAAAAATATTTTTCAGAGTAGTGTTTCAATAAAAATGTTAATTATTTTAATTGCCCGCAAAAAAAAAATAAAAAATGAAAAAACGTCTAGGATTTTTTTTTTTTGTCGTCTGGCTCCTGGCAGAATAAACTCTGTGGACTTTTACCCTTTAAATGTCACAGGAGGGAGGAAATCCTTGACGGGTATGAAAACCGATACAGATTTTAACTTTTCAGTGCAAACAGTGAAGTTTTTGTTAAATCTGCAAAGAAAACAGAAGAAAATTGCAGCTTTAACTAAACTAAAACCAGGGTAGCGGAATCCAACATCCGCGATGACATCATACTAAACAAAGTTTACATAAACAAGACCCAAATGTCAAACGAACAGGCCGGATGATAGGATCACTATTCTAAAAACATACATTGTGCCCTTAAATATGGCTCATATTACCTTACTTTAGGCATCAACAAAAAAATAAATAATAAATCATTTTTAATAACATTATTTCATTAAATAAATTATTTTCTTTCTTCATTTGCTTTTTAATAGCCAAAAAAAAAATAAAAAATCCAGCGATCTGCCGGTAACACGCTTACCACGCCACGTGACCTTTTCTCTTTTAATAGCCAACTGAAGCCGTTTCCTTAGGCGTTGCCCTCACATTTAGGCAGAAGAACTAACTTTTACAGTTATAAATGTTATGAGCAGTAAGGGGGATCGGCCAGACTCCCATTGTACTACATGACGGACTATGCTGGATATCAATGCCTGTCAATGCCTATGTTTAAATTCACCGATTAAGCGAATCCTTCACTTACCCCCTTCCTTTTTTTTTTTTTTTTTTTTGTCTTCAGGGACAATCTTAACCGACTATAGAAGCCAACAGCCAACAGTCATAATATCCGCCTCCATGAGCCCGATAGACTAACTGACAAGCTTCACTCCGCAGAAAGGCCAAATGCGGGCTTCCACACAACGTCGCAACGTTGATTTTTTTTTTTTATGTTTAAACTAACCTGCAACTCACAAATTACTAATGTAAAAAATAAATAACATTTTTTAAAAAAAAATGTAAAAAAAATTACAAAATGCATTATTCAGTATATAGCACTGGGAATCACACAGATTATATACTTCTCCCCCCCCCTTTATTCCCACCGTTGGAAATTTTAAACAAGTGATTAAGAAAAACAGGAAGAACTTTGCCGCGATTGTGAAAGCCCAACAATCAAACCCAGAGTTCTCCCGTTGGGTAAATAAACTGCGAGCGGCGATTTTTCCTCCAGAAGCCGGAAATGAAACAAAAAAAAGAAAAGAAAAAAAAAAAAAAAAAAAGAGAGAATCAGGGCCGACGCAAAAGGCGAAGCTGCCATTGTGCCTTTGAAATAACACGGCCCTTGCGGCTGATGTTTAAATCTTGGTTAATCTTTCCCACCCACTGGTTTCCTCCTGACGGCCGGTCTCCAGCTGGGAAACACTGGTGCAAAAGTTCACCTCAAAGCAACGGGGAAAAGATTAGCTTTCATAACAGCGGCCGAAGACATAGATAATAAACGGTGGGGATAGTTTGCATTGACTTATTATTTCTCACAACATATAGAGACTACCCTCCGCGGGACATGTTTATCCAGAGCCTGAAGACCGGAAGACGTTGGTGGATCTCTCCAGAAGTAGAAGACGTTACCTTTTGGCTCGTGGATGAGCGCCTGGTTACAAAGTTACTACAACGACTATTAATTTATAAAGTATTTTTTAAAAATGTAGCAGTAAAAAAATAAAATAAAGATTTTCTGTAAAAACCTCATTTTTATTCCAGAGATTGGCACCCAGCTGGTGGCTGGTCCACAATTAGCCAAATCACTTAAATTTTTCCCCCCTTTATTGTGAAATTCCAGAATTTGCAGCGCTAATTACCTACATAGAATGCAATTTACAGCCAACGAGGTTTACTCAGCAAGGAGAGTTAGCAGGAGAGCTAAAGTTTTAGCTTTTTTACTTCACTATTGATCCTGAAGGAGCCGTTCTAGCAAGTGTACCCAACAAAAGGGGCTGAGCTGGCCCCGTATAATGCCTAATTCAATGTGTGAGGGGAACTGAAGCAATCTGCAACTATGCATTATACAGGGCTAGCCAAGATCTTCGTGCAGCAGAAGCTCACTGTGGACCTTCATTATCTACAGTAAAGTCAAGGCGCTCTAACAGATCTCACCCATTAGTGAATAAACCCCAAAACGTACACTCTTTTTGACCTTATCATTATGTATAAGAAAGTTCCTCCAGAAGAAGAACAGAACTGGTCCATGGAAAGTCTTCTCACAGTTTTTAATACAGTTTTTTTTTTTTTTTTTAATTATTTTTTAGGGCCGACATAGCGAAGTCAGGGCGCTCAAATCTTCATCTCTCCTGCAAACTTCTGGCAAGTCGGAGACCGATTAAGAATCATGGAAGTTCTACCTGAGCAGCGTGACACTACCTCCTGAATCATTTTGGATTCTCCTCTACTACTAGAATACCAACAAGATACTTCCGAGACGGTAAATGCTCTCCAAACCACGTTTTAATTAAGGAGGAAATATAAAACTGGAAACTTCTGAACTAATTTCCCTTTGAGGTTTTAGGTTACGAGCAAATAAAACTCTTCCAACTTGTGAAGACAAGCGAGACCCCCAGATACACGGAACCAAACCACAAGCGCCGTGTTCCAGGCTTTGCCGGGCTCCGGCTTCACTTTCTAGACCTCCTTCCTGGATGTGGTTCAATCTCCGCTTTCCTTTCAGACTCCACAACAAATCTTAATGGAGTAAATTTCATTAAAGGCGCCGTTCAATGTAAAAAAAAAAAAAAAAAAAATTGCTGCCTTCGTCACAAACGCAGTTATTTGCTGGGATTTCTTCCCTCAGGAATCAAGATGGAAAATCAGAACGGCTCCATTGTGGATCCCGCCTGTAAAAAAACAGTTCATTTGATTCCTTAACATACGAAGTTTAAGGAAATCTTGTTAGCAGCGGATAAAAGAATTACAGCTGCCGATTGCCAGAGTCCTGTGAGAACAGAGCAGCATAAACCACCCTTCGCTTACTAATGCAGTGTAATTTGTTGCTTTTCCTCCCCAGAATACTATGTAACAGAGGCATAGAATTTGATAGCGGATAAGACCCATTTGGCTCTTCGAGTCTGCCCAATTTCCCTGATGTAAAAGCTCAGACCTTAATGAGTCCTTGGTCTTCTGTTAGATGCAGGATAACGTTAAACTCCCTCATTGTGTTAGCCCGTACCATCTCTGCTGGGCAGCTGCTCCAACTATCTACCACCCTCTTGGTAAAACTTCCTTAACATTACATCCAAGCCTCTGACCCTCTAGTTTGAAATGATGGCCTCTGGTTCTAACATTTCTCCTCCATGAAAACAAACTACCCTCCTGTGTTCTGTTAAACCCCTTTAGATATTTAAAGGTTTCTATCAGCGCCCGACATCCCCGTTAAACTACCTCCTAGAAGAAATATTTTTAGTAAAATATTGTCTGGGATTATTTATTCTTTAAAAAAAAATACTCAGACTCCGATTGCTTAGCAGATACTCTCGGCGCATTCTGCTGAACTGTATTTCAATATAGCAGGAAGAATACAATGATAAAGCGACCCCATCGTACAGCGCTACGGAATTTGATGGCGCTATATAAAACAATGAATGATAATAAATAATAATACGTTCATGCTTTACCCAGCAGTGGTGTTGTAACGATAGAAGTACACTGCTACCCCCAGCAGGGGCCAGATGATCCAAAAATTAAAAAAAAGGCATGAATTTCATTTCTCCGCTGATAAAATAAACATTTTTGGAGAGGAGAAAGGCGTTCCATGCAGAGCTCGCTGGCTTCCTCGCCTCTCGAAATAACCATTTCCCGTTGAAGCTGACACAAGGGGAATTCGGTTTCCTCTCTCTTTGGTGGTTTCTTTGCTGTCCTCTGGTATGTAAACTGCACCTTGTGTGGCCCATAGGCCGGGTACGCTAATCACACGCAGTATTATCATTTATACAGGGCAAAGTCACACAGCCTTGGGCGCACTATATGGACAAAAGTATTGGGACACCTGACCATTACACCAACAGGGACTTCTATGATTTTATGTAAATTTCCTTTCACACGATGCAGAACGTTTCCGGTGATATTTTACGAGGAGCAGCAGGAGGAACCGCAACTGCAACCCTCCTCAGAAATCATCAACGTGATGAACACTCCCGGGTAAATTAGACGGTAGCAAAAAACACACGCGGTATATTTTTGTACACATACATGATTTCCGTGTCTTCGAATAGGGATGATAGGACTGCGCGATGCATTCATTCAACGCACTAACATTCCGATGATGCTTGCTCATTCCTCTCCCTAAAAACTTGAAATTCTTTTTAATACATAAAGGGACAGATAGACGTGAACACGTAACACTCTAAAGAGATATTTTCAAAGTAAATACCACGGGGAAATGTCATAAAAGTAACTCCATAACCATTACCCAATTACAGGCAGTTAAGCTTAGGATCTAATAATGATCCGTACAAATCACTCTGTCTTCTTCTCCCGGGGGGGGGGGGGGGGGTATGAGAATATTGGGCGGTAATCTCCCTTTGACAGGTATTAATGATGTACTTATGATAAATATTACGGGGCGAGAGCTCCATATGTCTGCGTGGTGTTTCGCTGACTTTACGGCGCGAATCGTATTTTACAGGATCGCTGTACAAATTAAACTGTGACTCCTTGTAGGTGAAAAATCGGCGACGGCAAGGAATGGCTTGTTATGGGGTATTAAGTAATAAGTGCTGTCCCCCTGGTAGTATTAAATATGCAGACTTCTGGGCATCAAAGAGAAACTCCAGATGAGGACAGCATTGATTTTGTTTTATTAAATATTATTGATATTTTTTTTTATTGAACTGCCAGTTTATTATCTGCGAGACCTGGTACCGCAGTCATATATTCACGCTAGGTTACTCAATAAAAATCATCTCCCTTCCCCGCTCTCGACACCTTAGCATGCTGGCAGCACATGGTGTCAAGGCTTTAACCGGGCTCTTCAGGGGCCAATATGTACAAAAGTATTGGGACACCTGACCATTACACCAACAGGGACTTTGATGACATCCCATTGTAAAAATAGACGTTAATATGAAGTTGCCCCCCCCCCATTGCAGCTATTACAGATTGCACTTTTCTTGGAAGGTTTTTCACAAGATTTTGGGGAGTTTCTGTGAGAATTTTTGCCCATTCATCCAGCAGAGCGTTTGTGAGGTCAGGCGCTGATGTTGGATGAGACGCCCGGCTCACAATCTCTGTTCCAGTTCATCCTAAAGGTGTTCGATGGGGTTGAGGTCGGGGCTCTTTGGGGCCGGTCAAGTTCTTCCACCCCAAACACATCCGACCATGTCTTTATGGACCCTGCTTTGTGTGCTGGAATAGAAAAGGGTCTTCCCCAAACTGTTCCCCAAAGTTGGAAGCAGAGCATTGTCCAAAATGTCTTGGTATGCTGAAGCAGTAAGGTTTTCCTTCACTATAAGTAGGAGGCCCAAACCCTGATTGTAATTATATATATATTAAATATATAGCATCGTATAATCAATTCCCCGGCATGAAGTTCTCTTCCTTCTCCTCATCCCATCCTTACAAAGGCGGCCCGAACCAATAAACATCAATCAGCAATTTAACAGAAGAAAGATAATCAGGCAGATGCCGAGACCAAGATCGCGGCTCCACTACCTGTATGGGAAAGGGACATACGTGCTTTAAAGCTAAATTCCCAACTGCTATAAAAATAAAAAATAAATAAAAAAATGATAATTTTGAATCTGATTTTTATTTAACAAGAATTAATTGATATAATTTAATAATAATAGTGATATAGAAGAAGAAAAAAAGAGCTAAACCTCCGATTCTAGAATTCTGCATTAACCCTCAGTAATCTCCATGGCTGAAATAAATAAACCCTAAATAAGGCAAAGTGCATTCCAAGGGCTTTTTCGTCCGCTTGGAAGTCGGACCCCGCCAGGCTCCCAGGATATCTATTAACAGCACTCCCGGCTGGGTTTGCGACCTCTAGAACATATCCCTTACGGGTAGAGCGAGTTCCTCGGCTAATCCCGCTATCACTTCAGTGACAGCTGCGGTCGCTCGGAGCATTCCTAAGACGTATCCAGATACTTGGCTGTCACTCGTAATCTGCATTAACGAGCGCATTTGTTCACACTTAGCGCTGCTGCCTCCTCTAATGTTTGCTGCGAAGCTTCCCATGGTGACCGGCCAGTCCTTCCAGAAACCGGATACGGACGGTAACGAACGGGGGAGCTACGGAGCGACGGGCCCGGGTTTCACGTGAATATATTCGCCCATCCTAGTGACTCCGTGAGAATGTCGCGTATGCCCCGTTCTTCATGACGAGAAGCGGTAACCATGGCAACCACTTACAAAAACGCTGAGCTGGTAGAATGCTTGTCGACAAACTCGATGATCTCGGTGAATACGTTAATAAACGATCTTTTATATTTTTTAATAGGAACGTGGGGTAAATCATTACTTTGATTCCGGTTTATAATCTGCTGGGTATGTAGTCGACGTCCGCAGGAATGGAGCGTGGGGCGAGGCGGTCAGTGGCTACAGTATCTCCTGGCGAGGTCGGGTCTTGTTCGGAGCGTTACTGACCCTTTCACCAGAAGTCAATCGCTCCATTCGTCTTATTATACCTCATTTCAAGCAAGGGTGGGCAATGGCCAATAAAAGGCAACCGGTCGCCCCATTTTGGGTCATTTCTTGGGCTACTATATAGGGTTCCTCATGCTTAAGGTCTTGCGGCTCACGCACAGCAAGGTCTGCCAAGCAAAGAGGAACCGTCCTGGCTCTCTGACTGGATCGCAGGGAAACACGGACCTTGACAAAAGTGTGAGCGGAATGGGAATGCCCGGGGTCAGCTGCCTGAAACGCCCATTAAAAAAGGGCAATTATTATTTTTCCTGATAATACGCTTACAACTCAGCTGAACATCACCCCACCAGGTGCCCTCATCAGCCAGAGTGTAAGCTCCTTTGAGCAGGGCCATCCTTACCTTTTGTGTGTGTGCATCCACATTGTGCTGTGTTACTAATTTTGCCCATTGTACAGTGCCGTGGAATAGGATGGCGCTATATAAATGAATAGATAATAATCGTGGAATATTGAAGACATATCTTTTGAATGAGAAGTCGGAGTAGGTTTTGAGACTTGGGGGGGTGAAAGAAGATCCGATAGCAGGAGTATTTGGGATTAATACTTCCCGTACTTATAGGGTAACAGAAGGGTTAACTACAGCCCCCGGTTTTATCAACAACAAAAAATTACAAGTGTCCTAGGCTTACGGGGTTCCCACCACCGCTTTTAACAGCTCATCAATGGGATTCCGGCACTCTGATTACTTTTCAACATGGCGAGCCGAGAGTAGATTTATCGCAGGGCCGTCGATCATTTTATATGCAGAATCGGGCGACGATTCACGGATCTGTAAGTAAACGGAGCCAACCGAGGCTTCCCGACACGCTGTTTCTCCATTAACAGCCGTGGAGTCATTTCCAAAAAGACAACCTGCGTGTTACCTGTTAAAATACTTTTCTCAGCCAGCAATCCAGGGCTTAGCTGACCCAGAATCCTGATTTAATAGAATCCGATTATTAATGAGGCTATTTCTATTTGAAAGCAGTCATTATTTACATCTCAGCAGCTTACTGAATATATGAATATGGAGGAATGGTAGATTAATATATATATTATATGTACTGTAGTAAAAAATATTTTTTTTTTTATTATGATATTTTTTTTTACCCCTCTCTCTCCTTATATATATTTATATATATATTATTTTTTTTTATTTTTTTTTATTCCGACTACCATTCCTCCATATTTATACATTCAGTACAGGTGCTGAGACACAAATAAGGATTTCTTTTTATTAAAACAGGATTCTGGAGATTATATATATATATATATATATATATATATATATATATATATAAAAACATATAACATACAGTAATCCCTGTCTGCAGACTAAATACAGGTGGTTATTGTAATCATCGCACATTTTACGACAGCAAATTTCACATACATCTGTCCCAAAACGCGCAGTCTTTCTTTCTTGTCACATAGACTTACCAGGTACACTGTATAAAAGAATAATGGCGATTAATTCTAAATATAACCGGTGCTTGTCTGGAATGCAAAGGTTTCGAATACAAAGTCAATGATAAAGGTGATAAAATATTTAACTATTATAGCGTACCCTTCACCCTCAGCCTTTATAGAGCTTATCTCGGGTAAATATAACGCCTTATTATTTAACCTTGCTCTCGGATTAAGCGCCCCAGAACAGTAATAAGTCACTGAGCCGTGGCCTTAAAGGGACCCTCCGGCCATCATATGCACGCTAACGCAACCAGTAGCCAAGTGATCCCTACAGAATACCCCCATATGTATCCCCCCCCCTTCTCCACCCCCAGATATTTGCCCTGCAAACGTGTTCACATGAACACAATGATTTCAATGGGAGTACTCAGGAGGCATTCTGCTGCTGCCCTGAAGCTGCAGCTTCTCCTAAAGGTAAATTATTTCCTTTGTTTTTTTTTTAAGTAGTAATATTTAAATATTTTATTACAGACTCTTTTGAAGAGACTCCTGCCTCAGACTTGAGACACTTGAGCGTGTCTTTAATTTTTATTGTTGGGAATGTAACCGAATGACCCGATATCATCAGGAGGCCACTTATGCCTTTCTTAGAATTATCAAATCAAGAAGAAAAAAAAAAACAAACTGATTTTTGCCTGATTTTCTTCCGCCGTCTTGTCTCAGCTTCGGAGCTCATTCACAGAAGTCTTAATGGAGATCGCACCTGGTTCGTAACGTTTGATACTTTAACCAGCGACGGGCAAACATCTAATGGCCATCTGCTGCGTGTGAACTCAGGCCAACACGGGGCTTTTTAATATAATACATTATCTTCTCTGTGAGAATTAAACCTACATACAGTAATATTTCCCTGCGCTATATACAGTTATAAACTCCAGTGCTGTATACAGCTTGTCAGTGCCCCCAAACAGCCTGTCTGTGCCATCTTTGCCCCCAAACAGCCTGTCTGTACCATCTTTGCCCCCAAACAATCTGTTTGTGCCATCTTTGCCCCCAAACAGCCTGCCTGTGCCATCTTTGCCCACAAACCGCTTGTTAGTGCTCCCAAACAACCTGCTTGTGCCACTTTTGACCCCAAACAGCCTGGCCATGTCCATACTTACACCTTTTACCTGCAGGTAAGTCGGGAGTCTCTTCGCCCGTGCTCACAGCATGCAGCGAGAGTGTGAGAGAAATCATCTGGATGATCTCTACACTCTCCATACTATTACCCGGGGGTGTCACACGCACCTATTGGCTTTAAAGGGGGACAAGTAGTCGGGGGGATTGCCCAGGTCCCCTAGAGCGGTGGGCCAAGTTGCTTTTGCGACCCCTTCAAACAACATTGTTACACTCCCGTTCAGAGCGTTTGACAGGGTGATTAAAAGCGAGCCATTCTATTGCTCCCCATATAAGAAGTCAGGGTGTTTGTTTAGTAAATCGGGCACAGATAATAGAGTTAAAAACTTTAAGTTTACAACTTACTTTTAATCTCATACTAGTAATAAATAAATAAATAAATGGTTGGTTGGAGTTCCCATATAAGCAAAATATCGGCCCTTCTTAGCATTGAACGGGTTAAATCGTAAGTGAACCCCAATCGAGATGAGAAGCAATACTTTCGAGTTTACAGCAGCCCGGTTTTTAATGCCGCCCAACGGGACGTAACGTCCAGACACTAATAGGGCAGTTACGCTCCAGACGCCGATACGGATCTGCGAGTTTCCATGCGTTTTCACTTTAGAAGTCCCGACAAAGACGGGCCGTTAACTCGTTCCCAGGGAACTTACTTTCGCTTCCCTGTCCTAATCAGATTCACATTTTCCTGGAAGCACGTCATACCTGGCAGCGGAGAAAGCTTAAGGTCACAGGCGTCCCGCTTTAACGCTTAAATCCCAATACAGACCCGAAAGGGACTCACGCAAACGGTATCGGCAAAAGGGAGTCCCAAATAAAAAAAATAATAATAAAATAATAAATAAAGCAGGGAGAGAAAAGGGAGAACTTGAAACTATGACGTAAATAATTCATCTGGATTAAAAAAAAGCACAAAAAGCAACATTTATCTGGGTCGTGAGAATTTACAATCACAACCCCAATAAATGTTAAAATATATATAAAGAAAGAAAGAAAGGCCTTATTTTTAACTCATGGATTCCAAGACGTATTCCACAAAAAAAAAGAAAGAAAAACAAGAAGAAAAAAAAAACAAAAAAACAGAACATCCTAAAATGAGAGACGTTTTAAATATAAATTGTTTGGAATAATAATTTAAAGGCCCGTCCTACGTAATGAAGTCTTTAGCGAGACGTTCCCAGGGCCATCCTGTTCATAACTCCCGGCCGTGTTCTAAACCAGAAACACGTGCAACATAAAACAAACAAAACACTTTACAAATAATAAAATAGAACGTGTCGCGAGATGCTCTACAGCATCGCCACAAAACCTGCCCTATTACCCCGTACGGTCTAGTCCATCGGGGGCATTGGAGTTGGGATGTAATCTCCATCATCCAGCGGATTATTTCAGAGATCATCAGAACCATCAACAAAAGACAATCACAAAGACAATCACTTTTAGGATTCCAGGTCTGATGTTTCACACCACTGACTGGCTGCATGCCCTGCGGGGGTCCCATTAGACAGCCCCCCGTTGGAACGCTCGCCAGCGTTGGAGTCCACCGGTGCTAAGTAAACCACACGGAACCAGACGTGTTTCGGCCAAACACATCTCCTGCACGGCATATAGAAGGGGACGTGGGGGGATTCTACAGAACCCGCAAAATCGCAAAGAGACCACTTAACTGCGCTCGTTCAAGTCCAACACTACGGCTCGAGCGTCCCTTTAACAACGAGCAGGTTTCTATGTCTACATTGAGAAGCCGGCCTGGCGGCGCCAATCATACAGACGCCACCCCTGCGTTCGCTTCATTCGCCTGTCTGGCGGCGCTTAGTGTATTTCTCATTAAGGAGGTAGTGACCAGTAGGGGTTTTTTTCTTTATTTTTTTATTTTTTAAAATAAACAACATTTAGTAAAAATAAAATAAAAACAACATATTATATTGTTAATATTATTATGTGATTTTTGTGACTACAAAAGAACTCCTCCGGAGCAATATTATTATTTTTTTTACCTTCGCCCATAATTCGATAAAATTTGGGATATCTTGGAAAGGTGAATTCTATGACATATATATATATATATACACACACACATACATACATACGGTATATCTATCTATATGTATATGTATAGATATATATATATATGTTATATCTCACAAGGGCTGAGACATGGAGTAGCCATCCGTTGATCCGTTTGCCACCTGCGCTCCCGCCAGCCGCTTTCTGACATTGATGAGAAGAAATGGAGCTGCGGAGCGATTAGAAATAAATAACTTCCTATCGCTTCCAGCCGGTGCATGGAGAGGACGGGGTAACCGGAGACAGATGTCTCTCGCTCGCTTTCTCTCTCAAGTGTCCGCGGCGATCGGGATTCGCAACGAGAGAGAAACCCCACGCCTGGGAAGATGGGAATCGCTGACGGTGCGGCTATCCGAGACGCGGCTCCCGTATCACAGAGAGCACCTGTTCGTTCATTACATTCTACCATTTCAGAGCACACTGCTGGAGCCGGACCACCATAGAGCAATAACTTGTCTGATAGATACATGGAACAGCCTCCCACAGTGGTAGGGGTTAATACAGCGAGGGAATATAAACATGCATGGGATAGACATACGGCTCCTAAATCCAAGCTCATTTTACCTGCTGTAACAGTCGTTGGTCTCGTCTCAGATTCAGAAGCCGTATGCCTATCCCATGCATGTTTACATTCCTTCGCTGTATAAGAAGTGTACACCACTTCCGCTGGGAGGTTGGGCCACTTATCTACCACCTTCTCAGTAAAACTTCTTTACGTCCAATTTAAGGTTCTGACCTTCTAGTTTTAATCTACGACCTCTTGTTCTAAGGGGGAAGGGGATTCCAGAGAAGGGGTGCAGCACGGGGCAAATCCTGAATACTGGAGTGAGAAGAGGTGATGGTGGGGGAGGGGGACACCAGATAGTAGGGAGCTGCAATAGTCCAGATGGGAAATCACAAGGCGGTGGGAAGCAATACAGCCGCACTTGCCAAAATTGGGGCGCTTGACGTAGTGGCGGCCCAATGCTTGTGCCCCGGTGTAGGGCCTTTAGCTGGGGGTGCGCTGATCTCTTGCCTTGTTTACACGTTGGTGATTTCAGCAGCACCCCAGAACCTGGATGTATATGCTTTTTAGGGTGTTCTCCCCTTTCTATATGCAGCCGGATTGAGATAAGAATTACACAGAACGCAGCAGGTCTGTGGGGTTAACCCCCTGGCTGCCGGCAGAGACTGCATTGAATTGGTTAACAGCGGCGGGGCGGGTACGGTTACTCTCATTAAAGGTCAGAGGAGTCCGCGGAATGTTTTTCTTTCTCTGGAAACTGACAACCAGTAGAGGATTTCTGGCTAGTCTCAGACTCTTCGGCAGACCAACAAACAGCTTATTTACTTTAGTCTCTGGCTAGTAACGGTTTCCTTATGGTGTCTAAGGATCATGGGAAATGTAGTTTACGGCAGATGGGGTAGCAAGCGATGATGATTCCTGTTGGAAAAAATGACCACCCCCCTCCACTATTCCGAACATGGTAGATAAGTGGAACAGCCTCCCAGCAGAAGTGGTAGAGGTTAATATAGTGAGGGAATAAACACATGAGAAGAGACCAATGACTGTATAAGGTCGGAGTCTTTACAGCGGCAGAAACAGACGGACTAGAAGGGGCCGAATGGGGCCAATCCGCTGTCAAACGATCCAGCAGTCGGCTAGAGTCGGTGGAGACACTCCTTCTAAAAACATCCTCGGAAGTAGCCACATTGATCATTTGTAAACACCGAGGCCACCGATTCACCTTCCATACAATCACCGATTTGTTTCATAAATATCGACCGATTATAGAAGTTCTTACCTGCTTTTTCTTTCAATCAGAATGGCGACATAGGAGGCCGGCAAAGCTGCACCAAACCCCGGGGACCAGAAGTGAAACTTTCCAAGTATCTTCCTGAAAGACAAGAGTTGTTACAATTAAAATTAAATGAATAAAAGAAACCAAGTACCGTATTTGCTCGAT
Organism: Sceloporus occidentalis; assembly: GCA_023333645.1. Taxonomy (NCBI): domain Eukaryota; kingdom Metazoa; phylum Chordata; class Lepidosauria; order Squamata; family Phrynosomatidae; genus Sceloporus; species Sceloporus occidentalis. The sequence continues at coordinate 1,042,922 of JALMGF010000151.1, forward strand.
TATAAGAAGCAAATGCTCTGAAAAATACCCCTCGTCTTCTAATCGGGGTCGTCTTCTAATCAGACCTCAAATAGAGGTCTGATTATGAGACTAAGATCCAGATCCCCCGCACCGCTGCAGTGGACCTGGATCCTCCTGTCTCCCCCCCCCACACACACACACTTACCGGTGCTTCCTGCTGTATTGCCGGGGCAGCGGGTTGACGTCTACGCGATCCGTGTAGACAACGTCCGCTGCAGCCGGAAGGAGGTGTGGCTAGCAGCGGGGGTTGTCTGCGTCCGTCGCGGATACCTTCCCCGACTGTCAGAGATCAGAGTTCCCCGCACTGGTGCGGGGAACTCTGATCTCTGACATCCGGGAAAGGTATGCGCGACGGACGCAGACAACCCCCGCTGCCAACTCCACCTCCTTCCGGCTGCAGCGGAAGGAGACGTCAACCCGCTGCCCCGGCAATACAGCAGGAAAGTGGAAGCACCGGTAAGTAAGTGTGTGTCTGCGTGTGTGTGTGTTAAATGGGGGCATAGGGCATTTCTGGAATGCCTTATACCCCTATATGCCACTCTGGCACTTAGAGGGTTAAAAGGCATATTATGGGGCAGAGTGGCATATAGGGAGGTATAAGGCATTTCAGGAGGCAGAGTGGCGTCAAGGGGGCATTTAATAGAGCACTCTGCCTCCTGAAATGCCTTATACCTCCCTATATGCCACTCTGCCCCATAATATGCCTTTTAACCCCCTAAATGCCAGAGTGGCATATAGGGGTATAAGGCATTTCTGGAGGCAGAGTGCTCTGTACAATGCCTTTTAACTCCCTTAATGCCACTCTGCCTCCTGGAATGCCTTATACCTCCCTATATGCCACTCTGCCCCATAATATGCATTTTAACCCCCTAAATGCCAGAATGGGATATAGGGGTATAAGGCATTTCTGGAGGCAGAGTGACACATAGGGGGTCAAAAGGCATACCATGGGGAACAGTGGCATATAGAGTGTTAAAAGGCATATCATGGGCCACAGTGCCATATTGGTGTGGCAAGCCTGGGGGCAGATGTGCGTAACTGGGGGGCAGGTTGGAAAATACAAGGAAATAAAAACAAAAAAAATATTTTTCTCAATCATAGCTTTTATTTAAAAAAAATAGTTTACATGAATTAACATTTACTGGTAAAACTTTTTTCCTTTAGGGTCGTCTTATATTCAGGTTTTTTTTTTTGTTTTTTTTTTTAAGTTAATATTCAGATTTTGGGGGGTCGTCTTATAATTGAGCAAATACGGTTAGGGCTGCAACAACTAATCGATAAAATCGATAATAATCGATAATGAAATTCGTTGGCAACGAATTTCATTATCGATTAGTTGAATCCCCCTGAAAAATCCCCCTCATTATATAATCCGTTTAGTCTGACTCACAGCAGCAGCTCCTACTTACCAGCCCCTCCCTGTAATCACTGTGACAACTGGCCCCGCCCCTTCCTTCTCCCAGAAGGCCAGAACCACATGGCTGTGACACTCATCTAACTGTATGTATGTAGGGGAATCTAAATCCTGGGGGCAGTGAAGTGACATATCGGGGTATAAGGCATATACAGTATATAAGGCATATGTGGGGAGGGCAGTGTGGCATGTCTGGGGAGGACGGAGTGGTGTATCAGGGTGTATAAGGCATATCTGGGGGTAGAGTGGCATATCTGGGGGTAGAGAAGTGGCATGTCTGGGAGGCAGGGTGGCATGTCTGGGGAGGATGGAGTGGGGATATAAGGCGTATCAGGCACAGTGGCAGATGTGGGAGGCAGCGTGGAGTGGCAGATGTGGGAGGCAGCGTGGCATATGTGGGAGGCATTGTGGAGTGGCAGATGTGGGAGGCAGCATGGCGTGGCATATGTGGGGAGGGCAGGGTGGCATGTCTGGGGAGGATGGAGTGGTGTTTCAGGGGGTATAAGGCGTATCAGGCACAGTGGCATGTGGGGGGTAGAGTGGAGTGGCAGATGTGGGAGGCAGCGTGGAGTGGCAGATGTGGGAGGCAGCGTGGAGTGCTGTGGTAGGCAGCGTGGCATATGTGGGGGGGCAGCATGGCATGTCTGGGAGGCAGCGTAGCAAGCCTGGGCTCAAATGTGCATATATTGGGGGGGCTGGTTGGGAAATAAAGACAAGAAATGTATTATCAAAGTTTTTTTATTCTGCTGTTTGTATTTAACATCATTTGTTTAGTAAATTATTTTAAATAAATGAAAAATTTACATTCATTTTTTTTATCCGATTAATCGATTAATCGAAAAAATAATCGGCCAACTAATCGATTATTAAAATAATCGTTAGTTGCAGCCCTAAATACGGTACTTACTTCACATCCGCAATGACTGAAAGGGTGGTAGATAAGTGGGACTGCCTCCCAGCAGAAGCAGCAAGAAAATGGGAACATGCATGGGATCGGCATATGGCTCCTGAATCTTGGAATTCGGACTATTTATTTTTGGAAGACGGGTCTGTTCAGTTTTATGCAAAAAATGTATCCAGATTTAGTGTTTTGCATTTCTACTTGTAACCGATCTACCCCAGGAGCAGAAAGCGCAACGTCCGTCCGCCCGCCTCGCAACCCCAGGGGCCGCGATGCGCAAATTCATCCACTCAAGCCGGTTTGTAGAAGGACCGCCGGGTATCCAGGACGTTTGCTACGTGTAAGAGACGGTCAGGCGTCAGTCAAGAGACCGCCGCATTTTTAATGACCGCGCAGAAAAAAAGGATACAAATACAAAAGAGCGGGGGAGGGGCGAGCCCCACATTTTATCCTGTTTGGTGATATATCCGGAAGAGAACGGGTTAAAGGGCCATAAGCAGCTGGCCGCAGTAACACCGGGTCTGTTCGGGGCGATTCCGGATTCGGGTCATTTCTCGTGTAACAATGTTCCTTTGTGCGAACAGACGTCTGTAAACACGTTTCTGTACCTTTTGGACCCGAGACAATCGCCGTTCGGCTTCTACATCCTCAAAACACAAAAAGGAAACCGTGGAAGAAGAAGTAATAGTTTTAAAAAAGGGGGCTTGTGTTCCTATAGGCTCTGCCTGCGTGACTAGTGGTGCAGAGTACCCCCCCCCCCCGGGGTTATTTTGAAGCATTATTAGGCTGAGGGTGCCGACTGGCGCCTCTGGATTCGGAAATACATTCTTTGCACGTACGGAGCCCATTCATTACCAGATTCATTCATTTACGGTGACCGAGTACCGGACAGGACCGGGTAGAGGGCGGAGGGAGTCTTGTTCTTCCAAATTTTGGGCCGCCATATTCCTGGTCCATTTGGCTGGGCTTGCATCGGATGCTAAGAATTTCCCTCCGAACCCTGCTTGAAATTAGGGTATGATACAGACCACTCAATCACAAGCAAACCCCAGAAGGATGTTTCTCGTGTATCATTAGACAATCTCCTACACTGCTTATCGCATAGCCTTGTTGCAAACAATAGAATGGCTTAGTCTTAATCACCCAACAGGACCATCTGACTAATGATAGTCTATGGAGGAAAGGACTTCATTAGAGAAGTATTACCATAAACAATCAGCTTCGAGTGATGTGTTTGAACGGAGAAAATCACCCCAAAAAATACATTATTTATAGAAATGTATAGTATAAAAGTTCTGTATTTAAAGGCCAAAGTAAGAAGTATTTTCCCCGCCCCCGCCCCCGCTTTGAGGTGCCAATCAGTCTCTGCAGGAGCAGTTCTGGGGTATCTAGAGACGTACACGCACGCTATGGGTCTCTCGCGCTCACAGATCGTAATCCCTCACAGCTGCTTCTTATTACATGAAGAGCCGCGGACTTTCTCCGGGAATTTTAGACGTGTTTTGCATGCCCTCGCACCCCTCGCACGGCTCACCGTCTCCCTTCTCTCCTGAAACGGATTATTTCAGGAATTTCGTGGGATTTCAGAAGTGCCGGTCAATCCGTTAAAGTTCTAGTTCCAATAAAAATTGATCATACATGACGGGCTTGGGGCAAGTGAATAGATTATGTTTGCTCTGTTGCGATGTGTTTGGCACGTCGCCCGGGGCAAAATGCGATACAATCTTACAATTTTGGATTTCTGGTTTTGAGCGACTCCCATGTAACGCCGATTTGTACATCGTGCAGGCTGAGCGAGATCGATTCTAACAGGGAAATCAATGCGATGTGTGTCTTTTTGTATAAAGTGATGTCACAGGTCGAAGCGTATACTGGCCCGCAGGACGGGGGGTTAATTATGAAGATCCTGCGCCCTGGTGCAGCTCTGCCTAGTGCCCTGGCTGGGGGAGATTATTTGCCCCATTTACACCGTAGAGGTCAGCTGGCACGGCCTACATAGTATATCATCTCCCAACACTCCTGTTTTTTACGCTACAGTCCCAATTTTTGGGCCCCAATGCCAGGTGGCTGTTCAGGTATGGCAGGTGGGCGGCAACTTAAAAGAACTCAGAAAATGTTATAAAGTTAGTATATTGATAAAAAATAAAATAAAAAATATTAGAGTCCAAACCAGAAGCGTAATCCCAATAAATGATTGCGCTGAGCGCTGGGCTTTTATGCTAAGAGACATCAATCAGCCACACTGACCTCAGGATGCAGAAGAAGGCGATGTACAGGCTCCCGTTAGCCGTCAGGAAAGACGTGGATCGCAGGAGCTCAGGTAGCAGTCTGTGAATGTAGTAATCGAGTTTCCTCCTCCGAAGGATTGCCGCGATCTAAAAAAAATAAATATTGAATATTAAACCATGAAAGACATTTTAATGGAACCTTCGCTATTTGCTGCTTTTTCATATTACATTCTGAACACGGAAATAGTGATCTGGAGCTCCAGCTGATCTCATCTACAAGGACTCTTACCCAGGTAAATGTCTGCCAGGTGACTCTTTATGCCTTTGGATACCGTTGCACCGTGACTGTTGGGTGCTATGCGTTAGTAAAGGGGGGACATACGGGGGAATTTCATACATATTACATTCCCGTAATGTCATAGAACCATACGTTAGATTACATGTGCTGACACAGCGTAGGAAGCTGAAAGTATACAAACGGATTAAAAGGACAGCGTAAAGACCATGAGGAAAAAGACAACTCCTAATAATTATTCCGCCTGCTTCGGGAGATTTCAAGGATCAATAATTAAGACTTAATATGGATAGGACTTGACAATATTGGGCCCCATATAGTCTGCCTGATTGATGTAAAGACTCCAACCTCAATCAGTCGTTGGTCTCGTCTTAGATTCACGAGCCATATGCCCGTCTACCACTTCTGCTGGGAGGCTGTTCCATTTATTTACCACCCGCTCAAAAAAGTAAAACTTCCTAACATTAGCCTCTGACCGTCTAATGTTAGATTGTGTCATATATGACCATATCCGGGAACTTGTGGGCTCCGGCTAGCAGGAGCCTAGCCTTGCGGGGAGGTCCCCCGACATTTAAAGTGGGAATGGGTGGGGAGTGGGGCGTGTCAGGACCCCGCTCCTGGGACCCGGAGAATTCGGGTGTTGACCTGGAGAACCAGAGCTTCTCTGGAAGTTCTCCGGTATGTATATGACCTCTTGTTCTAACATTCCTTTTCCTCTGAATCTGTCACCTTCTAATTTTTTATCAAAAACAGCCATGCATGGAATGTCTAGGGCTATAAAAAAAGATTATATTATATAGAGATAGATAGATAAATGACACGCTAATGTGGCGCTGCTGTTTGACTTCTTTTGGATTAACAAAAGGGATCCACACTCGCCATCGGGCACTTAAAGCGTCACCGTGGTAACCCCCAGTCTCTCCGTCACTATTCATGACAATGCCCAGCTCTACCCAATCTCAAGATGCTATCAACTCTGATTTAAAGTTATCTCCTTCCCTGAAGCTGAACTCTCCTCTGACACACAATGAAGCCAAGTGTCTTATCCACTAAGATAATCAGAAAATCCACAACAAGCCCTGAAAGGTTCAACCGCTGGAGATAAAGGCCAGCGAAGGTCGCACAAAGGTTACCCACAAATGGAGCAGCTTGGTGTCCAGGTCTGCCCCCCGAAATGTGAGTATTTATGATTTATTTAACCAGACTACCATGTCCCTGATCATTCCCAAAACCTTGTGGTCCAGGACAGCAAACATGGAAAGAAGCCACAATCTGCTTTAAATCATCTTTCGGCTCTACCGGGTGGCCCATAAGCCTTAGAACCAGAGGAGGGGAAAAAAAACCCAACATGGCTTTTAGGTGGCCCCGCAAATAAAAATCAAGGGACGTAGGATCTCCTCCGCATTCGGTCCGATGTTGGGGGAATTGCTCATTAACATAAGAGTTTCCGTGATGATAATGGGCTATTAAAGGGTTAATAGTTAAAGGGCCTCAGGATGAGCTCATTTAGAAAGTTATATTATATATATATATGAAGCATCCCGTGCATTGTGGGTATATGTGAATACACTGTAATACCAACTACGTTTCGGTTAACTATCCCCTTATATAAGTCACATTTACCGCTGAAACATATGGATGCTGCGAGCACCTATATAATAAAATATTTTTAAAAAGTTTAAAAAGGGTAGCTGGGAACCAACAAACTGATGTCTGAATCCAGATCCGGTATGCACAGGACCATGTATAGCACATCTTCGGCATTAACAGAATCTCGGTAAACTAAAATTCCATAATCTGAAGTTGGCAAGGAACTTGAGGATTCATCTTCAGACTTCGCTACCATTATACATCAGGGTTGGCCCCCCATAATGTACAGCAGGAAGACTTTAAAGACATTTTAGTGATTTTAATATGCTTTACACAGGGCCACGCAAGCTACTCATGGAGCAGACGCTAACTGGAGTTGGAGGGATCTTGTTCCATCTAAAGAAGAGACCTCTGAGGTCCCAAAAGCTTATTGATTTTGTGACTATTTTGACCCAATAAATGGTATAAAACAATACAGATATCTATACATTCTTTACACAAAGGACAGATTTATCCAAATGGATATAAAGACCTGGAAGAAGCATTAATGAGAAGTCCCTCCATCTTTAATTATTGCAGTTACTACTTTATTGTGTTTTTAGAGGGGAATTTCCAGTATTTATTTAATTACTAGTATCAGATGAAAATATTTTGCTCAGTCCTAATCATCCAGCAGGACGCTCTGACTAATGGAAGTCTATAAAGGAACGGACTTCATTAGCTTCGCCATAAAGCATCAGCTCAGTGTGGTGTGTAAGCAGGGAAAGACACCCAAAACATCACATGACCAATGATGTGAACCCCTACGTCTGCAGATAAAGGGCGTTTATTGGTAAAAAAAAATAGGTTTTTGTCGATGCCAACCGACATACAGCGCTCGGGGGGGGGGGGTTATTACTATATACAGCGCTGGGGGGGCTTATTATTATGCCTCCCACTACTTCTCTCATTGATAATTTTCTGATTGGATCAGGCAGCCTTTGTAACTATGGGGTATGACGATAGGAAGGAGCTTTTGGAGTAATTCCATTAACTGTTTAATTTCAGCCATTGGTAAGAAATGTAAAAGTAATTATAGAAGCTAATAATAGAAGAACTCGCTGGAAATATTTATTCCGGGTGGTGACCGGTTTGAACAACAAGAAGTTGGAAAAGGCTCCTAAGGATAACGAAAAAAAAACACATTTTATCCAGGATGGTAAAAAACACGTCTGAAAACAACCGACGCGCGGAAGAATCAGACAGAAGACGATATTGGGCAGGTTTACCCTCCCAGTAGAAGGACTGGTGGCGTTACTGGTGAAAGGCAATACAATTGTAACCGCTTCAATGGCATTTCCCACCAGTTCTAATGAAAACATTCCTGGACACTGGTAATAGAAAGACATTGTTATCAGAGAGCCCAAGGCACTAATCCCACCAAGTCAACACCAACAGCACAAAAGAAACACATATTCTACTGAACCGGCCAGGCTGTTCAGATAGAGATCAGATAACTAAACGGCAGTCTACTGGATAACGTCTGATCCGTCACAAAGAAATAAAGCAGAGCGCTCTACCCCAAACAACAGACCCCCATTGTAATAGAAATGATAAAGGACTTCTTCAGGACACCGCGGTGTCAAAGTTGTGTGGGCATTAGATAGAGAAGATATATTCTCTGTGATAAAAATCATTGTAGAACCCAGGGTTACATAAATGTGGAATAACCAGAGAAGGCGGACATCGCCACAAGAAACCACAGCAGGAAAAGTCTACGTGGAACTTAGGAGCCATGATATGAGAGTTTTAGCTGTACAGCCAAAAAAAAAAAAAAAAAACACCCTCAAATAACAATGAGCTTCTCCGTTGAGAAGGACCGAGCTGGCCGGGCACAATGCATGTGTGGTGTGGTTACTTGAAAGGGATTTTACTGAATCTTACTAAAGTACTCAAACAGAAATGAAAAACACACACAAGGTTCATACTGCAGCCCTGCAGCCGCCCTCACCCGTGGACAATGCTTGCCACTCATAGGCATACCTGGGAACTTCTCAGCTCCGACACTGATGTCAGCGAGCGGCCCTGCTGACGGCGGCGGGCGGTCCCGCTGACGGCAGCGGGAAACGCCCCCATTTAAAGGGAAAAAATGGGCGGGGAGCGGGGCGTGCCAAGACCCTGCTCCCGGAGGAGCAGCGCTCACCCGGCTTTTGAGGGAGCAGCTTGCACTGTTCAAGTTGCATGCCGCTTTCTCAGAGCGACCAACAGAGCCTAGAGTGATAAAGTCAACTAACTGCTCTCCCCCTCTCACCCCTCCAATCCGTCCTCAACACCGCAGCTGGAATAATCTTTCTCTGTGACCGCTGCACTCCTTCTCCGGAATTCCCTTCCTTGTTCCGTCAGACTTTCTCCCTTGAACGCAAATTTCAAAAAGCTCCCCGACAACCCACCTTTTTAGAGAAGCGTGCAACCTTCCCTCCTAACACTCTCAGCCATCGTCCCAATCAAGCCATCTGAGCAATCAATAACTTCAGCAGATCATACAGACCCCATCAACCCATCCCCACCCAAGTAGTCCTCTCGTGTTCCACCTCCCATTTAACCACCGACTAGATTGTAAGCTCACCAGAGCAGGGCCCTCTTCTCCTTTTGTAGCGGTTTATCATCGCGTGTGGTTTTAAATTATTTTTACGGATAGTAACAGCGCTACGGAATCTGCAGGCGCTATATAAATAAATGTAAGTCAAGCTCTTCCTGCAGCAGAAGCTTACTGGGGATGGACCTCAATAATCTATAGTGAAATCAAGGAGCTGATAACTAGCTCCTACTTGTCTATTCAGTATGCTAAACATATCACTAAGTACATAAAACTAGTAACCCGGGATTAAGTAACCAGCATAGGTCAACCGGGGGTACCGTGATAAAAATAATTATTATAATATTATAATTATAATAATAAGCACTATTTTCTACTATTAAACGTAGCTTAAGTAGTACAATCTCAGGTTCCTTCTGCATTTCACCAAAGGCTTTCAGACATGGACTATTTGGACGACAACTCCTTCCAAACCCAGGCTGAAAAACAAAACCCAAATTTAGGGCAATTATGCAATGTTCTCCCAGTTATCAAGTTGCATGGGTTGTGTAGTAAAATCGCATAATATTTGGGATGCTGGGATGTTTCCAACATGCTAAATTCTGCCAAAGAAATCATTTAAAGACCGCTGAAGTTATGCTTTTAATTTTTTGGCATACAGCAGTCTATAAAATTCTCTTTTTGCTGTAATACTAAAATTATATCACCGATTCAGACATTCCCATGAAAAAAAAAAACACATTAAAGAAGCATGAATTATAAATATACAGCTTATCCTGCCTTTACTTTTAATTTAATTTACCATTATTGGACCTATGGCACAAGCAACCACTGTGGAGCACAACGTAGGACTAGTGGGTTCACGATGAGCGAGAGGTCTTTAGGGTCTATGTGCTTTTGTTCCCACCAGATTACATGTTCTAGACCTCCTTTCTTGCAAACATGAGACATCCAAAAGATAATAAAGGTGGCAAATGACGACGCCTCCGACTCTACCATAAAGCCTATGTACGATAAAGCCATCAGCAGAAGCGACACCAAGACAGCTGTTGGTTGAGAGACGACCAACAATGAAGAAGGCTGCGTAGAACCCCAGTACATCTATGTCTAACCGCACGGAACATGGCTGGCTGGAGATAAATATTGCCAAGGAAGGTTGAGGAGTCTTGGGGAGGAACGAAAGAGGTGGAAGCCTTCCTGGTAGTCTCTTATCGAGTAGACCCAGCCATGGCGGAACAGACAGAAGCATCGCAGATCCCATCAAAACCAAGCAGCCTCGGATATCCAACCTCCCCTAACTTCCAAAAGCCCGTTTCAGTGCAACACCACTGCTATAGTGGCAAACATCTGTAAAGTAGCAGTGAATGCCGGAGTTCGACTCAAAAATCAGGTCTTGTGGGACCTAATGGGATGCTGCAGAGTCATCATGAACTTTGAGGTCACATCTTTACACCGTTTCACAGGCTTATCTGGAAAACGCAGGTTTTTGTGCGCGTATTATCATCATCATTCGGGGGGGGGGAGGGGGGTTATACCCAATTTCCAAATCCAGTGTGAAATAAGAGCGCGTAACTAGCATTTTTGGGTTTACTGCTTTGATCGGACATAAATTTTGAAACAAAACCAAAGAAGATAGTGCTTGGAAAATTCTATCATTATTGAAAGCTCTGCGAGATGGACCGAAGTTTCAGTTTACGTGAAGACTAAAGAAAAACTAGTTCACAGGATGAAAAATTATACCGAGAACAAAGCCGACCTGAGCCCCAGAAATCTTTTTTGGTCAGGAACGAAATCCTTGGAAGTTGGATTTATAAAGCCCGGAGGAATTTAAAGTCCCCGTATAAACACAATGCATTAGTTGTTATGTCTGCTGTGACAGTTTTGGCCATCTAAGTGCAGCATGGAAGAAAATCCAGCCTCTCGACGGATTACACGTTCAGGGGGGATACTAATAAATCTCGGCAGTTCTGCACCAAATCCAAGTCTACGTTCATTTTTAGAAGCTTTATTGGATCCTGAAGTATGCAAGGGTTTATTTTCATGAAAAAGGGGGGGGGAAACGTTCTTGACTTTGTTGAGTATTCTGTGCCAGATTCTACTCTTAACGCCACTTTTGACATTCCAAACTCATTATCGTGACCTTCTCTGTGAGATCCCAGACTGAGACGTTTAAGACCCGTGCACACGATATAAGTTAATGCGCTTTTTATATACTGTCCTGATACTAGCAGGGAGCATTTATCCAAAGTATAAATCCTAGATTTCCAGTGAGCTTCTAGACAGGCAACTCACTGCAATGGAGGGGCGAACGGGTGCCATTGCTGCAATCAATATAAGAAGGGAGATCAGACAGACCAGCTTTAAAAGGAACAGTGTTGAGGTCTAGTTTTCAGATGTTAAAAGAGACCGCTGAGGTCTCTGGAACCAATATGGCTATATGAATTTTTTATCACCAGCAGAATAAATTCTTCTTACAAATATTAAATATTAAGTTTTATATCATCCTCCTCCCATTCAGAACTAAACTTACACTTATACTTACTATATAGTATAAACGTACTAAAATGTATAGTTAAATCAGTGAGATTCCCTTAATGTCTCCTTACACATTATACATTATACAGGGCCTCCTCGGCCCTTCATGAGAAATAGTGAAGTGAGAGAGTTAAAATGCCTTGTGATTTCACTGAATAAACCCATATACGTTATTTACAAGTAGAAACTCTTGTGTAAAAGTCACCTACTCTACATAGCAACCGATTGAATGTTCTAGCCGACTAGGTGACTGCACTGGTTGCCATGGTGATAAGGCCGCTTTTAACACCGCACCAGATTGACGCTTTGAAAATAAAAACAGAATTTAAGCTGATTTTGTAGTTTTTTGGGTATTTTGAAATAATAATGTTGATGATACATAAAAGGGCTATCCGTAAATTGTAGAAAAAAAAAATAATCACTAAAATGAGCATCGTTCATACTGCCAAAAAATAGACAGACAGTAAGGAACAAACAGAACCTAAAAAGGAGGTTAGGATCATACGCGAGAAGGATACGGCAGAAAAAAAAAAAAAGAAAGAAAAATTGGAAACAGCAACAGACTGAAGAAAAAAACTAATAAAACATGAAATCAGAAGGAATTTTGATGTGAAAAATAGTAATGAATTATAGATGAATTTGTTTGGAGACAAGCACTATAAAAACAATGTGCTGCGTCTCACAAAGATTGCTGAACCCTGCAGTTTGTAACAATCTCACAAGCACTGTCCCGGAAAACAGAACCAAACAGACAAAACAGAGATTTACTTATATTTTACTTGATTTTTTTTTTCCTATAAGCAGAAGAAAACGTTCAAGTTGCACCAGGGAATCCCTCTTCCTACCACATCCGTAGAAAAACATGGCTCAATCTTCCAACGGCAAGGCATGCCTTTAAAAGGGACCCTTTAAATGTACACGGTCCTCCCCTTGCGAACGCTTTAAGGGACTCCGCAGAACGCCCGTCTCCCCGTATTCATTTGCTCCTTTCCTTACACGCCAGCGCATGCTCAGGCTTCGCTCCGATTGAGTTCAATGGGAGTGCTTTCTTGCCGCTGGTAAGCTTCTGTGGCAATCAGTGGCAGGAAACAGACCAGAGGAGGTGCTCCGCTGCAGCTTCTCCTGAAGGCAAGTATCAAATCACTGATTTCATGCGATCCTCGAGTTCTTCCACTAACCAGAACTGGAGCTGACCGGTGGAGAGTATCGTGCGCATGCGCATTGCTGATTAAGAGTTAACATATCACCTGGCAACGAAGGAGTAGATTCTGATGAATCCCTCAGTGCAGAACTAAAAAAAAATGTTAATTTAAAGGATACCATATGCATTAAAGTACGAGAAGTGGATATTGGACAGTGAGGAATTCCCCTATTAGATTGCATGAGAGTCTCATTTGGGTGAAAATGCAGAGCAGTTCCACTGATTAACCGCCTTGGTAAGCAATATAGCTATGAAAAATTAGGTAATATTATATATACACACACACACACACACACACTGTATATACGTACGTGCACACACACACAAACACACACAGTAGCATACTTAAAGAGGGAGTGGGGGGCTCTCCACCCCGGGTGCCACTCATCAGGGGGGTGCCGTGATGGCTGCCTAACGCAGGCCCGCTGCTTACCACCGTGGCGCCCGTACAGTGTGTGAGAAAACTAATTTTCCCGCTCAGGTTCCTGCTCCCCTGGGCGGTGAAATCTTCAAGAGAGGTAAGGCGGTGCGGGAGAGTGAGTGAATGGGTGAATGAAGTGAGTGTTTATGGGCAGAAATAGGACAGACAGGCTGTTTAGGAGGGAAGAGGTGGCACGGGCAGCCTGATTCAGGGGCAGCTGTCTACCATGTCAATGTTGTGGAGTTAAGGGAGTTACGCTGTACCACCACGTCTGGCTCAGTATGCAATGATAGGAGTTAAGCTGTACCATATCTGTTCAGTAAATGTTATTTATTTAAACTTATATAATTAATTTCTAAGTTAATAACGTTATTTTTTTCAGATTCCTAGTTTTTTTTCCAGTTTAAATGCGGTTGAAATTTGTGAAATAAATATTCTTGCCAACATTAATTTTAATGTAACTCTAGGTACGCTCCTGAATACACACCCACACATTCTGAAAGTTTTAAGCAGAATTAGTTAACAAGATGTGGATACGACGCGTCACATTCACACGCCAGACGCACTTTACTCTACGGACGGCAGCTCCTTATCACGGAGCAAACGACACTGACAGCGTTTAATGTCCAAGGGTAAAGAAATAACGCATTCAGTCCAACGTCTCATATACCCGCACGTGGGGGCAAAAATAAGGGTATAAATGAGAACACCCTGCCACACGCCAAGGAGTCCTCCTTTATAAACAATTACCATGAAGGGCACAGGTCACCTTCCAGCAGACCCCCCCCCCCCCCAGCACACAGTGTGTAGGAATAAGCAAAAGAATGAGAATGCATGAGAGGGCAACCTTTATAATGCCACCCCCTGCAGACTGGACCCATGACAGAGTATAATATGAAGCATTTACAGCTACACGCTTCCTATACAGGTAGTGACAGGGGTGACATTCCCAAATTCTCCTCACACTCACTCACACAAACAGGAAGAGCAGTGGTTCCTGGACCCTCTCGGCTTCCGTAGCCGTCCCCAGCCCCACTCCCTCCCCCCGCACGCGTCTCACCAGGTAGAGGGGGGTATAGATTTTGAAGGACTCCTCCATGGCCCCCCTGGTGATCTGCAGGTAGGAGTTAAAGCATGACGGCTCCCAGGTGTGCCCAATCTCGTAGCAGTTGTGCGGGATAGACTTGCTGTGGGCCGCCATGTTGAGGTACAGAGGAGGCGCGCTGGAGGGGGAGGCGGTCCCCGCTTTACGGCGAGTAAAGGTTTCCCAGGCTGGGGTTACTTGCGAGCAAAGCCCTGGCGGCCTCAGGACGCCGTGAGCGCGCATCACGCCACTCGCGCGCGTGCACGGCAGCTACACACCTCCTGAGCTGGAGGGATGCTCTCTGATCATTTAAGAGAAGACGATGCGGGGGGCTTTACTGGTCCTTTCAGACGTGAGCAGATTAGGAAAAGCTCTGAATCTAGTATTTAGTGTTTTTAGGGTTACAACATGTATAGCACCCAGCTGCCCTTGTTTAGGAAGTGCAGTCCCTCTTTGGGACCCAGATCCTTGTGTCCCTCATTCCTCCCTCTCTTCTCTACGTGCTCAGAATGTTTGCCGGGTGTGAGAGTTTCACAGGGTCCTACAACCCTTAAAGGGCCTGATAATGTGCGTAGAAAACAGCAAAAAATGGGTTTATAAATGAAAATGCATAAATAAAATTCATTATTCTCTCCAAAATAAAAAAAAGGTTACGCGTGTAAGTGTATACGGACATCTCGTGAGATAAAAGGGACGCTCCGGCCATCGCGTGCACTTTTTGCATATGGCAGCCGAGCGTCTTCTTTGATTTTTTCATCTGGCCCCCTCTGGCAAAGGAATGGAGAGGTTTGGCAGAATCCCTCCATAAGCGTTCGCCTCTCTCCCTCCAGCTCCCAGAGTTGTGAGAGCCGGCTTCAGTGCACCAGTAATCTAAAACAGCCAATCAGTGGAGCTGAAATGAGACAGGGGAAAAGCTGCAGCTTCTCCTAAAGTTAAGGCCTTGGTTTTTTTTTGGTTTTTTTTTTACAGGTTAAAAAAGGCATATTAAAGTTACTTAAAATAATTGCCCATGCGCCCCTCGTGGTTACTTAAAATAATTGCCCATGCGCCCCTCGTGGTTACTTAAAATAATTGCCCATGCGCCCCTCGTGTACCGGACGCTGTAATGTCCCTTTCATTGTTCATAAAATGCTGTTTACAGTGATATAGAACATTAGGAACCTATATTTTTTGAGGCAACCTGTTTCCTTATAACATGGAACAGGACAAAACAGCAGGAAATCCTTCTGTATCATCTGTTTTAGGCCCAGAAAACACGCTCAACCCATACAACGCATGGAAACGGCCATTCATCATGACTCCTTGGGTGATCATCGATCAAGACGCTCAAGGTCAGCTGCTTTATTCCACAGGAAGAAGAAGAAACAAGAAAGAAATATCCCCATCACGTGAAGGGAGACAAATGATATGGAAGCGTTGTATTGTTCATCGCTGCTCAACATCAACAGAACACAATGGCAGCCGAAATTAATTGGGTCATTTCCAGGTCCCCTTGGTCTTATTTTTGGCCTTTGCATCTCTGTGTTCCAACATGAGAACGAAACATTTTTATTCATTTTATCATTATTATTATTGTAAGCAATTTGAGCGGGGCCCTTCTCGCCTGCTGTCTCTGTAAGTCAATTTGTTATGTTACATACTGCTTGTAATGTCCTGTCCACCCGTTGTACAGCGCTATGGAATTTGATGGCGCTATATAAAACAATAATCATGCCGATCCTGAGAGCAGAACGTATACACATTAGGCGTGGTTATAATATGTTATTCCATCTACATAAGTTTTTAGAGGTGACTACAGTTGATGTCTATGATTGATGTCCATGAAGCTCTCTGTTACCATGTATGAAAGGTTTCATAAATATTTTTGCTTATTTTAATTTGCGAACGCGAGGGAATTAAGCTCCAAATCGTAGTATTTGGGTTTAAGTAGTTAAGTTTCTGCAGCATCAGTGACTTGGCTTCATCTTTCTTTTTTTAGTTAATCCCCCAGGTAACTTAATAGCCTTACTTAAAGGGGCTATTTGTTCTACCCGGCATTTTGCTAATTAGACTGTAGGCTGTTCAGCTGTTGTCGGGTCAAATTTCCCATGACCTGGAAGAAAAACAATTTAACCAACATTAATTAGTGGAAGTTGAATCAGTATTCATTAGGGGACCATTTTTTTTAGGATATTTGTGTAGAAGAACCGTAGTCAGTAATGCATTTATATTGGAGGCCACCCTAGGCTTGACCAAGATGAGCACTCTCAGCCGGGGCCCTTCCGTGGTCGGTGTCCAGGTGCAATAGGCTATAGATTCCGCCACTCATAGCCACAGAAATGTTTTGGACATTAAAATGTTTGGCAGTAGGACACCTTGGTCTTCTTCCTAAAGTCCCCTTAGTTATAAAAAATATAAATTATATTTTGGAATGAAAGTACATAATCTAGTAAAACTCTCCTAGGGCGCAGTCCATCTTTCTTATTAATTCTACAACTCTAAGTAATAAAATCCCCGTAATTTCAAATAGTAGCACACAATCAAAACATTATTCTATTTGTATATATTTCGCTCTCAGCATATTCCTCGGCCCCTTTATGTAAAGGAAGCTTGAGAACGTAATATTGGATCATGTGTCGCAGGGCCAAAGTAAACTGAAATTCTGATTAGGAAGTGCTCTCAGCTCTTTTTATGGTAATCTTCATAATAAAGCCTAAACTGGAAATACATGATGATCCATTTATTGTGGTGATTGACAAATTCCTTCCGCCGCTATAACGCGCTCCTTGGTCTGGCACTTAAAGGCACAGTCCAGCCATCATATACACTTTAATGCATAGGATAGCTGAGGTCCCTTTAAATTAATGTAGCGTTCCCCCTTTGCAAATGCAAGGCAGAATCCCGCCATATGCATTTGCCCTTTCTGCACCTCCCTGCTATTTTCCATGTGGGAAATATATGCTCAGAAAACATCTCCCTGTGCGTGATATACCTACCGCCAGTCAGCTCTAGCTCCGGCTCCATGAATGCCAAGGGGGGGGGGTCTAATACGGCGCTCCTATTCATTTCAATGGTACCGCTATTCTACCCCTGATTGGCTGCTCCATGCATTCAATCAGCGGCAAGTATTTCTGGACCACAACTAGATGAGGAGCTACAGCTCTGATGCTTTTCCCTAATATAAGTGTTTCATTCGTTAGTTTTTTAAATTTTTTTAACTTTAAAAGGGCGCGTATTAACATAACGACAAAGAACCTTATTATGCTCTCCATAATAGTCTGGGATATTAAACTGTCCCTTTAATATATTTAACTAATACCATAAGTTTTATCATGCATCCCACCTTAAAGGCAGACCATCACATCTAGGATAAAATCATAACAAGTCCTAGCAATGATAACCATTCGTTTAAATTTATTATTAGTTATTTTATTGTTTGGTTTTTTTTATTTAAAGGGGCACCCCATCATTTTTTTTTGTTGAGCTGTTTTTGTTAATTGTATTTATTTAATTTTGTGTACAATTTTTAGCATATTTAAATTAATTTTTAAAACTATAAAAAAAAATTATTGTGTGTTATCTATGACAATTAGTGTAATTGTTTTAGAGATATTAAGCTTAAATATAACAGGGAAGCTTCAATGTCCCAGGGAATTATTCACGTGCATTATTCAAAGTTAAAAAGAAAAAAATAATAATGCCGCAGAGAGAATTCTCATCACTGATTGGCTGCTTAATTGTAAATTTAAAGGGACCTCTCAGCTGTCATATACATTAAACCTTTATAATTTGTAAGTATCGGCGATTGGAACTCTTCCTAGGTATGAATGCTGCGGGGTGTAAAGCTGGCTTATGCATGCGCGTGCCATGACTGTTTGATTAGAAGGACTCTCCGGTGACTCATGTTTGCCCATACTTTTGTGTGGAACTAAGGATCAAACTGTGTTTGCTAAAGATAATTTATGTAAAACTTACAAATTATTAAGTTGACAGGAATTTGGGTGCTTTCCAAAAAGTTTGTGATGATTTATTGGCATCCAGGAAGTCTTTTGTGATTCTCTATTCTCTTGGAATTCTCCCCCTGTATTTATCTTTCTCCATTGATTACATTTTAAGCTTAAACAATAAGCATGTCACTTATATACCGTACTAATCACTGAATATCCTGGTTCTAAGACTTATTCTGACTTTCTATTTGTAATTGGCTTTATGCTCTGAAAGATATAAAGCTCACACCATTGCTTGCCTCCCCATCCCCCATTTACTCTCCTGTAGAAGGCATTTAGGCTAATTCTTTTGGTAGCCTAATGTAAACCATCCAAATTAATCTACAAAGACATCTTCTGGGCGCTAAGAGTAATCTTAAGGAACACACTCAACTGATACGCAAAAGATAAGTGGATGTGTTCTTTCTGTGTTATGGGAGTAAAATATGAGACCTCTTCCTCCCCTGCTTGCTTTTGCTGTTGTACATATAGTTACAGTCACATTACGGTTGCCAGTTGCTGGTTTGGATATACCGGGTGTAGGCAGTATGTTGACTGGTGTCCCATCTGACAGCCGGTATAGCTGGCTCCTCACGGACAAACACAATGTAACAAAGCTCCGGAACATTTTAAGGCAAAGCAGACAACCTCCCCTCCGCCAACTCGATACAATGTAGCAGAATTAAGGCTTGCAGCACAGGGAGGACTAACCTCTGCCTGTTTTAGTCTGTGTGTGTGTGTGTGTGTGTAGTTCACCTCTTCAATGCTTTAACCTCATCAATAATAAAGAGCAAACGACATGTGACTGTGGTGGCAAGCAATGTGGCAAAATTGAAGGGTGAGCGCGTCACACCACAGTGTTCAGTTTTTTCTTTTTGAATTTGGCAATCCTGCCTCCCATGGATTTCAGAAGTCCATAAAATTGGAACAACATATTTATTACATGCTGAGCTCTCCCTGTTCTGCTGAAGTGGCTTTAAGAGGACCAGAGCTAGCCACACATAGGGTGGAGATACTCAAACATATGGCTAGCCCCAGTGAGGAGTGGTAGTAGCCAAACGCCACTCCCCAGCATGAAAAAAAAGTTACTCTGAGACCTAGGGAAGCAGGGCTTCACCCGGAGACTCAAATTGTTACCCGGTATGAACATAAGCCTCTTTTTTTCATATATATATATATATATATATATATATATATATACACGGGTATTATTTTTCCTATAAATATATATTAATATTAATGAGAATACAAACATGAAACAATATTCATATTAACATATTTATGATAACTTGGCTTTGCAAAAATACTGGTGCATGGCAAGTTACTAGCAAGGAATGACTATTTGCCATAAAGATTGTAGTTCAAATGTAGGGTTCCTGGAGTAAATTTAAAAAAATATAGGGGTCTGGTTAGTGTCATTTTATGCAGTAACAGATACAATCATTTGAATTGTTGGTTTGCTATGTGATGTCTTAATTGTACAGTAATTTCAGGAAATGCCCTTGATTTGCCCCTGCCCCGGCCGGTGAATTCACAGAGATGGAATGTTATTGTTTAGGAAGCGGATATATGGTCGTGTTCCTCTCCATGTTTTACCAAACCGCTCGGCGTTAACCTGTATTTAATGCACACCTAACATATTGTATGCATTAGATACATTTACCAAAAAGCTAATTATCTGTCATTATTTTAACTTTTTTAAATGGAATTGTTTATTTTTAGCTGCCAGCATGAAAACACCAATATCCTTGTTGATCCTTATTAATGCAAAATGATTAATATATTATTATAATTATTATTAAATATACGTTTTTACACATATATATATATATATATATATATAAACAGCTCTAGTGGTAACTGTATATGAGCCATTTATATCTCTGTAGTCTGAGCCCAATCTGCTTACAAACACCCGGACTCCTTATACTGCCTGTGGGAAACAATAGAGTTGCTCAGTCACAATCACCCAGGCGGACACTACCACTAATCAAGGTCTATAGAGAAATGGACCTCATTAGCATTGAAATAAAGCAACAGCTCAGTGCGGTGTTTGGAGCTGGAAAGTCAACCAAAATATCACATGACTGCCAACAATGGCGTCCTCCAGGTCTGCAGATAAAGGAAGTTTATTAGGACAAAGTTAAATAAAATGTATTTTTTTGTCTAAGCTATTCTACATTATCATCTGCAGCACTATGTTTAGTGGTCAAAAAATACATTTTTTTTCCAATAGGTCTTGCCCTTTCTACAGCAGAAGCTCACTAGGTCTGGCCCTTCATAATGTATAGTGCTGTCAAAATGCCACAAACTCTCTTACCAAATCTCCCTTTAGTGAATAAACTCCAAGAACAAGTAAACTCTGTTCAAATTACACATATGTGTACAATTTCCTTTTAACAATATTTGTTACTACTAAATTTATCTCTGCTCTTTATATTACATTATTCTATTCTACCGGTTCTCCAGGTCTCTGGGTCACTACGAGGAAACTCCGGGTCCCCCACTTCCCCATTAAAAATAGCGTCTGCCCCGCGACGTTGGCGGGACCTTCTACCCGCAAAGCTGGCTCCCGGTAGCCAGAGTTAGGAGGTTCCCAGGTATGATCAGGGACGAGAGAGGGATGGAGACAGTTGGACCCGAAATAGGGCCTGTCCCTCCTAAACGTGTACACTTGAGGGTATATAATAAGAATTAGGAAAACAATGTTTTTTGGGGGGGCCACGTTTGCTGACCTAGAACCTATAATCCACGTGTCCCCTATATTTACGGCCGCGCTAAATGTAGTCATGTACTGTAACTCCGTGGTGCAGCCGTACTCGATAGCCACGCTGCTTGGGAAAGCTAGAACAGCGTATGGTTCACCGCCACATTCTTTGACATGAATGAAGTTTACAACTTTTATTACATGTGGTTTCGGAGAAAGATCCGTTCGGAAGCATTTCTGCTTTCCATCCTTGTTTGTGGGTAACGCACACATATCCTCAATTAAGGAAACGCCGCTTTAAATTCGTGTTAATGGGAACTCTCAGAAAGCAATGACAGATGTGAAGCCAGTTACTGCTAATTGATGCCGTA
The DNA here is from genome assembly GCA_023333645.1 of Sceloporus occidentalis. Lineage (NCBI taxonomy): Eukaryota > Metazoa > Chordata > Lepidosauria > Squamata > Phrynosomatidae > Sceloporus > Sceloporus occidentalis. Next base: position 1,064,230 of record JALMGF010000151.1, read on the forward strand.
CTTTCTATAAACCATAGTCTATTGCTATTTTATAAACCTTTAAGCGATGTGTTGTAATACTTTTTATCTGTTTTTTCATGGAAAATTTGTTTTAATATAGCGCATAGCTGCCAACAGTCCTGGATTCGCCTAGACAATCCTGACAACAGTGAAGAGGAGAGAAGTCATTCCATGGCATATGCCCCTGTGTCCTGTTGTGGGACCCTGGAAAGTTAGATAGGGAGGTTAAACAGGTCGTGCTAGACAGATATATTCTGTGTATGAAAGATTTCTGTATAAAATACTAAAAAACGGAAAAAAATAAGGTTCGACTGGCTGGATTATTTCTTTGATTTTGATTCCTTGAGTAAGACCTTGGCTTTACTACTTGGATGAACCTCACATACCCCTGGTTTGCATACCTGGGAAATTGTGGGCGATCCTGCTGACAGTGGGCGGTCCCACTAACATCAGTGGGCGGTCCCGCTGACATTGCCGGGAACGCCCCCATTTAAAGAATAAATGGGCGGGAAGTGGGGCGTGCCGGGACTCCGCCACCCGGAGGATTCAGGTGTTGACCCAGAGAACAGGAGATGTGGCGCTTCTCCCGGAGTTCTCCGTGCCAAATTCGGAGAGTTCCCAGTTATGCTGGTTTGGTGTTCTGGTAGTTTTACAATGCTCAGGTATTGAGACAAAATCTGATCACTGATTAGTGACATTATTGATGACTGATAGTGGTTACATATTTTTATTTTAAGATATTTATTTAATTTTTAACAACTTTAACCCTAGTAAAATGCTTCCTGATTAACGACGCTATAAGGCACTGATCAGTCTCGCCGTTTATCAGGCAGTGACCTAATCTGGTGGGTGCATATTATACACAGGTACTTCATTTTTTCCTACAACATTGAGTGTAAAGTTAGACCTGCGTATTATACACAGGTGCGTGATATACCCGAAATGTAAAGATAGTTCAATAGAGACAAAACTCTCACTGTGCTTGCAGTAAATTAAAGGACTGCATGCACATACAGGTGGCAGGTGGAGCAGAGAACCATTGTGGGACCCATGTGGCCCCAAACATGAGTATCCTGGCAGCAAGGGATCCGATAGGTAGAGTGTATCCTGGCTTCGTACCAAATGTGACACAGTACAAAACTCTCCAGCTTTTTATCAATTTGATGTTCCACTTACAGCCACATGGAGTAACCCAGTTACTCAGTTTATTATTATTAATCCATTTAATCTATAGCGCGTCAGCAGATTCCTTAGCTCAATTACAATGGGGAGAGTAAAAAAATAACAACATTGGAATTGACAATATACAAAGTCAACAAGACCATTCACACACGATTAAGACATACTGGTACAGAATGAGAAGAAGGCCCTTCTCTTGCGACCTTACAGGAGACCACCTAATAGGAGATTGAAACAAGGTGGGATGATTTTAGTGGGGAGAACTGATTATGGTTTCTTTCAGGGTGCAAGTTGTAGGCTATTGGGGGGGGGATCATGTGCTTCTCTAAACAGGTGGGCTTTAATACAATAAGTAGGGGGGAGTCCGACAGAATGAAGTAGGGTTTCAGGGAATAGGTCCAACATGAGGAAGATCCTGGACTGACGAGTGAGAAGAATTGTAGATAATCAGGTTCCTAACACCTTATAGCCACAACCTCTTTTCATATAGACATCTAAAACCCAAGTTTTATCTTAAATACACAATTATCTCATAAAGATACATTTTATGTGTTTCAACATTCCAGAATTTGCGGCCATATGGAAGCTATCAGCTAGGTATCCTCTTTCCTTTACTGCCATACGGTGTCACCGATCTGATTTTTATTGGGACAAGGCATTAAACTAAATAGCGTGTATTTGTAATGTATTAAACAGGATATATGGTACCTTTCTTTCAAGGCCGCTAATCCTGAGTAATTGAATTATTTCCTCCGTACGCGGATTAGCGGTTCATTTGCCTTAACTCGTAAACCTTTAGCTTATCTGCTTTTAATACATAACACCAATTCTCGGCTAATGAATGCTGCATTTATATCGGTTCGGGGGTGTTCAGAAAAAAAGTGTAGCAACAGCCACCCACTAAAAAAAAAAGAACTATTCTGTGCAAATTCTAAACACTTTTGTTCTATACAACAGATGAATGTGGAATCAGTTTAGCAAGCAGGGCAATTATTTTCATGTGCCCATTCTCCCCCTAAGAACCAAAATAGGTCTTTTAATATGCAGATGGATACCCATGATGGGATTCAAGTGTATGTTGAGTATGCCAGTGGCTAACAATTAAGTAGATAAAATGTCTTTTAATTAGTGAGCACTTTGCCTGGGCCGTTCCTCTATTTTCTCTACTTTGATCTATTCATTGACATTATTATACATGTGCATCTCTTGTTCCCTCTTAAACCCCTTAGTATGCATGGGAGTCAGCTCAGAGTAATTACCAATCTTTCCAGCTGAGATCACTGGTATGATCTTTCACTTCTTTGGCCATTGTTGTTATTTTTATAAAGGAATTCTACACAGGTTCTCCTTGGCAAATGAACACGGGGGGGTGGACGGGTGGACACTGCCTACTTACGCACTTTGATATATTTATTTATTTTTTATAAGTGGAGGGAACACATTAATTGTTGTTTTTTTAACTATTAAACTAATTATTAGTAATTGGCCCAAATGACTGAGGAATCCTCTCCTGGCCACAATAGACAGTGGTTCCATTTTATGTGAAAGGAAAATGTATCTGATTGAAATTACATTGGATTTTTCCCCCTCAGAGGCTACCTCTTTGTGGTCACCTACAGGTCTCCAGCTAACCTAGAACGTTCATAATAACTATAATACGCGGTGTCTTCATACTTAGTGCTTAGTGCCAGGATTTGGTAGTTATAATAAACCCAAAGAGCCGCATCTGAAATATAGTTTAATAAGGAAATGACTAAGAAAAAGTAATTTTCCCTGAGAAGCTTGTGCAAGCCGGTGTTGGAGCTGACTTGGTGGTGAGGACACTGTTCATGCATAGTGGTATCTCCGGTAGACAAACAGCTTGGGTCTGGGGGGAAAGAGCAAATGTGTACAATCGCATGGGGAAAAGTGTTGATTTAATGGTGACATGAGCATAAAAGTGCGCATGATGACACAAGCATCCCTTTAATACCGATCCTATCTAACAAACAGAACTTCCCTCAGTTCTTACTAAGTTCATTGACAATTAGCGGTGGACTGTCCCACTGGGCTCTTGGCAAATATCCAAATGGGACACCTCCGAAAGAGAAGGAGGAAGAATTCTCCACCTGGATACAAGTCGTGGCACATTGTCCTCACATTGTATGGACATAAAGCACATTTCTGGAGAAATATATTGCCGCTTCTCTTAGACATTAAGGATGACCCACCCTCCCCACAACCCGTTGACTTGTTATTTACCTACGGACTTTAAACGCCCTCATCCATTCACAAAACCAAGTGCCTTTTATATTCAAATTTCGATGAGAAATTGAATCAGCATAACATAAGATTTGATGAGAGCTTCTCAGATGCCTCGGGCACCTTTGTACCCTTTCAATAGAAGCCAATTAACAATACAGTATAGAGCGGAGAGGGTATAATCACAAACTCTGTGCAATGTGTCGTCAAGATTACAGATCAATACTTAACGAACAAACCCTGATCATTACCTTAATGAGATTGTTATACGATGTGGCTCTGTGCCCAATCTGAAATACAACATGCAAAATATATGTTTTTCTACAGAACATTTTTCCTACAGATCCACAAAAAAAAAATGTATATATTTATGTATCCATCCGAAGGAACTCAGCTGGCCACTCATGACGCTTCTCCGTATCTCTAGAATATGCTACCGGTTAGTCTGGTGGTTTGGTTGATTTTGTACTTGTTTTCATGTAAATTCGGATGAAAGAAGAGATCTCTGAGGTCCCAAAAGCTTATGTCACTCGAAAGCTTATCTCCACACTCAATTTACACTTAGAGTGATTTCATTCCAAATTTGCCCAAGGCCGCACGAAAAAAAAACACCCAAAAAAACCCAAACATTAGAAGAGGCACTGCTAGCCACAAAATAAAAGCGGGCTACTTATTGACAAAAATAGAGGAATATTTTATGCTCATGGGCGTGGCTCATGTTTAGCCACACCCACATGCATCATTGCATTCTATAAATAGAGTAACAGCAGACTCTGTAGCACTGTTACAATAGGAGGGAGTGAAAATTAACAGTAACACTAAAATTGAGAATATAAAAAATTGTCAATAAAATAAGCCCTTTTTAAGACATTTTGGGATATAAGGTGAATTTGCTCTTGGGATCTTGCATTCTATCTGCTTCGAATGTAAACAAAAGGGGCTTGACTACTTTGCGTTGGGCCGCATATGCATATATCATGTACAGGCAATTTATCATTAGTGGTTTTCAATTAACTTTGTCTAATCCAGTGCCAAACAATAATAAACAAACTCTAATCCACTTGAAATGTGGATGGTCCTTTGATGTCCTACTCCATGCTTTGTATCATTGTTTTCGTCTATAGACAGAAACTTTTAACGCAAATGGATTCGGTGCTGGGCATCAAGAATGTCTTTTTTCTAATGATCAGATAATTAGTTTGTTTGTTTTCTATGGGGTAGGTTTTGTTACCTGAAATTAATTAATTTATCATAGTCTACGGAAGGATTCTTAGAATCTTCCCTTACACGTCGTAAAAATGATTAAAAAGGTGTATTTCGTAAATATTTTAGAAACCCTGTTCTGTAAGTGGAATGTGAGCATTTGAGACAATATACAAACAAATCTACCAGATCAAAATTAATATATATAAACTTTGAAGCCTACAAAAATACCTACATTGCAGACGTACAACTGGTCTTCATCAGGGTACAGTTTTGGGGTGTTTGGCCTAAGCCTAGGGTGGGAGGTTCATAGGGGCACCTCGCTCTTGGGCTCTAATCAAAAGGGAGATAAGCGATCTACCCAGCCAGTCCACTAACTCCATGGAGGACTGTGCCGAGTCGGCAAAGTTTCCATTTTACTCTTCCACCTGGCGCTGCGCATCCTTAAATGAGATATGATGTCATAACCCGTCACTCAGCAGTAAGGAAGGCAGCTCGGAGATGGCGGCCGGTGCCCAGAGACAGGTCTAGGGCAACGCCGAAGACAGATCCGCCATTGGATGGCCCAATAAAAGGTAAAAACTTCGACTAAAGACTCCAGTTTCTTTTATACCACTACAGCTCTATAAGTTTTCCCATTTTTCCCTTAAATACCAAGAAAACAGATGATTAACAAATTACTGGGACAAATATGACTTTGGGACCCAAAACTATATCTCAGTAATTTAGTATACAGACTCCCAAATTACCTAAGGGCTTCCCTATGAGGACTATGGGGCTTATTCACTAAGCTAGGATACAATTAGTATTTATGGAAGTTTTGCCTAAAGTATTAAATATATAAATATATATTACTTAAAGCTAAAACCACAGTTCACCTGCAAAGTCTCCAAAAAACTTTATATGACTTTAGATAGTGTTGGAGGACATGTTTTCTGGCGATAGATAGCGGCTTATCTTAAGCAGGTTGGACTAACCAGCTGCCTTCTATAAATGACAGTTGACTTTCATTGACTGGATCACTTTGAGTAGGTTGGATATAGCCAGATAATCCTGTTTGAGCAAATATTTAATGTTACAGGTTTAATGATCTCTTGTTTGCTTTACACTTACTTAAAAGATAAAGGCATTGGATTATCGAGCGCTATCGCTATCCAAATAATGTCTGATCAGTAAGGGACGGAGTGTGTGTGTGTGAAGCCCACTTTGGGCGTCGGGTGACAATTTATTTTTACTACACCCCCATTTGGATAATGGCTTTCGCACCTTAATGAGTAAAGAGCAAAATCCATCATGGGTTCTAACCGGAAAGCAGTTGATTTTAAGCAAATAAACCTTAGCAGATGCGTCCCTTTTATTCTTTCCTCTGAAGGTTTGAACACGCCAACATTTTAAAAAGGCTTTTCAGTGCCTGCTTCGGGGGTCACGTGACAATTAAGCGCAAAAAAATAGGAATGAAGCAAAATCACGATAACATGATTATTTGGAATATCTCTTTCTGTGAAAGGTTTGGGTATTTCACAGAAAATAAATGCTGTATTTTGTGAAATTTAGCAGAGCAAGTGGGACAGCACCTTTACCTGGGCTTTGCATATCTTCCCCCCAACATTTAAGGATTGGGGGGTGGCAACTGGCCTGGACCGCGGCATGGTCACCCTCTTGCCTTACAGGAACAGCCACCCTGCGGCGCTCAGCCTCAAACCACAACGACATGGCCATGTGGGGGCTGCAGTGGGGGTCTGTACTGCAAGGGCACAGACCTCCATTGCTTTTCCAGCTACCTGGGGCAGTCGGGGGGGGGGGGGTCAGAGGATCTTCCCAACTAGCTACGATCCCCGCAGCTCGCAAAGGTAGGACGGCGCCTACAAATCATGACGGTCCTGCAAAAAACGAGACTGTTGGGAGGTATGGATCTGCGGTTTCTCAGTGGTTTCTCTTGTTAAGGCTCGGACAATGTCTTTTAGAATAGTCTGTGTAGGGATAATTGGTATGCAGAACAACCAGGGTCACGAGAGTGTGTCCTGCAGCCCTCTCTTTGGGCCACTGCGTAATCCATCCCTGCGGCCGGGCCTGGGCTGGGGCAATTTGGCTCAGATGTGTATGTAGCTATAGAGTCATAAGTCGATGTACGGGGATACGCCGGGGCTTCCCAAGAAGTCGTATTTGCACTAAGGGTTAAAGTCTTTACAGCAAGAAACAAAATGGGCAGACTAGACGGCCAAAATTTTGGTTTTTTTTACCTGCCATTAAATTCCACGCTTCTTTGCAGTTATGTATAGATTTACCTTTTATGTATAAGTTTTTACTTTGTTGAGAGGGTGGTAGATAAGGGGAACAGCTTCCCAGCAGAGGTGGTAGAGGTTAATACAGTAAAAGGATAGACATATGGCTCTTGAGTCTAAGAGGAGATCAAGGACTGGTTAATGTTTGAGTCGTTACATCAGGAAAAATGAGAAGACTACATTAATTCTTCTCTACAAACAAACAAACAAAATTCCACGGACGGGGGGGGGGCACATCGTTCCGTAATACTGGGTGTGCAGCTAAACATACACTTTATGGGCAGAGGAACAAATATTACCAACATCTTCTGCATAATTAATATGCAAATTACATTAACCATTTCAGTGCCTATAAGGAAAGCTGTGCATCTATTTACCGCTACAAACACGCGTTTTAACCCTTTATAACCCAAAACCTAAGAGATGAAGCAGTATCAGGAGACTGGAATCCAGGAACCATTATACTCAAAATGCTGTTTTAATACAATTTTATTTCCGAGAAGGAGTCAGAAAGCACTTTAACTTTCTATTTTGTAGTTAGGATGTTGACGGGGTGCGCCATACGTTGCTCTGCTTAGTTGGTGATTAGTGCCAACTGTCCCGTAACTACAATGTAATTAGTCTAATTTCAGTCCTAAATCCCTCAGCATGCAGATCACATTGAGGGGGACATTCAAATGCAGAACAAAGAGCCACATACTCATGGGCAGGCGGCCCTGAGCGCTGGGGGTCAACTGCACCCTGGGGATTGTGTGATTTTAATGATTTCATCCACCCCAGGAGGTCAGCGATCAATCACAGATGTCAGCGTGGGCTGTAGGCGAGATTTACTAAGCAAACCCTAAATCATTTCATTAATGTATCTGAAAATATTCAATATATTAGGAAAAAATTCAGCCGTTTGCATTTTTCACATATGTTTTTACCATTAACATTTAAAAAAAGGTGGTCAAAATCGTAACAGATGCACAATACAGCGCTGCGGCATATGATGGCGCTACATAAATCAAGAATTGCAGTATACTGGTCTGCGCGTGAATAAAATATTTTATTTCCATTTGTTGCAATCTTACGAAACACAGAAAAAGATGCAAAATATCAATCAGAAATAGGTTCTACTATATGATGTTGCTTTTAGCATTATTTTGATTAATTTTAGGAATACGTTAAAGGAAGGTGGCAATAAAGGACACTTTCCAAGAATCCAGCACATTTTGTAATAGATTGCAAGCTTATGAGACTATGATAAGAGACACAGATAGCCTTTCAATCTATTATACTTTACTAAGCCAATAAAAATACCATCTTTACCAAATGTTATCTTTTTTTCCCTCAAGAGGTGCTGCAGCATCCCTGGGCTGTCAAAAAGATCCCATGTGCAAATCAATCCAATGCATCCACCGAAAGGGTTAACTCCAGCTATTTAACATGAGCCGCTGTACATTATTTGTCTCATCTACATTGTTTGGTGAAAGAAGGAAAAAAGAAGAAAAAAAAAAAAAACAAACCTCAGAAAAAAAAGTTAAATGGCCTATTTGCAACACAGGGAACTTGATTAACCCCTTAAGGCCAGGCTAAGTCTCTTCTACGGCTTCCATTCCTGGCTGGGCAGGTCTAAAGGAGTACACGAAGTGTTAAAAAAAAAAAACCAAGTCCTAGTGTGCGAACTCAAGGGAGCAGAAGAAATGTGAGCCCCTGCCTGAGCTGAACCTCTCTGGATTCCGTAGTCTGGGATCACTCACCCCCTCTCTCCTCCCCAACTGCCCTCTGTGTCTGTAAGACCCACTCCCTCCCCTTGTCTCCTCCTCTCATTAGTAGAGCATGAGTCTGGTACAGCACTGAGCACTCACACTGCATTGCCTGGGAGAGGAGCAAGCAAGCCCTACTCTCTCCTCCTCCTCCTCCTGCTGCTGCTGGGTCTGGATGCTTTTATTTCACCCCACTTTCTTTTGGGATCTGATTCCAGAATCAATGCAACTCATTTTGATGCTGAGATCAGAGAAAATACCCTGGTGGATTTAAGAGTTTTTCCTCCCCTTTTTTTGCTTGGATGTAGCAGAGGACTTTTGTTGAGACTTGGAGAGACATTTGTTGCACTGATCGCAGAGCTTCATCAGGATCTGTCCTCCTTCCCCATGCATGAGACCCCAGAACACTAGAAAATATTCTGATCGAGAGGATAGTTTTAAGGTCATCAGCAAATGGGTGCAATGATGGAGCCCAGATACCCCCTTCCTCACTTGCTCGCCATCTGTTTACTTTTGGGCAGAATCTCATGTTTTGGGGATGAAGAAGAAAGAAGATGCGACCCAATCAGGATTTCCATGTGCCAGAACCTTGGTTACAATGTAACCAAAATGCCAAACCTGGTTGGCCATGAATTACAAACCGATGCTGAGCTTCAGCTCACAACATTCACCCCTCTGATCCAGTATGGCTGTTCTAGCCAGTTGCAGGTAGGTCCCCATCTGATGATCACCCCCTGCCAAGCACCACCTAACCCCAAAACCAAGCAGAATCATTACATCTGAGATCAATTGAACTAACCCATTATGCCTTTCTGATCTACTGGTTGCATTTTCCCCCTCTAATGAAAGTAGAAACTATAAAGTTCTGCATAATAACAAAGACCAAACTTATTGTAGCAAAATGTGAAACTTATTAAATTACTTAAAATATTATAAATACCATTTTTTTTTAAATTGCTACAAAGCTTTTTAAACACACAATCTTCTAGAAACTAAGGCACAGGATGGAAGATCTACCTCTAGTGGACCTCTGATATATTCCCAATCCCTATCTAGCCCGAAGAGCTCACATTTATTTATTAATCTGCATTATTTTTATTTTTACCTATAAAATCCTAAATGTTAAATTATTCCCCACTTGCCACTCCTGCCTGCTACACACGCTTATCCCTACAATAAATCAGGGTTCCATGTATATAATTCCATGTAGAATTGTTGTGATCTTACTCTTTTTTTGAAACTTTTTTAAAGTTATGTTTTTGGTTGTTAGTGACAACTCTATGGTCTTTAGCCCTCATTGTATCTGTGCTGGTAAAATATGAAATGTGCATTGCATACAAAAAAGTCTCCTGCCTGTCTAAGTGCCCATAAAGAAAGTACTTGCACACAAGAGCTTGCAATCTAGTGTTGCAAGAATAAGGATGCATTATCTTAGATGCCAGAAACCTGCTCACATTGTACTTTTGTTGAGATGTTTGAAACAACCCCCCCCTCCTCTCCACCCCAGTGCTTTTCCAAAATCAGAGATAAGCTCCTTTGACATTTTCCATACATTGTTGATATAAGGATCATTGTGAGAGTGACATTATGCACTGCAGGAATGTGAGGGCTGAGCTCACTTTCTTGACACTTTTCTCCCTTTCTGTGGGAGACTGATTAAGTTCCTTGCTAATTTCTTTTTTAAAATTCTCCATTAGCCCCAGATCACTGAAAATTACTTGCAAAAGAGAGAGAGAGAGAGAGAGAGGGAAAAAGAACCTTTTAACAGAAAGGGGATTCTATGGCTGAGCAAGGAGAGGGAGTAATTCTAACAAAGGGGCAGCTAAAAGGCATCCAGATGGAATACATCTTAAGATTAGTTTACCTTTAAGTGGGAAGATTTCAGATAAGAGGGCTGATAATTCACAGCAGTTAATCAAACCAACCAAAACAATTTATGATATAGAGAATTCACCAAGCACACTGTTATCAGGGACATTTTTAGGGCAAAACAAAAAGGGCCTTTTGGTTAAAAGGTGGAGCAGTTGGGTTAAAAAAATAAATAAAAAAAATCTCGTATGCTTTGTTTTTATTTGCTTTTTAGTGTTTGGATACATTGTATGTAATTGATTAAATATTGTTCCCGACTAAATACATTTAATGGAACAATGTTTGTAAACAAATGCCCCCCACTTTAACCCTCTGTGTGCCGGGGAGGGGGGGGTTGTCTTATTTTGTGCAAAATGAAAATACGGTAATAGGTCAAGGTCTATTATGGGGCTGTTGATGGGTCCATAGATCCATACTAGTGTGAACAGAAGTTAAAGTACAGGGATTCTTGGATACTGAGGGGGTGGTAGATAATGGGAACAGCCACTCAGCAGAAGTGGTACAGACTAATACAGTAAGGGAATTTAAACATGCATCAGGAAAAAGCGGGCCGAATGGTTCTTATCTGCCATCAAATTTTATGCTTCCTTGCTTACTGTAGACACCAGGTAACCCACAAAATGCATTAAACACCCCATCCCCTAAGTCATGTATTCTCCCTTACTCTACATTGCAGAATAAAACCACCCCCCTGGGGCTACTATGTGTGAAACTAGCTATTATTGGACCACACCTTTCATCATTCTCAGGCAAAGTTGGCTGAGGGTGATGAATGATGTAGCCAGGAAAAAAACCCGAAAGTGTTGAATTTGGCCATTCCACCCAAATATGTTTCTAGTTAATATCCTGTGTTTTATCCAGAGTGCTGTGCAGTCGGAATATTATAATGATAGTGTGTGATTGTCTTGTGTATTGGTTTATGTGTAGACGTTACAACAAATCTTTATTTTTCCCTATTTTGTCTTCTTTTCCAGTTTTTTCTTTGTTCTGTGTACGTCCCGATGTGCACCGAGAAGATAAACATCCCTATCGGCCCGTGTGGGGGGATGTGTCTTTCTGTCAAGAGAAGATGCGAGCCAGTCTTAAAAGAGTTTGGATTTGCCTGGCCGGACAGCTTAAACTGTAGTAAGTTCCCACCGCAGAACGACCACAACCACATGTGCATGGAAGGTCCCGGCGATGAAGATGTGTCCCTGCATAGCAAGTCGTCCATCCAACCGGGCGAAGACTGTAACTCGTTCGGTCCTCTTTCTGACCAGTACACGTGGGTTAAGAGAAGCATGAACTGCGTTCTGAAATGTGGCTACAATGCTGGACTCTATAGCCGATTGTCGAAGGAATTCACGGACATCTGGATGGCCGTATGGGCCAGTTTGTGTTTTATATCGACGGCCTTCACCGTTCTCACATTCCTCATTGACTCATCCAGATTTTCCTACCCCGAGCGACCCATTATATTTCTGAGCATGTGCTATAATATTTATAGCATAGCTTTTATTGTGAGGCTGACCGTGGGTCGGGAAAGGATATCCTGTGATTTTGAGGAGGCAGCAGAACCTGTTCTCATCCAAGAAGGGTTGAAGAACACAGGATGTGCCATTATTTTCTTGCTGATGTACTTTTTCGGGATGGCTAGCTCCATCTGGTGGGTTATCCTGACATTGACCTGGTTTTTGGCAGCCGGACTCAAGTGGGGACACGAGGCTATCGAAATGCACAGTTCCTATTTTCACATCGCGGCCTGGGCTATTCCGGCTGTGAAGACCATAGTCATATTGATCATGAGGTTAGTAGACGCTGACGAACTGACTGGCTTATGCTATGTTGGCAATCAGAACATTGACGCGCTGACGGGCTTTGTGGTTGCCCCACTTTTTACCTACTTGGTGATAGGTACCCTGTTCATCGCTGCTGGTCTTGTAGCTCTTTTTAAAATCAGATCCAACCTCCAGAAGGACGGCACCAAAACGGATAAACTGGAGAGGCTGATGGTGAAGATCGGCGTCTTCTCGGTTTTATACACCGTGCCGGCCACGTGCGTCATAGCTTGTTATTTTTATGAAATTTCCAACTGGACTGTCTTCCGTTACACCGCCGACGACTCCAACATGGCGGTGGAAATGCTTAAAATTTTTATGTCGTTGTTGGTGGGTATCACCTCCGGCATGTGGATCTGGTCTGCCAAAACCCTCCACACGTGGCAACGGTGTTCCAACAGACTGGTGAACTCGGGAAAAGTTAAAAGAAAGAAAAGGGCCGATGCTTGGGTAAAACCTGGGAAGGGGAATGAAACCGTCGTATAGTCAAACTGTTTAAGACCTTCTTTTAATGTTGAAGAAGAAGAAGAAGTCTTGGTTTGCTGCCATAAATGAAACTCAAGAACACCCTTCGGGTTGCTTGGAGCAGTAGATTCCCAATGGGGTGGAATTCTACCAATGTTGCAAGCTGGTCAGGCCTAAGACGCCCTTTGGATGTGCTATTTAAAACGGCAACTGGCTTCGTTTCATCTCACGTGTAAAGTTAAAGAGGTTGGCCAAGTGGTGGAACCAGTGACCTCGGGAAGAGATCTCTCCGTTTGATAACCCTGTCCTCTACTATTTACCATGACCTGCTGTCACTGGGGTTTTGTGGCAAATAACAATTTATGCAAGTTACAATGTGATAAGTCTTAGTCCCACCCAAGACTATGTTATGTCTACATGGTCAGAAGGTATGGGGGGGGGGGGGGACAAGTCTACAAAGCAAAGGCCTACACCGAGGTCATGTTGAACTCTTTGCAGCTCCGTATCGCTTAGTAAACAAAGCCCATGGAGTGTTGTAGTATAATCACTGAACACTGGATTCTAGAATTTGCTTTTCTTGATTCTGCGGTGCCTTTCAAACTGTTTTTTTTTTTGTTTGTTTTTTTTTTTATGCCGTACTGCCTGACCATCTCTTAGTTAATGAAGCACCCCCCGTTAATCGGTGTAGTCTACATCCAGCTCCCTATAGGATCATGGGAATTGTAGTTAAGCGACGTGGGGAGTTAGACGTTCTAGAAATGAAAATCGAGGGTTTTCTGTGTATGTCTAGTACAAAATGCACTAAAAAGGATTTCTAAGGCCATTAGGTAGACTCCTGTGGATTAAACACAATGCACTATTCGCTCTCGAGACGTTTTTTGCTTTGTAAATAGCATTAGCGTAACCTTTTGCGGTGAAAAGGAAATGTTTGAAAAAAAATAAGTATTATCATAGGTAGGGTGTTACTATTTTGCTAAGCACACGGCTTTCGGTTCACCGGCTCTTGAAGGACTACAATTCCCATGATCCTCGGCCAGTATCGGGTTGGCTGGGTACCATTGGGATTGTAGTCCAGCACCTGGTGAGAGGGCCTCAGGTTGTTAAACCCATAGACTTCTGTTTTCAAGGTGTATTGGTTGAACTAAGATATACAATAATGCTGGCTACTATGGCATCGAGGAAACTAACCCTTTAAGTGCCACGGGGCAATATATTAATAATGCCCGCATCCTCTAACAGGAGTTTGTCAGCCCGGTTTTCCTTTTTCTGGCGTACAGCTGGAAGACCTCTGTACTTTAACACAGGTGTGCGCGCCGGTAACATGAATCAATCGTTTTGACTGACCTATTTTGCTTTGTATAATCAGGGAATTTAGCGAACCTTGAAGAATGGAAATGTAAAAAATACGTTTTTGCTCCATCAGATAAACGACAAATTAGCAAACTTTCGAGTGCAGACCGAAACAAACACATCGCTCTATACAAGTCAAGACGTGAAACCCGCGGAAGTATAATGTATATTTAAAGGGCCACAAAATGTTTAATAGATTCCTGAAAGCGGGAATCGCCTCGTTATACTCTGATTTAAAGATGCTGTACCACTTAGACAAAGACAGTGTTTTAATAATCACATTACGTTCTCGGTTTCTATAGCAACAGCCAATCAGTGCCTGCTTTTTGTATCATATGACAGTTAAGTGTACCCTGAAAAATTATGAATGAGACAAAATTTTAAGCGTTTTAAAGAATGATTTCTGGAAAGACTTTGAGCATTGCTAGGAATGATTCTGGTTACGCATGTAGTTATAAAAGGGTTAAATTTAGTTTGGAAGAGCACCGTTCAAGTCTCGGAACATTAAAAAAGTAATTGTATATGAAAAACTCTTTCGGTGCTGCTGAGTGTTAGATTGAATATAGTGCATTGCGATGTTATATATATATATTGTATACATCGATACCATTTATAAGTAGATGACAATGCTATTTCACCTATAGAATGTTTATGGAGATTGTAGGATCTTTTGAGTTCTCACCTTAGATGTAACGCTTCTCATGAGCAAAAGTTATCTCATCCATATTTTGCCACATTTAAATTAAATAAAAAATTACCTTAAAATAAATAAATATATATATATTTTTTATATATATATATATATATATATATATATATATATATATATATATATATTCTAAAATGTATTATATAAAAACTCCACTGCAGCCAAGCCATAGAGCCCACTTCCAGCTTAATAACAGAATCATTGTTTGGACAAATTACTTTCAGGTTCCTGATTCCCCCCCCCCCCCCACCCCAAGTGAATATTATGTTGTGAAACCAAGCAGTGCCTTTGTAATAACCAAATAATAATATACAGAGAGGTTTCTTTTCCCTTCGCCTGTGACGGTTATTGTCCTCTTCTGAAGAGTACTGGAGTTCTTAGAATGTCACATTGTAGGGCTCTTGGCGAGGCCCTCGGGAACGCTTTCTATCAGAGTGTTTGTATTAAACACGCCGCTGATCTTAAGTCTCGTATGTGCAGAATGACTTCACACTTAATGAATTATGAAGCAATAATCCCCACTAGGAATTGAACGTCCAGCTGTAAAGAACACCAAATGTTTTATCCTAAATACATAATACTGACGTTTCAACCACATGGAGGCTTCATCAGGGCATTATAACAAAAACGCAAGCCTTTTATGTCCTATTTACTCAATTGGAGACTGACGATAGTTAATGTAGCATTTACGTGCTTTTATTTTTAAACTCCTTTTTTTTATATTACACAAGCCAGTTGCTTGTCGAAGAAAGTGCTGCAAGAATCATTATTACTGCCGATCAACTTTTTACATAATAACAGCAATCCTGTATTTTCTGCCATTTAAGACCGAATGAGTTTTCTGCAAATATATATATCTTTTTTTTTAATTTGCCTTCTTTAAGCCCTATATCACGGAAAGTTATAGAAATGTTAACAATGTTTTAAACGTTACAAAAGTAAGCAAAAGGTACATTTTGCTTCCATGATGGCCCTAGCTTTATTTTATGAAAATACCAATCAAAAGTTTCTTGTATTGCTATTAAGACTCTGTGTGAGCTATATTTTCTATAAAACCAGAATGTTGCAAAAACCTGCCTTTTATGCCTTAAAACAAATATATATATATATATATATTTTTTTTCCCTCCAGATCTATATCTATTGTATAGGTGCCTTCCTGCCCACATCTTCATATTGGTGTATGTAAAGGGAGATGGGCCGGTGGAGTAGCAAGCTGTAAATGAGGGGGGGAGGGGCAGGGGAAATGGGTAGAACCTGAAAACCACTCCCCCAACGCTGAGCAGTCAAAGGACTGCCCCCGAGGATCAGCTGTAATATGTAAAGCCTCTGGGTTTAATTGTGGAGAAACTTTCCAGATATGCTGAAGTCTGACAGACAAAAGTCTGGTACAAGTCATATGTTCATGTTAGACATGAATTGCGTGAGTCTCTTTTTTTTTTGGAAATGGACACAGCTTTTTTAATGAATTTTATATTTTGTATATGTCTTTATTGATATGTCTTGTAAATTTCTAATTTATCACTGTACAAATTTTTTATATTTAATTTTTTATCAAAAAATAAAAGTAAAGCACATTTGCAAAGTGTGTGAAAATGAATGAGTTCTCTTTGTTTACTCGATGTCTGTGACCTGTCCTCCTAGGATATACAGGGTTTGCAAATAAAATGAACCGTTGTATGCTGAGCTCCCGCCCTAGAGGGACGATGTAAATCTGGATAGTTCTGCAAATAAAAGAATAAAATGGTAAATTATACAAGAGCTCCTAAAAGTCTGGCGTGAAATATGATTGTGACATTACTGAATTAACCATTTCATGAAACCCCCACACTATCTATGCATGTTACATGACCAACTTAGCCCTTCCTGCAGAAGAAGGTCCCTTAGGGTACATAGTTATATCAGGGCATTGAAATGTTTGCCTCTCCCTCAAACGCCCAGTTTTGTGAATAGACCCCCGACATGTGTTCTTAGGGGGTTCTCATGTTAGCATCAGTAAAATATTAACTAAATAACTGTCATCCAACTCCCAAGTTTATAGTTCAAAGCAAAAGTTGGGCCTGATTTTGGCCGGAAGAGAGGAGATGAAGAATTTTACTTTTTCCGAGTAATCATTAAGTGCAATTTAATTTGGACATTTGAAATCCATGTTGGATAGAAAACATACCATTATTGCCATCCCACCAAAGTTTAGACGTCCTCCGCAGTGGAGCAATATAAATAGACGGCTTCTAATGCTTTATTACAGGGATACCTTATTCCAAACCCAGAGTGACGCAGACACAGGAGGAGGCAAAGTAACAAAGTGCCAAGGTGCGTGCCCAGCCAAGTCCTGGGATTATAGTCCCGGTATTATTAACCATGTAGGATCTGCTATGGATAGAGCTGCCGATGTATCCATCCATATGATAAAATACATATTAAATGAAAACGACTTACTCCGACTGTAAGCTCTTTGGGGCAGAGACCTCCCTTCCTAACATATTCATACCAGTTATACCCCGATCATCAGTCTGACTGGACTGTAATTTTATATATTAATATTTATATTCTATTATTATTATTATTATATGTATGCACTTATTGTAACACTTGCTAGCGCTATATATATATATATATATATATATTTATTTATTTCTAGAAGCCATTTTTAACTTACCCCTACTCCTCTTTACAAACGACCTCCCACCCCACAGATAACACACACATTTATGAGGCATATCATTGATTTTGTTATCGTATATCCTTATATTTGAAAAAAAAAAAAGGCTTTTGATAACTATCGTCGTCTGTTCTAAATCAGTGGCATTCAATAATAGAATGTACTAATAACCGCCGTATAACTGCTTTATATGGTGGGGGCCGGAGGTGTTCCAGTTAACCAGGGAAGGGCACCAGAGTTCATCGGACAGTTGCTTGAATCTCTCGCAAAGTTACGTGTTTAGCCGCGTTTAGACGGCAGGAGAGACTGTCTGTTTTTAGTACATACGCTATATATTTAGCGTGTGTCCCTTTGGCAAGGACACCTGTCATTCACTGGCCTTGGAGGGGCTCACCTGTTCCCAGCGTAGCGCTCGATGTGGGTAATGAAGGTTGGGGGAAACATGACTCCATCTTTATATTGTTGGAATAGGACTCCTATCACTCCTAGCCATCTCATGGTCAAATAAACTTGAATTAACTTATGGGGCCCAAAAAATAAAACAAAATAAAATGGAAGCCCCCATCAGATTGGGCCGTTGGCAGTTCTGTGTCCAATGCGTTGTTGCTGCGCTGGCATATACCGCCATGCATCAGCGTAAAGGTGAGTGATCCAGTTGTAACGCGGCACTGGCTTGGGCCACATCCTAGCTACGGTTGCCATGTCGGCCATTTGTTTTCAGGACACATCTACTTTTTACATGCTAGCGGAAGTGATTCGTGTATAAAAAGGGGCATCAAGTCGCGGGATAGAGATATAATTTTGCCTCTGTATAAATCAATGGTAAGGCCTCACCTTGAATAGGCTGTGCAATTTTGGGCACCTATTCTAAAGAAGGATATCATAGCACTAGAAAGGGTGCATAGGCGGGCTACAAAATTAATAAAAGGAATGGAGCACTATAGTTATGAAGAAAGGTTAACTAATTTAAATCTGTTTAGTTTAGAAAAACGTCACCTCAGAGGAGATATGATAGCGTTATATAAATATATTCGGGGCCAATACGAACCATTGTATAGGAAAGGCTGAACTTGATGGACGCAGGTCTTTTTTCAGCCTATGTAACTATGTAACTATGTAACTTGATTAATTGCTTTTAGTCTGCAAGTTTATACATTCCACATACTGCGGGGGGCAGCACAGGAATATGTAAAAATTCGAAGTTTTCGGGGCCGCTATAGCGACTCTAACCCTAGCCCTCTGCATGAGGTCTGCAGAGTCCCCTCTGTAGCCATAGGACCTCACAAACATCATACGGCCCCCAGTGGGGAGCGGGGGGCCACTTAAGCCAGTTCTGCTTAGTGAATGGGTCCAACTCTTAACTTTTTCTTCTGGCTTGAACCAGACTCAAGGCAGCTCGACAACGGAAGGACCGGGGTCACTTCAAGGGGCAGATCTCCTGCTTCTTTCCCCCAAATAGCAGCTCAGGGATTGCAGGCATTCCAGGGATCAGCATTTTCCCAAAAAACTCCGCTTTCTTCCTAAGAACCCACTCGATCTGCCAATTTGCTATGTATATCGGTTTTGGTACATTTACCAGACAAATGTGATTCAGAGGGAAAAGTTTAATTGTGTTGGCGGCCCAGATGGACATTTTTATTGTCTGTGGATTAAACTGGCCGCCTCGCTTAACAGAGCCAGGAAGCTGCTCCCTGGTCGCTCCTGTACCCTGCCAAGAACATTTTAGACGCTGATATTTTTGGTAAGGCCGTTTGGATAAACAAACATGAAAAATGTCCACTGTCCAGGAAGTGGATGGCGTCCGGGGAGGACCAACAATGGTGCAAAAGAGGCATGTATGTGATCAGGAGCAATTCTGAAGCAAAGGCTGAAGAGTGATCTAATCACCATAGCAGTCATTCAAGGGTTCCAATCAGCAGGAGCATTGTATTGGTTGCCATAGTGATAAGATCCATTTTACAACTTTGCTCCATTATACGTAAAGCCCCCATGGTCTTCATGCTGGATGACCCATCGCACAATGTGCTCAGATCGATACACAAAATTAGGCAACATCCATATTCTGTCCCAAGGGACTGGAACAAATGGAATAAATACTGGCCTAGGACCCAAATCCGGTTGTCCCTGGATTGTCGACCAGGCTCCGTGTAGCGACACTATTCAAAGGGCTGGTTAAAAGGGATATCGTTGATCTCCCCAACCAACCCACTGCCTTTATGGAGTATGCCAATTCAGCACAGCCCCCATAGCTTGCTTCTAGCGCCGCACGTCTTTAAAAGGTGACATCATATCTCGCCACTCAGCGTTAGAGAAGGTCAAGGGCAGCACTGAAGATAAGCACGGCACTTGGTACAGAATGTTGACAGCCATGTTGGTATATAACTAAACATTTTCCAGCGTTTGCTTAGAAAGTCTGGTCAGCAGGGCCGGACTGGCCTGGGTCTATGTTTTTGCCGCCCGACAGCCACCTAGCCCGGGCTTGCAGCTTACCGCTGTGGAGCTCGCACACTGTGCCAGGAAACGCTCTTTCCCCGCACAGGTTCCTGCTCCCCTGGGCGTGAAAAGAGAGGTTCCTCACACGGTGAGCGGGAGCCATAGCTGCGGGCCTGCGTTAGGCGGCCATCGGGCTGCATAGACATCAACAAGGCCCAAGTGTTGCTCGATAAGTGAATGATTGTGTAAGTGTTTAGGGGCAGAGGTGGCACAGCCAGGCTGTTTAGGGGACAGAGATGAGACACACAGGCTGTTTAGGGGATAAAGATGGCACAGACAAGCTGTTTGGGTGCAAAGGTGGCACTGTGTGACATGTTGCTTGTGAAGTTGTGGTGCCCTGGGTCCGCTGCTAAAAAATCCTCACTGGTTTTTCTTAAACAGAATTCTTAACAGAAGTCGATAGCGGAAAAGTTATTTTTTTTTCTCTGTGAAGAATGGAATTTGGCTAATTTATTTTTCTTTTATATTTTTTTAATGAAGTGCTGTCAGATTATCAAAGTGATCACAAAAATAATAATTAAAAACAAACAAACAAATAAGACGCCTTATTTTCTGATCTCTACAATATGTCTTCACGATAAATCTTTCTTGGCAGATTAAACCAAGACAGACGTCTTCGAAACTGAACACCTCGAGCTGCCCTTCTTCTTAAGGTCTTGCAATGCCCAGCTGCATTCAGGAGTATTTTTAGATCTTCGGTGAATGCTAAACTTGGAGATAACAAAAAGTCGGGTGTAGGGCAGTGGGATATATATACCGATATATATATATATATATATATATATATATATATATATGTGCTTCGGACAGGGACGGTTGAGTTACCTGAGTCTTGAACGTCACACTTGATAGATAGAACCAGAACGAAATCCAGACCTGAAAACATCTAGATATTCTAAACGCTACATGCACCGCTAACGTGTGGCTGCCTGAGTGTTGTGGGAGTTGTTGCCTACAACTTTTGGACTTGCAGAGTCACACACAAACAGTCCGTTTCCTTATCTAGATCGATGCCCTGATTTATTATTCACGACAGAGGCGCCTGAGCAGGCCCTTCCCTTTTGTGTAATTATACACCCGGAAAGTGTAATTAGTATACAGCGCAGGATAAGGCATGGCTGGAATGATTAATTGCCAGGGAAGGAAAATATTGTGCGGTGAAGCATCGCATTTGTTAACCCTTCTGTTTCCACCGTCCCTGGCACATCCACAGCACCCGCTGTGTCTAAGTATCACACGTGGAATCATCACTGGTGGAAAATAAATATTTTACATTATATTCTTATAAAGCTGTATTTCCATTCATAATGAATACGGCAGATTGGGGGGGGGTAAATATGTCACGTCTGAATTTTTGGGGGAGTCCCTGGGGGGATACGCGTGTCTTTGTGGGCAGTGATTTCTTTCTTCTCCCATAACTCACCAGCCTGACGGGTCTGTTCACTAAAGTTAGAGTTTGCAGGAGAGTTGTGATTTCAGCTCCCTCACTTCACTAATCATTATTAACCCCTTATGGAGAATGGGTTGTCCTTAAACCCATTAAAAACAATGCATTGTGAGTTTCTCCAGTCTGAAGGGCTGAGCTGGCCCTGTATAATGTAAAATTTAATGTGAAGAAATCTATATGTTATACAGGGCCAGCCAAGCTCTTTTTGCAGCAGAGGTTTGCTGGGGGTGGCCCTTCCTAACGTATAGTGAAGTCATGGAGCGGAAACAGAACTGTCCTGTAAATATGTGAATCGCGGAGGAAAGAAGAGAAAGAGGAGATGTGATAGAAACATTTAAGCACTTCAAGAGATTTAACAAGGTACAGGAGGCAAGAAGCCATATCTAGAACTAGAGAATCAGAAGATTAGATGTAATGTAAGGGAGTTTTACTTTATAGAGAGGGTTGTAGATACACGGAACAGCCTCTAAGCAGTGGTAGTGATTAATACAGTAAGAGAATTTAAACATGCATGCAATAGGCATATGGCTTTTAAAAATAAAATAAGACCTTGGACTGATTAAAGTACAAATCTTACATCAGAAAAAAAACCAGGCAGACTAGAAAGGGCCAAAAGATTCTTATCTGCTAAATAAATACTCTCTGTTTAGTGAATAGACACTTTCAGTGTCACTAAGGTCTCTGAACCAAGTGACATGGCTACTGAGTAGTGTTATAATATATCTTCTAGTCTACTTGATTTGAAATGAAAATAGATGACATTTGGGGTTTTAAGCATTTTTCTTTCAAAAACGCTTTTTGTTTAAACATAACAAACACTGCCATCTGCTGGTCACCTAGAATATTACACTGTGCATAAATACACCTAGTTACCAAATAGCAGTGCACGGGATTGGATTTGATCATTAGTAAATTTATGTAAATTAGGGCAAATCTGCCATGTTTAAGTCGTGAATCTTTGATTAATTATTCCTAAATATAATTGTATAATTAGCTAAAATAATCAATTATACATTTTAAATAAATTTTCAATAAAAATATTTGCTCAGAACCATAATAGCTAATTATTTTTATCAATTATTAATTATTTTATTTTAATTCAAATTATGGACTATATTAACTGTCTTTTAACCCATTATTTCCTTATTTGTTTCAAATTATTGCTTTTTAATGTTGATTTTTATTTGTATCGTTCTTAAGTTTTAATGAAAATAAATTAGGGATTGGTCACTTTAAAAATATTTTATTAGATGTAGTTTCCCGAATGAATTAGTTGGATACAATTAATTCTTTAAAAATTTTTTTTTTTTTTATAGAAAATTAAATTCAATCAAATAGATCAAATTCGGCATTCATTCCTCGTGGAGTTCGTATTTTTAACTTGTGTACCCACTTTATCTCTACTTCACCCATTTTTGTGATAAAATTCTTCCCTATCTTAAGCTTTTACTTCCTGAAGGAATGATTCCGCCGAACTGTTCTTATATTCCTTTATCTACAATACATTTTTAATTGACCTTCTTGTTGATCGTGTTGGGTGCAAGCTGTTACAATTTCTCCTGGCATCCGGCAAACCCAAATTCGTCCATCAGACTTCCAGCTGAAACACCTTAACTCGATAATTAGGAGGGGGTCCACATGATTTCGGTCATATAGAAAAGCCCTCTCACGATTCTCTGTTAGTTTTTAATAGACTTGGGCACCAGGGGGCTCTTCGTGTTCGTCTTCGTGCTCGTCTTCGTCAAAAAAAAAATCTTCGTATTCCGCGAATATTCGCCCGTTCCTGTCTTCTCTTCGGGCGAATATTCGTTTTTTCTTCGTTTTTTCCGGTTAAGGGGTTAATACGGGGTTAACGCGTACCGCAGCAGCTCTGCTGCAACTCTATTGGTCGCCAGCAGGGGGCCTCCTGCTGGGGACCAATGAGCTCACTACCATATATAGCTAATATATTCTCGGGCAGAATATTATGCTACTCAGAGTAAAACCAACAGAGGGCAGCATTCTGTCCGAAGATATATTAGCCATATGTGGCAGTGTGTTCATTTTCATCTATTAATTATTTAAATAAAATATATCCCCATGATCCGCTGGTCTCACCGCTGCAACAGTTAAATGTCCGCACTCGCAGACATTAATTCTGTCGAACTTGCAAACTCTTTTTTTCTATTTATTTTGGGGGTTTTTTTGTATTAAACCATTACACGAAAGGATCATGGGAATATATTTTATTTGAATAAATGCAAATGAACACACTGCCACATATGCCTAATATATGTTCGGACAGAATGCTGCCCTCTGTTGGTTTTACATTAAGTAGCATAATAACTGGATTTCTTTCAAGAATATGGAACAATGCTACTTAATGTAAAACCAACAGAGGGCAGCATTCTGTCCGAACATATATTAGCCATATGTCTTCGGACAGAATGCTGCCCTCTGTTGGTTTTACATTAAGTAGCATAATAACTGGATTTCTTTCAAGAATATGGAACAATGCTACTTAATGTAAAACCAACAGAGGGCAGCATTCTGTCCGAACATATATGGCTAATATATGTTCAGACAGAATGCTGCCCTCTGTTGGTTTTACATTAAGTAGCATTGTTCCATATGCTTGAAAGAAATCCAAAGTTATTATGCAACTTAATGTAAAACCAACAGAGGGCAGCATTCTGTCCGAACATATATTAGCCATCTGTGGCAGTGAGCTCATTTGCATTTATTCAAATAAAATACATTACTATGATGCTTTCGTCTAACAGTTTAATACAAAAAAACCCCAAAATAAATAGAAAAAAAGAGTTTTCAAGTTCGACAGAATTAATGTCTGCGAGTGCGGACATTTAACTGTTGCAGCGGGGAGACCAGCGGATCATGGGGATATATTTTATTTAAATAATTAATAAATGAAAATGAACACACTGCCACATATGGCTAATATATCTTCGGACAGAATGCTGCCCTCTGTTGGTTTTACACTGAGTAGCATAATAACTTTGGATTTCAAGCATAAGCTACTTAATGTAAAACCAACAGAGGGCAGCATTGTGTCCGAAGTTATAGTAAGTTATTTATGCTAAGTTAAATGTCTGTACCGGCGACTTTGTTGGTCGCTGGCACTGACATTTAACTGACACAGCGGGGAGACCACTGGTGTCCCTGCTGTGTCAGTTAAATATCCGTACCAGCGACTTTCTTGGTCGCTGGCACGGACTTTTAACTGTTGCAGCAGGGTCCCAGGTTGATTTTTTTTTTTCTGCCTAGCAACTAGTGGTAAGGGGCTGTGCGAGTGAGCCTATTGGTCGCTTGCACAGCCCTTTACCCTACGGATTTCTGCTCCCGTTATCCAACGCAGCATCGCAGGGGTTAACGGGAGCGGAAATCAGGAGTTAAAAAGGCCGTGCGAGTGAGCCCTATTGGTCACCTGCAGGGTCCTCCTCTGGCATCAACCAATTGGTTGATGCCAGAGAAAGACCCTGCAGGTGACCAATAGGCTCACTCGCTCTGCCCTGTAACCCCTGACGACGAACCTGCGGATTTCCACTTCAGTCAACTCCCGCGATGCTGTGAAGATAAGGTAAGTTAGATGGGGAAGGGACCGGGGAGAATAGTAGACGAAGGCGAAGATTCTTCGTGTGTGAGTCTTCGTCTTCGCCTACGTTTTACCGGCACTGTCTTCTCTTCTTCATGTCTTCGGAACGAACACGAAAACGCACTCTTCGTGTTCGTTTTCATGTTCGCCCGAAGACGAATGCACAAGTCTAGTTTTTAATTGGTTCTGCAACAGGATCTGTTCATGTGATATTGAATATAATAATATAATCCTGGGGTAACCATGATGCGCACGACTCACAGGTCTCTATAGTCAGCTCTCAGAATAACATCTACCAGAAGCTTTTGGGTCTTGGTCCTACATTTAGCTGCCAGGCTATTGACTGTTTAAAGGGGGAGTGCTATAGAAAATGTAATTTTAATACACAGTCATTCTTTTATTGGGCACAGGGCAGTATGATAAGGAGTGATGGTGTTTGTCTAGTAGATTTAGAACACCTGCAAATGGCTGATAAGCAGTTGTAGAATGCATTAGAATGTGTCCTTGGTCTTATATTCAGGATAGCTTTATGTCTCTCTTTGTTAAAATTTCCTTACTCTATTAGCCTCTACCACTTCTGCTGGAAGGCTATTCCATTAATCTACCAATTTATATATAAAGTAACACTTCCTTACATTACATCTAAGCCTCTTACCCTCTTGTTTTAGATTATGGCCTCCTCTACTCCTGTACTTTATTTAATAAATGTTTATATCACATCTCCCCTCTCTTGTTCTTTTTTCTTCTTTCTTTGTCAGCTTCTCCCTGTGTCTTCAATGCATCCTATATTTTGGCACCCCACTTGTCACTGCACTGGCACACATTTTTACACAGACTCTCCAACACATACGGACACACACATACTCATACTCTACACATACTTACACCCTACACACTCATGTTAATTTATACTCCCTCTCACACACACTGTGGAGGAAGCAGGAACCTGGTCGGGAAAGAAAAGAGAGTTTCCTCGCACAGTGTGCAAGCTCTACAGCGTTAAGCTGTGGCCCCTGTTAGGCAGCCGTTGGGCCGCATAGACATCAGCTTGTCTGGCCCCCAGCCCCCCTTAGGTACACTACTGCACATAGCACTACAAGCTGGAAAATAAAATAAAAATTAACCAAAACATAATACATTTTTTTAAGAATTCTACTGTGTTTGGCCACTAGATGTCACGTTTCTCTAAGAAACGCCTTTCTAAACCGGGCATTAACAGAGAACACATACACATAATGTAGATTCTATATGGCCTGAAAATAAATGACTACAGTATTGAAGTTGAGAGCCACCAGGTTGTTTTTTTACACTTCATCACAGAGCCGTCGTTGAAAGAAGTAGTAGATGCAGCCATCCCTCACCAACTGATCTAGTACCAAACAGTAATGGTCTGTGCATTAGTAGCTAGTATGTATTCTGGTCTAGGTTTGCCTGGGGCGGCAGCACCTCTGTTACAAAAACAGCCAAACTGGCTCCCTTTTCTCGTCTGCTCAACGCATTGTTACAAGGGAGATCTCCCAAACTGTTCCATTTATCAATGGAAGACAGTGTCTAGCTGACATAGCCCCCGTAGTTGGCTTTTCCCAGATGCTGTGCATACTTTATAGGCAGAGCACTGAGATATGATGACATATCCCACCGCTCAGTACTGGGGACAATGGCGTGGACAGGGTTGCTGGGGGTTGCGCTCCCTGGGACAGGCTTACGTCAGCATCAAAAATAGTATTAGTTGGCAGATTTTCAGGGTGACACCGTCTGGGGATTTCTTCTTAATCAATTTTTTTCTTAGTGCTCAAAAACAGGTGAAAAATTCATAACTTTCTACCTCTTGGCAAACAGAGGTATATTCTGGCCAGGGCTACCCTGGACTAGGTCTTGGAACCCCTGGTGCTCTACCTTCTAGGGCAGATCATCCTACCAAGTAACTCAACTTCCTAAAATTGTACTCAACGGCTTATTAGGTAGATCAGAGATCTATCTTGTAGCCAACCTCCATAGTATCTATTTTATTGCACCACTTATATGTATTTCCAACGGGGATTGGGGGCCATCTTTCTGCATTGAGCAGAGAAGACGAGCGGCACAAGTAAGAGGAGTAATTGTTGAAGGCATGTCCTGGAGGACGGCCGGTGGCTTTGACAAGACATAGACCCTTATGTGATTGCCTCCATTAGCAAGTCACAAAAAAGTTAGCATTTTATAACTCTCACGGTCATCCCTTTTAGAAAGTTCCAAGGAACAGTATCTGCTGTCTAACGTTTTCATTTAACCCCTTCAATCCCCTATAGACGTACCGGGACGTCCAAAAAACGCCCACAAAGAAACCCCTATGGACGTCCCGGTACGTCCAGCCCTTCGTGCAGCGTCAGGGACACATCCCTGCCGCTGCACGGGAGACCAGGCTGTCGTTTGACAGCCTGGACTCCCCACTGACAGCAGAAGCCGGCTTTGCTGGCTTTCTGCTGTCCGATCGCCTGTAACAGCTTCCGGCATGAAAGCCGGTAAGCTGTTACCGGTAAACTGCCTGATCGCGCGATCGCGCAGTTGCAAACGCGCGATCGGGCATTCCCTTCCGGGTTACGTCACTGCTGACGTAACCCGGAAGGTCATCGGAGGACAGGATATCCCCTGCGGGGATATCCTGCCCTCCGATGAGGCACAGAGACGCTGCGATCTCTATGCAGGTCTGTGAGGACCTGCATAGAGATCACAGTGTGATCGGTGCAGGGGGATCGCGGGGAGGGGAGTGAGAAACCATCTCTCTCACTCCCCCTCCCGTCCTGTAACAGAAAAGCTGAAAAAAAAAAACCGGTTAGTCATTTAAAAATAATATTAAAAAAATCATTAAAATAATAATATAAATAATACTAAAAAAAATTATAATATGAGCTGTGACATCACTGGTATGTTCAGGAGGTCCCTAGGAGGACCTCTAACCATTACTGTGTAAAAAAAAAAATGTAAAAAATACAAAAAATGTAAAAAAAATGTAAATAAATTTTTTTTAAAAAAAAATATATAAAAAAAGATAATAAAAAAAATTCTTAAAAAAACCTTACATCCCGTTGCCCTAGCATAACATCTAGCCAGTATAACCCTCCTGCCCCCGTTCACAACCCCCAAACCCGTTAAGCCATAGGCATAAAAATTATACAAAATTGTACACCTAATAGTATGCTCCCTGGTGCTGGGAAAGTCTGGAAAATCTATATAAATTAGGTATTTCTGAAATCAGGACACCTGAATTGATAAACTTGGAGGGGATTTTCCATCACTTTACCTAATTTTGTGAGGATTCAGAGGGAAAATGTAAAAAAAAATTAGTTTATTTTTCTAATCTTCGCTAGTTTTTACTAAATTTCTCATTCTAAATTTTCAGCTAATCATCCAACTATGGTATCAAACGAAAGCTCTATCTCTCCTTGAAAAAACAATATATAGTTTACATGGGTACATTATTCACAGGAAAAGAGAATCATCGCTAAACCGACATACCCCAAAAATGGCAAAATTGCTCTGGGCTTTGAGGTACCAAAAACCCCTGGGATTGAAGGGGTTAATTTCTATAAAACAGGACGAGTCATGCCGTTTATATACAGATACGTGTAGTTTTAA
The DNA here is from genome assembly GCA_023333645.1 of Sceloporus occidentalis. NCBI lineage: Eukaryota > Metazoa > Chordata > Lepidosauria > Squamata > Phrynosomatidae > Sceloporus > Sceloporus occidentalis. The sequence goes on from JALMGF010000151.1 coordinate 1,092,901, forward strand.
AAAAAGCCAAATATGAGTGTTTCATGAATGTGAAACTTTAGTGAGAGGAAGGAAAGCACTTTAAATTGTAAAAGTAAATTTAGGAATAATGGCTCGAACAAACATGAATTGCCATCCAAATAACCTAAAAGTGTTTTTTTTTTTCCTATAGATGACACTTTACTGGCTCAAAGCAAGTAAAAAAAAAAAAAGACGTCTTTCTAAAAGGTTACTAAGCAACAATGTTTTATTTTAGAGAAACACAATTTGTCCCTGACGTCCTATTATCAATGGTGGACACAAAAGTAAATGAAATACATATAAAAGGTCTAGTAAACTGCATAGAACACCATTAAGTACCGACAAAGCCAAAGAGTCAAGATACTCATCTAAACGAATGTAAAAATAATTATCTGAAAGGCTATTTTTGAAGATGGGAAGTTTAGAATTTCCGGTAACTTTGAAATGGAATTTTCTCCACTAGGTCTTCTGTAGAGTTTATAAATTCAAGGTTTTTTCACTCATCCCTGTATTGTAGATGAGTTGGGGGATATCTAGTGTATAGAGATAACTACTTTAGTGGTGTAAATTTTAAGGTTTTCTTACATTTTGAGGAGGACCTTTGGTGGGTACAAAAGGGCTGCTTCTTGAGTAGGTGAAAGCTGATCATAACTGTCCCCAATATATGAAGATTGTCCCCCCGAGGACTCCATCAGGACCATTATGCACCTGACTGTGGGGGAGAAACCCTAACGATTGTGGAGGGGACTGTATATGACCTTAAAAACACCTTGTAGTAAGTTTCTTGTATTTTATTAGTTACTGAGCAATATGACTATAACATTACTGCTAAACCGGCCCGTGGTCACCGCTGCTTGCAAAACCAGGACCGTGGGGCAGCCAGGTGGCACAGTACTGAAATATCAAGACTGCTCAGGGGAATGTGAGACAGTTGGGAGTCATGGTTATTGTGACTCACCTTTTTACCTTTTGGGGCTTCCCTAGGCCTTATCCATGACAGCGCCCCCAGCAGCTGCCTCTATGGCCGACATCTGCCCTGCTCTACGGCTCCGCACAGCCTCCATATTGTTTCCCGGCCCATCAGGGTACAGCACGCTGGGGGCATGATCACCCAAAAAGACAATCTATTCCCTGATCCCCGACTTCTGCCCTAGGCCAGCCAACGTTACATCTTCACTATATATATATATATATATATATATATATAATTGTCTTTTTAAACAGATATTTTTAACCCCTTAAGCACAATGGGCGGTCCCTAAACCCATTGAAAACAATGCATTTCGATCCCATACATGTACGGGCTTTGTCATTAAGGGGTTAATATATGTGGCAGGCGGAGAATACTGTTAAACATGTACTGCAGGCTTTGTTACAATAATTTGTAGACAGGAGATTAATTTAATTATGCCCCTTGTTAATATTTCTTGTCATTAGATATTTTTATATTTATTTTTTTTCTGTATTTTCTCATTTTTAATTTAACAAGTAATTGCTGCTTAAGGCGTTTCATTTCTTTCCTATGCTCATTTGCTTATTTCATTTGGGAGCACGCATTTATTTTTATTTTTTTTTAATATGCGACGCTTGCTTTCCTTCCTTCTTTGTTAAGATCGGTAAAAAGTAATACTAATACCCTGTCCCCTTGGGAATTTTAAGGACGAGTAATGTATTCTTCTACATAAATACATTGTTATGGTATTTTAAATAGATTTATGTTTCAGATAACGCTCGCTCTTTACATCTATCAGATAAATTCTACTTTCAAGGTGTGCTTTCAATATCATGAAGCGAGGAAGGTCCCATGGGTACATCTAACGTCGTATGAAGGTTATGCATTAAAAGTGGTTCTGCGGCAAAGCTTTAAACGCGTTCCTGCCACCATAAATAGATTTACTAACATCATATCTGAGATCTGACCATTGCCTGTAAGGAGGGCTTGGGGCAAGGAGTAAGGGCTTGGGACAAGAAGTAAGGGGTTGGGGCAAGGAGTACGAGGTTGGGGCAAGAAGTAAGGGGTTGGGGCAAGGAGTAAGAGGTTGGGGCAAGGAGTAAGAGGTTGGGGCAAGGTGTAAGGGGTTGGGGCAAGGAGTAAGAGGTTGGGGCAAGGAGTACGAGGTTGGGGCAAGAAGTAAGGGGTTGGGGCAATGAGTAAGAGGTTGGGGCAAGGAGTAAGAGGTTGGGGCAAGGTTTTAAGGGGTTGGGGCAAGGAGTAAGAGGTTGGGGCAAGGAGTAAGAGGTTGGGGCAAGAAGTAAGGGGTTGGGGCAAGGAGTAAGAGGTTGGGGCAAGGAGTAAGAGGTTGGGGCAAGGTGTAAGGGGTTGGGGCAAGTAGTAAGGGGTTGGGGCAACTAGTAAGAGGTTGGGGCAAGGAGTAAGCCCCAATCTTGGTGAGTCCTATCAAATCCTAACCTGGCTTGCTTTCCATAGAACCGGGCCATTGTTAGGTTCCAAAAAGATCTATGGCTAAGTTCTAATAGTAATAGTACATGTTATTTAATAAATTTTGTCCTCATGTTTTGCTAGCTAAAATAACAGCAGAACAAATACCTCTTAAGCTCTTTGTATCCCTACACAGCTGCTTCTTAATTCACTTGTTTGCTTGTGGCTTCCTTCCTGGTATCAAAATGGGGCCTTTTGTATCATGGGCAGCCTGCAGGAATACCCTGGTGTCTGGAAGGGGGGGGGGGCAGATTGATGTCTCTATTCCCCTATACAGGAGGATCAGTCCTGAGTGGGTTCAGTTTACTTGCTCTAACACACACTCACTCTAACACCATAAACATACATACAAACATACATACATACAAACATACATACATACATACATGCAAACACACATCCTCTCCTCCTCTTTTCCCCTCTCTCACTAACCCTTGGCTCACCCCCAACACTCTAAAATTAAAAATCTATATTGGTCATTTCTACAGCAACCTAAAATCTGAGTTTATATGCTTGTTTAGGGTGTACTTCCCTTGTATTTTTTTGACTAGCTAGGAATAAATACCGTATTTGCTCGATTAGAAGACGACCCTGATTATAAGACGACCCCCCAAAATCTGAATATTAATTTAGAAAAAAAAAGAAAAAGCCTGAATATAAGATGACCCTAAAGGAAAAAAGTTTTACCAGTAAATGTTAATTCATGTAAACTATTTTTTTAAGTAAAAGCTATGATTGAGAAAAATATTTTTTTTGTTTTTATTTCCTTTTATTTTCCAACCTGCCCCCCAGTTAAGCACATACGTCCCACGGCTTGCTACTCAGACCCCTATATGCCTCTGTGCCCCATGATATGCCTTTTAACCCTCTAAATGCCACTGTGCACCATGATGTGCCTTTTAACCCTCTAAATGCCACTGTGCCCCATGATATGTCTTTTAACCTTCTATATGCCACTGTGCCACATGATATGCCTTTTAACCCTCTATATGCCACTGTGCCCCATGATATGCCTTTTGACCCCCTATGTGCCACTCTGCCTCCAGAAATGCCTTATACCCCTATATGCCACTGAATTTCTAGCGCTAGACACCACTACTGGCATTATGAATTTGGATATTAATTGTGGGTAATTGATGTTTGTGAGATAATGAGACCTTTTCGTAATAATTCAGCTTTTTTGGCATTTATTAAAAATACATTGTATAGTTGTATGTGTCTTCCTAACCGTTTGTCCAGATGATTGTTTTCACCTTCAAAGACAAGCAGTGATTTTGCATGAGAGAAAGGAGATATGATAAGGTGGTGAGAGAAGGGGTGGAAAAAGGGACAACAGGAACACTAAAGCTGAGAAAGGCAAGCTGATTTGTGTGTGTATGTATGTGTTTATGGTCAAAGCATTTTTATTCCAAAAAGAGGCCCGGAAATGAATCGTTGATCTTTTTTTTTGAACCTTTACTCCATGTAACAATAGAACAGGTGCGGCACTTCATGTATATAAATGGTTTAGAAACATAATATTGCAAGCTGATATGGCCTCCTCAAAGAGAAATACTCTACTCACTCACTAACATCCAGCGCAGGTCCAGTGGGGGGTCCATGATAGTGTTGGTGGGCTATTTATGGGTGCTCCATATTTTGGAGGAAAGAGAAAGAAGAGATGTGCTGGAAACATTGGTTTCTGTGTTTACCGTACCAAATGATCCCTGCGCGTGGATTTCATGCCCCGCTCTCTGCGAATTTTACATTTCGATCTGCGTGTTTATGATACAGGTCATTATTAGAGGTAACGCGATGCGCATGAATCGCCTCTGAGATAAACCATTAAACGCCCCTAAGGGATGCTATTTAGATCTTAATAACAAGTCGTTTCTATCTGACGGTTTACAAAAGCAGAAAACTGTCATGAATCTGAAATTGTATTATTCCGTCTGCGCATTCAGAAAACGCACCAGCGGATCTAATCGTTTTTCATGAAATATTTTGAGATTTTTAATAACAGTCTTTAAAAGTCTGTCAAAATCTTATGCATTAATCCCAGGCGCAGAAATGAGAGCTAAAGCCGAAATCGTAAAGAAAAAGGGCTCATTTTAAACATAAACAAGATAATATAACCAGACGCCAGATGGGAATGAAATTCCGGTAAAGATATACTAATAGATGTCAAATACTATATAATAAAACATTTATAAAACACATTATTTGTATTTTAAAGGTAACACTTTTGTAACTTAATTTTTGTGTAGGGAACATTTAATTTATGGCCGGACTAGAGATGACTAAGCAGCCCTAAATAGACATTATAAGGCCAGGGCCACCAAATTACTTAAATGTGGTCGTACGTTAAGTTTTTTAACCTCAGGCAGTGTGCGGCTGGGCATATTCTGCCGCAAATTACAACACCCGATCTACTACTGGAAGAGTAGACCACTTAAGTATAGGGGTCGTCCATTGGCCCAACGGGCACTTGCCCAGTGTGGTCGAGAGCCAAGTTCATGTGATTTATGATTGAAAAAAACAAGCAATTTGCAGATTCGTTAACCTGCTTGGAAGTTGCAAATTGGGACACACTTAATTGACTCGATTGTTTACGGGCGTAATAAAACATTTTTTATTAGACGTGGAACCCATAAATTAATTCTATGAAGAGGAAAGTGAAATCTAGCGGAGACATGTATATGCCAGCAGTGCAACGGACCTCAGACGCTTCTCCTTTCTCCTTTCTCCAATAGTCATTTTTCTCTTTTAGAATAGCTACCCAAAGTGTTTTTAAGGACAAGTAGGGTTTTCATTTATCTGTCTTCCTCTCTACCTCCTATCTCTCTTTCTCTGTATCTACCTCACTACCTCTTTCTTTCTTTCTTTTTCTTTCTCTTTCTTTCTTTCTTTCTTTCTTTCTTTCTTTCTCTCTCTCTCTCTCTCTTTTCTTTCTCCTTTCTTTCTTTCGTTCTTTCTTTCTTTCTTTCTTTCTTTCTCTTTCTTTCTTCTCTTTCTTCTCTCTCTCTTCTCTCTTCCTTCTTTCTCTCTTCTCTCTCATTTTAACCTCTTACAAATCATGTATTTAATTAATTAATTATGTTCATTCACATGCCCACTGGCCTTGCCTCTGACCCCACCCCTCCTCTCTCCAGCACTGCCCACTTCCGCATTTGGCCACACCTCCTAAAACAAGTTTGCCAATTTGGACATTTTTTACGGGCCATTGTGTAGGTACTATTGGAAATATTCAAGGAACTGAACTTCACGCTATAATCTCTACATTGCTCCTCAAATCCTCTGCGCTGGACAAGGACGCCAATATAATTACATCCACTTCTCCCACCAGATTCCCTTTGAAAAATCAGTGCAGGATTACTCTATTTGAAAACTGGAACGACAAATCATATTTTCTCTTCTTAAAATATATTCTTTTTAATAAAAAAAATGTTGCAAATGGCGTGACGGTCTAATTCAACCAAAAATTACAAAAAATCATTTACCTTCAGGGCTTGCATTATACATGTAAAAATATCCCTTTGCCGGCAGCTTTATTGTCACATAACTCTATTTAAACCTGATAAAATTGGGGCAATCATTAGCAAATTTGATACAGGGAGGAAATTGCATTACCTTTGTGTTTAAATTGATTCATCTACAATAAAATGTTCTTTTAAAATCATTATTGGTACATATAAAAGCGATGTTCTGCATTTATTTGTGCATATTATACCAATCTCACATTATTATTATTCCTCGGGTCTTAGGTACAATCGAAGACATTTACTGTTACCTTGGACAATATCAGTAGGGCTGCTGGATAAAATTACCCAAATTAATCAAAAGGCTTAAGTTGCTAATTAAGAAGAAAATGCAAACCAAGTGCCTAATAACTTTCATACTGGATGATCGTGTCTTCTGGGTATAAAATAAACTTATAAAATTGGAAAAAATGGCAACAGTGGAACTGCAGCGAAAGTGGGATTCAGATGGTGAAAAATCACTATGATGAAGGAAAGTGTGAGTGAAGGAATGATATGTATGGAACATTTGACAAACATCATCTAGCAGGACAGCGTTAAAAATATGTATTTACGTGAAGATTTTGTTTGATATTATTATAATCTTAAAAATCCCAAAGATTTGGGTTGTTTTTATGTACTGATGTGAGGTTTTTGTAGGTGAAAGTTCCTCTTTTTTGTTATTTACCGCAGCATATAACCTTAACGCCATCTTATATTGGTTCTCTCCTCACTATATACACCCACACACTCCAACAGCCTTGAATTTAGCAACAAAAATATTGGGAAAAGATTCAGCCGATTCTGTGGGCAGCTATTTATGTAAATTTAAGTTTTTTGTGTTTTTTTTAAGTGTAACAATTTGCCTACTTTTGTCGGGTTTGGATGAGATGCCAAAAGTGCTTCAATCTTTAATATTTTCTTTTTTTAAGTTTCATTTTTCTTTTCTCCTCTGAGAAATAGACAGACAAGCATATTTCCTTTTCATTCATCTACTCCTCGATACATCCTTTCGTTGAAACAATAGCTAATGATTGAGGCATTTTATTTACTTGTATTTTCAATCATATGTTATTAAGCAAAATTCTAGAGCTTCGGTTCTTGCCAAGGGGAGGTCCAAAACCCTCCATATGCTTTAGACTATAGAAAGTCCTTTATGATCATCAGACCATTTTTCAAGGGAATCAGGAACCTCCTGAATTTTTCTCATTCATAAACAGAAAATCAACAAAATGACTGTATTTTCTTTTCCTCGTTGGTTTTGCACAGCTAGATGGAACCTTTAAAGAACGACCATCTGCAGAGATACAAGTCACTCCAAGCGGAATGATTGGTTCTTCCTTTTTATTTTAGAACATTTTATTTATCGTGTGGTTTTCAATTAGTTTTAATTATCATAGTCGCATGGAAATGCTTTTCTGCAACTTTGGGCAGAGTTGTGCTTCAGATCTGGAACTTCAGCTTCTCCCAAAGTGCTTTTATTTATTTTTTTCACCTTTTTAAAGAGTGTATACTGAAGGAATCATGAATAACTTTGATATGCATTGTTTGGTGAGGCTCCCAGTGACCTTAAACTGTCCCTTTCACAAATGTCTGTGCAATCTTATTTAAGTACATAGTTGCTGCTTAACTTTTTTCATGTTTTGTATCACTTTGTTTTACCATAATGTTCCTGTAACACTCAGTTACTATATTTTTTTACAATTCTATCCATTATAATCCTTTAAAAGGTGAAAACAGTTCTATAACAAGAACATCCATTCCTCCCAGACGTTTCTTCTGTACCCTGGTATTATAGAAAGATATTTTACAGTTTTTATGTGTCCTTGGTACACAGTGTGATGGAAACTTTTTTATTTTCTATTCGCTTTTATGTTCATCAAGGTTTTCTTCCCTACCAGTTAGTGACAATACTGTATCGGTGAATATATATTTTTTTTCTGCCAATCTTCCAAGGTTATTCGAAGGGTTACTGAAGGCGGACATTCAAGAATACATCTTGAATCAGAATATAATTGGTAGTCAGCGTGGATTTGTGAAAGACAGGTCCTGTCAAACTAACCTAAAAGCATTCTATGAAGAAGTCAGTAAAAATATAGCTCTAGGAGCGACAGTAGATGTGATCTGTTTGGACTTTGCTAACGCATTTGATTCAGTACCACACAAGAAGTTACTGTAGAAATTGTCAGAAATATGCTTTGGGGGCGAATGTATGTATTTGGATTAGAAACTGGCTAAAATATTGAATTCAGAGTGGTTGTAAATGAAAAATTCTTAAACTGGACCAAGTTATTAAGTGGAGTACCTCAGGGGTCTGTCCTGGGTCCTCTTCTTTATAACTTCTTTATTAATGATCTCCCATATTGCATTGAGAGCCATGTCTCAGTGGTTGTTGATGACACAAAATTAGGTGGGCTAATACAGTCTAACTTTGATGCTGCTCTGTAGGAGGATTTAAACAGAGTGGGGGGCTGGGCAGGCACATGGAGGACTGGGTAGGCACGTGGGGGACTGGGCAGGCAAGTGGCAAATAAAGTTCAATACGGACAAATGTAAAGGATTGGAAGATGTTAGTTATGAAGAGAGACTAACACTACTCAATATTAGCTATGGTGTGCTATGGCTTTTTTAATCCTGCTCCTGCTGCTCCCGCTGATTTTTTTCCTGCTCCGCCCGCTCCCGCAATGTGGGTGCTCCACTCCCGCCTGCTCCCGCCACATTTGTGGCCAATTACGCCCACCTCCTTACCTGAACTGCAGATTTCCCACGCAGTCCTGCAAGGCTGCCTTCTCGCTGCTCCCTCACAGTGTCTCTTCTCTTGCTCCGCCCAAGAACAAGGCGGAGTCACGGGAAGTGACATCACATCACATGACTCCCTTTTGTTCCTGGGCAGCCTTGCGGGACTGCGCGGGATTACTGGGACTTGCAGGTACAGTGTCTGACCGCCCCTTCCCGCCCGCAGCACCAGCAAGACCGCCCGCGCCCGCAAGTTTTTTGGCGGGACCCACGGGACCCGCAGGACCCACCTCCCAATGCAGTCCTCTAGTGTGCAGTCCTCAGGGTCCCCTGATGAAGGTGCACACCATAGCACCAAAACACACGGGTTTATTGGGGGTGGGCACACTCACTTTTGGATCATGATTTAGCACCTAGCTGCACTGGCCATGTTGTGCCAAGGAGATAGTTTTAACAATTATTTTTCCTTTTTTATTTTACCTTAGCTAATACTGAGTAGTGTTAGTAGCTAGACTGCTGCAACTAGGCATATATTTGAAAGGCTGTTACCTCCAGCACAATGTTGCATAGTCCTTACCAGCACTACTACTCCTAGCAATGCTGTTTTAAGCTACTATCAGGATTAACCCTATATTCCAGTCTTGAGTTTAGAATTATTTTGATTAAGGAACCGTTTAGTAGGGCTTGTCCCGTATCAATAATTCAGACAAGATTCCTTCCTTTAATTCCTTAAATCGTGAATAAATCGTATTAATTTTTCCATACTTTTGACACTCCATTTTAGCACATCTTTGCAGACGAGAGGGTTTGCCTCTAGGGTTAATCTAAAAGGGTTATTTGTTGGCCTTATAGAGGAGGCATACACACTATTAAAGCCATTAACCTCTATTTAGGATTATACCACTTATACCCATTTTTAACGCTAAGGTATTTAGACCACTATTATAGTGGTCTATAGTGTTTGTGCACCACGGTATATATTTATTATTATTTCTTCCTTTTCATCTGTATTTACCTACATTAGCATTCGGGAACTTGTCTTTGATATTCAGGGTTCACAATATTTATTTGTATTCTGTGTTAATTAAGGGTCATTCCCCTTTCCACAGCTAGTGCTGGAAGTGACTGTCAGTGTTGCTCTGTTTCCACGGAAGCCCGAGCTAAGAGAGCGACATATCTCTTCTAATTTTCCCCCTTTTTCCCCTTTGGGTAAAAAAGCAGGCAACTCCAGCACAGCATATCTGCTCACATCCCAGTCCTGATCAGCCCCCTAAAACAACCATGCATATCAAAGTACTTTCTAAGTAATTTCACATGCAAATAAAATTATTATAAAATAATAGCAGAACAAATGTTTATGGGGACCATTAAAGAGAAGCTTCAACACATATATATATATATATATATATATATATATCCTACTTTGAAGGTTTATATTAAAATCAATCAATTTGCAAAAATATATTCTAAAGAGCGCCACCTGGTGGCTTAGCACATTTTTTTTTTATCAGACTGCACCAGGCACAAGGCTCCCATGTCTATTTATTAATAGTGATTTATTTTTACTTATTATTATTATTATTATTATTATTATTATCTTGTTGTGTCCTCCTGTTCAAGCAAAAGACTTTTGTTGGTTGGAAGTTCTGGAAACAGTTGTTCATGTCGGCTCAATGACCCATCATGCAGGACCCCTCTACTTGTACGTATCCTATTTGGGGCCACTGAAAATCATATTTTGGTACGATTGAAGTGGACGTTGAAGTTAGACAACTTCCCAGCTTGATGCTTTGATGTGAGTAGTTGATGTTAATAAATATTTTTATGAACATTTTAGAAAATTGAATTTGGCTGAATTTTCTGCTATTACAAACATAGTATTTATAGTTATAAAAAGGTTGTTAGTGTGAAAACAGTATGTTTGTTACCTCTAGGCATAATGACACTCCTTAGCAATTAACAGTGTTAAATTATATGAAAAATGGCTCTCAGGAAAAACATAATTACTGCGCCAGCTCTATTATTCCTCTTCTTTCCCCAAACCCTTGAAACTGTCTATTGCAGCTGTGCCTGTTGTGTGCAGATAAAGTGAGCGGCTTTTGTTTTATAACACACATGGTTCTCGGTGGGTTTGTAACGTCTTCCTTCGCAACATGTCATCAGCTTTCTGTGGCGTGATCTGCAAATCCGCCTGTGAGGCTGTTTCCTGCATTTAAATCACTACATTCTATAAATTAAAATGTTTGTTGATGATAACGCCTTAATGTAATGATGCAAAATTAGCCTGATGCTACAGAGTTTATGAAAAATATGAAATCAACATGAAAAATAAGACTTTTGTTCAGATTTTTCAAGATCCACCTAAAAGTTTAGATTTATCCAAAATGTCAATTTCATTATTCTTATTTGTTAAATGTTCTTTCTCAAAATTAATAATGAGTTATTTTAATTGTCTAACACAGTTTTCCAAGATAGCGTCCCCTCTATTGTAGATGTAGCGCTATCCAACCCAAATGTTGGGGTCTTATCTATATATAATTTTAATACTTTTCAATGACGGAACTTTCCCACCAATTTCTACTTTATTTTTCCATACATTTCCATTTTATGTTAGTATTCATATGTGTTAGGTGTATCCATATCTATTATTACTAAATAATAATTTAGTCATTCTTTTTTTCCACTACATCAACAATTGCATTATAGATACAGATGCATTTGCCGTTTTATATATAGACCAAAATATGTACATAACAAAAGGAAATATATTAGAGAAACAAAAAACAGTACAGAAGATATAATATAACCAAATAGTTCATATAAAAAAAATAAAAAATGTTACAGTAGCTTCAAATATGCTTATAGACAAAAAAACACGTTAGATCCATTAAAAGCTAAAAAATTAAAATGTAATTTACATTTTTTATTGTAATTGTAATAAACAATATGTAGGAAAAACTAAATGACACCTACAAATACGGATTAATGTAGATCTTATATACCTAGGAGATCAGAAAAACACCCTGTTTCTGTTCATTGCTGTCAGTGTCCATTTTTTGTTGGAATAAATGAGTTTTTTCGGGATAGAACATGTTAAAGTGGATCTGAGTGAGGCTGATGTTATCCAAAAGCTATTTAAAAACCTTAATACATTCCGGTTTAAATTTAGGAATTTAAAATATTTATGATATTGTCACGTACAAGTAGTAGGAGACACCGTGGTCGGGTAGGACTCCAGGACAGAACAGTTCATACAAGCCGAGGTCAGGATTCCGGAGAGTAGGATAATTGATAAACGTAGCCGAGGTCAGGATTCAGGAGTTCAGGATAAACAATAAACGAGCCGAGGTCAGGATACAGGAAAACAACGTAGTCAGGCAAGCCGAGGTCAAACACAGGAATCAGGCAGGTAAACGCTATCTGGGTGCTAGCACAAGGCATAGACGACCATCAGAAGGCAAGATGTAACTGGTCTGAGGGGTTTAAATGGAGAACCGCGGAGGAAGTCAGAATCTCCCATCAGCCCCTCATGACATCACTTCCGGTGTCCAGGAATCGCGACCATCATGAGGGTGGTGTAATCTTCCTTCATAAAGTCCTGCAGTTGGTGAGCGCTGAAGCAAGACTCCGTGTACCAGGAGGTCTGCCTCTCCTGTGCTGCACTTCAGAGGATGGCAGCTGAAGTGATCGTGCGGTGGAGGGGGGTCTCCCTCTCCTTCGTGGCGGCTGCTGCGGAGGTGGCCGTGCGTTGGAGGGGGGGGTCTCCCTCTCCTTCGTAGCGGCTGCTGCTGAGGTGGCCGTGCGTTGGAGGCGGGTCTCCCTCTCCTTCGTGGCGGCTGCTGCGGAGGTGGCCGTGCGTTGGAGGGGGGTCTCCCTCTCCTTCGTGGCGGCTGCTGCGGAGGTGGCCGTGCGTTGGAGGGGGGTCTCCCTCTCCTTCGCGGCGGCTGCTGCGGCAACGTGGGACCCGAGGACAGGGGAGTAACAGATATGATGTGTTTTTTAGTATAATTTTTAGGTAGGTTTTTCTTTGATTCACATTCGGATATCACTTAAATGTTATAATAATATATGATATGTGCCCCTAAATAGGCCATTTATATTAATGATAATACACAAAAAAAAATCACAACATATGGAATTGAAAGATTAAAATAATAAATATATTTTGCATGCATAATATATACATACTAATAATTATAACAGTGATTACGATTTAATCAGTTTGATCATTATATGCACACTTGATAGAATTCATTTTACTTGGTATGGTACACTTTACACAAAGTTGATATCATACAGGTTTTAGTAAATTATTATGTATTTGATTAGTATTTAATTCGTTTTGATTATTAACCCCTTAAAAATAATAAACAGAGCTGTTTTTTTATTTTTGTACCCTTTGTGACAATTTCTGCAGTGTTTGTGTTTAGGTGTAATTATATTCCTTCCAATTTTCGGAACCCACACAAAAATGTGTCCTGAATTTAGAAATACCCAATGTTTTTTGCTTTTTTACAATTTATAGGGCAATAAGTACAGCGTATTGCTATTTTTCAAATCTGGTCATACTGCACCCATGTCCTTTTTGGGACATCTTTGAAGCTAGACACCCCAGGATATTTTAAATAGTGGTGTTTTAACGCTTTCCACGCACTAGATCTACCATTACCCTTTGCCAAATTTAGCAGTAGCAAAATAATTTTTGGTTTTTTCACACATTGTTTTTTGCAATGAATTTACAGCTCCTGGTATATGTCATTGTCAAACTTAAGCAGTCCCAGGGACCAGGATAACTTCTCTGGAGGATGCATGTGCCCTCCCCAGGATCTCCAGCAGCGAGGTACTGCCATTTTTAGCAATGTAAAAAGGGATTGTATCTGAGCATCAGCCATTGCTGTAGTACAGGATTCCTGTCCAGAAGGAATCAGCCAGAAAAGCTAGGACTGCTGGCATGCCCCACACTCCAGGACTTAGCCAGCAGTCATATTCCCCTTTTCCTAATGGTCTGGGGAGGGTGGCTTGTAGAGGGCTATTTATGTTAAGCAGAGAATCAAGCCTCCTGCAAAGTGAATTTCATAATCATATAATGATGAGATAAGGGATTTTAAAAGGGACAGTATAAATTGAATACCTCAATGACTGTTAACAAGCAAGATTGGTAACGTTGATAATCTCAAAGCACCAACCCGAATTCCAAATCCATATTGAAACACTTTGTGGTCTTGGCTGTATACCTTGTAAAATTGTAGACTGATTAAAATAAAAATAAGTCAAATAAAATCGGCATGAAATAATACAGACATTAATGATTCATGACTGTATCCTTAAAATACAGAACATTTGGAGAGTATAAATTAGACAGTTTTTAAATTTGTTCCCAAATGGCAAATAGTTTTAGAGTTGCCTAATTGTCACTAAATGATTTAACATTTAGATTTGAATACTTTTTGCCAAATTCCCTGTAGTGCCATCTGAATCTGACTGTTCCGCTTTAATCAGTTCTAATTCCTCCAAAAATCTTCAGTTGCTAGGGACCTGACAGATTCTAATCATTAGCATACTTAAATATGGCCCTCTTACCTAGACTCTTACTGTTGCCAACTAAACATACTATGAATATGAAAAAGCATGATGACATAAATACCGCTGCAAATCGTTTGGTTTCCTGCAAAACTATTTCAGCATTTTGTATCGCCAATGTATTAGCGTTTCCAAAATAATCAAATGTGTGGTGACATCTAAGAGGTGTGTGCTCATGTGTATTGTGTCACCTATAGACTCCAGTGCATGGAGGATTCTAATACAGGTCCTGTACCCCAAGATCTAAATAGATCCCAAAGCTTTCAGTGTGACCTTCAGCAGTATGGGTGGAAGAGCATTATCACTCTGGAAAGAGGTAAAAGGAAAGGGAGGAAAGGTGGGGAGTGTTAAGGAAGAGCGGGTGGCCCCTTAGTGATGTATATAACCAGGAGCCATTTATATCCTGATTGTTCTCCATCCTTTATTTATCTCTTCAGTCATTTGTTTTCATTTGTAGACTGTTCCGAGGTCATGGTGGATAAACTTTTGCATAGCACTAAGTACATTTTGACAGTGGGGTACTAGCGGTACTGTTGTATCTGTACCTGAGAGAGCAGATAGGCTGGGCCCCTCTTCTTGGCCACTAGAAAGCGAGGCCCCCGTGGGCCCCTATCACCAGCTCCCAAATAACACTAGTCCAGCACTGCAGGACACGTTTCCTTAAGTTTGAGCACCGTAATATGGTCATACCTGGTTCTGAGCTCCGGCTACTCAGAGCCTTCCCTTGACGTCTGAGGGCAGTCTTGTGGCGTCAGTGGGTGGTCCCGCTGACATCAGGGGGCAGTCCTGCTGCCATCGGTGGGCGGTTCCGCTGCTGTCAGTGGTGTTCTCGATTATGTCAGGGGCGTTCCTGCTGGTGTCAGTGGGCGTTCCCATTGATATCGCAGGAAACGCTCCCATTTAACTCAGAAAGGGGCAGGGAGTGGGACGTATCAAAACCCCTCTCCCGTGACCCGGAGGATTCAGGTGTGGACCCAGAGAACCGGGGAAGCGGTGCTTCACTCAGAGTTCTCCGAGTCAAACCCGGAGAGTTCCCAGGTATGAATATGGTATAATTTCCCAACACTCAGACATAACATTTGAGGATTTGAGGGAGCAGAAAACCTGGCACCGGCCTACCTGCTCCTGAGCCAACAAAGGTAGGTTGTTCGTGTGTAAGTGTAAATAACTATGTTAGTGTGTGCAAGTATGTTGCTGTATGTGTGTAAGTTAGTATGTGTGTATAAGGATGTTAATGTGTGTGTATGTTGGTATATGTGTGTGTGAGTATGCTTTGTGCATTCGGATGAGGGGCATCATAGATGAAACACACAAAAACGAATGTCAAAAGTGCAGAACTTTCAGTAAGATTCGCCTATTTGTTTGCCATGTTTAGCCGCCATAACAACCTGTTTTGGCTCTCTTTAAAAAGGTAAAAAGGGAAGAGACTGTGTGTAGGAGGGTAAAAGTTCATTTATCAATAACATAACACCCTGGACCAAGACCTGGACCTTTCAATTCTAGACTTTTTTTCCTGAAACATTTACTAAAGAATAATCACATACCTTCTAAAATACCAAAAATGCCATACTGGTGGATTTATATTATCTACATACAAAATTCAATTTTAATTTAACCCTAACAAAAATATGTTCATGTATTAAAAAGTACTTATTATAAATATTGCCCACTGCATAAACATTTAAAACACCACAGTTCCAGAAGTGGATAAATCAGTTACAAAGTTCTACTAGTTGCTAGGGCGACTACTCAACTTTTATCACTCTCTCGAATCTATAATGGTGCCGATGCAGAATACGGCAATATCTGGCCAGGAAATAGTTAATATGTTACTTAAATACCAAGAACACTATATTCTTTTCCGATATTTTTAAATAAATACAAAATGCATTATTAAAAACAGCTGTAAAATATGACAAAAAAAGCCAATTTCCCTCTTGTTAAAAGGCACAATGGATTTTAAATTACAGGTTTTTTTTATATTCCAAAAATTGACCTAATACACGCGGAATAATAAAAAGCCAGTAATTCAGTATTTGCAGACCATGGTTTTAGATTATGTCAAAGTGGATAATTGTTGTTATCATTCACATGTTTCAAAAATAAATGGTGATTATTTGCAAACGAAAAGGTTAATTTATCGAGCCGAAAACACAAAAGGCTAATCCAACTCTCCAAAATCTGAACAGTAAGCAATAAAAGTTAGAAATTATTATATGATAATATTAAACATTTAAAGGTGCATGATCAGCATACCTGGGAACTCTCCGGGCTGATCACTGCTCCTCTGGCTCTCCGGGTCAAGACCCGAATCCTCCGGGTCGCGGGAGCGGGGTCTTGACACGCCCCGATCCCCGCCCATTTTTTCCTTTACATGGGGGTGTTTCCCCCCAGCCGTCAGTGGGAACTCCCCTGACATCAGCGGGACCGCCCACCGCAAGGGAAGGCTCCGGGTAGCCCGAGACGAGAAGTACCCAGGTATGATGATCAGTCATACGTTTAGGATTGGCACACTTGGCTGGAATTGCCCATCAGTCATGGAACTTTTACCCCAATTCCAGGGTCTCAGAGGCAGCTTCGAGACTTGTGCATTCAGATTCTTACAAAATATATATATTTTTTTAACAAAATCAGCCTGCTGTGCATTCGTACGAACCTCTAATGACGAGGAGGGTCCCCAATGGAACAACCAAAACCGAATGTCAAAAGTGCAGAACTTGCAGTAAGATTCATCCATTTGTTTGCTACGTTTAGCCGCCATTACAACCAGTTTTGATAAGGTAAAGTGGGAAGAGACTGTGTGTAGGGGGGCACATATGAATGGCTAATAGGTATTGTAGAAGTATCCATATGCTTATGGCTGTGATTGATGGGTCCAACAACCCTTGGAGTTATTCATTACTTTTTTCACTCCGGCATTTACAAGAAGAAGGGACAATCATTGGATTCTAGCTTGTCAGTTGTAGTTACAGACTGATGAGAGTTGGAGTGTGAGTCAGTGACCGTTGGTTAGCAGAGGCTGAGATTGATGCTCAATCATTGCTCACCCTATTGCGAGTTAACTCAATAGTGCAGAACAGAAAATGTGCTGGGGTGGAGTGGATTGGAGAAGATGTAGCGTACTGTATATTAGTTACCAGCAACACAAAAAAAATATTATTATATTCATTGATATTGATTGATTGTGTTTTAGTTGTTTAAATACCGTTCCTGAGCTTAGTAAGACAGTTGTCTATTTACTCTACCAGCAAAACCTCTAGTTTGTGGGCAACGCAAATTTTGTGGGTCGGACACAGCTGGCGGCAGGCGTGTTTAAAAAAAGTAGTCAGATGACCCCTGGTATTTCAGTCCCAAGTAGGCTGAAGTCTTCTTGCTGGGAGTCAGAACATGAGTTGCATGGAGCAGTTCCGAAGATCCTTGCTCTTAGTAATGCTAAAATCTTGTCCACCCGCCTTCCAAAGTAAGGTGCAATTTTAGTTACTACCAAGGACTCACAGAGGGGCATGTTCTGGTGCCCGGGTGGGATCTAAGTCCCTGTCCATTTTTTTTTGGGGGGGGGGGTCAGTCCTATAGCATGCCGCTGGATATGTATATCCATTGGTGCAGTGCTGATGTTGCTGGTGGCCCTACGCAGCAAAATCTAGTCTGGATCTCTTCCTAACCTTGTCATGGTGCTGCTGTAGGCGAGTTCAGAATGTGTCAGATACACCCCCCTTTTGAAAATGCCCCCCAATGCCGTTTCCGAATCAAAAAGACCTCCAAATCTATAAAAAAAAACTAAATTTCATCCTAATCCATTTTGCTCACCATGCACATGTCTACCAGACTCTCATGAACACACAGAGCTAACCCATTTTTTATTCTACATGGATGATATCCGAGCTTCATATTTGGTGCTTTCCTTTCTAAACAGGGACTAGGCAAGTAAAGCAATCTAAGGGAGAGCACAAATAAAGAAGATGAGAGAGAAGGAAGGGGGAGATAGAAGAAAATAAAGAGTGGGAGGAAGATGAAAGTATGAGGAGGGAAAAGAAAGAGTAGGGAGGATAGAATACAGAGGGGGAGAGAGGAGAAACAAAGAGGGTAAGTGAAAGAGAGAGAGAGCAGAAAATAAAAGTGTGGGAGAGAAAAGAAATAGAGTGATAATAAGAACACGAGAAAAAATGTACATCATTTTAAGGACACCAGTAATTAAGGAAGCTTATTTTATACTAATAACCTATGCCTATTATGGTGCCTGTTCTGATTGATTCTGTGTTTATATATATATATATATATATATATATATATATATATATATATATATATACCCACTTTAAAAGATGTTATTTATAAAGACCAGCTCCACTTGTTGCTATGGTGATAAGATCACTTTTAAAACTGCACCAGAACTACTTCTTTCAAATACCTCAAATTTGCTTCCTTCTCCCAACTTGGTTTTCAATGGTTAGATATACAGTAAAACAACATAAATAGAGCTGCCTTCTCTCTAAAATGTAACAATAAACAATAAACATAAGCTATGGTATTTATTGTTAGACTTGTTCAAATGGACCAAAAACCATTGGGATACAATATTCGGTTCAGGGAAACTAAACTCACTCTCATGCACTCCCTCACACTCTCTCTCACGCCTCTTCTTGTTCTTCACTTCTGCTGTCCTTCCTTCTTGTTCCGCATCTCCCCACTTCTTTATTCAGGTCTCCTGAAGTGCTTTTGCAAAATGGCAGAACCTCCATGCACACCCTTTCCCGATTGGAGAAATGGAGGAGAGGCCATCCCAGTGGGACGCACCATGGCTCCATCCTTTTGCGTAAGTACTTCAAGAAGCCAGCATAATACAGACAGATCCGAGGAGAAAGAAGTGTAGAAACGCTTCTCTTTCTCTACTGATCCTTCGGCATTATTTTGGCCTAGTGTAGTACTTCCTCAACAGGGTGTAGCTTCTTCCCCCATTTCTTCAAGCAGGGGAGAGGGTGTGCACCAAGAATCTGCGGAGAAAGAGAACTCATGGAGTACTTCCTCAAAATGGCGGGAACAGCCTCTGCCACATTCATCCAATAATGGGAAGAAGTGGGCGAAGAAAGAAGACCGAAGAACAAGAAGAGGCAAGACAAGAGGTGGAGCATGAGAAAAGAAGACTTGGACACAGAAGCGGTTGGCAGAGTAGGTATGCAGACATGGAGAGAGTGTGAGAAAGCGTGTAAAAGAGCATAAGTAAAAAAAAAAAATGAAATACAAATGAAAATTTGGACGTCTGTGCTTTGTTTTTATTTGTCTTGTTGGGGGCCCTCCTCGTTTTCGGACATTCGGACAAATTAACCAATTGGCTAATTTCATTAAAATTGAAATTTGTACAAATCCGAATGCACAAGTCTATTTATTATTGAAGGGCAAATCTTTATATGCGGTATAGAAATATTAAATCATAGTAACATAGTTTGTAATAGATTGTAATAGAAAATCAATTATTTGTCTTGTCGCTATTGGGTCAGGGAGGAACCTTAACATAACATGGCCATGATTGCTTTTCTCGCTTAGCCTTATATCTGATTGAGCTTCTAAACACTTCTACATATTGGAAGACATACTGAAGCACTTCCCGGGGTGAGATTATTCTTTTTTCTATTTGCTTGGAGGTCTGCGTGTCTATACTGTTTATTCGGCTATGACATATATCCCATAAGTAAATTTAATGATGGATTTTTAGATTTTTTTTTCTCTGGTGAAATATTTATGAACTCTATACAGAGTCAAAGTCATCCTCCAATAATACCATAAAAGGTGATGCTTTGCTCATGGTTATTGTAAAATTATAGCGAGAGCAGCTCTACTATTATACTATTCCACTATTATGTATTTAATATCGTATAACGTCTCATCTAACATTGTGAATGGGAAAGAAAGTCTGTTATAACGTTTAATATGGTTTTAATATGTCAAAAAAGGTTACATTTGAATAATTCTATTTTCTTACTGTCACACAATACACGTGAAGACTATCTAAACCCCAGAAGTGAAGAGTGAAAAATCACATAAACGTCGATCAAAAGAATAAATCCAATTTTTCACCAGTAAAGAAAAAAAAATTACAAAAATAAAATCCATTTCCTAGCAATTACTGTTTAGGCAAATGGACTTATACAGATCTAACAAGCATAAATGGCATGTTTTTAACACCTTTTCAGATTTTTTTTATGATGCTGTTATTAATGATTAAAAATGAAAAAGCCATCTGTTACAATATGAAATCCCTACTATAAATCCTACATTTTACATTTCGCTACGCTTGATAAATCTGTGTAATGTTTGTATTGTGTTTACAGAGTAGCAATGGAATTAACTGTGTGTGTGTTAGCAGTCGGCTCGAACTGGCCATCTGGCACTCCGGACAAAAGCCAACAGCACATTCAATCTGCCGCCCCAGTGGTATAAAAACACAGTATATATATAATTATGTTGTTTATTATCGGGTACTTTATACACTGGCGTCGCTCTCTCTCTCTCTCTATATATATATAAATAAATAAATAAAATTAGAGACGCTCTTGAGTGGGGACCACTTTGTTGCCTACATCCTTCATTAGAAGCATCATCTAAAAGGTTGCCTTATTTTAATTTTTTAATTTTTAATTTGCCATGACCATTGAATTGGCACAAAACCAAGAAACTTATGGATTCTGTATTGGTTTCATAAGCGTTTAAAAATTCAGAATTTCATATTTTATTTGCTCAACATACTAGACAGTGCGACCGATGTTTTGCTAAAGTAAAATATTTTTTATTAAAAATATAAAAAGATCTAAGAAAAACAAAATCAGCAAAATGCAGGGGGTAAACGTGACTTTTATGCATTTTGATTTTTTTATGGAACTGTGGGATGGATTTTGTTTGTGGAGATAAATTCATCCCTAATAATTAAATAAAAGTTCTCAAAATAAATATAAATAATACATCTTATATCATATAATAGAACTTGGAACTTTGCAAAGAGTCATCCTAATAATACATTACAATCCGTAATTGATCTAGTGCTTGAAAAAATTGCAAAAGATAAATCATATGTATAAAATCCAATATACTAAACCTTCTATAAGAAAATATATCATTCTATAATGATGAATTTTTCTCCTTACATTTTTAATTTTGCATGTTATGTTTTAACAATTTTTATAAGTTTTCCCAAAGAAAAGAAGGACAGAGGTGTCCACATACCTACAGTTATAATATTTTGGAAATGACACAGTATACCCTATGCTTTCATAGCTCCTATAGTGGTGACCCTTATCTCTCTTCTTATGATGGTACGCATAGTACCGTATTTGATCGATTATAAGACGACCCTGATTATAAGACGACCCCCCCAAAATCTGAAAATGAATTTAGGAAAAAAAGAAAAAGCCTGAATATAAGACGACCCTATAGGAAAAAAGTTTTACTAGTAAATATTTATTCACATGTAAACTATTTTTTTATACTTAAAAACTATGATTAAGAAAAACGCATTTCTTGTTTTTATTTTCTTTTGTTTGCTAACCTGCCCCTACATATGCACATCTGCCCCCCAGCTTGTCACTCTGCCTCCCTGATATGCCTAATACCCCCTATGTGCCGCTCTTCCCCCCTAATATGCCACTCTGTCCCCCAGACTTACCAAGGCATCCCCAGACTTGCCCACCGTGCTCCAGACTCCTTGGTGTCTAGTGAGGGCAGCCGGTGAAGGTCTGCGCAATGCTCGTAGACGACCTCTGCTGCTGCCTGGCACTTCCGCCGGGCTTCTATGACTGACGCTCCGTCATAGAAGCTCCAGAGGAAGTGCCGGGCAGCAGCGGAGGTTGTCTACGCCAGCTGCCAGAGAGGAGGATCCAGGTTCCCTGCAGCGCTGCGGTGGATCTGGATCTTAGTCTTATAGTCAGACCTCTATTTGAACTCGGATTATAAGAAAACCTCGAATATAAGATGAGAGGTATTTTTCAGAGCATTTGCACTCGTTTTATATTTGAGCAAATACAGTAATTCCAATCAGGTGTGATATATACACATTTATGTAATGTATTAACTAATGCCTATATCCTATCTGCGGCATAGAAATATCCTAAGGAATACCATATTGTGATTATTTTCTGGTCATTCTACCTTGTGACCATTGTTGCGGCTTTCCCGGTATCTACATTGCAGAAAACATAAACACAAAAATTACCAAATAACATGTTAACGTACAGTATATCCATTTAAATAAAATAACCTGAAAAATCCTTTTGGCCTATCTTGAGTTTAAGGATTATTCATCGGAAGGTAACATCTGTTACGATATTTATAACTTCTTAGAACACTGGCAATGACAATGTATTTTTACCTAGAGCTTAAAGGAGCAGACTGTACGATCCTAGAATACAAAAAAACAAAAAAAATCACACGATCCACTAATAAAAGTATCGTGGTTTGAGAATAATCACAATAATGTAATCAGGGTTCATCATGAGAATATTACTGTAAATGCTACATTCTATAGTTTCATGAAAATGATAGCCTAGTGTTTGGACTGGAAATAAAATATCCGTACCATGATTTTTTTTAAAAAAGGAAAATGATTAAAATAGTAAAATAGCTTTAGCTATTAATTTTGCGGCCGCGATGAACATGGAGTAATCACATTAAATGCAAAAATAAGAACCCAGAGAAAAGGGAATCTATTTTGCTTCATGTTCGTGTTATGGAGTCTACTGCGAGGAACTGCGGCAACAACAAAATAATAAAGGATATTGCTTATAGCTTATGGAGAAGATGGAATCTGGAAAAAAGGGACCTCTGGAACATGTTTTGAGTCTAAATAGTGTTTAATGAGCAAATAGTTCCATTAAAGGCGTATACTAACTCCTAAAGATTTAAAGGAACACATGTGAGGTCATGTGAGGTCATGTGAGGGATGAAGGTGTGAGAATTGCCATTGATACCAACCAGATTTAATATCCCTCGAGTAATCCCAAAATGAATCAGGCAAGCTCAGATAATGCCCCATGCCCAAAGGGACCTCAAGCGTAACTTAATTGCCACACGTGCAGCAGACCCCATCTTCAAGTTTGGGGCAACAGGTGGATAACGCAGGGTGTAAGAGGGTAGAGTGTGACTGCGTGTAGGTCGTTTATCATCAGAGGGCCATAAGAGTCCGGGACGATTTCATTCTTAGTCCTCACTGCAGAACATAGAGGTGGCAGGAGAAGATAGTTCTGTGTCATCAGACTCATCAATGAGTCCTCCACCACCCAAGACACGCCAACCCTTGGTCAACTCTGTCCGTCCCTTGTATGGATGGAATGTAGTTTTTTTAATATGAAATCTACTTTATTTCCTTTAATACAAATCGCAGATTCCGTGAGCGTTAATAACTGTAAGTGGAAGCAATTTACAGTCACAAAATAGAACCAAAAGTTAAGACCGTCAAAAATGTTTGCGAAAATGATGTGAAAAAAACCCCAAACATTAAAAATAATCACAGACTCGTAATGTCAGGTTCACGGTACGAATAGCAATTATCTAATCACTACAAACAGAACCTTTTTTCCTCACTGTTGACAGGAAAATCACCTACAATCATATTGATTTTTTTTTCTTTCATTTAATGTACTTGTAAAAGTTTCTTTGATTCTCCACGGAGACAAGTCAAGCTTTTCTGCAAGTTCAACATGAATGGAATTTATATTTTTTGTGTTAAGATGTTATGTTTGAAAATTATTTAAAAAATGTGTATCTCAGCCAACCCAAGCTGCTCATGTTGATGGCACAACAATATATATTGTTTTCAGGACCCCTCAGTTGTCTTCCTCCTCCACAAAACCTGCCATATGTAATTTTTTTAATCTTCAGTCTACTCTGAGGGTGAATTACAGGTGGATGAGGTGGTTCAGCCGGCTGATGGTACAGCCAGAAGCTCTACCGCCGAAAGCAGAGTCTTTTTGGCCCATTACGTAAGGAATGTCCTTCCCTGCGTTTGTATAGAGGAGAGGGATCACCAAAATACTGAACAAAATGTCCAAGTCCAGCATCACGTTGGATCCAAGCCACCAGCAGCCATTGGTGTTTGAACACAATCTACCTGGTTTATCCATTTCCTATCTCAGTGCTTTCTGCAACGTTTCATGTGTCAAGAGGCAGACATGGGACTATTCAGTTGTATATTGAATATTTAAACTTCACTTAGGAGAAACCTCCCTTCTCGCCTGCTTTACAAGCTGTTTCCTATACACTGGTTTCCAGAACCGGTTGTTCAGAGATCCTATTATTGGATTTGTTTCTTTGGACAAGTTTTCCTTTTTTGCCCCTTTGTAGCAAAGACATGTGTGAGCACTGAGCAGCGAAGTTCCAAAAGAGGCAACATTCTATTGAATGGATCATGGGAAAGTAGGGATTGTCCACCTCTAAACTGATGGAGCGGTGCTGCATTCTGTTCTGAGTTTTAATGGCCATTTTTGTGACTTTTAAATATTATGAAAACTCACTAAGATCACCCTATTTGATTTATTTGAAGATATGTCTCAAATCTATAGTATTTCAGACATAGAGATAGGACTCTTTTCTTGGTGTGCTGTTGGTTGAAATGTGTTCGTAACCAATGAATTACTGATTTCAATAAAGGATTTTAGCACTGATAAACTATGAAAGTAATCTAAAAACAAAACGCTAATCTCCAAAAACACACAAACACACAAGAGCAATAAATGTCTTTTTTATAGAGATTACTAGTGAGAAAAAAAAGATTTGACTTTCTCAATAATTAACTTTTGGGATTTGCCATCACCTAAGAACAATACGTCACTGACGCGTTTCACAATCAGCCTCCTGCATTCTTCTCACGTTCTCAAAAAAGTAAAATAAGTCCCAGGCATGTCACAGATGTATAGTTAATAACGAAACTGTTCTGTAGAGCTTAAAACGCCCGAGGACTCTTGACACTTGGCCGATACTGTTGGATTATGAATGACTGAAAGACACCTTATTATGTATCTACGTGTGCCCACCAGACTCAAAAGCTGCTTTCAGAGTAAATCGGAGTGTATAAGTCCTCGCATTTCTTTATACCACTCATCTTTATGCAAATATAAGCCAGATATATGATATCCTCAGCTTGGTCCCCATCAAGTTAAACAATGACTGGCATACAGAGACTATGACAAAAAAACCCACTTTCTAAACACTTTCTATTCTCTAGCAAAAGCCACAATGAGGTTAAAACAAATGATGTGTAAATAGCTATTAGAACATGTATTGGAATGAGAATCCTTAGAATTTTTGTGGCTGATACAAAAGTGTAGTATGTGGACACACGTACCCAGCAAGCTGCCTCAAACCTGTGATTTATCATCCGCTGGCCTTAAAGCGCCGCAGTCCGTTTTTACTGCCAGCCCAGTCCTATATATTAGCCCTATTTTCTATCATTCATAGAATGTCTGCATGATTAAATCATTCTAAATATCAATATACTATTAATCTTCTTCTTTACCAAAATTGCAAATAGAGAAAACAAAGTGAGAACAGTAAAATGTGCGCTGTCACTCATAAATAGATTATAATAAGATATAAATAAGTGTAACTGAGAGAGTGTTGGGAAAGCGGACTCTCGGACGGCGAAACGCGTCGAGTGAAGACTGTGGGATATCCTCACTTTACATTGAAAAAGCAAGCTTGGTCTTGTAAGTTTGATCCGACTATTTTGGACTCTTTATCGTGGACTGGAGGTTCTCCTGGGACTTTTAACCGGTCTGCAGACGGCCCTGATAAGGAGCGTGTTAAATCGGTTTGAGCGATTCCCAGTGATTTAATCGTGACTCCAGTATAGAGCGCATATAGCTCTTTTACTTTTGGAGGTTTAAATTGCATCTTTTTTTGGATATACACATATATGGTAAAATTGTTTATATTTCATTTTATCACATTATTTGGTTTTGTTGAATATTATTTTGGGTGGATGTTTATACTTATAGTACTTTAGTTGGAATAACTACAACTATATTAATTTATTTTATATTTATTTTATATTTTCCCATCATATTCATTAAAGCCCACGTTACAATGCTCTCTCGAATATCAGAACCAACATTTTTAAAGAAGCGTAACAATGAAAGTACAATGAAACACAAGGAATGTCCATGTCTATCCCAAAAAAATATTGACCTGCATCTACAACAAACATTTTTATGTTTGTTGTTCTCCAAGACTTAGGTTGGTCTGCAAGTAAGGAGCCCTACTTTCTATGAAGGTATGGATCATTCTCATCTTGGGTTGTTCACTTTTGCCTCCAGGAATGACACGATCCGTCTGTGGTCTTGTGGTCACTTATTCTTCTCTCTGGTAAATATCTGAAGATATTGTTCAAAATTAAATTATTGTTTCCATGTTGTTTCACAGTATATTTATTTATTTGTTCTTCTTTTCCTATTTTTTTATTTATTTGTTCAGCAGTGCCTATGGCGGCGGGTCCAGGGGGCTGCAGTCTGCTTTAATTTGATATTGCCCCTCCCTGCCCATATGTCTCCTGCCCATATGTCTCCTGCCAGCGTTCCAGCATCCCACTTTTGCTTACTTTTAACTAGACTTTGGCGCCGGCCAAGTCTTCCTGTTCGCCTTCGGGGAAAAAAAAATCTTCATATTCTACAAATATTCACCCGTGTCCGTGTTCCTTTTGGGCGAATATTTGTATATGTTTTCCTCTTAGTTTTCTAGCAGTGGTTAATACGGGGTTAACACTGTTAACACTCAATTGGTCACCGGCAGGAGGCTCCTCTGGCATAAACCAATGAAGGGAAGCTGCCTTTTACGGACCTTTAACTCTTGGCGCTGAAGCCATTGGTCTCCCCAGGCTATTATAGTGGATAAATTAACAAAATAATCTCAGTTTACAGTATATTACTCTGGGGGTCTTGAAACATTTTTCACTATAGTAAATTATAAAAAAAAATGACATAAATAATAAAAACAATAAATACAATGGAAAATATTGTAATAGTTGAAGAAGTAACTTTATGAATTAATTTTGAAGCATCTGCTGCTTGCGGCAGCAGCCAAGTCTTGTCTTAATATCAGTAACTTCTTACATTAACACTGAATGACAGCGAGGAATCAGAGGCTAGAATTACTAAGGAGATGAGATCGGTCCGTATGTTACAGCCTAATGTTTCAAACTCATTGTTATGACAGTTTCCAACTTGCTACACATTTTAAATTACTTCTCAAAATGGGCCATATTTCAATTATTTCTTTTTTTTCCTCCCTATCAACAAAATAGAATATTAAGGGGAACTTTTTTAGTGTAAATAAATCTATTTCTTAGGATCACGGTTTACTTCGCATGTACCTCTCAACATTCAAAATGGCCAAAAGTGGGGAGGTCGTTAGAGCTGTGGTTAGCAGTGGGGCTCTATCAAAACTTAAAAAATTCAGCAGTGCCTATGGCGGCGGGTCCAGGGGGCCGCAGTCTGCTTTAATTTTCCATGTGGATTCTGCAGAATCCCCTAAATGAATGTGCCCCTTCCTCTGCCCCCCCAAGTGAATACCCAGTAGGAAATGCATTCGGCTGAATGCATCTCTGTGCATGTGATATACTCATCTCTAGCCAGATCCAGCTCTGACTCTGCAGAATTCTGTATGTTTTTAAGAGTCTTCTGAATAACTTCATCGGAAGTCCTGTATTGCCACTGACTGACAACTTAAGCAGCCAATCAGTGGCAAGAAATTTGGGATGATGGAGGAAGAAAGCCGATTTTGCAGAACTGCTGCAAATTCTGTATCAGGTAAGTGGGTTTTTTTTTAAGAAGAAGAAGAAGAATGCTCAGAGAGGGTTAGTTACTCATGGAACATTAAAATGCAGTAGGGGTGTCAGAGATATTAGACTGTCCCTTTACAGATTATAAAACAGGACTGACTGAGTGGTGCGATCATTCCTATACAGGGTAAGGGCCTACCAACGAATCACTTACAACATATACTGTATATACCACCCAACGTAAGGACCATATAGCATAACCAGTTCTTCCGCTTCTTTAAAGCAGAGAGGAACACTACCTTAAATTACCCTCTACATTAATAGGTTTAGAAACAGAAAGCAAGACATATGTTAACACGCTTGAAACAAATGTATTTCGCGAAAGGCAGGCAAGGCTGACTCCCTACTTGCAAACAAATTCAGAATTAAGACGGCACAGTCACATCCGCGGTTCATAACATCCCTAATGAATGAAACAATTATTAGCCCAAAAGCGGCGCCAGATGCATTTGCTACGTGAAATGCGGAGTAATATAGCCTGCTATCCGAGATCCTACTGCTCATCATCCCGGCCCACGAGAAAGTGATTTATTAGCGCCATTCGATTCATTTACCAAAACTACCTCAGAGTGTCGAGACGCTCCATGAGGTTACACTTTATGTGAAGACGATTAAGGCAGCAATCAAAAATTCTAAAGCGACACTCATGGTATAAGATGTTTGTACCAAGAGCAAATAGTTAATGTACACAAACCTGGGAAAACTCTGGATATTTGCCCAATTTTAAAACTATTTCATGATTAAATGCTGAGATTACAATTTAGGCTAAAATCGTTGGATTTAGAATAGTTCTACATTCTTCCTCGTTTATTAGATTGTGACCAAGTTGGGCAGACAAATCACTGAAAATACTCACAAATTTGTTGACATTATTTAAGAAGCTCCTCGGTCCAACATTTCATGTATTTTACTAGAATTTCATGCTGAAAAGGTGAAAATTTTATTTTTTCCCCCCTCCAGATAATTCTCCCAAGATAAAGGGTTTCTCAAAACCCATTTGGCAGAAAAAAATATCAATTTAGGTCTCTAAGCGGTTGTTATCCTGGCCTCTATTACAAATCCCCAAATCCCACTGAATAGAGTGAAAATAGTATCACACCGTAATATGAATACCAATAAAAAAAATAAAATTGAGGCTTTTCAAGCCAAACTGTAATAGCTATTAATAATCAATATGCATTTGACCTACGTAGCGACTTTTTATTCTATTTAGGCATAGAACTAAAAAAACTCTGTTGCCTTAATGCTTTAAATTTTAATTCTATTTGGAAACCGGTGGATGGAAACAATTTGATTTATTATGGCTAGGCCCAGTCCCAGCCATACAAACGACGGCCCTACTAAAACGCTTATATGTATGGAGAATGGTTTCTACAAGGCAACTAATGAATAACATTTATGAAAATACTGGGTAGATTAAGAGGGTTTTAGATAATCCTTACTCCTTTATATTTATAAGTTTGCTTAGAAGTCCCCAGCATTGAGGTTTTTTGATATAGCCTCAAACCTTTTGTAGGCTATTCAAAGCCACACGTGGCTAGGGCTTGATCTATAGAATGAATCTGCGTCTGTACGATATTGCCCGATTACTATGGGAAGATTATTGTTATCTTACTTTCTACACGCTATGGATAAGACTTCTTACTCTTTTAGGCTACGTCATCCCAGTCCTTTCTACTTCACACATTAGAACTTCTAATGCAACATCATTGACTGGAGATGTTCGGGGACATTGGCCATTTATTTGAAAAGGCAGATTTTCTTCGATAAGTTGAACACCGTTACCTTCCCAACTGTGATTTTGTACAATTTTGGAAAATTGGATGTTACTTTCAACACGACTCTTGGTGAGCCTATCATATACTTAATCAATACCATAATGCTACCATAAGCAAACTATATCAGTTTGTTATGGCAGAATACTTGAAGCTTTCTTATCTTACCTTAAATGCTTAATGAGGTGTTGAAAACGCCAGAGGGGTATCAATTAACCTTAACCATTTAGAACTGTATAACAAACTAGCTGCGGATGGTACCTAACTCCAGTATGTCTTCTCTCCCAAGTATCTAAACTTCTCTCCTGCCTGTTGGAGTTTCTATTCTCATAAAGGTTCTATGCCCCACATCTGGTGGTCCCTACTGAACACCTCTCTGGTGCTGTCACTAATGTGACACTTACTAAAACACAATAAACTAGTTCTGTTTTACCATTCATGTTAAGTCTTCTCAGTATTTTAATTTTTAATGCGCTTATTAAGTTGGTCGTTAGAAAAAAACTTGCAGGTGGAAGTCAACTACTAGACCTTCCCTCTATTCTATCGAACACAGAAAACTTGAAAAGATGTCACATAGGGTTAGTTTTTTTAAAACAACACGAGGAGTGAGCATGTTTTCTTGTCCGGAGAAAAATGAAACTGACCCGGAGACCCAGGCAAGCAGGGCTTCACCAGGAGACTTTGGGTCAAATTCTGAGAGGACCTGGTTGTTCCAGTTGATACAATGTATTCAATTAAATGATTGAACTTTTAAACTGCATATTTTCAGATGCACTACTTAAAAACCACAAGCTATAGATAGAACTCATAAACTAATCTAATTGCGACAAAAGCAGTGACAGTTTCCCTTAAATTTTTTTTGGGGTGCTCCAGAGAGGTAACTCGTTACGCGTTGAACACCCCCTGACATTGATTATGTTAATCTATGGCCGCTTACTGTTTATGAGCCCCCGGGAAGCTCAGTCAAGCTTAGTATGCTCAAAAATCTACAAGAAATGAGTGCAAAAAATGTGAACTTTTAGCTTGATATGATTCATCATTTAACAAGCGTACTCATGCAAATTGCAAATCAGATCACAAGTTGGAAGAGTAATTCCTGATAAGTTATGGGATAATTTTCACACAAAATCATTGCATTAGCAAATGTTTAATTTGCATAAATATTTCTATTGCATCTGTTCTGTTGATCTGCCATAATGTGCTGCCCGAGACATTAGGGACTAATTAAACCAACCATAATGAGCCAATTTAAATGGTAAATTGGCTAATGGTTACAAAAAAAAAAAGGCACTCAGCGCAGTACTTGTAACGGAGCTCTCTAAACTTTCAAAACTCTTGTGATTTTGGATTAAAGCAGCCGGTTCAGTACTTAGAAAAGCTTGTTTGATCGACGTCTCCCACTGGTTGACTGCATAGAAACTCTGTGAAACATGGAACTCTTCAACCTTGAGCAATGCTTCTTTATTTTCAAAATGCAGATACACTATCCTGCCTGCCTGCCTGCCGGACGTGGTATGAATCCTACTCACAACTAATCCAAACTTTTCTTCATATAAAACAGTAATCATCATTTTTTTTTTAAAGTACCCTATATACTTTTAATATAACTTGGGCTTGTAGGGTCGATCTGTACACTATTATGTTACCAATATTGCTCTACTCTAGCAATAAAAACTTAAAAAATATATAACTTTTGGTTGCTTCTGGCTACAAGAAGTTAAAAGTCGTCCCTGTTCGCGACCCGCACTGTTGGCTAGCAACGGGCTCCATTGTCACCAAGACTGGGACAGATGACCTTAACGCGATCCTCTTAAAACAGTTTGGAGTCTAAAAATCTGTTGCCTACTATAGGAGGGGACATCACGTCGTTGGCATTCGTTCCTCGGCTGATGGCGGGCTGTGGCCAGCCATCTGGGTCCTGGGTAATTTCCCTGGTGGGCTGCCGACCAACAGCCCTGCATGTTTAGCTTTACTCTTCGGTGTGAAGCTGAAAGCTGGATCCACAAAGCCGCACACTGCAAGAGTAAAAAAGCTTGGCGTGTGGCCATGTGCCCTAAAGTGACACGGCCTCTTCTTCTCTTTTTAATAAATCTTTTTAATTATAAATAATTTTTCTATCATCTTTTATGTCTTTATAGTTAATTTGCCCTCCTTCTCAATCCAGGCTTACTTAAGGCATAAAGATAAACGCATTAGCCAACAGCTACCATCTTGAAAGGTCTCTTCTTGGTCGTCACATATAATGATCGGTCGGGCTAGATGGACCCAAGTCGAGCTACAGTATTCTGGTAGACAAGGGGTTAATTTCTCAATCTGCCATCCCCTTTCTTTTCTGTAAAATTCAGTGTTTTTGTATCTGGCAGGGAATAACGCCACAATTTAAATAATACTGTGCTGTACAATGTGCCATCATGCTAATTAACTCAATTACAGCTGCTATGTCTGCATATGATTATCTCCGTAAATAAAGCTTCAACTTCTGCAACTTCATAATATTTGTCTTGATTTTACCCGGCATAATCAAGCGAGTTCTTCATACCTTCAGTATAGCGTAATATAATGTGAATCCCTCAAATAGCCTATTTTGTGTGAATTTTATTGACGTCCGGCAATGAGTGGTTCCAGTGAGATGCACTTGTGTGGTTGGTGTATCGCAAACATTTACCTCTTATACATATACCAGAGACCGCCTTACATTTTCCGTAACCCCAAATTGTTATATTATTATTATAATTGTTATAGTTATGCCCTGTTTACTCATTGTACAACCCTCCAGAATATGATGACGCTATATTATGATAATAGTGCCTACAAATACCGTATTTGCTCGATTATAAGACGAGGTTTTTTTCAGAGCAAATGCTCTGAAAAATACCCCTCGTCTTATAATCGAGGTCGTCTTCTAATCAGACCTCAAAATGTCCGCTGGGGCCATGCTGCTTACCGGGCTTTGGTCGTGAGCAGCAGGAGAACAGGAAGCTAGCAGAGTGTCACATAACTCTGCCTCCCCCCTCCTTCCTCTGGGGGCGGGGCCCAGAGAAGTTGCTGGCACAGCCGGGCCCCTGCAGAAGTCTTCCAGTGAGAGATCTGCAGTTCAGGTAAGGGGGTGGGGGAGGGTTTTTGTGATTAATGTGTGAAATATGTGTGATTAATGGAATGAATGAGTATTTAAATGTTTGTGAATGAGTGTGTGTGTGATAGTATGGATGTGTAAGGGGGGTGGTGGTGGTAGCATGGCATAGGGAGCCTGTACTCACACTCCTATCATCCCCAGGTTCCAGCATGTACTGGCTGCCTTGGCTTGATAGGAGTGTGATTGCTGTTAGCAGTTTTATATATATATATATACCTCCAGAAATGCCTTTTAACCCCCTATATGCCACTCTGCCTCATGATATGACTTTTAACCCCCTATATGCCACTCTGGTATATAGGGGATTAAAAGGCATATCATGGGGCAGAGTGGCATATAGGAGGGTATAAGACATTTCTGGAGGCAGAGTGGCATATAGAGGGTTAAAAGGCACATCATGGGGCAGAGTGGCAAATAGGGGGTATAAGGCATCTCTGGGGCAGAGTGGCAACCCTGGGGGCAGATGTGCATAACTGGGGGGGCAGGTTGGCAAATAAAAGGAAATAAAAAAAGATATATTTTTCTCAATCATAGCTTTTATTAAATATGAAAATATTGTTTACATGAATTAATATTTACCAATAAAACCTTTTTTCCCATAGGGTAGTCTTATATTCAGGCTTTTTGTTTTTTTCCTAAATTAATATTTAGATTTTGGGGTGTCGTCTTATAATCAGGGTCGTCTTATAATCGAGCAAATACGGTATATATAATAGCAGCAGAGAATAACAAATTGGTCGTCCTTTTTTTACTCTTCTCTTTGTTGTGCCTTTAGTCTGGAAAATGTTCGAGCGCCATTATTTAGTCTCATTGACCCAGAGACGCAGACTCACATTGAAGTGCTGTGCTGTCACGTTGGAGGCTGGGGGGGGGGGCACAGAAGCATAGCTGGAAACTTCCCAAGGCAGGCTACCTGGAGCTCTTCCTCCTCTGGGAGAAGGGCTTTATGAATGGTGGGGCTGGGCGACTGTATGGGCAGGGCTAGCCTTGCATAGGGGTGGGGCTCGTCCTAGACAGTCTTAAGTAAGTGACGAGTAGGAGGGGGGAGTGGGCGTGGCTAAACACTGCTCCCCTTCCCAGAGAAACATAAAAGTGACCCAGAGACCCAGAGAAGTGGGGCTTCAGCTGGAGACTCCAGGTCAAACCCAAAGAGTTCCTAGATATGGACACCAGCCATCCTTTCCATGTGTGTCCTGGAAAACATGGGCGATGTGTTGACCTTAGTTTTTAATGTAGTTGATGCCGTCCCTAAATGACAGCACATAGAATATACATAAAGTATTTTAGTAAATAGACTGAGTAGAATCATAATAGCTACGCATTATAGTCCCAATGAAGTATGCAATAAGGTCTAATTTGTTATAACACTGTCGCTTTACGGCGAAGTGGGATTTCAGCGCACTAGCACTTCTTATTATTTAGAACGTAAATTGATAGATTAACTTAAAATACACATGTGGTTACACCAGTTCTAGCTAATTGAGTTCCATTTTATTCAGAGTATTAAGCAGACATTAAGTAAATTTAGCCGCTTGTTGATTGTACTGTTTTAATACCTTGGCGAGAGAACAATTCGTTTTTGTTCTTTGGAGCAGTAAATGGATTTAAATGCAAAAAAAAAAAGCTACCTACAATAATTGCCAGCTCAGGTATGACTCACGTGTCGAGCTTCTAAATAATGACAGCTGTTTTTCTGCACAAATAAAGGCTTTTGTTGTTGTTTTTCCAGATTTTTGTCTTAATATGTCTTTTTTTTTATTATTGTTTATGGGTTGCAATAAAAAATAATACCAACAGTTTAATGAAGAACACTAATGTCGGTTATTAAAAATGGCCAAAGAGTGACTTGAAGAAAATATTGAGAGGATGAAGTAGGGATATTATGGTTTAGGACTGCTCCTCCTAAACAAGGTCACTTGGGGAGTACGAGGAATTGCAGGACAACACAAGAATGTTGGATGATGTTCATAGGTATTCCATGGATTGTGTAGAGGCTCTAGATGTGATGTTCATGGCCAAAGGGTTGTCCTCTCTTTCTGCACCAGTGTGTCTTAACATATGTCAATGTGTGTCCACGTTATGACATACCTGGGAACTTTAAAGAGCATGCAACCTGCAGCTCTCCTTCTTTAAGAGGGAATGGGGCTAGACAAGCCTGAGGGTGTTTTTTTTTGTTGAACCAGAACACTGACCATCATGTCTTTTTAAATTCCTGTAATTGTCAATTTCTTCAAAAACACTCCTATTTTAAAAAAAAATAGTAATAAAAAGATCACATGAATAATGATATAAAACACAACTTTGAACAGAATCGGTAGAAATCCTAACGCATTGCTTCAGTCAATTAAAATTATCAAAAATACTTTTTGGAAAAACTAATTTTCTTTTGATTTTCATTCTGTGTAAATTCTACTTAAAATACATTTGGCACCTATTCTCTGCGGTTTGGGTAGGATTGAGGTATTAGAAGATTAGTGATATTAATGGATTAAGGAGTATTAATTTAAATGCATGCTCAAACCACCAGTATGTTATTTAGAGATATTTTCCACTTAAGTTACGGAGCAGTTATGCGTATATCCCCATCATTAATATGACATGCACCATTTTCTCCCCACTCTCCTCCTTTTCTATATTCTCTATTGCTCTATTTTTGAATTTTCTCAAATTCTCTATCTTTTTCCCCCCCACACACAACACTATCAATCAACCTACAGAAACACTGTATGGTACTTCTTTCCCAAGCTCTGCTACACAACACTATCTGGCAGTCCCTCCATTTACACACAACACTCTATAGCAGACCCTCCCCAACATACAATATAATCTGACAGCTCCTCTTTCCCTCTGCACACCATTTAATAGCCAGGACTTCCGTACTTCTCATACTATTCTCTAAGTATTTGTTCTTAGGTATACATAGAGTATAGGGTTATGTTAGAACTATACCAAACACAAAGCAAGGCACATTTTTTTCATGGACACAACTATGAGCCTTCTTTATTTTTCATGAATAATCTTTTTTTTTCTATGTGACCCAGGTTGATTTGAGGACCATAGTCTATTGATTTATTGAACGTCAGTGAATTATTGTTCAATGTTCTGTACCTTTGTAATTCTTATGCTTTCTCGTATGGGTTAGTATTTCATCAAGTGTAAAGAGAACTTGACAGCTCACCACTGACTTTCTTACAAAGTAATGGAATATTCTAAAAGTGGAACTTCCGGTTACAAACCCACCACTCCAGAAGATGAGACGCCACTATTATATTTATTCTATAGATTGGTACTTTTTTAGTTTTGCCATGGTCCCATCCTGCTTGTCATGGATAATACCGATTGTGGTGCTATTTACACTTTCTGTCTGAAGTGGCCACTCTACATAGTTTTGGAATTCTCCACTCAGATGGTGTCAGCTGGGGCTCGTTATCTTGTGAAGTCCTGTCCTTCCAACAACCTGCTGCTCACTGCAAACTGGCCCATTGAGTTGGGGTTTTTGCCTTGTGATTGTGACCTGCTTGATCTGGCTTCGTGTTTGGCTTTTTCTCCTGCTGCTGCTCCTAATTAGTGTTTCTTTTCCAAAGGCTATCCTGCCGTGGGTCCTATCCGAGGGTTTCCTGCCAAGTGCACTATCCAAGAGCTTACTGCCAAACGCCCTATCTGAGGGATTCCTGCAAAGTGCCCTCTCTGAGGGTTATCCTAACAAGTGCCCTGTCTAAAGGCTATCCTGCCAAGCACCCTATCCGAAGGCTTTCCTGCCAAGCATCCTGTCTGAAGGCTATCCTGCCAAGCGACCTCTCTAGGGGCTATACTGCCATGTGCCTTGTCCTGAGGACTATCCAGCTCATCCGCTGTCTGTGAGCTTCCTCTGTGTCATAGTTGCAGCCCTGCCTTGGTGCACAGGCCTTTCTCAGTGCTAAAAAGTGCTGTTTTTGCTAATCAGTCATGCTGATACCATACAATCTTGATTGTAACAATCGGCCTTGCCTGTACCTACCAATCCTGTTTGTATTTACCAGTCCTGTCAGCACTCTCGAGTCCAGCCTTCAACTTCCAAACATTTGTCATGCATCGTGGAGTACACAGTTCATCGGATCCCCTCCCTGACCTCCTTAATTTTTGTTTTTTTTTAGAAAAAGTTTTAGAATTTATACAGTACTTAAGAAAATATAAAACATTAGAATACAAATAATACAATGAGACATCTCAATATTTCATCACTGCTGTTGAGTTTGTGATCATAGAGTCCTCACATTTAATTTTCAATTACGTGTCCGCCCAAGTTTAGTTGAACTTCTCATATTAGCCACATGGTGGCGATGATTAGCTATTTTCCACCACAGTATTAAGAGATTCTGAAACTTTTTTTTTTTTTAACATATTCATTTTTTTTCAGTGTATCGATCCCCTTCTGGTCTAAAATATTGTAAACACATTTCTCATACAACAAACCAAACAATCAGCGCACCTATCTAGAAAATATATGACGCAAGTTGATTCCTTACTTTTGCTGCTGTAATGGCCAATATGTATTTACAACAAATCAAACTTTCTATTTCAATGCTTTTAGGGCATGCGTCTCTCTTTGTAGTCTTATAGAAATTGCTCAGAACTTGGTGAGAAAGTCAGAACGCAATATCCAGGGAAGCACAGGCACGCTCACAGTAACACCCACTAAAGCGCACACTAACATACACACTGACTCCATTGGCTTAAGTGAGACCCCCTCAGCCCCCACACAAACTACTCCAGCCCACCATCGGGCCTTCCATACTGCTAGTCTTCCCAGAAGAGTGGAAGCTGTTATAGCTACAAAAGGGGGGGGGGGTCAACTTCAAATTAATGTATATGTATTTACAATGTGATGTCATCAAAGTCCTTCTTGGTGTAATGGTCAGGTGTCCCAATACTTTTGTCCATATAGTGTATGTGGCATGGTCAATGCGATTTTATAAGATTATAAATTAAGTTTCTTTAGCGATATCCATTAAGGGTTCGGTTTTATACATAAAAGTATTTTGCTCTTTTTTTAGGTCCTTATTCACTCCCTCAGTGTTTGTCCCCAAAAGTGAGTAAGAACTCAGTAATTAGCAGATTCATGAAGGTTAAACAGGATCTAGCTCTTGTGATAATAAGCAGAATGCTATGCCGAACTTTAGACAAAATACAGTTTGACGTCTTACAGCAAGTAGAGGAAAGGGCAGAGTAGGTGGTCCTGACGACTCTTATCTGCTGAAAGCGTCTATCGTTATACGTTAGACATACTCCGTTAAAAAGAAAAGTTTCCAGTTATTTGTTTGTTTGTAAGTAAAAGATTTTCTGCAATATTATTATAGGTTAGACTGACCCATGAAATTATTGCATAATTAAACTGACACCTACCACATATAATGTCTTAATTACATACCATTATTTATAGTCGATTCATCCAGATATGTAATTTACATCATTTCAGGATGAGTCAGCCTACGAGGGACAGATACGTTATATATTGTACATTAAATAACATGAGATTGTTCTGCTAATATACATTTTACCGTGAAGGATACAAAATGTAACTAACCAGAAGGTAAGTCCGTTCGATTGCTAACTTTTTTCCTAACTTAATGCGGATGGCTATACAAATTTAATATATGGATTATTTGTTACAGACAGGGTAATGAGATTTTTATGTTTTCCGTATTTCCCATGTTTCCCATTTTTAGTCCTTCTGTAGCTATTTGAAATGTTAGAAGGTGTGCTTTGTACCGTCCACTTACTCATAGTTAGGACGTGTCTTTTAGAACAGAAGCGAAGGAGAAAGAAAAAGGTCTCTACAATTACAGGATGAATGGTAATTATCGGTCACCTAAGGGTTAGGGAATAACAATCATTATTCCAGAACATGATGGCTTTTTGTTATAATTTAACATGGAACACTGACTGATCGTTCCTAAAAGGCCATAAGTAGTTACATAGGAACATCATATTATTTCAACATACTTTTCTATAGTAAATGCTGTATCCATAAAAAGACCCTACGTGAATGGTGGAATTTTTAACCTTTGTGGCCAGGCCAAGAGGGGCTTATGGCTTGAGCCCTACACTGAGTCATAGTCTCTAAGATACAACATCATATCCAAGGGCTCAGCTTAATCAGGGACGTAGAGAACACAAGAACCAGGGAGAGCAGCACCCCAGCATGAAACCCTGAGAACCCTGAGAGCAGCCCTGAGTGAATCTCGCAACCCGAGTGGGTTCCAGTTGACCTGCCCCTTTTAGAACGTTTACTCAAATATGATAGGATTAATGGAAGACCATTACAGTCAACATTCTACTGGCGATGCAGAACTAAATTTAAAATTTCGTCCCTTCTCAGAATTAAAGACACAGTTCCACCAATCATCTTGTGTTTCATCCGTCATCCGTTGTACTTAGTTTGCCTAAATCTGTGAGAATTCCTGTTGCTCCCCCCAAAAAACATGTGCAGCAGTATGTAGAGCATAAATAACACATATATCATGTAATCATCTTTACATCAGACTTCCAAAATTATCCATGTAAAGTTCTATATGTCATGTTTCTATAAAAACCCACGTTACGCGGATATCTCAAATACCTGAATGTGGTGGATGTTTTGCTTTATATTTACATAATTGTATAGTTTTCTGTTTGCTCAGAACAAAAGGAGAGGTATACCTTAGATATCCGACATTTGGCTTGTAACTGCGCACATGCTTACCATACAGCTGCATGTTTATTATGAACTTTAACTATCCCAGGGACAGAAACATAGAATTTGATGGCGGATAAGAACCATGCGGCCCATCCAGCCTGCCCATTTTCCCATGTCAGATAACGTTGATGTCAGATAGCGTTATGCCCCGTCCCATTGCTAATGCATGACAGCAAGGAGAAGATGTATCATTGACCACCACAGAGGGTATTTATTCCAATACTAGGGAATTCCAAGGGTTAACCCCGGAGTAATCAGAGTCCAAGAAGAAGCAGAGCTTTTGATATCCAGGTGGGGAATTAGCATTTTTTTACAGCCGAACAGTGTGAATTGGCAGGTTTTAAAGCTTTGTGTATTTCTCAAAAAAATCCCGATTAATTTTCTGATTTACGATGATAGGACGGTTGGGACCCTTTAGAGACCCGCAGGAGCATAACTAGAAGCATAACTAGAAGCAAACTAGGAGCATAACTAGAAACCACAGCGCCCTGGTGCGTAAATTGCCCCGGGGGCCCTCAACTTCAACAGCTGGTATGTGCCTTCATTGTCCCTAGCCCCCCCTTCCAACATACACAAATTTCCCACACTTACTCATACTCACTAACACACAAGTACGCATCCGTGCTCACACACACAATTACACATCCGTGCACACACACACAATTACACACGCATGCTTTCATACACACACAATTACACATCCGTGCTCACACACATAATTACACACGCATGCTTTCACACACACACACACACACACACACACACACAATTACACATCCAGGCTTACATACACACACACAATTACACATTCGTGCTCACACACACAATTACACACACATGCTTTCACACACACACACAATTACACATCCAGGCTTACATACACACACACAATTACACATCCGTGCTCACACACACAATTACACACGCATGCTTTCACACACACGCAATTACACATCCAGGCTTACATACATAACATTGTGTCTTAGCATGTCTTATTGTTATTGTCATATTAAATTCTGTTTGTTAAACATTTTTCACTGTCCCCTATTGTAACAGCGCTACGGAATCCGCTGGCGCTATATAAATAAATGTAATGTGGTGGAATTCTGAAGGCGAATCCTGCACAATAGCACCATTATCCCCGTTCGCTGAGCACCTTTTATATGATATTTAGAGTCTCTGAAACAGAAACATGGTCCATGCCACATTTTCCATGAGTCTGGCACACAGATTCGCACATCACATAGAGGAGGGTTTGCAGCTCATCCTGTGAACGTTGGAGGCATGCAGCTACCGCGTATCACCGCAAGTGAAGTCTCTCTGCTTCTTCGCGAAGAATTGCAAAGATTCTAATGTAGAATTAAGTGTGTTTTTGCCTTCCAAGTTGGATGCCACAGTGCTTCCTTCTGTGAAATCTTTGCTAGTTATTAAACGTCGATCACTGAGGATACTTTTCCACTGATAGTTCCTGCATCTTCTGTGATTTCTGGGGGGTCTCCTGTCCCCCCCCATTTGTATTCATTTTCTTTGTTTTTCTGCACTTCCAGAAGAGATGCTGGCACATCTGACCAATGTGTTTCCATTATTAATTCTTCAAATAGCTACTGTTTCTACAGGTAAGAACAATATCAATTTCATCTTGGGTAGCACTGGGGGGGATATAAAATCATATTTTTACATAATTTGGGGTACGGTTGACCACATGGCGATACTTGTAGTCTACTCTTTTTCTTTGATGGGTTTAATAAAAATGTTAAAAATATTATTTAACCCCTTAAGGACAATGGGCGGTCCCAAAACCCATTGAAAACAATGCATTTTGAGCCCGTACATGTACAGGCTTTGTCATTAAGGGGTTAAAAAAGTATTGTTAGTTTAATTAGTTTTTGGTTAAAACATCTTGATATGTGTAAAATATAACAGCACTAGAAAAAGTAACCTTGGGGTGTCTTGTAATATTATCAATTTGTAGAAAAAAAATTAATTAGGAATATTCTAGTGAAGTATTTGTTGTCTCCGAATCAACAATATCACAGTTTCAATCGGAAGGAATTTATTATGAAAAAACACAAAAAATTAAAAAACAAATGACACGTAATTAGATCTCGAATTAGTTTTGTTTGTGACATATCCGAGAAAGGAGTAAATAAGAAAAGAAAGTGTTCTAGAATCTGCTTCAGTATAATTAGCTCTTTACACACTTTATATCATTGTTTGCGGGTTTTACTTTTGTCATTGTGTTGTTTGCTAAAGGACTCCTTCACAACACAATGTAGCCATCAAGTGGCACTTTAGTCACATGGCCATGGAATCGTATTGTGATTGGTTAGCCAGTCTTTGGAGTACAATAGTATGAAAATAGTTTTAGGTCCTGGGGGACCCCCAATGTAGCAAGATGATTGTTGGCTGCTTAATATGCAACCCCACTCTACTATCTCCTTAGCTACTGTCCTGGTAATGAACAGGTTAACCATTAAACAGGTGGGAGAGAAGTAAAAAATAGACCCTAATTTACCCAAAGAAAAATATTTCTTTTTGACTTCTCCGAAGCCAAAGGATTAACTATATATATATATATAGATGTACTTAGCACTTTACAGTGTAATAAATGGGAGGTAATAAGTGTCATCATAATATGTCATTTTATAATATGTAATATGGAATAATATGTACAGTAGCCAGATATTATGAGTTGAGTACA
Source organism: Sceloporus occidentalis (assembly GCA_023333645.1). Lineage (NCBI taxonomy): Eukaryota > Metazoa > Chordata > Lepidosauria > Squamata > Phrynosomatidae > Sceloporus > Sceloporus occidentalis. Next base: position 1,135,294 of record JALMGF010000151.1, read on the forward strand.
ATAGGAAAGGATATTCCGAAGAGCTTACATTCTATCGAACCGATACTGGAAAGTTCAGAAAAAAATATATACTTAAATATAAAAAGTATAAAAATATAACTATGTAAATAACTTGCTTGGTCAAGAAAAAAGTTGTAATTTTCCTCGAATTCTTTATTGCTGTTGAGACAGTTTTGCAAATATTACTATTATATTATTTAAGACTGATGTTCAATATCAGTAATAGTTACCGTTGATATGTTTTATGACATTTAAACCATTAACACAAAATATCAGGTTTCTTATTAAATATATAATTTAGCTTTCAATTTATTCTGGTGACAGAAGTCTCAACCAAAGCCTAGGATTGGGGGCATGTGGTCACACACAGTAAGAAAACCACATTTCTATAGGTTACGACTGCCATGTCCAACGAAACTACCCTGTTTTTTTGGTAATTTCCTGAATTTGTTGTTTTTGAATATGGTACTTTTGGGGAAGGTGGGATGTTCCTGTAGAGTAGACCCCGTAGGGTTTCTTAAATAACAATTGTGTTTTTTATGTTAGGGTTAGTTTTTTTTCTACTTTTTCCCCCACACGGGCAATATAAATATATATACTGTATATTGTTTTAACAAACTTTGCCTGGGATAAGCACTTTTCAGGAATGTATAATCTATGTGAAGGTATGCAATACATAGATACAATAAATAGATGAAATAAATAAAATAGTAGGCAGCTTTAAGCTGTTTGGGGGCTTTCAGCTAAATAGCAAAACTGAGATAAAAAAAGAGCATATTGTTTATTTGCTGACACAAACTATATAGAAGTTGATGTAAGTGGAACACTACAAAACCCCTCTTCACATGTCTCCATGGAAACGCTACATCAAAATACAAGCAGACGATAAGTTATTGCTCTGTCTTACTTCAGTAACCGTGAGATTACATTTATCTTTACCGCTCCCTCTGGGGATCAGCCTTTCATCTGCCAGGGAACATCACCAGATGTATTCTGCTAACGCAGGATATAAATGATCAGACTCTCGAAAACACTATTGGCTCTGGGTACCTGAAACCAACGCAGATATCTGATTGGTGCAGATGCAGTGTCGGGATAATCTTTATAAATGCATACATCTCAGACTCTTTGTAATATTAACCATTACTAAGCCATTAACTTTAATGCATATAATACCTGTGATGTCCCTTTAAATTTTTGGGGTGTCACCCTTCCCAGTGCATGGGGGGCATTCTGAAGAATCCCCTATACACATTTGCCCCTTTTCCCACCTGCATCTATTTGCCATGCAGGAGAAGTGTTTGAGCTCCAGCTCTGGCTTGTCAAGTCTGTTCAAACCACCAAGTGCATGTGTAGAAAGCGGTCTTATTGATGTCAATGGGAGCACTTTCCTGCCACCGGTTCAAGAACAGTCAGACCATGAAGAAGGAGGGCAGCTACAGATTAAAGTACTCACAGATTGTGAGGGTTACTCACAGAGTACTTTAATATATATTCCTCTTAGTGAGGCTCTCATGGACAGTGAAAAGTCAGTTTAAATATCTCATTACATGAGAGTGTGTGGAGTGGAGTGGTTAGACACCTGCTGTCCTCATGGAAACCTCAACTTGCTCAAGGTTTTTTTAAATTGATTTTTCTGCATTGAAACAGGTGTTCCAGTTATACTGTTCTAGAAAGAAACACGTCCCTTGGGAGGCTCGGGTAACATTAAAGAGTTGTAGAACATTAAGGATTCTGCACACGGCTTAATTCATTCACTGGGAGCTGGTGAGAGCACTACATGGCGTAGACGATTTCTAGGGCAGGAAATAGAAGAGTGCAAGTGAAACAAATGTCACTGAGATACATATAATGCTAGACAGCAGAACAAAATAGCAAGTATGCCTAAAACACTGACATTAAATAAAGGAAAACTTCATATGCAACAGAAAGCTGCTTCTTATTCTGGCATTAGTGAAGTGAATCATTAGTGCATCACTGTTCCTGTTTAATTTGAGAGGAAACCAACATTAGAGTGGGAAGCACTGCTCTGGTATGGTGTGGTTCATGTTTTGGTTCTAGGTTTGGTAAACTCAACAGTGTTAACTGTGGGCATGCACAGGGCTGTCGCTTGGCCTATGCCGACTAGGACTAGGGCAGCTTTTTATGCTGCCTGTACCCAAAGCCGGCTCTTCCATGGGTTCCGGGGTTCATTATGTTTCTCACAGAATAGATCTTTACTTGGTGCACTTTTGCAAAAAGGCAGAGCCTCTTCCCTGCTCTTCCACTTGATGAGGAGAGGGTATGCACAAAAGCTCTGCCCTTTTGCAGAAGTGCCCCAGAAGCAGTGATGTACTTGGGGGGGGTCCAAAATTATTCACAAAGGGCCACCCCATGTTGGACCAGCCTGAGGGCAATTTGTCCTTGTGTGCTAATGTGGCATACCCTTGATAAGTGTCCTGGCCCCAAATGTAGCAGGGTCATGTAACGCTAAGTTATGTGACCTGGAGGTTAAATGCGAGGCTGCTTACAATCCGAGGGAAAGCTACGGTTGACATAAGGAAGAAAGTTAGGAAAGGAAGGAAAGGGGAAGGGAAGGAGTATGCATGTATGACTGTATGTATGTTAGCGTATATAAATGCTTGTATGCGACCATGTATGTATGTGTGTAAGCATGGATAAGGATGATACTATTTGGGACCAATATGGCACTGTTAAAGCTGTTTGGGCACAGCGATGGCACTCTTAAGCTTTTTTGGGCACAACAATAACACTGTTAAGCTGTTTAGGCACAAATATGGCACTGTTTAGATGTTTGGGGACAAAGATGTCAGAGACAAGCTATCTGGGCACAAAGATGGCACTGTTAAGCTGTTTGGGGACAAACATGTCAGAGACAAGCTATTTGGGCAAAAAATATGGTACTGTTAAGCTGTTAGGGGACAAATATGTCAGAGACAAGCTGTTTGGGCCCATAGAAGGTACTGTTAAGCTGTTTGGGGACAAATATGGCACTGTTAAGCTGTTTGGGCACGAAGATGGCACCGTATGCATGGCGCAAATGGTGTGTGAATGAACAGTAACAGCAGTTGATGTTCCACATGTGTAAGAGTGTTGCTTTATTTATTGCATGGTCATTTAATTAAAGCTAAATATAGCACCCAAATTGGTCCGATCCTTACCCTATGATGACAAAGTAGTGGTGTCCATATTGTTCTAATATGAATTTGATGCATAAACTGCTGGCGTTTAATTGCCAGGGACAATTTGTATACCCTGTCCATAACTACACCAAAAGTTGCTATTGTTTCTCCTTAATCTCCTTTTGAGACAGCGGGTTTCCAGTTTATGGTTGAACACGAGGGATGAGTCTATAATTATGATACTGAGCGCCATAATCTTCTGCTTACTTTGCAACTGGGCAAATTATTCGGGTGTATGTACAAATATTGGTTACGATAAAACATTTGTAATAAAGGAAAAACAATTAGCTCCGTAGCTGATACTAGAGTTCAGTTCAATATATTAGAGGCAGAATGCGCTATTGATGTTTTCGCTTGAATGCTATTGCGGATATTGATCTGTGGTTCCTTGCTCTAGCCTGTAGGATATCAATATTCACGCTGTTTCAAAAACCAGAGACATTGAGCAATGGTATGTAAATCAATGGCGGTAAATAGTGATCTCTGCGTGTTAAGTACTGGTTAAGTGCAATAGACAAGAAACCTTTAGGGCACAATTAGACAGCAGGGCTTCCAACGTTGTTTTTCTCTGTGTTACAACATCGTTGTTACATTATCCTTGTAATAATTCCTGTGCAAAGTTTTAAAAGTAGTCTTGTCACCATAGCAACCAAGGGAATATTCCAATTTGCAGGAATACTGATTGATAAGATGATTAACATTACTATATTTGGCATAGGATGACCATTGATTGCCCGGGACAGACCCTAAACCTGCGTTCCGGGTAACCTTGATTCAAGACCATGTCATGTCCTGGTAGTACAGACTGCTCTTTGCAACCCATGTCTGGAACCAACAAGGTGGAGGGCAGGAAAAGTGAAGATTCCACCTTGAAGTAAGCTCAAAGGCCAACTAGAACCTCTGATGGGGCAGCTCAAGAAGCAACCTTTCTTCCAAGGGTGTCTTAAATCAGTTTAACAAGTGTTACTGCTGTTGGAGGATTCAAGCTCCCTGGTTAATAATTTCCATGCTGAGCTGTCTGACAGTTTCATGCAGAATATTAAAATTAGAATATTAAAATGGTAAAGAAAATGCAAGGGGGTATGATAATTGGCCTTGACCTGGTGTGCTACTCCAGTGTTTACAGAACCGCTCTCAGTCAAGCTCCTTTTTTAATATTAGACACCCTCTGATTTGGGGCTGATTTCCCAGGGATTCATACTTTTTGCTGGTTGTCTATGACGAATGAACAAATGTATAGAAAGGGCCATTCTCATGGGCTTCAAAAACTCTGAAAGGATACATTTGTGCTACCACTGCTTCTTTCTGGCACTGATGGATAATTTTGTTTCATAAAACAAGACTTTTGTGTATATCTATACTTTAATAATTCAGTTTATTTGATCAAGTGATGGCTGCTGAGATTGGACCACATATTTGACCCTGTCTTGTCTTATTTAGGGAAGTATGGCTGGTATTGGGTAGTCCCAGCACCACATTATGTGGGATTTTCAACTAGGCTTATGGAGGTCCAAGGCTACATGCTCTTTGGTGTAGCTTCCTCCAATGCAAATGCAACACTGGACAAAATGCCGTATTTTCATGGTTAGAAGAAATAGAGGTCTGACTATAAGCCTAACATCCAGATCCCCGGCAGTGTTAGGGGGTTATAAGGCATTTCAGGGGGTGCGCAGAGTGGCATTATGGGGGTTAAAAAGCATATCATGGAGGCAGAGTGGCGTATAGGCAGGTATAAGGCATATCTGGGGGCCAGTGGCAACTCTAGAAACTGTAAGTTAAGTGCCAGGAAACAGATGACCAAACACACACACCAACACAGGCTCTGTCACACCGACACCCAGACACACACACCAGGACAGGCTCTGCCACACAGACAACCAAACACACACCAGGACAGGCTCTGCCACACCAACACCTATACACACACCCGAGTACAGGCTCTGCTACACTGATAACCAAAAACACATAAACAGCAGGACACAATCTACATCACAGACGTCTACATCAGGATGGATTTTTCACACTGCATTGTCGTTTATACCCCCCTTAGTGTTTTTGCCTCTTGTGTATTGATGCCCCTGCTGCCCATATATATTAATATTAACCCCAGTTGCCGATAGCAGGTATAGATCAACACATTAACACACAAACCAAGCTTTCCATGTATAGATCAACTGAAATTCACTTGTGATCTCAGCACTGAAGGTATATATCAAATTAACAGAATCAGACATACAAATCCTGTATTTGCAGGTATACAATAATAGTATATGAAACGTAGCATTGCAGGTATTAATCAACTGAATAAGACATACAAACACTGTATTTGCAGGTATACATAAATAATGTATGGAAATATATAGATATGGATCTACAGAATAACGCAAAAACCCAGCTTTGCAGGTATAGATCAATTGAAATTCACATAAAAACACGGCATTAAAGGTATATTTAAAACCCCCTAAATTACAAGCATAGATCACAGGTTGCACACCCCAAAGCCAGCCCTGGCATCCACACTGCCCACACAGCAATCACACTCCTATCATACCCAGGCAAGCAGTAAGTTGCTGGTACCTAGGCATGATGGGACTGTGCTTGCTGTGATTTCTGTTATCAATCACACTCCTATCATGCCAGGTCAGCCAGTACATGCTGTTACAGGGTGGCTGTAAGTGATGTGTAGACCCCATACTGCTGGCAGCATCAATACACAAGGGGGGCAGCTAGCTAGGTTTCAGCATGTACTGGCTGACTTGGCATGATAGGAATGTGATTGCTAACAGCAATCGAAGTCCCATCATGCCTAGGTTCCAGCACTTACACATCCAACCAGTAAATGCTGGAACCTAGGCATGATGGGACTGTGCTTGCTGTGATTGCTGTTAGCAATCACACTCCTATCATGCCAAGTCAGCCAGTACATGCTGGTACAGGGTGGCTGTAAGTGATGTGCAGACCCCATACTGCTGGCAGCATCAATACACAAGGGGGGCAGCTAGCTAGTACTGGCTGACTTGGCATGATAGGAGTGTGATTGCTAACAGCACTCACAGTCCCATCATGCCTAGGCTCCAGCACTTACACATCCATGCTATCACACACACACTCATTCATTCATATACTCATTCATTCCCTCAATCACGCATACTCATTCAAACACCCTCCCCACCCCCTTACCTGCACTGCAGCTCCTCGATGCCGCCCACAGACTTCAGCAGAGGGCGCGGCCTCCCACTGCGTTTTCTGGTACTGCACAGAGGAAGCAGGACTGGAGCAGAGTCATGTGATGTCACGTGAACTCTGCTAGGTTTGGCTTCCTCTATGCAGTACTGAAGACCCTCCCACAGGTAAGTAGCAGGGCTCGAGGTGCGGCCCGCGTAAGATCGGTTGCCCTGGCTGCCGATCTTACGCGGGCCGCACCCTCTCTCTCCTCCGCATAAAAAAAATAAAAAAAGACGGGATTTAAAGTTGCATTGCAACTTTATTCCAAATTTCGGTAGGGGGGCAAGGATTAACCTGGGGGGGGCAATTGCCCCCCCTTGCCCCCCTGTAGCGACGCCACTGCTGGGGGCAGAGTTGCATATAGGGGTATATAAGGCATATCTTGGGGGCAGAGTGGCATATAGGGGTGTATAAGGCATATCTGGGGGGCAGAGTAGCAAGCCGTGGGGCAGATGTGCATAACTGGGGGGCGGGTTGGCAAATAAAAGGAAATAAAAAAATATATATATTTTTCTCAATCATAGCGTTTATTAAAAAAAAATAGTTCACATGAATTAACATTTACTAGTAAAACTTTTTTCTTATAGGGTAGTCTAATATTCAGGCCTTTTCGTTTTCTCCAAATTTTATATTCAAATTTTGGGGGGTTGTCTTATAATCAGGGTCTTCTTATAATTGAACAAATACAGTATGTCTCGTAAAGCAGGCCGTTGGAAAGTAGACTATGCTCATGGGAGTTCCTGAGCCATATGTTCACATACGATAACATGCATGATTCACATAAATTATCACATACTCTTTCACTGAGCACACATCGTCTTGCGAAGAGTATTTCCAGTCTTGCTTTAATATCACATATCATTAATTACTTTTAATTAAAATAATAAGATGAGTGGCACAATCATCCTCTTTTGTCCCTCGTCAGGCTGTAATTGGAATTAGAGAAAAATGTGTTCTGCATTCTAGAAGACCATGTTAAAATGTCTGCTAATTAAGAAATAAAAACAGCGGAATGTCTACCTAATTTAACTAATTTTCTAAGGAAGACCTAGCATATATGCTATGCCTAAAGTCATACGCTCTGTAATAGTTACCAAGGTAACTGATTTGACTCATAGCAATGATTTCATGGCTTCTGGGACTTTCGCTAAACCTTTGACCAGATAGGACAAGACCTTGGGAAAAGGTGGCATGATGGCCAGGGTTATAAAGCTCTTTTCTAGATGGTACGGTGGATGCCATTACCGGAGCTAACTTTATTTCTCAAGCAGCAGCATATAGTAATGTGGGGACACGAGTAGGGCTGCAACTAACGATTATTTTCATAATCGATTAGTTGGCCGATTATTTTTTCGATTAATCGGATAAAAAATGTACATTTTTCATTTATTTAAAATAATTTAATAAAGTAACGTAGGATGTAAAAAACAAACCGCAGAATAAAAAAAACTTTGATAAAAATGCATTTCTTGTTTTTATTTCCCAACCTGCCCCCCCCCCAGTTATGCACATTTGAGCCCAGGCTTGCCACTGACTCCCAGACATGCCACACTGCCCTCACCACATATGCCTTATATCCCCTATATGCCATATATCCCCTATGCAGGGCCGGCCCAAGGCAAAGTGCCGCCCCCCCCCCTTATCTACCCTTTCTTTCCCTCCGTCCCTGCGGCCCCCCCTCCTGTACTTACCTTTCAGCAGTCCTGCGGCGAGTCTCCCTGTTCGGTCTCGGTGCCGGCTTGTAATGCTCAGCATTACAAGCCGGCACCGAGACCGAACAGGGAGACTCGCCACAGAGGAGAGAGAGAGAGGGGCGCCGAGCGGGTACTGACAGCTTGGTAAGCAAAAACCACTCGGCGCCCCTTTCTCTCTCTTTCAAAAAAGTGCCGCCTGGAGCGGTTGCCCCACTCGGCTCCATTGTCGGGCCGGCCCTGCCTATATGCCATATATCCCCTATATGCCTTATATACCCTATATATCCTATATGCCTTATACCCCCAGATTTGTCACTCCGTCCTCCCCAGGTATGCCGTATACCCCCCTGATATGCCATAGTGCCCTCATAGATTTGCAGACTCGTTCACAGACACAATACTTTTATAAATAAATACATGGTTAATCTTCACTGCCCCCAGGATTTAGATTCCCCTCAGTTTGCCCCCCTTTACCTCTAACTGCACCTTAAGTTAACTTTATTCAATTAATTAAATTAACCCTCAGTCCTCAGCATTAAATTAACCCTGAAGAGAAGACCCCATCAACCACAACTGCCCCTAAATTAACCCTAAACACCCCATCAACCACAACTGCCCCTAAATTAACCCTGAAGACCCCATCAACCACAACTGCCCCTAAATTAACCCTAAACACCCCATCAACAACAACTGCCCCTAAATTAACCCTGAAGACCTCATCAACCACAACTGCCCCTAAATTAACCCTGAAGACCCCATCAACCACAATTAACCCTAAACACCCCACTAACTATGACTGCCCCTAAATTAACCCTAAACACCCCACTAACTATAACTGCCCCTAAATTAACCCTAAACACCCCACTAACTATAACTGCCCCTAAATTAACCCTAAACACCCCATTAACTATAACTGCCCCTAACTTTCAGCAGCCCAAATATAAATTTTATACTCACTAGTTAGATGAGTTCTTGAGCCATGTAGATAGTATAGGAAATGGGCAGGGCCAATTGGCACTTTGGCCCGCCCCTTTCTTTCTCCCTGTCCCTCCCTGCAGTCACTGCCGATTGGCCCCGCCACTTTCTCCCTGTCCCTCCTTGCAGCCAATCGGCAGTGACTGCAGGGAGGGACTGGAAGAAGGAAGTGGGTGGGCCAATCGGCAGTGACTACAGGGAGGAACTGTAAGTAGGAGCTGCTAAGTCAGACTAAACGGATTATAAAACGAGGGGTATTTTTCAGAGCAATTGCTCTGAAAAAACCCTCATTTTATAATCGATAAAAATTGATTCAACTAATCGATAATGAAATTCATTGGCAACGATTTTCATTATCGATTATTATCGATTTTATCGATTAGTTGTTGCAGCCCTAGAAACAAGTCTCAACTTTTAACCTAGGGGCAAACCATGGCCATGTGGCCCAAAGCTCATATGGCCACCTTCATATGCTTCATATGCACACCTGTTCAATACACAGCCACTAAAATGTATTGCACATAAGAGAAGGAACGGGGTATATGTGCTGTCTATGGTTCTTGCTGTTCGTAGATACCCCAAGAACCATATGGAATTACAAGTAGAGCACACAAGTGGGAAATACAGTTTCCTGTTAAAAGGGCAGCCCAGGGGCAACTGCCTATCAGCATTGTATAGATCAATGGTGAGAGCTCATTTAGAAGGACATAAATGATTTAGACAAACTTCAAAGAAGAATCATTAAAATGGTACATGGTCTCGATGACATCACATACCAGGAAAGAATGTGTCTAATTTACAGAAAGGGTAGTAGTTACCTGGAATAGACTTTATATAAAAACAATAGATGCAAACATGATAACTGACTTCAAGAAAGCTGGTAATGAACGTAAAGCTATTCTAAAAAAAAAATAAAAGTGCTCCAAATACTTTAGGCTAGATGGGTTGTATAGTTGTTTGCTGTCATCATTATGTAGCTATGTAAAATACATAGTTTATCATGGACATATAAACAAGAAGAAAGTGAAAAATTAGGTTATGGAATGAGACTTACAAAGGGCAATGATTCTTACAGAAGCTCGGTATATCTCTTATACATTATTAATGAATGAATGTAAGTATCAGTTCCGTTTCTAATTATTTGGAAGGACTTTGGATTGTGTTTACTTGTTTTACAGGCAAAATGTCCAATCCCTAATAATTTATAAGAAGGTCATAAAGATGGAGGTGTTCTGCTTGAAGTAAAATATTGGAAATGTTTAAGGTTGAAAAAAAGAAATGCTTTTAACAGGTCAAGCCCACTGAGGCGTAGTGAAAATGGAGAAATAGCCCAATTACAGTGGGCTCAATCTACGGTAGATTAGAAGGGCTCACAACAGGTAGAGCACAAGCAATCATCATACAAGAATTAGCCGACATTGAAATGTGATGTTCAAAGCAGCTGCAGAGCCTTTTTATAAATGCCGAGTGCGACAGAGGCTTGAAGACAGAAAACTGAAAAAAATATGCTGGTGATTAATCACAATTAATTAGTTGATCTGGTGAGATATTTTTTAACATTATGTTATGAATACTCCTTTCTGTATGCAAACACTATGTCCTCTATGTACCATTACTCAATACACAGGAATTCCTAGACTTATAATATAAAATCCAGTGTTGCTCTATCACACACCTACATTTGGTCTATTCACAAAGAAATTAAATGGACAGTCAAGTTAAGAGTTAACTCGAATGACCAGACTTTACTAAATTCACATCCCCGGACTTGCTAACACTTATAAAACAACTTAAGTAAATGAGACTTTCCATCTTGTGAGTTACAGGCGAGGACATGCGAGGGTATGCAAGTTTATACCGCCTTCTAGTACGAGATAAATATCTAAAAAGCCATAGATATGCCCTTCACAATACTTCACACCCTTGCCCATCTTTAGCCATAACTCCCTGACATTTTAGGTGTCCCAGTTTGGACATCTAAAAGGTTAGGGGTAGGCTTCAACATACCGTATGGGGCAGTACTTTACATGTGCTGGTCAGTGTCACGCGCACCGCCGCGGCTCGTACCCTTGCCGCTTGCGTCGGCTCGCCTGCCGCCGGCATCTCTGTCCCTGCCTCCGATGCCGTACGGACGCGTCTGCGTCGCGGCTCCGTCTCCGCCGCGACCACACGCCGGCAATGCAGCCCCGCCTCCACATCCTCGGCCGGGCTCGCGCCTACACGTCACGGAAGTATCACCGCGTCCACTACGCATGCGCGCCGGGACAGCGGTGATGACGCACCGAAGGTTCGCGTCGGCCGCAACAACGTCACACGGCGCACACAACGCACGCCACGCACGCAACGCCCGCAACGCCCGCAACGCCGCGGCCTGTAATGTGAGTACCATCTCCTATATAAACCCCATTGGTATCCCCTGTCTTTACCCGTTCAAAGTGTTTTATATACTTTTGGGTGTGCTGTTCCTTGATCTACGGCTATTGCCTTGTGTACCGAACCTTGCCTGTTTTTTGACCATGACTCTTTGCTGCCTGCCTACGACCCCGGACCTGTTTAATCGTTTATGCTTCTGATCTGCCTGCCCTGACCTCGGATACGTTTGACTTCGCTGCTTGCTATTTCCATCGACCGCGGACTGTTTACCGGACTTCTCTAACAGTGCATATCTGCATAATTGGATCCACCTTCTATACCCGACCCCGTGACAGTCAGCAACATGTGAAATGTATGTGTCCTTAAAAAATAGTTACGGTAGTAACCCTATGTTCTGTACATTAAAAAAAAATTACTTGAAAAGGCTTTTACAGTAAATGGTGATCAAAACACCCTATTGCCCCAACAAAACAAAGTCCTTCAGTCCAGTAGGTGGTCTTCTTGTGGTGCGTCGACACTAGGGTTTCAGTAAGACATCTAGAAAAAGAATAATGTCTTATTTTTATACAATTGAATGTATCAACATGTTCTTGCTGTTTCTTAACACATTACTTGACTTTTAGTGGGACGTTCTGATCTCTCTTAGGCTTTGGGTCCCAAAGAGGGTCTGTCCCTCTTAAAGAGGATATGATAGGGAGGCAGAACCATATCAGACCTCCTAATCCCTTCTTCAGAATTCTGAATTTCATTCAGATGAAATGAGACTGGCCTAAAGTGCAAATGTCCCTCTGTAATAATTTGTGATCTGCCCCACTGAGCCTTCCAATGGCACAATCTGACAGTGAGATGCTACACAGTGAATAGATCAAGCTTAGCTCTCCAACCTAATGAAGTGATGAAAGACAGCCATTTGTGTCTTGTCCAAAGCTTAAATTCTTTTATCTATTTTCCTTTTAATTAATAATAACAGCTTCCATTTTATGCAAAAATGAAATATGTCAGTGAATGCCAGAACAGTGTGATATATCATTTTTATCATAAAAGAGCTCTAAGCCACAAACAGCTATCAGTGTGTGTTCAACCATAACGCATCATCAGTTTCAATGCTATTAGGTCGTAATTAAGTTACACAGTGTCAAAATACACTTATCGTAAGGACCCAATTATTCTTTCCACTAAAGATTCCAAGACGGATTGATGAATCAGAGTACATTTTAGAATACTGCATAATCATTTTAAGGTGGATGTTAAGGAAGCAGCTAAAGAAACAGTCCCTAAAAAAATCATTTTTATTTTCAACACATGTTGGAGTCCATTTGGCATGGAACTCTGCTACAGATTGCGAACGCTACTGAGCATGTGCAAAAGCTGTACTGATGAATGCTTCCTGGTTTCAGTAGACACAGCTGATGGATGAGTTTAATGAGAAAGAGGTCTCTTTTCTAAATAGTTCATAGAAAATTTATATTGGAGGCCATGCAATATGGACTCCAATATGGATTTTCCATGAAATATTTAGTGAGGGTCTCAAATGTCTTTCTTCAAGAGGCTACTTCCATGTGAATTAGTCTTCAAGTTATGCATAGCAAATTAACGCCTCAATCGGCCTCACATTTTTATAATCAATATTATTAATAATAACATAATATTCTAGAGGTTCCGGCAGGCCCGGACTGGCCATCTGGCACACGGGGGCAAATGCCTGGTGGGCTGCTGGCCGACAGCGCTATGAACAGCAGCAGATCGGGTGCTGAAGTGTGCCTCCAGTGCTTAGTATGCAGTGCTGTCCAAAATGTCTGTTTGGGGTGCCTAACTATTTTCCAATTTGTGAATGTCAAAAATAAAAAAGGTATATTATATATGAGCTTATTTTTGTTGCATTTATGCTCAGTTTTTGTCTTGAAACTTGTTGAAAACTACAAATTATCCTGTCTCCAATTTATGCTTGCCTGCTCGGTAAGAAATTTGTATTATGTCCATAAAAATAGCATGAGGGAACACAGAAAATGATTTTTTATAGTATGTAATTTATAGTATCCTGTTATTTTAGCTAATTTTAGCTAATTACATTGCATGTAGGTCATGCCTGTGGTCCTCATCATTATCATCAGCATAGACAAGCGCTTTTTATCTTGTGTGTTTCTTTCTTATGACCGTTCTTATCATTATATATATATATATATATATATATATATATATATATATATATATATATATCCTATTATATATTTAATAAATATTAATTATTTGATGTAGAGGTCCTTCACTTTTTATTTGGTTGATCTTCCAATGTCTCAGAAACTTAAAAAGATATCGTAAAAGAACATTTTAATATAATTACATTTTGGTACTTACATTTTTGTTTGTAATAATAGTGATTATAGTTTGATGTTATTTTGCAATTAGCATTTTTATATTTATTAGAATACTGAATTAAGAGTGAAAAAGATTTAGCTTTGTGGCTTGTGAAATGTAAATTGTATTGTATTCCTTAACTGTACTACCTGGCACATATCAAAAGTATGTCAATCAGAGGTTTTGCCCTGTGTCTAGATACATATGTATCCCATGTGCCACGTTACCAAAGACAAATCATCCTATTGGGAAATTGGTGAGTTGGCTTAGCTGGTACAGCCTCCATACAACCTTCCATACATCTTGAGGCAAAGCATTGGGATATAATGCCATGTCCTGGTGCTTAGCCCAGAGAATACACAATGTGACAAAGAGGAGATCCTCCTAGAGGTCAGCCTACGGGGGGTAATGCTGAGCATCATCCTGGTATGGACACGCCGAAGGTCAAACAAGAAGTCCACCTAGGGGTATGTCCCGGAGTACGCATTTACACATAGCATAGCTCAGAATAGAATACTAAGGGTTATAAATGTTAAGTGTTATGTTTTTTGGGTGGTTTTTTTTTTTAGCAAGTCTTCTTGCCAAGGTCTGAAGTATTATACACAAATCAGTCCAACCAGAATCTAATAATACTTAACATGGCTCCTACTGACACATAATAAACCCTACTTATAGATAATACAGGGAAATGCATGATCTGTCATATTCCTTTTTATATTATTATATTATATTATATTCCCTTTGACTAATCATAGGATACGACTCCACTTCCCCTCAGCTAAAGATCATATAATTTTATCATTTTATGGTTCTTCAGACAGGCTATAGAACATAAATACCTTCTGTGTCCCAATGCAGATGTTCCAAAATATCTACAGTCTTCAGCACACAGATAAAATGCCTCATTGCTTAATTATTATGGTAAAAGAACTTTATCTAAATATCAGATTTTTAAAAAGCTGTTTCATTTTATATCTTTTGTCTAAACAGATGACATACACTATGTGTAAAGTTAAATAGAATAATAAATTTTTATTTCAGCCTAATCAGAAAAAAAATGTGCTTTGTAATATACAAATTTCTTGATTTCTGTTCTTGCTTAAATTAAAATTCCAATTGCATTATTAAAATATGAATACAAAAATAATTGCTAAACCCAGCGAGGGAATTTAATCTAAATCTTTCATTTAAAGTAAGAAAAATTGGCATACTATTTATGCCAAATAATTATTATGTGCCATAAAATTCTTTCTTTCAATAAAACATCCTGTGGAAATGATTTATTTATTAAAAGGTGAGTTGTGTATAAATTCTTCTGTAAGCTCCACTTACTGCAAAGGCAAGATCTGTATTATAACATAGGAGCAAATCATATAAATGTTTACAGACCTGGATTTATACATTATACGGATTTTATGAAAAACAGTATTAGCTAATTATTACATTATTTATATGGGTTTTACAAGGTCTTACATCTGAATGCTGCATCTTATTGGCAGTATATAACACAGTGTGTTATGCCTTCCTTCCCAACTAATTTCTAACCAAATCCCACCATTCCCATTTGACAATTTACCGTATTTTTCGCTCTATAAGACGCACCTGCTGATAAGACGCACCTAGATTTTAGAGGAGAAAAAAAAGGAAAAAATATTTTGAGCTAAAAAATGGGCTAAAATATTTATTACAATAACTGAATAAGCTATGAACACAGTAAGACACACGCAGTAAGACACACACAGACACAGTAAGACACACACAGACACAGTGAGACACACACACACACATACACACACACACACACAGTAAGACACACACACACAGTAAGACACACACACACACAGTAAGACACACACACAGTAAGACACACACACACAAACACAGTAAGACACACACAGTAAGACCTCCCTCCCTAACCCCCCTTCTCAGTATCTCCCCTCTAACTCCCTAACCCCCCCTTCTCAGGATCTCCCCTCTAACTCCCTAACCCCCCCTTCTCAGGATCTCCCCCCCCCCCGCCCCGGTCACTTACCTTAAACTCCTGTGTTGGAAGCGTGAGGCGTTTGTCTCGGGTGCCGGCGCTTCACTGCTGAGCGCCGGCGTCTGACGTCATATGCCGGGGCCCAGCGTAAAGCGCCGGCACCCGAGACAAACGCTTCCAACACAGGAGTTGAAGCGCTGAGGCAGGCGGCGGTGGCGGTGGCGGCGGCTGCCGCCAGCAAAGGATTCCTGTATATCTGTCAGGCAGAGGGGCCCGAGAGTTGCCGAGCGGTTGTCTTCAGCAACCGCTCGGCACCCCTTGGGCCCCCCTGACTGGCAGAAATCCAGGACTCCTCTGCTGGCGGCCGCCGCCGCCTGCCTCAGTTGCGACCCCCGGATTTATCGGCGTATAACACGCAGGTAGGGTTTAAGCTCCGGATTTTAGTTAAAAAAGTGCGTGTTATACGCCGATAAATACGGTATATCGTTGCCCCCCCTCCCTCCCTCCCTGCCTGCCTGCCTGCCTGCATGCATCTTCGCTCCATAAGACGCGGCTGATTTTTCATCCTACTTTGGGAGGAAAAAAACTGCGTCTTATGGAGCGAAAAATACGGTAATTATGAAGGTAAAAAAAAGGCAAAAATTGATGGAAGGATGGAAAATCCTAATTGATGGAAGGATTATCCCAACAGTCTTAGCATAAGATATAGTAACTCTGGATGCTCCCAACATCCATGCTTCCATTCAAGTGCCTTGGGTGGACTTATTCAACCTGTAGGTCTCCTGGAATGGAGAGAAAGGATGTTATAAAGAATGAACCATAGTGGCTGAGATCTGTAGATTTCTGGACATCTGCTCAATCTGGAGTTTTAAGCTTTACCGGCAAATGACCTGGATTTATACATTATACGGATTTTATGAAAAACAGTATTAGCTAATTATTACATTATTTATATGGGTTTTACAAGGTCTCACATCTGAATGCTGCATCTTATTGGCAGTATATAACACAGTGTGTTATGCCTTCCTTCCCAACTAATTTCTAACCAAATCCCACCATTCCCATTTGACAATTTAATTATGAAGGTAAAAAAAAGGCAAAAATTGATGGAAGGATGGAAAATCCTAATTGATGGAAGGATTATCCCAACAGTCTTAGCATAAGATATAGTAACTCTGGATGCTCCCAACATCCATGCTTCCATTCAAGTGCCTTGGGTGGACTTATTCAACCTGTAGGTCTCCTGGAATGGAGAGAAAGGATGTTATAAAGAATGAACCATAGTGGCTGAGATCTGTAGATTTCTGGACATCTGCTCAATCTGGAGTTTTAAGCTTTACCGGCAAATGACGCATTGAGAGAGTTTTGGATAGATGCTGTCTTTATATAGGTTAGTCTTTGAAGGTATTGACCAAAGCTAGAAAATTCTGGGCAAAAGTTACAGATGTTCCTTAACCCCATACAAACCTTGTCAAAGACACTGTATTTGGGTCGAATACAACACTTTAATTAAACTTCACTAACTTCAAATGCAAGCGACAATCGAGAAAAGTAAGTGTATGCTTTTGTAAGACAGGCAGGATAGGTGGACAGCAACAATCTATACATTGATCTTCAGCAACAAGACATAACAGTGCTTAAATTACATGATTTATCTTTTCACACTCATTGACAGAATTATTATGTGTAATTGTTTTTTTGCCAGTATCTGAATCTGGATAACACTTTGGGATGAGGTACAATTATTTTCTGGTTGAAATCTATGAATCTGGTCACATATGGAACCTTACACCAATTGTGCACTCCCCTCCCCCCCACTCAGCAATTTAGTTTTATATGGGTACTATTTGTAGACTAAGGCTTATTTTTAAATACTAGACCTTCCACAATTTTTGCTGCACCCTTTGCTAACAAGCGTACAAAATCAAGCCCATAGGCTGCCATCTCTATAGACAAACATTGGCAGTAGAATGGGTCGTACCGAAGAGCTCACGCACACTCTAACACCATACGCTTAAACATACATACACAGGCCCTCTAACAAAATACATTTATACTTATATACTAACATACATGCATTTTTATATATATAGTTATTCACAAAGAATGCACTTGAGTTAAATCCTAGAGAATGCCTATTCTCAAACTCATTCTATAATCAGTTTTCTTTGAACACTTTATATCACTAATATGTATAATATCCACAAAGTATAAATAAATTATAAAGTAGGATATCATAGCACTGTTAACAAAAAGCCATTAAACTGAATTCTAATGACTGTAATTAAAATACATTTTGCTTTGTGTTTCTAGCAGCAGGATTAAGGTATGATAATGAAAGAACATTCTAATTATAAAGCCAAAACCTACCTAGAAAAAGATTAAATATTATACATTTGGGTCTATAACATCTAAACATTTTTTTTCAAGAAGTTTAGGCTATTTTATTAGTTATGATGTTTGCTTTACTCTTACATTGCCGCTAGGATAAAGACTGTCCAATAGGAATTGTAGGAAATTGTCCAAGAAGCACCAGTAATGGTTGTCCCCTACAGTCATAATTGTATCTAGAAAGAGTAGATGGTTACACAAGTAGATACGATACCAGGTAATGTCATCAAACCAAAGTTTGTTTCTTTTTATAATAATAAAAAAAGGGACAAGGATTCCTGAGCTTCAATTAATGATTTACTTTATATCAACAAACCGCTGCTTGTCTGCTTTTATCACATCCAAGAGATGATTACATATAATGCTTGACTGTTAACTTCTGAAACAATGACCGGCAAAGGTAAAGTTACACACAGCAAAGCCTCAATAATAAATCCATTATATAAAATATATTAATTTCCTAAAGCACGGTTATCTGCTACAGATGAGTCACACGTTACTGTTTAATGTTTGAGATGGTTAGTATGTATAATGGGCAACAAAGCAAACTGCATTTCTGTTACGCAGGTGATGTAAGAAGGCAAATCACAACTTAATTTAGTATAGTGTCAATAAATGAGTTTTTTGTTTAAAGTGTTGTATTAACAAATTGCTTTTATTACAATGCCAAGAAGAAAAAAACAAGGCTCATTGATACAGTAAATGGCTAGATTTAGTGATATGAGATCAAGCCTACCACTGATTTGCATCTCAGAATTTTCTATTGGAATCTGGAAAGCTCATATTCAATAACCAGAGATAGTTTAAGTTAAAGATAAAACCTTCTGGCACTGAAAGTGGTTTGTTCCATGGGCACTTCCTGAGTATAAGCAGACAGGAAAGTAGTTGATTCCAAGGGCATTTCCTGTTTGGTGTGTAAGTAGACAGGAAAGCGGTTTGTTCCATGGGCACTTTCTGTTTGGAGTGTAGGCAGACAGGAAAGCGGTTTGTTCCATGGGCATTTCCTGTTTGGAGTGTAAGCAGACAGGAAAGCGATTTGTTCCATGGGCACTTCCTGTTTGGAGTGTAAGCAGACAGGAAAGCATTTTTTCTATGGGCACTTCCTGTTTGGAGTGTAAGCAGACAGGAAAGCGATTTGTTCCATGGGCACTTCCTGTTTGGAGTGTAAGCAGACAGGAAAGCGTTTTTTTCTATGGGCACTTCCTGTTTGGAGTGTAAGCAGATGGGAAAGGGGTTAGTTCCATGGGCACTTCCTGTTTGGAGTGTAAGCAGACATGAAGGAGTTTGGCTTTGTGAGATGTCTCTTGTTCGAATGCAGTTGAGTGAGTGAGGACGCTATACTTATTATTAATGTTCTTGATACATTCCTGAGTTGGTATTGTTAGTGTTGATACGGTATATACCCCGGCTGGGATGGTCACAGTAAACAGAAATAATTATGGAATCGTATAAAACACACATAAAGACAACTTTAACAATAATGTTAAATCAACATTTTAAATTGTTGCCTTAATGTCTCCGAATGGGTATGTACCGTCCCCCTAATATACATTAGGGCCAGCTCCAGCTATCATACAAGGGATACTCCAGCTATCATATGCACGTTAATGCATACGGTAGGTGAGAGGACCCTTTACGTTTTCATGTGATCCCCCTTGGAAATGCAGGGGGAGATTCTGCAGAATCTTATTTCAATGGGAGCGCTTTCCTGCCACCGCTGCTTCATCGCGAATCGGCAGGCCACCGAGAAAGCGCTCTGCTGCTGTCCTGGATCTGCAGCTTCTCCCCAAGGTAAGTGCTTTTTGCCCTTTTTCAAGTAAAACACAAACAACTAAAGTTTAAGTTCATTACAATAGGCACATCCCTTTTGAACATATTCATGGGGTTACAGAGGTGTTTGCAAAACGTTAAACATTTGCCTTCTGAACCAATTATTAACATTCTCTGACTAGCAAATATTAAACGCAGACACCACAATCTCCAACGCCTCCTCTGCATGTAGTCATCTTTTTGTACCAAGACTAGCTTTAATTAAATGCTAATTACGGTTTATACATTTTCTCTTTTACCTTGCTTGTTAAAGTTTCATCCATACTTTCCAAACCTGTGTTTTATAAAAAAAAATCTTCCTCAAGCCTTGCATTATTTTATAATAAATCTTCCTCAAGCCTTACCAAACTAATTTTTTTTTTTTTATTTTGCTGGAAAATTGCTTAAAAAAAAATGAAAGGAAGAATGCCAGACTAGAATACAAACGAAAAGATCTCATTAGATGGATAGAAAACGAAGTCGTTCCGACTGGATACGTTTCTCAACTATTCCAGGCAAGCCAATAATTAATATCCTCCTTGCTGCATAAGTAACTTACATATAGTAATCCATTTTTTTTACATAATAAGACAATATTTGTGAAACTCAACTTGTCAAGTTACTTGAAGTATGTGGAAAATGTAAAATGTAGGATCTCGCTGAAATACATTTATCTGAAATAAGTCATACGTTCTCAACATTCCCAAACTTGGAAGCATGGCTTTACTATATGTAACTATATGGAGACTATATGTAACCGTGACCTATGGGTTAGGTAACTATGTAAAGCATTTAGAAGAAGAATAATGTATTTTTATTAGACGGGTTAATGTATAAACGCTTTTTCAGCTGCTGCTATACACAGTATAATAAAAATACTTTTAATGGGACAGCGGGGAGGAAAGCAGAGCAGAGGGGCTTTTGAGATGATTACTAGACTAGAGTCTATAGGAGATTTTTATAGTAATTAGAGTGGAAAGGAGACCAGAATGCTAAACGTCTAACATTCTTCCTTTTCAAAATTGGGCCAATGGGAAACCATAGGGCATGCTAACGCTTCGTTTGTGGTTTGGCATATGACATATCATGTCGCTCGCCAAATGATGTGCAGACCTCTAGGAGGAAGCGTAGCGAAGTGGGTGCAAAGAACGTCTATTCCGGATTACGGTAATTGCTTAAAATAAAGCGTTCTGTGGCCTGGTGGACTCGCCGCTCTACTACAGGAGCGGACTGGCCATCTGCCTTTGCCCGGTGGCCCACTAGCCAACAGCGCCAGGCACTCACCCGAAATGCCACTCCAGCTGCCCACCTGATCTAGTGTAGTGTGCGGGCAGCGGATGGCCGGCAGCACACTGTGTGAGCATAGAAAATAAAATAATTCATGTTCAGGGACAAGGTGGTAGGAACGCCTCTTCATCACCAGTCTGGCCCTGCTGTATTATTAAAGCTGAGGCTGAAAGTTCACATAGACCTAGACTAAAGGCATTCGAACTCAAATACTAAAGTGTATGTCAACTTTTGACCCATTCTTTCGAAATTCTGATATAGTGCATTAGAGCTGAAAGAATTCTGTTTGTAATTGATTGTTTTGAAAATTACAAAAAAAAAATCCAGAACATTTGTTGTGCAAATAAAAAAAATAAAAAATGGCATAGTTATTTGTTGCATTGAAACATATAAATTGCTTGGTTCCTGCTGCCCAGAACATCAATAACAGAGTGCAGCTGCGTTACTCAGTGTCAAACTTGGGATGGAGATCAAGTAATCCATTAAAAAGTAAAATATTCCGAGACGAATAAAACAAAGACTTTTGTTGTGTTACACAGGTGTATGCACAATGTCAAACATTCGTCTCTGAACGGAGTATTTACAGCGGTGTATCCAGACAACACTCCTGTCTGCCATCTTCAGAGGCGGATTAGAGCTCCATAGAGTCCTAGAACCCGTGAAAAATGTTTAAAAGTAGAACAGTTTACCAATTATTATGCCTGTGCAGAAGCGCTCAATGTATTCCACAGAGAACACACTGACAATGCAAACCATATACCGTTAATGCTTAGATTCAAGCTCCAAGGTGATACTTTTTTTCATCCATAGGTCCACGACTTTGAAAAAACTGGCCAAGAAGAGATGTTTTAGATCCATAAAATAAAAAATTAGCATTTTTGGACTGAGATTATATTATGTTGAACTGTTTCTAATACTATTTTTCCTTTCTTCCCATTCTATGATGTCATTTCTATTTGATCCTGCTGTATGTGTAAACATGGTTAATTGGGAAACGTCTGGGTTGGACCTGGAGTCTCCTGATGAAGCCATGTATCCCTGGGTTAGTTTCTTGTTTCTCCAGACAGGGGAGTGGTGTTTGTCCCTGCCCACTCCCCACCCATTCCCCACCCACTAAAGGGCTAGCCTCGCCCCTGCACAAAACCACTCCCAGAAGAGAGAAAGCTCCAGGTGGCCTACCCAAGAGCCAAGAGATCAACCATGACCATTACCTTGGTCTTAGTCCTTAGATGCTGGAGTCATATGCCTATCCAATGCATGTCATGCAGACACAGCTATCATACTGCAGAGTTATAGAAAGTAGCTTACAAGTTTGGTTTTCTGCACAAAAATTAATGAGCAAATCCGTTGAATTAATTGCTTTTCCTTCCAAGTCATTATGAGATTCGCAATCCCGTCACACTTTTCTAATCCAATTTTTTTACCCAGGTTTGGCTGGAAAGCAATAATTCTAGGCAAGCCTCAGTCTGTATTTATCAAGATAATATCATATTATTGTGCAGCCATTTATTTGACCACGATTCACGTAAGGTAAACCTTGTTTTCCGCAAACATAGAGTAATAAATACAAAGCAGACCTGTCACCAAAATGTAAACTTACACTATGGAGAAACATTTAAACCGCTTTCTATATGTTAACATCTTTAAACTTGTATTGGAGTTACAGAGTATGTCACAGAGGACAGTAAAGATAGCTGAGAGAGAGAGCGGAATCAATAAGTAGCTTGTAATAATCAATAACTCAAAGTGTAAGCCTACGAAATCAAAAGAAGGGCCAGAAGTTAGAAGTAGAAGAAAACTGTAAGAACAGAGAAAGAGAAATTGTGGATTTGTTGTGCTTCATTGTGGATTGATGTTCATCTGTATGCATTATAAAGATGTATAGAAAACCTCTTTTCCACTGTGGGCTGGCCTGGAAGTCTGGCCAAGCCGTGACAACATGGTGTCCCATTCTGGTACCCAACCAAGACATTTGGAGGAGAAAAAGTGCCTGACCTGGCATCTCAGCTTTGGAGGGACAGACAGGTCTTCTTGAATATCTATGCTGTAAGTTTCTCCGTTTTGAGAATCTACAAAAGTTGAGCGTTAACTTTAGAAGGTGTTCGTCTTTTCACCCTCCAATGTTGAGACAAAGGCCACATTTAGCTTCTGAACGTCAATATCTTTGGGTTTAAGTAACTAAGTGCCAAGTTGCAAACAACTTGGGGAAGCAAGGACCCTACCCTGCACCTCCACTATACAACACACCCAAACAAGGTCAATACATGCCATTAGTATTACAAAAGACTTTGGCAAGTATCGTTCCAAATACTTTGGCAGTATAGACCAGTCTTTACAAGTATAGTTCCATAACTTTTTAAAAATACACATCTTTGTATACCTACCAATTGCTTCACAACCAATCTCCTTGTAAAGTCAGAAGTGAGGGGGTTTGTTCCCACTTTTGTAAGCTGCGCAAGGTAGCCTACCTTATTCTTTGGAGTGGCTTTAAATTGGCTACCTTTGGTGGGTGGTTATGGATGATAGGAAGGCTGTAGATTGAAGAATTGGGCATAAAAATCAAGATGAATAGCTATTATATCCTGGCAACAACAATACTTTCAATTTTCTTGTAATGTTCAATTTAGGTTTTTGGTTTACATTATTATTTATTGTTTTATATAGCGCCATCATATTACGTAGCACTGTACAATGGGACATTTGTCCTCAATCGAGACTGGGTTCTTGATTGACTGCTGGCTTTACATTTTTGCCTGTTCCGGACATGCTCCCAGTCTGCTGTTGGCTTCATTAACGGGTCTCCAACCCTAGGCTGCTCATGTTGAGATCTTCTTAACTCCTGTCTCTGGTCTTTCTCCCGATCCTGCTGGATTCCTGCCGACCTGGTTTCCTTGGGCCTGAGGTTCTACCGCTGTTGTTCTAAAAGTAGATAGCTACCGTTACCTGCAACATGCTCCTCTACTCCAGCTATCGGCAATGCTTGGTTGTTTGCGCGTCTCACTTTTATTGTAAAAATCTTAAAAACTTCCATATGGTGTTTTAAAAAAAATATAACAGACATATTTATGCTCCACTAAGTAGTTTTTAAGATGACGGAGCTATTTAAAAAAACATACAAACTTTACACAACCGTTCAACAAGGGCCCTGAAAACGTTTTTAAATAGCGGGCAGCTTTTAGTACAGTTAGTACTGTAAATAACTAAACGACGACAGCTTGTAGTCTGAACATTCTCAGATTATTGCGAAATAACAAGGTGGCAAATGTCTGACGCGTTTCAAAATATGTTTGTTTTCTTCTTCTGTATCATTTTTCCCGATAAACGGTAATTAATCATTCAATTACCAAATCATTTATGCTTCAGTTCGGCTTGTTATGACAGCTCACCAGAATTCTAAACTATTCTATGGATTCTGAACCTTTAAACAGGGGAAAGCAAAACAGATTACATCTAAATTGGCTTTCAAACCTCCAAGTTAATGGGTAATTAAGGCTAGTGTCGGTGTATAATCCACAAACGTATAAAACGAACCTGGCTTTCCCTAGCTCATTTTGTTGGGCAAATGAAATGTTCAGCTGTAGGGAAGATAGAAAGCTTGCAATTAATGTTTAAGATACCCGTGAGGAACAAAATTCTAATTTAATTTGTGAAATCCCTTGCAAATTAAACCCTGTCTGTCAATATATCAAAATTCCTTATCGCTCTGTAGACATGATACTCATCAGACTGGCGATGAAGAGGCCAGGGCCTGATGAAGTAAGTGTGGCCAGATGACCACTCCGGATGACCACTTATCTTAAGTGTATCTTGAACATTATATTTTAAGAGATTAATACAAGCTACACGATGTCTCTATGAATGTCCTCGTAGAAAGACAATGTGCGTTAAACGTTTCGCAGAATGGTTACCGGAATGAGTCACGTAGTCAACATCTCCTGACCTACGATTGTGACCACGTTATGGTGGGAGGACGGTGATGATTGAGTGATGGTTTAACATCTAGTGATTAGGTTAATAACATCCTCAGAAAGACGTGGAAAAAGAGCTTCTTTTTGTCATCGCTGCATAGATTATTCCGTGTGTAGGTTCACCAGATGGCATCACATTGTTATCGTTTTTTGTTTCTTTAATTATACTCCTGCTTGCGTTTGGTAAAATAAAAAGTGCACCCGTACAAATTACTACGCGTGCGAGATTATATAGCAGGGGTCTCCAACCTTTTCTTTAGTCAGAGCTCCTTACGATTAGTTATTGAAATTACATTTTGGGAAAGCAAAGTTAAAGGTCAGTACAAGCGACCAGGAGTTAATGGTCCGTGCGAGCGACTCTATTGGTCGCCGGCAGGGGGCTCTTCTGGCATCAACCAATTAAGGGCAGCTACGCGATCCTACGGATTCCCGCTCCCATTAACCCCTGCGATGCTGTGTAGACAAGGTAGGCTGGAGGCAGTGACTTATATGGGGGGAAGGGACCAGGGAGATTAGTTCAGAGATATTAACGAAGACGAAGATTCTTCGTGCTGTGTGTCTTCATCTTCTTGTATGTTCTGCCACCGCCATGTTGGTTTCTTTGGTATTCAGGCTGAACAACAAAAACGCACCCTTCGTGTTGGTTTTCATGTTCCCCCGAATACGAATGCACAAGTCTAATAATGATGTATATAGGGGTAGTTTTAAACTAATTCATATTACCGAGTGTATAAAAATTCAGGCATAGTGAGGTCTCTCTCTTCCATCCAAGAAGCATATCCTACAGTGTAAATGTTCCACAGTCCTACTAATACTATCTTTTACCAAATCTGTGGCTTTATTGTATCCTTTGTCACTGAGTCTTTTAGTCAATCCCAAAAGAGGAGATCTAACACCCTCTATGATACACTATCATGTCACTGGCATGGAAGCCGGTCATGTGGCATAGGTTGATGGGGAGAGAGTTGGACTTTCTGCATAAAAAGGCTCATGGTGAAGGACTGTTGAGTTCAGTTCACAAAACCATTTGAAACAAACACCTAATGCTAAACTGTACAAGCTAAATAGAGAAGGATATGTGGGTGATAGCAAACGGATGGGTTCTTTGGGTGGGTGATAGCTAACTGTTGGGTTATTTGGGTGGGTGATAGCAAACTGCTGGGTTCGTTGGGTACAGTGTTGATGTTGGGGAGTGGAGAAGCCACCTCAACCATACAGAGCAAAACTAATGGTTTTTTTGGGGGGGGGGGTTGATTGCTGTTGTTTTTTTAAGAAAATATACAGACTTTAGCTTGAATTGGATCAGCTATGTGCTTTTTTTCACCCAAGGAAAATAAATTAAGGCTCTCCGACAGATCTTGTCCTTTAAAGCATATTTTATCACAGTACTTCATGGGGAACTCATAGTCCTGATAATTCTTAAACCTATATATGCTTTCTTTTACTTTTCACTTAAGTATTAGTGTTAAAAAAGTAATTTTCTGTAGTGCTGTAGACGAGATCTGTCATCTTAGTGGCACAACATGTTTTAAACGGCTTCCTTGCCTAAAGATATCGGTAGAAGTCACTTGTACTACATTACGTCTTTCGTGGTTGTCGGACCTGCAACATATTAATCTGAAAAATCATATATTAATTAATGAAATTAATAATAGTTTCAGTGCTGCAGCCAATTATGGATGTGTCTCGAGTCTGAGAATTTCCCTTGAGACTGGATTTTTCTACTTGGGTTCTTTAGAAAGCTCTTTACAAACAATAGAAAATGCAAAACGTGTAAATAAGATTCCGCGGGTCACTGAACAAGAACCTAATTAGGAATATATTTTTTTTTTCTTGTATATAATCATAGATGTATAATTTACATTTTCCAATAAGGAAATGTTCTTAGAACTAGAATTAGATCGTCTGCCTCCCTTACAGTTGATTCCACTTGATTGATAGCTCAGTTTAGCTTTGATTTCTTGTTATTCTTGTTCATTGACTTTGCTTTGAGGATGCATACAAACATCCAGACTCCTGCCATTCGCTGATTTGAGGTTTGCATGATTAACAAACCATGATTTAGACTCCTACAGATTGCTAAGTAAGACAGCAGTAAGTCATTAACATGTACAACGTCGCTTTTAAGGAACAGCTCAAACATAAGGGTTTGTTTCGTTGAAACCAAAAAATATACAGAAAGGGGAGCACAACCAAAAATTGTTAAAAAGGCATACACATTCAGATTCCTGGGTTGCTGCTAGAATAATAATGACTGATAAGTACACAGCGAATACCATAAAAAAAACATAAAGCATAAATATTGAGGAGTACTTCACGGCCATCTATTGCTTTGTCCGCCACTACCCCATCAAAGTGCCCCAAGTTTGGTCACTCCTATCTAATTTTTTTTTCTAAACCTGCCTTTTTATTTACTAATTTCCAGCCCTGACCACTATAAGCCTGGTCCCTATGTCCGCGATATTACAAGATGACTGGGGGAACTTCTCCGACATACACATAGGAGTTTAACACATTGAGGTCTGTTCGCTAAGCTGCAGGTACACGCGATTTGTTAAAATAAAAATCAAAAAGTTTTGCACTACAGTTAGACAAAAGTTCCGCCTGCGTAGTCGGTGGAAACATGTCGAATTTGCATTTAAACTGCGAACATTCAATTGCAGGAGAGTGAAGTTGATGTGAGTTTGAACTGGCACGGGGAGACTGGAGCGTATCGGGGTCACGTTACATCACATGACCCTGAAGTGAAACAGAGGCTGCTCATACAGGCAGAAAGCTGCTGGAGAAGGAAAATGTAAGCGGGGCGTTGTGTATGTATGTATGAATGTTTGTTTATATAGACTGTATGTATGTATGTCTAAGTGTGTAAGCATGGATGTGTTACTGTGTGTGTGGGTATGGATGTGTAGGTGTTTGTGTGTGAGCATGGATGTTTGTTAGAAGGCATGTGTAGGTATGTGTTAGTGTGTGTAATTCATGTAAGCATGTTTACATATTTGTGCCAGAGTGTATGTTTGAAGGAGAGGGCAAGGGGCAAAGATGGCACAAACAAGACTGTTTGGGGGTTAGGATGACACTGATAAGCTGTTTGGGGGTAAATGCACTCACATGCCCTTTAATAGCCCATACTAAGCATTCTATGCAGTGACACGCCAAATGTGTTAACCAAATGTCTCTAATACTGGTCCTCATGGAAACCGTGACTTGTCATTATTTAAAATACACTTTATTGGGTCACCTGCATTAAAGCAGGGATATCAAACATAACATACTGGTAGCAAAAGCACCAATTAGCAGTCTTATATATGATCACAACAGTGTATTATAGGAAGGAGTCAGCTCCAGACTATGTGACCTTGAGAATCTACCCCTTCACCCTGAGATTGGATCAAAAACCCTGAGACTCGGGGGCAAACTCTCTTTTTTTTCTCTCAGCTAAATTCAGGACCTATATCCAAATGGCCTTGCCTTGTTATTGTATGTATGTTATTGTATGTATGTTATTGTATGTATGTATATCACACTTTCCTTAGTGTCCATGCTGCTAGAGTTAAAATAACTAACCGTTCTCCAGTGCTGCCATTTCTCACAGAGTCAGACATAATTACTAACATAAAATACAGAGCACTGTCTCGGAGTTGCATTATAGCTTCTTGGAACTCTATGGTTCATCAATGTTGTTTTCTTTGGGGATTGTCAAGCAACAGCAAAATGTTCTGCTCTCTCTCTCCATAATTCAGACTTCGGCTGTCAGAAAAGCACGTATAACATGTAAGGGTTAAAAAAAAAATCTATAATTTCTTTGTTAGATTTATAAGACTTGATCGAACAGACACTGCTCATAGACGTTCATAATAAGAACATGCTTTTTAATGGCGGATAAAAACCATTGGCCTAGATTATTGCCTTTTGTTCCAACATTTTTCCTCCTTGGAAATAAACTTCTCTCTTTTTACTTAATTTTACAAAATTAACATGTAAATTACCGTATTGGCTCGGATATAGGCCGCACCCTAAAAGTTTGGTGCTTTTTTAAAGAAAAAGTTTTGGAATAGATATGCTGCCACTCTGTCCCCCCCACCCCCGAGATATGCTGCCACTCTGCCCCCCCCTGAGATATTCTGCCACTCTGCCCCCCCCCCGAGATATGCTGCCACTCTGTCTCTGTCCCCCCAGAAGTGCGGGCACAGGAAGTTGTATATGCGTATTGCGTAGATGTCCCCCGCCGGCCCCGCAAGACACCCAGGAGTCTGCTCTGGTAAGTCTTGGGGGCAGAGGTAAAACGCATCGTGCGGACGTTCACCGGCTGCGGCGATGCACGTAAACAACCTCCGCTGCCGGCACATCTGCACGATGTGCTTTAACAACCTCCCGTGCCGGCACCCCCCCCCGTGGGAAGTGCCGGCAGGGGAGGCTGTCTGAGCGTATCGGGGAGTAGGATGCAGGTCCCCTGCACCGCTGCGGGGGATCTGTATCCTAACCCTGCTGCTTGCCCGGCGCCCGAAACTGCATGTCCCGGGCGTCGGGCGCTAGACCCCGAATATAGGCCGCACCCCCACTTTAAAGACTTAAAGTGGGGGGGGAAAGTGCGGCCTATATTCGGGCCAATACGGTACTAATTGCCTTGTGATCAATGAAAATCCCGTGTACAAAAATCACACGTCAAATTTCTCTTCTTTGAATCTTTTGTTTAAAAACTTGTATAATATAATGGGTATTATTAATTGTGTGAAATGCAATCACCGACCACATTTAAAAAAAAAAGATGCTATTCGTGATGGATCAAAAATTAGATCTTTCATTCTCCTTAACCTGTTCATGCAATGAAGAACGTAATTGGCTTTCACTGATTTATGCAGCAATCAGTGAAATTGACACATCCAGCCATTTATTTACTTACTCACCATTTACTTACATCCCGATCTTTGGTGACGCCTAACGATTACATTTAGTGGTTTCAAATCATTAACTCCATGTTAACTGATGGAAACCGTCACTGCGAAGTAATGATTAGTGTTCTTACACAAAAGGCATAATCCGCAATTTCGCCACTTTCACCCCTAACGCTAAACCTCGCATTTGGAATGGTTTTTATTTCGCAGCACGGCCATTAGCATTTGGGGAAAATATAGCATAAGTAGAAATAGTAAAAATGGCTGTTTATTGGGATTGAGCTTTTGTATATAAGTGTTTTTCCTATTGTCTGCTTCTTTACTAATATTTTTTAAAGTAAGTTTTAAAAAGCAGCATGCTGTTTTCTGTCTTAAAACAGTTGTAGTTTATGTATAAAGTAATGGCTGCATATCAGCCATTTGTATTAGTTAATGCTCTTTTATTTGAGTCCAATCTACTAGATAAACACCCTGACACCTAGGCACTCTGACTAATAAAAGTCTATGGCGGAACGGACTTCATTAGCATTGCCATAAAGCATCAGCTCAGTGTGGTGTTTTAGCAGGAAAGTTCCCCGAAAATATCACATGACTGCCAACAATAGCAGCAGCAGACTGGCTTTAAAAGAGCAGTTTGTCAATTCCTCAAAATCGGCTCATCACCAACACGTTTTAGAATTGACCCAACTTCTAAGCAATTTCACGCAGCTATGGAAAGGATGACGAGTTCAAGTGAAAGAAGCACTCCAACTCAATAGGGTCAACTTGGGATAAAGTCATTTGATCCAACTCAAACTCTCAATGCATCAAACAGACCTAGCAATTTGACTTCCAACCCAACTTCAAATTTGAAAGCTATTTGAAAGACCAAAAATTTTAAACTCGACCACCACTTGATATTCGGCCAGTAGACACATACCTGTTCAAGTTCTAATCAATAAAGCTCGAATTATTGGTCAAGTTACAGAGTTGATTTGACTGACCTAATGCAAGAGCTCTAAACTAAAAGCCAATCAACAACTTGGTTACTCACAAAAAGTCTGATGGACCCAAAAGAACACAACTAAATCCAATTCCCTGTTCTAGGTGGACCTTTAAATGTTTCCTAGAGGTCACCATCTCACTCTTCACATGGAAGCCAATGGAGAGGCTGTGTAAATAGAGGCATGGCTAGCACCGTTTGGGGAAAAAAGGGGCAAAATCAATAGAAAGTGGGTAGAACAGGACAGGGTCCTAAATATTTTTACCCAGCGCTGAAACGTCTGCCGTCGATGCTCGGTAAGCAGTTACGTGGCGCTTTGAGGTACCTATTCTTTTATAGTCCGCTTAGCACACCAGGTGAAACCAGCATCCAAATATTTATATATTTTCCGCCACAAACATCGAAAAGAGTATAAAAAATTGATATTTTTGCTCATGTAAAAGTGAGTTATTTTGTAAAATGTTTTCTTTATTTCCAGTAAGCAGAAAATTAAATCATGAAGCATCAGTGAGGCATAGAATTATTATAAATATCGTCATACTTCAATGCCTCGTCAGTTTACAATGAAAAAATTGTTGACTATACCTATCATGTCCACAAGCCATTTAAATTGTAGCATTTTTTGTTCAAATTCATTTATGTGCTGGCTGATCTAAATAATGCATATCACAACGCCCACGAGGCAGAATTAGATTGTTCATAATGCTGTTTGCAATTTTATAAATCATCCTAGTTATTACATTTTAAACTTGCATTTATTGTTTTCAAACCTTACACTAATAAGTTTTTGATAAACGTGATTATTCTTATATGTATTTACTATTTTCTTTCTACTATTTAAGGCCACAATACTGCCACCTAGTGTTCAAAATCAGATTGCAGCTAATTACAGAACAGTCTAACACAAATAGCTACACCTAGATGGGAAAACATTTGGCAGTCTTTGGAAACATTACCTAGGGAACTTCCAAAACCATGCCAGACATTAAATTAATTTGAACTAATAAAACTGTTTGTCATCAGCAAGAACCACCTATATTTTTGGCTTCAAGGTGCGCAACCTCCTTTATAATACCTATATATATATATATATATATATATATATATATATATATATATACTATATATACGTACTGGCCACTTTATTAGGTACTCCTGTTGAATTGCTTGTTAACACAAATAGCTAATCAGCCAATCACATGGGAGAAACTCAATGCATTTAGGCACGTAGACGTGGTCAAGACAACTTGCTAAACTTCAAACTCAGCATCAGAATGGGGAAGAAAGGGGATTTAAGTGACTTTGAATGTGGCATGGTGGTTGTTGGTGCCAGATGGGCTGGTCTGAGTATTTGAGAAACTGCTGATCTACTGGGATTTTCACCCAAACCATCCCTAGGGTTTACAGAGAATGGTCCGAAAAAGAGAAAATATCCAGTGAGCGGCAGCTGTGTGACGAAAATGTCTTGCTGATTCAGAGGTCAGAGGAGAATGGGCAGACTGGTTAGAGATGACAGAAGGGCAACAGTAACTCAAATAAGCACTCGTTACAGCCAGGGCATGCAGAATTTCATCTCTGACCGCACTAAACGTCGAACCTTAAAGCAGATGGGCTACAGCAACAGAAGACCACACCGGGTGCCGCTCCTGCCAGCTAAGAACAGGAAACTGAGGCTACAATTCACACAGAATCACCAAAATTGGGCAATGGAAGACTGGAAGAACGTTGCCTGGTCTGATGAGCATCGATTCCAGCCGCGACATTCAGATGGCACCATGTAGAAAGTATGCCATGAAGAAAGAAGGCACGTGATTTGCACGTTTTTAATGAGGTCAAGTAGCTTTGTAACGTAAAGTGTGTAGTAAAGTTTCTGGTATTGCCATAGTAACAGAGTTGTCAAAGGCAATATTTTTTGCTACTTTATTGCTACCTATGGTTTAGATCTAGTGCCCAAAATTGCGTCACATGTCATTAGCAAAAGGGGGAACGCCATTGGAGGTCCACTGATTATACAGCTCCCTGGGCCGGCCGGGGATGATCAGAGGATCTCCCTGAGTAGTAGAAATCTCTGCCCCAGTATGACTTTTTTATACATTGTGCCAATGACTGCAACAACTTCCACAATCTATCTATCTATCTATCTATCTATCTATCTATATATATCTATATCTATCTATCTATATATATATATATATAGATAGATAGATATAGATATATATATAAATTTATGTAAATGTATGAGAATCTAAGTATATATATATATACTTATATTCTGTATGTATAGATATATATATATATATATATCAAAATGATATTTTAACAGCAAATTTCAAGAACGTTTCATTTTACAAAACATCCTACACTTTAAACTCTGAAGCCCCCACACGGTGTCACATCAGGCACGTAAAGTGACATTATTCAAAAAGATCTGTCACAAAAAAAAAAAGCATTTTGTATCATGACATTTTGCATTATTATTTCGAATTACGATGCCAAACACAATGCAAGTCCCCGGCTCTGCTCATTACTGTAAAAATCACACGCTCAACACCTTTTTCTCCCTATTTCGGGACACTTAGAGATGTGACGCATATCGTGAGCCGATACAAAGTAACATTCTCTGTATATATATATTTTTCCTACATAAAAATTCCTCTTCATATTAATATTTTATTTTGCTTTCACGCTAATATCTCCTTACTGCAGATATCCCTTTCTTGTTAAGTTTAGATTTCTCCTTATATTATCTTCCCCCGGTACGACGGTTTTTTGCTTTAAAATAGACAAGGTTTGCGTAGTATGGCAAGATGCCCTTGACATTAATGATCCCTGCTTTGTACAGACGCTATTTGCTTCCTATATTTGAAATGATTGCTTTTTCTCAGTCTTCCCTTCTTTTTCATCATATAGATTGTATATATTGTAGCACTGATATAGGTGTCCTTCACGGTCATAAATGCACTTTATTTAATGGATCTGTCCCATGATCGCATGGGTCTGCTATGATCGCATTTTCCCTGGTATGAAATTGCGTCCATCTATTCACTTCTTCCTCCACTCATTCGTACTGACACCAGGAGTCTACTGGTAACCCAACTGACCCAGAAGTATTCAGAACCTAAGAAGTCCTTATCAGGGGTGTATTTATGGGGAACAGCAGCCCAAGACATCCTCTGTGCACCCTTTGATCAAAAAGGTACTTGTTACATTTAATTTCCAATAATAATAATAATAAAAACAAAATCAACACATGTTTTTTCTTTGTTTTGAAAAATCTACAGTATGGGTTTCATCATCATCAGGATTTGGGGGAGCGAGCCGTCCTGGCAGTGAGAACATGCTGATAACTCAATTAAGGCTCAAAATAATGACTATTAGATTAGCTTAAGTCTCAGCGCTTTTAGGCATTATAAGGCAAATGCTGTGCCTCTCCAGGAACAGGAATTACACTATTAACACGTCAAGAAT
Organism: Sceloporus occidentalis; assembly: GCA_023333645.1. Lineage (NCBI taxonomy): Eukaryota > Metazoa > Chordata > Lepidosauria > Squamata > Phrynosomatidae > Sceloporus > Sceloporus occidentalis. The sequence goes on from JALMGF010000151.1 coordinate 1,169,876, forward strand.
AATAATAATCCTCAACTCAAAGTATTTCCCACAGTAAAGTTAAAATAGAAGTCTTTTAAGTACGTATTATATATCTTATAATATGATGAATATACATATTCTAAAATAGGTTTATGTTTAAAAACCACTAGTTTCGGTAAAATAAAAAGAAAACTTCTATTATAAATGGAATTCATATTCAAATATTTGAATACAACATTTCTAATTGTTGCTATGATACTCATGTACATGACTGTTCCTTAATGGGTTCCAGTTTTCTGAATAATATAATCACTTTCATGCTTTAGAATAAATCCTGCATTTTATTTAAATTGTACAGTGTTGAGGAAGATATAATAGCGCTTTATAAAAAAAAAGAATGACAGTAATAATAAAGGTTACAATATGGAATTTAAAAATATTTAAAAATATTCTTTTCAGATCGTTACGGAATTATGTTTTTACCCCTTTTATTCATTCTCTAATGCATTATGACTTCAGTGATTTAGTAGGGGTGATGCATTTGACGACGAGCCATTTGGCCCACCTGGTCTGCCTTTTCTTCTGTAAAGATTTCGGACCTTTTTTCATTTCTTGGCCTTGTCTTATAACTTCCAATATGGGAGGGAAGGACGTTGACTCTCTGTATTGGTCCATGCGGGGATAACGTCACTGATTCACCTTCTTGATGTCCCTAAAAACCTATCAATGTATCAACAAAGCAGGTCAGAATTCCCAACTCTACAAGTTCCTTGGTTTCCATACCTTCAATTACAGATTTGTGCCTCTTCACTTCTACACCATTTCATAAGCACAGACTGAAATAATGCTCTTGCCATTCTTGTTTTGCATGGACATTCTTCAGGTTGCAATATTGGGTGACCCATTTACATCAATCATCAAATTAAGACAAGAGTAACTCCTACCCTCTTGTTCAAGATGTTTTTTTAATAAAGCACTAAGTATGTAAATAAGCTACGTACAATGCTTTAGCTTACCTGCCCCCATAATTATTACATTTCCACTTACCTAGTGTGCGAAATAGGTGAATGATCATGATAATGAGTAGGTAAATACCTACTCATGATCCACTTGTGCTCGTGAACCTTGCCCTTGTGACCTGAGAGCCTCCTGTAGATCGTTTGAACACGGAAAGTAATTGTGTAAATATGAATACTGTAAATGGCATCTGGCGTCCCTTACTTATTCAAAATTATTATTATTATTACAAAAAGGTGCAAAATTCAGGTTTATTTTCAGCAAAACGAGACATGATGAACGGGGTTAATGACACGACTAGGTGTCCTACTGGCTAAATGCCTATGCTACAAAGAATAACTATGCCACCAAAAAACAGGTGCCCTAAGTATTTATCAGCTTCTCCCTATTAAGAGATGATATATTAGATCATACAGTGCATCTACTAATATCGTATGGGTCCTACAAGAGCGACAAGTAAATGCTTAATGCCAATGTATCGTTTCTGATCTTGTCCAGTCAATTGAGAGTTTTGGAGAGACACACACTCCTTCACTGAGATTTTAACATATTATACACATTCATTCTATGGCCTGAAAAGACTAACCTCTGGGTACATAATATCCATTTCTCTATATCAAGAAATAAGGTTTATAGTATCATACGGAAAACTCCTTTACATCATCGGGTACATTCCACATCACCTACTCTTCCAGAATTGAAAAAGATCCTCTGACCGGGACAGAATGTCCGAATGCATCTCCTTCCAAAAAGATTTGGACAAAAACATTTTCGTTGTTGGGCTGAACATGTATTGATGGTTGACCAACCTCTACAAATCCATATCCATAATACATTTAATGAAACACAACTCAACTCCACAACTCAACTTCAAGGCTACCATGCCATGTGTTCATAGCAGGAGCCACTATATGGGTGGTATGCCAGCAGGCCATTGACCTCAACAGAGATACATGAGATACAGGAGACCTAGGAGAGAAGTGACAGATTACTTTGAGTTTTGTGTGATTCTTTTTTTTTATTTTTCTTTACTTTTGTTGACAACAGAAACAATTAGACTATTTGCTATATCTGTAATTGTGTTTAGTCACTGACACGGAATACGAAGGGCATTCTATTGTATTTTAAACCAAGGTTGAAGTAACTAGGCTATAATGAGGAGCCGACAGACAAGAATGAGACATATTGTTGCCTAACTGACATCCTTAATTGTCAAAAGATGCCCCATTAATAATATTGCTTTGCTAATACTTATTCCTGTAATGACGCATGCTTATCCTTTTTAATGAAACATTCCAAAAAAGAGATTTAAAAAAAACTCTGTTAAAGAAAACCCACCAAAAAGCAAACTGAGATGTGTTTTTTTTAAAGGAACACAGCTCAAAAAAAAAAAATAAACACCCAACAAGTTTCACTTTAAGTACCGAGGTATATCCTAAATACGCTAATGACGGTGTTGAAATACATAAAAAAAATATGCATAAAAATAAAATACAGTTGCAGGCATTTAATCACCCATGAGACAAAGAATAATGTGTAAGAAACAACCAGTTTGCTTTTCTGCATCGTAGTTGGTTTTACTATGATATTTCATTTGGCTTATAATGATTATATATGTAATAAATCCCATGTCCATTTTATACCATCAGTTTCTTTTGCCCATGCTTAACCATATTTACCTTTTTATATTTTTTTTTAATAATTGAACAACGATTTTGGAAAATAACTGCATTTACCAAGGTGCTTATGATACCTTTTGGGCAGATACTCAATGTAAAAATGAAAATGACACAATAAAAATTATTTTTTTTGTTTTGTTTGTTTTTTTGGCAATTATCCATTATTTATGATTTGGTGGATTTTGTTTTTATTTTGTATGGCTCTTGGCCAGGTTTAAGCTGGATAGGTATCTAAAAATGTCTTAGAAAATAAGGTACAAGTGCCTTTGGCAATGTGTTGTGCTGCCGGGTCGGTCACTTTAAAAATAAATAAAAATAAAAAATAATTAAAAAATAAATATAAATATATAAGACAAAACCATGTGCTTTTTGTTTGAATTGCCCAAAAAAGTAACCGTGTCATGTTGGAAATATTCTAAATTCCTTTTTTATTTACCAGGAATAAACTAAGTTTGTTGCCCAACTCCAATATCCCCCTTTTGTTAGGCACAAAAAAAGTGTTTTCTTATCCCCCTCCGACAAGCTAAATCACAGCTCAATGGCGAGGTGTTGACGCGTAGATTGTCTCTTTTGTTATGGTAAGTCCACTTAAAATACCAGACCACTTATAATAGCCAGACGGGAGCATGACCCAGCTGAGACATTGCTTGTTCAAGTGGAAGTTTTGTCATAACAGAAGCCAGTTACTCATTTCCACCATTTCCCCGACATCCACAGAATCAAGACGACCGGTAATGGATGGGTGTCATGGTCCTGAGTCCATCTTATTAATCTTGGGATATCTGAGATATCAACCGAAGGCAGTAACTGCCAACGTAATAAATTCCCTGAGTTCTACACCCAAACAGATGTTAAATTGTCTAATTCTTGTGTTATTTTTTCCGTTAATCTGTTGTGAGCTTTCTGAGCACTACTAAAGAACAAACTCTAAAACCATGATCACTAGGAAGTGATTCAACTCCCAGGGAATATAGTCAAGTAGCAAGCAATAACCGCTCAACCTCGTGTACAAGTTTAGCTAATGGAAAACAAAATTTCCCCATAGCAAATGGATAGGGGCCAGCATTCAAATGGTTATTTAAAAAAAATCTCCCTTAATTGACTTCTGTGCTTTCTGTTGCCTCCCAACTGTCCCACTTAAAAGGCAGTGGGGTCATGGATCAGTTGAGGAGATCCTGGGATCTCCCCTGACCGCCCTAGGGAGCTGTAAAATCATTGCTCCATTGCAGCCCCCATTTGGCCTCCTTACGACGCTCTGAAGCTGAGCATCGCGGTGGTGTAATCTTCGGGTAAAATGGGTAGGTGGCCATGCCCACTTCAGCCACCAACCTTATCAATCCCTGCCTCTTGCCATACCCTCAACAAGTGTCTCGATTTAGACTCCAAAAACTATGTCTCTCTTACTCACCCGCTCACTTACTCACTTACTTACTTATACACACTCTTACCTTCGGCTCAAAAACCCAGAATTCATTGGTAGATAATGAATCTGTTTTGGACTTTCTCTATGCCTGACCAAGCCTACCATATCGCATTCAGAGCATTATCACTAATGTTCTAAGACACTTAAACTAAGAATAAACTAAATATTTCTTTGCCTCTCAGTAAGACATTGATTGATTATATCATCAATAACATACTTTCTCACCGATATGCACAGTATTTTAATAATGCATTTCACTTACATAACACTTACTGTAATGGAATCTCTACATTAAAAATAACATTATTATTATCTTTTATTTTAATAACACCAACAATTTACGCAGCGCTTCATACAATACATATATTTAAGGGGTACGACAAAAGTAGACTTGACACACTAAGACAATTACATTAGGTAGAGAGGGCCCGGCTCGCAAGCTTACAATCTAGAGGGAATGGGGTGAGGAGAAACATAAGATATGGAGATCATAGGGAAGGATAGTACCGATGGCAGATTCAAACCCATTGGCAGAGTATGAGCGCTTGGCTGTAATTATTAATAGTTCTGGGTAATGAATGGATGAGACACGGAAGGGAAGTGAACTCAGCAGGGTCTCCTCGGCAAGCGAATTAGAGTGAGAATTTAATCAAGCGGGATTTGGGGCCTAATGAGATTATGGCGGCTTCCTAGAACCAGAGCCATAATGACTACGGGAATTTAGAAATGAGAGATTAACCCTTTGTAAAAACCAATGTATCACTACCTATCTAATAACTAGCTTATAACCAAATTAACAAGATGGCTCAATAGCTCAAAGGGATTTTTTTCTCTAAAATATTTTTCAGGTGATTAGTACTGCATCATTTTTTACCTTGTACATCATTATACAATTTGCAACCACTAAATGTATTTCTTTGGCAAATCTCGATATCTTCTGTTTTCTTCGACTGGCGGTACCGAGGGGGCCCCGGTACTTTAAGGCCATCGGCCGCCTGATGACATAAGTGCGGCCAGGCACATCCAGCCGATCTGCTGTTGGAGCGGTGGTGCTGTCGGCCAGAGGCCTACTAGACATTTGCTCGGTGTGCCAGATGGCCAGGCTGGGCCTGGTCCAACTTGTCATTAAATATATAGCAAATCCAGGCTTTGTGCACCAGCTCTTTGCTGTAATCACTACAAAAACAGTCAAATTTTTAGGGAGAGTTGGCAGTAGTGTCCCTTTAAAGCTTTGCTCTCATTTAATTAAAAACAACATCCAATATTTCATAATTAATTACGAAGTTGGCATTTTGATAGGACTCAGAAGAACATGAAAGATGATGAAATCCCGCATCCACAAACATAGTTTTTTAGCTTTTTCAGCAATCATAAAAAGTGGTGATTGTATCTCCATGTTCTCTCTAAGTATTGATTCTTCTTTCTGTCCTCGTGCTCGTGACATTTAGTGTATCTCAGGTATGCCTCCAGACTAGAAAACCAAGAATAAAGAATCTACCGGGAGGAAGACAAATGGTACTGAGAAATCAATATAATATAACATGAATACTGTCAGAAAATGCTTTCCAAATGCTGGTCAGGAACATGTGTAAGTTAAAAAAAAAAGGGTGATGGTGTAACCCTACTCTTCGGAGTCGGTCAGCCTTGTTGGGAGGTATACTATAACAACATCTGAAAAGTCATAAGGAGGGTCGGAGGTGGGATGGAGTGGGGTCGGAAATGGGATGGAGTGGGGTCGGAGGCAGAAGGGTAAGTTTGAAGGCAGGGAAGGGGTGAGACATTACTGGAAGAGTTACCTTACCTTATACAGAACTTTGGGTCTCTTGGAGGTTTAAGTTTTTGGGGTGCATTCTTGATAATTACTTGCAATGATTTTTTTTATTTTAAATATCACCTCAAGCTTACTTTTTTTGTTTAGTGAACAATGTAGTTAACTGTACCTGTTTTTTTTTTTTTATTTGACAGGTCAGTTTTAACATTTTATTCAAGGTTTATGGGGTTATATTATAATGAATATACATTAAAAATAAATAAATAAATGTGTATAATAAAGAAGGTTCAGTTATAAAAAAAGAGACCTTGTTTTATTTTCTTTATTTTTTTTATAGGAAATAAATAACTAATTTCACAAGACCTGAATAGATCACACGGAAAGGAGATTTGTGGACTCAGAGTTAAAAATGTCTTTTTTTAATTCATTTATTTTAAAATACTTTATTTTTAAATAAAGTATTTCAGAATCTTGAGTTATCTAGAGAGTCCCTAGAAATAGTCATGGGGTACATGATATGTGTGGGAAGGCGAGCGGGCCCTTTGGATACCCATGGCCTTACAATAGCTTTCAATTGTCTTTAGGATTGCAAGATATTTGAGAAAATATAGGTTACCTATATCGTATGGACAACCATGCCAGCAACAATTTGCCACTTGAGAGATGTGGAACGTCATACATTTTTGGTCATTTTGTATAAATAATGAGTGTAGTCCATGCAAGTTGGAAAAAACAAGCAACTGTCTACAACTTTAAACACAAGTTAGATTTTTAGTTTCAACTCACAAATGCCACCTCCCAACTCCATAGGGCTTTTAACCTTTACCTCCCACCAACATCGCTCGTGGAGGAGGAGTGAGTGTTAGTCCCACTTAGTTAATGAGGACCCGAGTTTCGTTCATAATATACATTTTTTTATCGTGTGTTTTTTAAGTGTAGGTAGGGCTATTTTGCCAGTAACAGCGGAGGATGTATGCAAGTTCACGTAGAACTTGCATGCCCTCACCTGTAAATCACAACATCTAAAGTCACAGGCACTTGCGTGCCCTTGCAAACAACTTGCAGATTAATAAATCTGCAAGTTGTTTCTCAAGTGTTAACATGGAACTTGAGTCAAGTCTGATCACTCCAGTTAACCCTTAAATGCACGTCTTAGTAAAAAGACCAAGTTTTTCTTACACTAACGCACACACTCTCATCTCATACAGTGTTACCCACACATTTGCATACAACATACACCCACACATGAGACATCCAAATACAAAGTGAGTGAATAGAAGAAAAAATCTAAATCAAATCAATATTTGGGATGACCACCCTATGCCTTCAAAACAGAATCAGTTAGAGTGTGGGAGGAATAAAACTGAGTGAGGAGAAGCCAAACTCACTAACGAAGGTTGAGGTTGGCGAGACAACTTAATTTCAAAAGTCATACACCATGGCAAGACGGAGCACAGCAACAAGACACAGGGTAGAGAATATACCTGCCAGGTAACCACAGTAGTCTTTGCTTCACTGATTCCTGAATGAAAATTGGTATGACTGTCCCTTTAAGAACCACTAGTCTAAATTAATACCAATCACTCTACATTATTAGACAACATCGGCTGTAAAGTACTGCAATTTCTAATCAAACACGATTCCAAGCCAACCAATGAGGACAGAACATTTAATGAAACCTTTATCGCAGTATTTGTTCTGCTTTCTGAAGAGCTTGGCTGGAAATCTGCCATAAAATTCAATTGGTACGACTGATTTATTATCTAAATTGGATTATACTTTGCAGAGAAAAAAAAAACTATCTGGGTCATTTTTTATAGAATACACGAAGATATTATATTTAAAAAGAAGCTTTGGGTAATAGAGTATTAGAATATTTTAATGAGAAGGAACATGATATTATGATATGTAGAAAGCCCTTATGAAATGTTCAATTTACCATCAGTATCATTGTTCAAAGCTTAACCTTAACGAAGTATGTTTAAATGAACTGTATTTTTATCAGTACTTATGAGATCAAAGGGCTCAAAATATGAAGAGATTAAAAAGTTTGAGTCTTTTTTTAAAGAAATAAACTGAAGTTCCATCAATTTTAGTCTCTTAAAAAATCAAGCCCCCTTTGCCCTTTTTCACGTCCTCATCCCTAGGTCATACCAATTGTCTCTCACCGCCATGTTACAGAACGTAGGGGCAGGGCCTTTAGTGGACGTAGAGTGCGAGGGAAGTCTTTGGGTGTTGACAGGAAGTGAATAAGTAGTGGGCGTGGCCAAACACCACTTTCCTGCACTAAAAACAATATAAACGGACCTGGAGACCCAGGGAAGCAGGGCTTCCACCAGAGACTCCGGGTCAAACCAGAAAAGCTCCCCAGTATGATTATAGAAAAAGCCCAATGGCCAGATGTTGTTCTTCGGTTCCTTGTTGTTGAAGACCACTTCCAATGCACACAACACATGTTGAAAATATTTCCAGAGGCCAAAACTCTTTGAATTATAAGAAAAATCCATTAAAATTCTCTCAACAAGAAAGAAACGTATCAGACAGATGGTATAATAGCACTGTGTGCATGGGTGACGTGGGCCGTTTTCGGACTCCACCTGCTGCTTGGATAATGGTGAAAAGCTGGGCAAATGACATAGCTTCCTAGGTTAATGTTAAGTCACAGGTCAAGAGTCACGGAACAGAAAGGATTCCTTCTTCTTTGTGGAGCTGAGATAATGCACCACTTTCCCTCAGAATCCGAACAATAGTGAATTAGCCAGCTTTTCATTTGTCTTGACGTTTGTGATTCATTACAATGTTTGTCAACGCTTGCTGATGTTAATGGCCCTCAGACAGTATACTCTTCTATTTGTTTATAGCTGTGGTTCACATTTTCCAGTTGATGGAATATTTCCTGATAATTACTCCGTAACATTTTCTTTTACGCAGTACGACATTCAGAAACATGGAATTTGATAGAAGTGAGCAATCATCAGGGCTACAAATATTCTACGCAACAGACCTATATAGTCTACATAACAAACCATACTCGGTCCTTGGCCTTTCCTTATGTTCAGGAGTAATTTTTGTAGCTGAAGAAAAGGTTGTAGAAACAAGACCCCTACATACATGGAGTCCGCAGAAATGTTCATGGAGAAGTCCAAAACATTTTTTGTCCATCTTTTTGTCCTTGGCTTCATCTAATACCGATCGTTTCTGTCCAGTTCCTCCTTTGTTTAACTTCATCCTAATTCACATGATTTGTTCCCCTCCTAAGTAAATCTATTTAATTTCTTTGCATATTTGACACCGGCATTAGTAACCTGAAGCCTTTATCAGTCTACATCTCAGATCAACCAATCACATGTTCCCTTTTTTTGTCCGTAGAGGTTCCATAAACCAGCAGATGAAAGTCTGCATAAAACTTAACATAATAAACTTGTTTTTCTTTTGTTTTGTTTTAGATGGCAACACAGAGAGGCCGCCATTAACAACACATGGAGGGCTTCATTCCATATTGGATGACACGGTTTCCCCTGCTTTCGGAGCAACCGTGATTATAATTGTAACAGTTGTCATATCCGGCAGTGCCTACCTGTGCTTTCTGAAATACATATGCTCCGGGTGTTGTAACGCTACACAGGTTGTTCCCATGAGAAGGCTTGACCCTTCAAGATCTGAAGAGCAAGTATGATTCCAAATGGAGCCAAACCACCCCCAAGACTTGGAATTGACCAACATTCTACAACAAGCAGACCAGCGCATATCTGTAAACAAAGAAGGATCCCTGATATACGTACGATATCACAAGCCATAAGACCTATTTCAACATTTCTACAAACGTTCTAGGTCTCTGGGCATGCGCTGTATCCATGGATTTCTTTAACGATAAATGCCCTTGATTTAGAGATACTTCGTGTGTCTAGAAGAAGATCGCTGAAGAAAACTAATAAGTAGGACAAAATAAACCCTTGCAAAGTAGCCGAAAGACTGGATGGTGCTCTGATTAATAAGACTTCTCTTCTGGAAAACAATTTACGAAGACAAAATATTCTAGGTCAATAGTAAAAGGAATCTACGACATGATGCGAAAAAAGGCTAATTCAGACAGAGACAATTTAATAATCTGGGATAAACAGGTTTTTTATGGAATTTGTAGCCTTCAAAGTGTATTTTAATATTCTATGGACCTCCAAGTGTATTCGACCAAATGGAGTGATTTGAAATAATTGGCAATGGTTGGATAAATTAGTATTCATTGCAATATGGTTCCCTCTTACACTGCGGCAACGCATGGAAGATGGTTAAGAGAATCATCTTTTTGATTGAATTTCTGTATTTTTTATTTATATTTTTTTTGACATTTCCTGAAACTGTTGTCCTAATAAAAAATGCTGTGTTTGCAGTCACGTGGGCCACTGATTTTCATAGTTATCCTGACTGTGTTAATAATTAAAGCGGAACTGTCAGCCTTTCAGAACTGTGATTTAGTTCAGGCATCCATCTTGGCCTCATATGCATAATTATTCCTCCCCATTAATGTATTCTGCCCCTGAATTGTCCTGACAATGTCAGAAGGGAGGTGAGCGTAGGTTGGGTACATGAATAATTATGCTGCATTTGAAATATCAGGCACAGGGAGGCATACGGCAGAACTGTGCAATGGTAAGATTGCCCTGGGAATATTGTTCCCATATGTTGCAAACTATTTGGGGGGGGGGAATAAAGAAAATGTAGCAGATCTGCCATATGTGGGCATTATTTCTTTCTGTGGAAACAATTGTAATCTATTGAAAAATATTGTCAACAGGAGAGTGTGGTGTTCTGCAGCTCTGGAGCTGCAGCTTCTTTTGAAGGTAAGTTATATGTTTGGAGGTGTAATGAGTAGATGTTAAAAATTACAAAGTACTCTAATACGCATTGTTTGCTTAGGAGGGTATCTGGGACAATGGAGATGGAATGGAATCCCCATATATCCTGAATATCCATATATAATACCAAGTATCCATCGGGCAACACAGTATAAAAGGACATTTTTACATATGTCTAGGACATTTTTCCTTGTGTTGCACATACATGCATACACCTATATTTAATAATGCTTTATATAGCGCCGCCATATGCATAGTGCAAACATATCACAAATACATACACAATGACTTTCATGAACACAGATGGAATCTCCTATCTCTTTTCCTCTAACTGTAGGCTGCTGTCAGGAGGGGGCCTTGACACATTAACTCTGAGCCTTGCCACACAGCCTCCACTCCCACCGACTGCAGCATGTGACTACAAAAGGATCTTCCTATTGGCTGACCCTTTCACATGTCAGTTTAATGTTGCTAAATATAAAATCCGAAGGCAGAAAATAACATTGTGGGCTGTTCTGTCAGTGACAACGGAAGAAAGGGACCCTGGGAATAATTATTTCTGATGACTAAACGGTAAGCAGGCCATGCAATAAAGAGTCGGAAGAAGCGTCGCAGGGTGCTGGGGTGTATGGTCGGTGGCATGAATAGCAGGAAGAGGGAGGAGGTTCTGTCACCTTACAGATCTCTGGTGAGGACAGTTCTGTAGACCCCATCTCCAGAAGGATATTGATACATTGGAGAGAGTTCAGAGGAGGGCAACAAAAATGTAGAGTGGTTTGCAGGATAAAAAATATCTGAAAAGACTAATGTCCGGCCTGGAGGAGAAAAGAGAGAAAGCAGAAACATTCTCCTCCAACAAATTACAGAGGGTGGCAGAGGTTTAGAGGTAACGTAAGGAGGTATTTTTTTTTTACTGAGAGGGTGGTAGAGAAATGGAACCGCCTCCCATCAGAAGGGGTAGATCCTAATACAGTAAGGGAATTTAAACATGCATGGGATAGGCATAAATCTATCCCAAATCTAAGAAAAGATTGAGGACCGATTACGTTTTCCAGGTGAAACGTGCAGGTTTCCATGTAAATAGGAAGCTAACTACTAAGTAGCCATAACTGATCATATAAGACTATGCAAAGAAAATTATGTTTTTAGTTTACTTTTGCCATCTTTGAGTGATGAGGGAACTTTTTAAGTTTTTATGCTAAATTTTAACACACTGCTGCTGCAATCTGACTGACACCAATTGTGTACACTCACGTAAGCAGCTGAAGAAGAGACCTCTGAGGCCAAGAAAGCTTTTCCATGATTAATACCGTATATGCATTTTGTACCATGTAGTAGGAAACCAATATCCAGATCTCATCCTCAATCCGCTACATAAAACAACAGGCTTTTTGAGTCTATAGCATCCAACCCATACGTCCTCTTCCTAGACGATGACTTAATCCCAGGAAGTTATATAAAAATGGGAATTATTCATGTGTGAGCGTTTCAGAAGATGCTACCTCAGCTCTTTCAACTGTTAATAACAAAAACATATTCAAAGCGGGACTCACTTAATATTATTCATATTCTAAACATCTTTATGGAACTGTAAAACCCAACTTACTGTCAACTCTTTCCTTTAGACAAAGACATTTAGAACATGCGGAGAACTTTCAATAACTTTGGTGTATGCAAGAATTTAAAGATAATAATCTTACGTGAGATCCCTGAGAACTTTTTTCCCTTAATCAATACTATATATAAATATATTTCATACATAATAAAGCATGGATTGTCCTGGAAAAACACAATATATATATATATTTGTGTGGATACACTAGTAGGTGTTCAGTATCCTGGTTCTTAAAGGGTTAATGATGTCAAATATTGTCTCATTTATTTATGTCACAAAAGCTGGCGCTAATAGGGTGTTGCCATAGAAACTGGAAAAAAAACCTTCTTAACATTTTTTGAATTTTTGAAGTGATTAAAGGAAAGAATAAAATGACAGATCTGCTAATGCCTATTTACTTAACATACTAGGCCAGGGGTGTCCAACCTGCGGCCCTCCAGCTGCTGCAGGACTACATCTCCCATACTCCTCAGCCAGCCCCTTCGCTGGAAGAGAATTATGGGAGATGTAGTCCTGCAGCAGCTGGAGGGCCGCAGGTTGGACACCCTTGTACCAGGCAAGGTTCAGCATATGCTCAATGAATGGCTATCTCACAGGGCACTAACCTAAGGTGAGAGCCCATCATTCACGGTGCAAATCCCAGTTTCTTAACATTTTCGTGACTTGACTACCCAATGAAGCCCAGTCTTCCAAACAGTCCAGGTTCGATCTCTCCTGACGATCTCTCCTTACGCCGGTGGGTGGTCTTGCTGATGTCAGTGGGAATTCCCACCAACGTTAGTGGGCACTCTTGCTGACCTCAGTTGGCGTTCCCACTGACATCGTGGGGAAACACCACCATTTAAAGGGGAAAAAGGTGGGGAGTGGGGCATCAGGACTCCGCTCCCGTGACCTTGAGGATTCGACCCAGAGAACAAGAGACGTGGCAATTCTCCCAAAGTACTCCGAACCAAACCCGGAGATTTCCCAGGTATGGTGATCAGGTGGCCATCCCAGACCCTGCCAACCTCTGACAGTGACCCCATCCCTACCACTTGTCACACACCCTAACACAATGGTGTCAATGTCCTCATTTGGACTCCTGAAATATAGGGGGTATAGAAACTTTATTCTCCAAAGAGAACTCACTGTATTTACAGCATCTATCTTCAATCTGTGAAATAACTGATAAAGCGACCATTTAATGCTCAGAATATACAATTGATCTTTTGGTTCCTGGAACTTAGTGTTCTCAGAGAATTCTATTCAGGAACTTAGTACAACAAAGATGTACTTAATCAGGGAAGGAACGCTAGCTTACAATCAAAGAACTTTTTCTGCTGAGCTCGGTATCCAAGGCGTGATTCGTGTTGTCGCTTATAGAGAATAATAAAGAAACGCTTGAATTCATTGCCTGCTACTTTGTCTTTTGTGAGGTTTTTATTATACGCTGCACTTAATTTTCTATGATTACGTGTGGCGTCTGTTGTGTGCTAAACAAGAAAGAACTCAGATGGAGCTTTTGTTAAATAAATACTGCATGGATCATCTGAAATCCTTGATTTATTAATGATGAAAGTCCAATTTTATGTTCTCTCAGGAGATATGTTTTTTTGCTATAAGAAAGAAAAGTAACTCCGATGGCAGGAACTCTGTAGATTTTTGCGAAACCAAGGACTGATTAAAGTTGGGTTCTTTACATCAAGAAAAGTGGGCAGACTAGATGGGCAAATTGGTCGTCAAGTTCTGTGTTGAATAAAAGGAAGAGAGTGAACTGAAAATCAAGGTAGTTAAATTATATACAAAGGGAATCTAGACTAATACCTTGCAACCCTAGCCAAGGGGGACAACAGGCTCACCCTTTCCAGGTGTCCTCTTAAGAAGAGACCACAGAGGCTCAAGAAGGTTATATGACTTAGTTTTTAAGTTATACACAATATAGGTATGATTAAACTTGGGGAATGGTGGAACTTGAGAATGATAGTGACTTAGCCCTGTTATCCCCTGCAGTTGAATACGGCTGTGCATAAAAAGGCAGCGTACGAAACCGTTCTAATGGAACAGAAATGGTGAGTATAAATAGACGTTGAATGGCTTAAGAAATTACCGTCGGAAATTATGTTCTAAATTGCCGAATGTATCTCTAATTAGATGGAACACATTTACAGGGGCGCTGGGTTTTCTTCAAATATGTTCTCCTTAAGAAGAAAACCACAAAAAAAAAAAAAATATGTGGAGTGTCAGCATGCCTCAGATAATAATATTTCAGCCAAATAGCTTAATTTCCAAAAAATTTACTTAACAACATAAAAGTATGTCTTAGGTTACTTGTACCAGAACAAAATGTTTTGCAGGAATACTTATCTTGCTGCGGACCCCGCGTCCTGCTGGCTGTTTGGGTAAATTCCGCGTGCTGTGTAGGCAACAAATGCCTTCCAACGTAATCTTACCGAGTGGGTGGGCAGCGTGCTTTCTTCTTAACAAAATATGTAGTTATGGTTTTTAATAGTTCCTCACAGAGCTCCTGGAGGAACATTTTTAATTCTAATAACCTAATTGTCCAGTTTGGGGCATTTCATATACATTCCGACTTTTTTTTATACAATAACCTTTTGTGCCGCTGAATCTCTTGCCTTGATACAATGTTTGTTGGCCGGATCAGCTTTCTGTTTTATTAATTACTTTTCACAGAATGTAGTTATATTGTTTGAAGGACCTAAATGTTGGCATCTGTACAAAATGCATAACTGGATTCTGTGATGACTCCGTCATCACAGGTTGTTAGGTGGGCAGCAACGGGATGTTACTGGGTATTTCACCCAAAGAACCCCATATCGGCCTCGTTTTCATAGGCCTGGTGCTCGATTTAGACACTGAGTATGCTAAACCATCGACAGTCCTAATAGCGGGACAAAAACACTTGTTGGGACTAGGGCTTCATTCCAGGACTGTAGGGAGCATTAAAATATCCTTTATCTTCAATAATTTACAAAAAAAAAAATTCTCAAAGAAAACAGCAGTGTTTAATGCACAGTATGATCTCCAAAGGAAAAAGAAGGAAGGAAAGAAGGAAAGAAAGAAAGAAAGAAAGAAAGAAAAGAAGGAAGAAGTTAGAGGTAGAATATATAGCCTGGGATGGAAAATCCATGGTGTCCAAATTTATTGTGCTGGTAGTGGTGTGCGTAGTGTAATTCCTGGGAAAAAAGGTATTTTTTCCCAATAATGCTTTTAAAATATGTATAAATTATACCACTGCAGCAGGCAGCTCATAAATAACCAACTAATAACCAACTTTTTATACAATCGCTGCCTACCATGTTTTCATGGTTTTCTAGATTTTAAACGAATTTTTAAATAACATTTTTTCTACCTTTCCGTTATCCACAATTATCCGGGTTTCAGTTTTGCTCACTGAGTAACTTATTGAACGTTTGGTTAATCTCTTTGCCACCTCGTCCCTTTTGAGTTCTCTCTATCACGAGGGTGCTGATCGGATACGGCACAGTTCGTCTGCCTTTGTGTAAAATTTATAACAAAACTTTCCGTTAAAGCGAAAATTGATTTCTTTAAACATTGTTTCCGCACGGTGATGCTGAAGATCTTCCACTTATCTTCTGTTATTCCTTTCCGAGAACATTTTGTTCAAGTCAATAAGCTGCACAGACACCCTCAACGTGCCAAAGTTGACCTTTGTAAAATACGGTGTCAAGTTCAAGTTACTGAACCTCGACCTTATGACCAGAGAACCAAGCGTTTCTCTCCCTAACAGGCGCTACGCTTGATGTCCCATTGTAGCCATTCTCCTGAAACGTTGCTACGTTGCGACACGGGATATAACGACGGACGATTAGACCCAGTAACAAAATCACTTCGGAGTAAGGTTTGGCACGGTAGTAAAAATAATCAGAGTTTAAGGAGGGCAGAGAAAATGAGAACATAGTGGACTGCATCATACGGCCTTTATTCCAGCAAAATATCTCACGTAACTGTTGTATTTCATGCAAACCGAACGTTACCCCAAAAGCAGAGGGCTCTTGACGTGTAGACGGGGTTCTATCACCTTTTAGCGATGACCTTTAAGAAATTATAAATAATCATTGGTGTCTCGGATGTAGTTCTTCATTCACCTGAAGGATCAAGGACTTGCTGGAGATTAAATGCTAGACAATAATGAGACGGTCTGTTGAATGTGCCCGAGGGTAAGCGTCGCCAATATATCACAGCCCTGCTGGCATCGATAGGTGTTAGCTCAGTAAATTAAACTCTTATCGGATTCTCCTTGAAAACCCTTTTCGTTTTTTTTTTACTGATGTGTGGATTCACAGTGCTGAAAAACCCCGCTGGTGAACGCTATAGGCAATCGTGCGCCACATGCCATGCCTACTTTAACCCCTTAACGTCCATTGCCGGGTCAGGCACGTCATGCAAAACGGTCACTTAACGACCTATGACGTGCCTGACACGTCATCAGACTTAAACAAGCTTAGAAAGTGATCAATGATCACTTTCTAAGCTTAAACGGTGTTGCTGTAATGCCTCGATGTCGAGGCATTCAGCAACACCGAGATCGGCATGATGGGCCATGTCTGGCCCCTCCCCGGGCGTCAACAGCCGCCATACATTGTATGGCGGCGGACGCCCGTTTTAAAAGCGTTTAGGAGGCGATCAACGATCACCTCCTAAACTTCAATGGTGTCGCTGGAATGCCTCGATCAGGAGGCATCCAGCGACACCAAACACTTACCTCTTGATGGACTGTGACCGCTCCGGAGAGCGGTCACAGCCGCAGCTGCACGCAGTCTTCACCATCCGCAAGATGGCGGCGGTCCGGGAAAAAAATAATAAAGTTGAAAAAGTTCGCTAGACAGTATCCTGACCTTCTAGAGAACTCTGGCTCCACTTGCTGGTTGAATACAGGTACTGCATTCAACCATACAAGTCAATGGAGGCCAGCTTTCTAATCACTATGTGATTAGTAAAATATTTAAAAAAAAAAGAAAAAAAATTAAAAAAAAAAAAAGAAAAAAAGAAAAAGCTTAAAAAAAACATGGTAACATTTAAAAATTATTATGCTTTAGAGGAACTATCCAGTTCCAGCAAAATGTAAAAAAAAAGTCCAAAAAGAGTAAAATAAATAAAATAAAAAAATAAAGTTTATTATTATGAGCAAGTGCTAAAATTAGCGCTGTATCTTCCCAAAAATCCTGACGTGGAAAAATTTAAATAAAAGCATTTCAAATACCCAAGGGGTGTCTAATTTAAAAAAATGAATGGTTTGATGGGGTAAATTGGAGTGGCCGGGCTCAAAGATAGGGCATAGGCACAGACTGACCGAAATGGGGGGAAAAAAAAGCGCACTTCCAAAATGTGGCATTTTAACCTCAAACACCAGACAAACCCATACATGTGGGGTATGAATGAACTCGGGAGATGTTCCTGAACACATATTAGGGTGTTGTTTGATAGTGACGTATACCTGGAGCTATAAATTTATACCCAAAGTACAATTTGTGTGAAAAAAAAAATAAAAAAAAATACTACCACAAAGTGTGGCAAAGGCTGGTGGTAGAATCTGATGCATGGAAAGGGTTAAATACTACCATTTTAAGTACCTTGGGGTGTCTAGTTTTCAAAAATATATGGTTTTATGAGGTAAATTGTAGTGGCCAGGCTCAAAGATAGGGCATAGGCACAGACTGACCAAAATAGGGGAAAAAAAGCGCACTTCCCAAATGTGGCCTTTTAACCCCAAACAGCAGTCAAACCCATGCATGGGTGGTATCACTGTACTCGAGAGATGTTATTGAACACATATTAGGGTGTTGTTTGATAGTGACGTATACCTGGAGCTATAAATGTATACCCAAAGTACAATTTGTGTAAAAAAAAATACCAAAAAAATACTAACACAAAGTGTGGCAAAGGCTGGTGGTAGAATCTTATGCATGGAAAGGGTTAAAATACTAGCATTTGAAATACCTTGGGGTGTCTAGTTTTCAAAAATATATGATTTGATGGGGTAAATTGCATTGGCCGGCTTCAAAGATACCCGAAATGGCACATGGGGGGAAGAATTACCAGATTTGGAAAAAATGGTTTTGAAATAGCAAAACGCTACCTGTACTTATTGCCCCATAACGTGCAGAAAAAAGCAAAAAAACATAAAAACATTGGGTATTTCTAAACTCAGGACAAATAGTAGAATATATTTAGTAGGTTTTTTCATTAGCTTTTTTGGATGAGTAAAAGATTTTTGGGGTAAAAGTCAGAAAATGTGGGGTTTTTTTACATTTTTCATCATATTTTATTATTTTTTTATGGGAAATTAGATAATATGATTAAAACAATGGTATCTGAAGAAAGCCCTTCTTGTCCTGAAAAAAACAACATATAATTTGGTTCACTAAATGAGTGAAGAGAAAATTACATCTAAACACGAACACCGCAAAAGTATTAAAACAGCCTCGGTCCCAATGGTACAATAGGTAAAACACAGCCTGGTCCTTAAGGGGTTAAACAAAAAAAAAAAAACAAGAATGAAATTGTCTTTTATTATACCGGTGGCTGATTTTTTTTTTTTAAATATAAAAAAATGGGTTTATTTGCCTAATAACAGAAATGCGCTAAGGAAGTAGCAAATTCAAACATGTATAAAAAGACATCCTTGGAAACTTTTGGATCCACTGATGTGGTGGATTTAGACCCTCCAGGGGCCCCTAGGCATTCTCGTTATATGTGATCAGGCAGCACTGCTTTAGTGAAACTGAACTATCTACTTAACCCCTCGGTGGCCCCAGAGCTTAGGGTACCTAGGCATGTGCCTAGAGTGAATAATGAATATTTGGACACCGGTCACACCGCTGGCTGGCTGCCTATGATAGGAGTTCTTTAGTCTACAGAAGTACAGACCAGAAATTGCTTTTTTCTACATTATTTTTTATTTAATGAAAAACACTCTAAAAGTCAGCACATCAGATTTTAATTAATTTGCAATGCATTTCTAAGATATGAAAATATTAATATATATCCCCCATTAAATAAAAAAAAATATTTATAATTAGGAACGGTAATATATCCCAGATAGGCGTTGACAGATTTTAAGTATAAATTCTCCTCTAATGATGAAAGCCATTTGCAAAATCCCATTATTGACTTGTTGTAATGTTAGAAAAATGTTCAAAATTCGCCCCGGAGTATGTTCCTTGTCTCAGTGCTGGTGGCCTTTGAAGATAAAGTGAGCTCTTGTGACTTGTGGCATTTTGTAATATTTGAGTCCTTAATGGTGACATTTGCCTCCCACCCTCAACTGTACTGAGTAAAACTGTTGTGAAGTCACACAAAAAAAATGCCTTTTGTTTTCCCAAGGTCACCAGTTTTTGTAATGCGGGGTATTGTATAAAATTATGCTAGAGATCGTTCAGCATCAGAATTTGCGAATCTGCTAAGAAAGTCATCAAGAAGTTGGTGCTCATTGAGCTCGCTCTACTGTGGCACATACAGCTTTAATTTAACCATCAGATTCCCATAGGGAAGTGCAATCCATTGTTACAGATCTCTATTGAAAAGGGGCTTAGGAAATATAAAAATTTTTTTTAATTAAAATAATTTAATTAATAAGCGTATTTAACAATTTATTTTATTTATTCTAACGAAGCCTGCATGAATTTCCCCTTATGGTGTAATGTTTTATATTGAGAAGAATATCAAAAAGGTAAAGTGACAGGTTCCAGAGAAAAAAAGTATTTAATAATGAATCAAATGACCTAATTAATATAGTGAACCAGACATTAGTAACATAAATTAAAAACTAAAGAAAAAAAAAAAACTGTCTGAAAGCACTAGTAATTGGTATCCACCTACCCAGTATAAGTAACTGATAAAAGGAATGGATAGTGCTGAGCCTACGGAGTTAAAATAGTTAACTACTTAAATGTTTTAATAACAAATATAACCAGTGAGGGGTATATTGAATATAAAATGCTTACAACCAGACAGATGAAATCCGAAAAAAAAAAGTCAATGAACAATTAACAATTAAATCCCAGATAGTCCACATACGTAAAATCTCCAATTGGAATTCTTAATGTCATAAATCCAGGAACTTTATCTGCAGCTTAAAAATAAAAAAACAACTGGCGTGATACAAAAGCCTTTAATACAAAAAATAAAACCGCTCACTTACATTGAAAATGGTGAACTCGCACTTATTTCCGAATAAGTAGTTTGAAATAAACTTCCATGAAATCATCAATAAGTGTGTATGTATGCATGTGTGTATATGTATGTGTATATGTATTAGGCTTGTGCAAATGGGCCAAAATTATCTGGACAAATTTTCATTTTCATTTTCGGACAACAAATTTATTCTTGATATAGACACAGACAGTGGTACACCATGACTCCTGTCATTATATAGTAATACAGACAGTGGTACAGCATAACTCCTGTCATTACATAGTGAGCCAGACAAAGGGGGTGGTACAGCTTGAGTCCTATCATTATATAGTGATCCAGACCCAAATAGTGGTACAGCATGACTCGTATCATTATATAGTGATTCTGACACAGACAGTGGTACAGCTTGACTCCTATAATTATTTAATGATCCAGACACAGACAGTGGTACAGCAGATGAAGAAAGAAGAGAACCTGACAAAGAAAGAAGAAGAAGAGGCAAGAAAAGAAGCAGAGTGTCAGACACCTGTTTGGAGCACCTCTCCCCAATACCCCGCCGTCCCCTGTGCATGGGGACCTGTCCCAACTACTTAACTCCGCAGTGTCAGAGATGGATGTATCCTTAGGCGTGCGCCACTCTCTCCTTCTATTCACAGCTGCCTGGATCGGTCACGCGTGCCTCCCCAGAGAGTCACAACCCGACTACTCAGACACGAGCCCTGGGAACATTTAAAACGCAGCTTCTCCTTCTCCTTGTTGTCCTGTTGTCTGCAGTACCTAGCGTTTCCTTATCTATTTACTGGATATTTGTTGCTGACCATGTAGCGTTTGATTTTTGCTTGTTTGCCTGTTGCCCCTGACCTTGGGACTGTTTTACCATTTTGCTGTTTTTCTGGTGTCCACCTTAGCTAACTTTAGTTGTCCTTTGCTATACCCTGTGCCTTACCCTGCATACTGGGCTCTTCACCTCCAGACTACCTTACACAGAGCTGCAAAAAAGAGACAGGGACACGGTCGTCGGAAAATGTACATTCCGGTACACATGTGAACTTTCTAAATGAGCTGACCATGAGCCTGTCATGGTCCATCACAAAGACTCTACTGCGGTAACTTGTCGACGGTGGGGAAAAATGGTTCCAACAACCCCTGTGAGGATGTAAAGATATTCTGAATTAAGTTGCTTGAATAAAAGCAGGTATTTCCTCTGTGATATAGCGGTAAGCAAAGCCCTAATTGGAATGCTCAGATGTCATTCACCCTAAGATTTGGGGTAAAAAAAAAACCTTGGCACTTAAGGGCAACCCTGGATGTTCCCAGGTATGCTCAGTTGGTCATGTGTAGAATTCTGGCCTGATCTTGTTCTTCCTCTACTTTCGTCGCTCGGTATAATTCAGAAGCCATGTGCTGGATATAGAACTTCTCTGTAGAGTATTGGCCTTGGGGACCTGAGTAACAGCAGCTTGGCTACAGCGGCCAGGATGTGCTCATCTTCAAAGTATGACCCATCGCTCAGCCAGTCCCACCACTGATGCAGGACCTAGTAAAACTTGGCAGTCCGCTTGTCTGTTCAAATAAACATTTTTCAGGAGTTTGGCTTCTCTGCATGTAGGTCGATAAAGCACAGAATTCAGTGTTATTTTAAGTCAAGCACATTGTCTCCTCGTCCTGGCATCCAGATGATTATTTTAACCTTGTTCGAGATAAAAATCCGGTCTGCGGTTAGGCGAGACTGCGTGTTTTCCTTGTATATTAAAAATTTTTATTTTAATATTTCTTTTTTTCCCCCATCATATCCTGTTTCTATTCTCCTAGCGGAAGGTAAAGTGTGTTTTCCTGTTGTTTTGTTCTTAATTAATGTATCCAAAAAAAGGGCAAACTTTATGAAAGTGCTAGCTCTACCGAAAACATTAATTTCCTTTCATGCTGTAGTTATTTTAATCATTTGCACCAATTTGTTAGAACGTAACATCTTCTAATATGAAAAATCATTTTTAATATCTACTCAGTGATAAGTCTAAATTACCGAACCAGGGTCACGTTAAGCAGATCTGTCACTTTTTCAGAATCCTGCATTTTATAGTTCAGTGCGCTTAATAACCACATGTAATGTCATTTACTGATTAAAATAAAACATAGAGATATTTATGAGAAAGCAACCGTATGTGTATACCATGGGAGCAGACATATTAAATCTTCTCAGGATCTGATTGGGTATACCTTTCTAATAAATGAAGCTAAGTTTCTGATTTCATTGCCCCCATTTGTATGAGGAGAGAACCCTCCTCCGTCAAATTAAAGGGCGGCTATCACATTTTGGAAAACGAGCGTGTAATACACAGGTTATACCCGTATTAGAGGCAGATGTGATGCCAGCAGAGTCTCATCCCAACACAGCTGCAATGACTGGAGCCACCAAGGAGGCACGCATCATCCTACCAAGGTAAGGAACTTGGTGAGGGTGACTTTAAGCATGAGGCATAAGAATGGCTAAGCATAGGGACTGTAGTTCACAGCAAATATGTAATTTCACCTACTGTTGACCACTTTTCACATGATTCTCAGCCAGCATTATGTGAGTGATCTGTCTACTGAGTACCTGTAGTTCATAGCAGCCCCAAACAGCTTGTCTGTGCCATCTTTGTCCCAAAACAGCTTGTCTGTGCCATCTTTGTCCCCAACCAACTTTTCAGTACCGCCAAACAGCTTGTCTGTGCCATCTTTGTCCCCAAGCAGCTTATCAGTACCGCCAAACATATTTTCTGTGCCATCTTTGTCTCCAGACAGCTTGTCAGTTCCCCCAAACAACTTGCCCGTGCAATCTTTGTCCTCAAACAAGTTGTCTGTGCCTTACTTGTACCTAAACAGCTTGTCAATGCCCCCATACAGCCTGTCTGTGCTATATTTGCCCCTAAACAGTACAACGAGTAGAAGAGAAAATCCTGGTGGTGTGTGGGGTCATTTGGGCAGGCAGACCATTTGTTCTGAAACGGGACTCAAACATTTCTGTGTAACTTAAAATGGATCATTAAATAAAACTAATGATAACAAAGGTAATTTGTTCCAGTGTCAGGATTTTACCTTAGCAGTGTCAGTTCCCCTTTTAAAGAGGACAACAAAGCTAATCCCTGGTAGGGAAAAACAGTATTTTGTGCAAATATATGCATAATGTATTGAAAATAACTGGGGGGGTTTTGTACCAAGGGTAAGTTTGGTTTTCAATTGGAAAGTCGGATGAGCTCCCCTTATGGGAACAATGAATATTACCTTTTATTTATGGAGGGATAAGAGTGCGGATCTGTTCTGTCGCGCTGTTACAATAAGGGACAGTGAACATTCGCAAAACTAATATTGGCAATACCCAAAACCGACTGCAATATTAACCCCTTAAGGACCAATGTTATTTTACAATGTTTTCAAAAAGCAAAAAAAAAGAGAATTTTTAATAGAGAGTTTGTGCTATGTATTCCCACTAACCAATTTAGTGCGCCCCCACAAATTCTATATTGTTTGTATTTTCCAGGACTAGTAGGGCTTTTAAGAAAATATTAATTATTGTACACAAACCATGGTTTAGTATGAAAAACAACACAAAAAAAAAAATCTAAGCCACATTTCTCACAGTTTTGTCTATAAAGACACACATAGCAAGTGAAAATGAAAAGAAAATACAAACAAAATGTATTTAGGCATTCTAGGTGGCACACAGCACCGTTTTACCTTTCAACTACTTTTTGGGATGGGTGCTGCATGCTGGAACATTAAAGAATAAAAACACAAAAGAGTTATCTCCCACTTCTCCTGAGCACTTAACTCAAAAGAGACCCCCGAATCATGAGAGTGCATGATTATGGTTGAACCAGAAAGGTGCACCTCATGCTTTTGGGGGTAAAACTAATCCTAAACCCCACTTACCTTTCTAGGCGACTCACTGCAGACACAAATCTAATGGAAACACAGAATTTTGTAGGGTTTTTTCTCTATTTTTTCACCTCAGGCACATTTTGGGATGGATGCTGCACATTGGGTTACCTGGGACAAAAAACAGCAACAAATAATATCCGAGGATTAATAGTTATAGTGATTTGTCCCTGAAGCTGCCTATGGCAGCTGGGACAAAATCACTGGTAAGCCGGGCATTGCATAGTTTATTGATTGATCACTCTCATAGGGGACAAACATTAACTCCTAAGATGTACCAGGTACGTCATTGGTCCGCGGGGGACATTTTTCTCATGACGTACCTGGTATGTCATTGGACACGAAGGGGTTAACACATGTTATGACATGCTGGTACTAAAGACCCAGAGAGCTTACAATCTATTAAGGATGGGGGGGTATTTGGAGATAGGAGAAGAGATAAAGAGGGTCCGGTGATGTTACGGGGTCTACAGGTAAACCATGGCAATTATTCTTCAGATACATTGATCCCAGTAGCTCCATCGTGTGCAGGGTAAGGCTCACCAGCGGCTATAATATATGTCAAGAGATGCTCCCAATGGGGTAATTCTGATCAGTTTTTATAATATCATTTAAGAATGATTTGGTGGACAACTGAACCAATATGCTGTCCTTTGCTCTTCTGTCTAGCCTACTGAACTAAATGCAGCACAAGAAGCAAGCTCAAGGCTAATTAAGGTCTTTAGCGCAGGAACAACAACATGGCGCCAAATGGGAATGATCTACCCGCAAATTCTGTTTCTTTGTTTTACCGCTAATGGGAAAAGCATTTAAAGGTGAACATTATGCTAGTTTTAAGAAGGTTTCTAGAACTATTTATTAACTATTATGTGTTTGTATTTATTTTTGGTATTTCTGATGGTAGTTTTGCATTTTTATTAAATCACTGGAAAGATGATACTACGACCAGGGGAAGACTGGCTATAATAGTTCTAAATGCCTCTGTCCGCCCCGCTGGCACATTTCGCTCCTGTAAACTCTTTGACAAAGACTCCATACAGTTTCAATAGGAATTCCACCAAGGGGGGGATAAGAAAAGGCAGATTAGATGAAGAATTGAGAAGAAATTCCTGGCATGCCTTACACTTCACGGGGGTGATCACAAAAAGAAAGTACGCTCCCAACCTTTCCAATTAAAGGCTAGTTTCACAATCTCCTTTTTTTTATACAGAGAATACAAATTCTTTGCATTTTTAAGCAAGATCTCTATTTTAATTACAAAGACTACGCAAATGTCTGATTATATTTTCTACATTTTTAATGCTTTTATGTATGTTTTAACTTTTTTTTTTTTCCGGGTGCACCTGTATTGCTTTATTAGCAGACAAATGCCTTCCACGACATTGCAAAGTACATTTTCTGTTAATTACAATCATCTCCCCACTGGAGGTAAATAAGTATTCAGCGCAGGACCATATAATGAAATTATTTATATAGATTAGAACTACAGTATAATGTTTTGTATTGTCGTGTATTTTATATTGTATGGTATTATACTGGACTCAAGCGTCTTATGTATCAACAATGATATCAGTTCAAAGTTCTAAAAGTGGTCTTAACACCATCAGAAACAAGTTCACGTTTCTGCTAATTGGACTTTTTAATAAAGGCAGGGTAATGAGTCTAACATAACAGTTTCAGATATCTGCCACACAAAGCGTCGTTATATTCACGTTTCATTGACACCACTCAATGGTCATCAACAGAATTGCTCCGCCGGAGCTTCCGAGCCTTCTTCTTTCCTTTTATTTAGTATTTTTGTTTGAGGTTATATTGTTGGTGACTCCATGGGGCATGAAGACACATATTCAACATAAAGAAATGCCCAAAGCAGAGGAAAAGAGGGTGCTGTGACCTCAAGGGGTTATCCTCATGGGGCAATACAATAAATACCTTAAAATAACACTACAAATAAATGTGCTAGCATACACGGTTTCACTCGCCGTCATTGAAGGAACGTCTTCCATATAGCCAACTGGTGCGTATCCGTGGAATTGTCTCTAACGATAATGTCTTTGTGCAGCGAGCTGTTGAGCTCCTTCCCTTAGGGGTTATAGTGATGATATATTACAGCAATATGGTGATTCGGTCTAAGAGAAACAAGTTACTTAAGCAAGGAAAAACTCTCAGGAGGTTAGAAATATTATACACAGACATTGGCATTTATTACAGCTGGACAACCAGCTTGGCCATATATTTAGAAGAAAAAAAAAGCTATTATGGCTTACAAGAGATCTGTCAACCTTAAGAATAGATTCAATAACAAAACGAATGCTTGTGTACGGGCTGATACTTGGCTTAGTTTATCAAAGGGTATGTACCGATGTGGTCCTTGTGTCAATTGTAATAGTTGTTATGGTAGGTGAGGCTTTTTTCCACAAAAACATTCCATGGTTTGGTTAATTTGCCATTCGTTTTTTTTCGATACTATAGATAGTACAGGGTGATGTGTTATTTACACTCCCTCTGTGTGTATTGTTTTTAATCTATGTTATTTTAATTGTGATGTTTATGGGCCCTCTGCTTACATTATTGGAATATACATTGCTTAACCCCTTAATGACAAAGCCACAAAGTACATGTACGGGCTCAAAATGCATTGTTTTCAATGGGTTTAGGGACCACCCATTGTCCTTAAGGGGTTAAGGACGTGTGACTTATCTACGTGAGGATACCTTACCTGTTAACCATATGAACTATCATCTTTATTCTTCCCCTTTACTGTAGGTGAATATCATGTTCAGGCATTAATTGAAGATACTCACAACATTCATATACAATGTTTTGGACATTGGGATTCTCATGGAGATTTTCATTGCCATATAATCTTAAATACTGCATTTTCTGGACATTTACTACTCTATTTTCTTTCTGATGTTGATATCTGAGTTCAAGAAATCTGAACACCTCATGAATTATTGATGAATTATTATACTTTTAGTTGATTATGTTTGTGATGTTCTCTTATGTTTAACAAGTGGAACCAATCATGCCCGTTCTGTGCTTCAAGGGTAACGGAATCTCCTAGGCCCATCGATTTATTCTGCTTTTATATCATTTTTATACACTGCTTGATTATCCATCGGGTTCGACAATCTTCTATGCTATCACATTTATTTGTGTGTTATTTTTGTTTTGCTTTTTATCTGCTAACTTGATGGAGCAAGTTGGAGAAGCCCTCAAAAGTATCTTCTTCAGCTATAACCTGAAAGGTTTTCCAAGGGGTCCAATGCCATTTGAAAATGGTTCCTTGACTTAGGGCATGTGTTGTATAGACCATTTCATTCATCTTCTTCAAATTTTATAGTGCATTTGAGTTTTCTATGCAGTGGGACGAGGCTACGGAATGGGGCATCTACTAATACAACTTCATCGCCAGGTT
Organism: Sceloporus occidentalis; assembly: GCA_023333645.1. Lineage (NCBI taxonomy): Eukaryota > Metazoa > Chordata > Lepidosauria > Squamata > Phrynosomatidae > Sceloporus > Sceloporus occidentalis. Next base: position 1,197,688 of record JALMGF010000151.1, read on the forward strand.
TAAATATCACTAAAGAGAGGAGCATGGAATGAGGTCTATGGAAGGCCTCGGACACCACATTGGGTGAAACACAAGAACTCGTATGTATCTCCCTTATCTGCACCCTCATTCTTATCATCCGATAGGTCCAGGATAGAATTCCTCATCCCCAAATGAGGTTGGATGCTCATTTTCTATCTCTTCTTAAATCTCTATAATGTTTTAGAACAGGAAGAAAAACAAGGAGATTTAGTAATTGTTTTTGATCTTTGCCCTAAGCCACTTTAGCTTAATGAGTTCCAAAATAATATCTGCTTTAAAAGAAAAATAATACTTAACCAAAATGCCAACCGCATTCCGACAGTTTTTCTCACGCTCCGGTGGTTAAAATACAAGAATTTGTTGATGTGTATTTTTTAGAAGATGCAGATATAGAAAAAAAAAGATGCTTTGTTTTGACACCGTCTTCAAAGTCTACATTCAAAAGATTTCTAGATCCCCCAGGAAAGAGACAATGAAACTACAGGGTAAGCAAACTATTATTTTTATTTGCATTGATGGAACTTTGTGTTTTTTTTGCCTTAAATAGATCTTTATTATTCTATCCCCAACAGGATGAAAACAAAATATAAAAAAAAATGAATTACAGAATTGCTTATGTCAGCAAATATTATATCTTACAGGAAGGACACACATTCAGAACAAAAAATGCTATATCTTGAGACATTAAGAAATTTAAATACAAAAAAAAATACACACACACAAGGTCCATTTTTTTGGCATTTCATAACTTTTTTGTTCTGTGTTATACATTCAAAAGAAGTGCTGTGGGCAAAACGTCCATCATAATAAACATTGCAACATGTCGTTATTAACTAGAAGTAGTAATTGTGCAAGTTTAGATTGCCGGTTCTCGTTGAGAACTCCGATAAATGCACCGATTATTAAGAACATAACTCAAACATGTACTGCAACTATATACAGTTTTGGCAAGACACTATTCAAAGCACCATAAAAAATTCTGCCAAGCAAAACTACATAGTTTGCTTTTATATTGACGCTTTCTGTTGGATGTCATCGCAAAGCCCCTGGTAATCCAGTATTCACCGACTGGTTTTGAGCTCCCCTATGCACAGACCTGACTGATCTTTATGGAGGCTGAAATAGAAATTTGGATGGTGGATTAGGATAAGCTACCCTTGATTTGAGCATCTTGGAAATCTTGATTGGCTTGTATTAGGAAGCTGAGGGACCCAAGGGAGTATTGTCCAAGTTCAGCCTCTTGACTCAAGTTAGCATAATATTTGGCAATGTTGGAATTGGCAGTGTGATGTCATTTATATAAACTTAGTGGTCATTTTGTTAATCTAGCACCAAGAGCACAGAGTGTTCTAGAAAACATAGTGGAAGCTAAATATGACTTGGAGGTCCTGGTGGGTCCATGGCACCTACGAGGATGGCAATTTGCCACTCCAAGGCATGTTCTTGTTCATGTTAAAGTATATATTCATGGAGAAAGATTCACAGAAAAACACTCTATCTGCATTGTTGTGGCCTCTTACTGCACTTCCCCATAAAGGCTCCAATCGAGGAAGAGGGTGCGCCCAGAAGCTCCACCATTTTGTTGACGTGCACCGGGAGGCCAGATTTGTGGAGGGGTGAACAAAGAAAGAAGACAGAAGAACAAGAAGAGGCAAGAGAAAAAGCAGAGCTGCAGGAAAGTTGACAGGGACACGAAAGGAGTAGATGGAGAAGGTAGGAAGACGTTGAGAGAGAGCGAATGGGAGTGTGAGAGCATGAAAACGCGAGTATATCATGATATAACATAATGGATGTGGTTTTAGTGGAGGCGGCAGCATTTCATCCTTGAAGATAATGAGGCTGTTTTCCAAAAGTACATTTTCAAAAACATAAAAATTTTTGTAAATCAGTTATATCTATCATCCTCAAAGGCAAGTTTTAAAACAACTTTTTTTTTTGTTTAATTTAATAAAAAAATATAGAAAAATAATAAAATTTAAGTGATTAAAATAGTTTAATGTAAAACCACAGTTCTGTTTTTAGTGCATTTATTCTTAAGTTTAGAAACTGTTCATTGAAATGGTTTATATTAATTTAGTAGTCAATCATTGTCAAGATATTAAAACGTATATATTATTCTACTCAGGAGCATTTTAAAATAAATGTCTAAATTATACTTTTCTAACCCAGAGGTGACAATTTGTATAAATTGCTATGACTTGTCAGCCTAAAATAGGTAGTACTGACCCTACCCTTGACAGGTGTTTTGAAGCTGTAATTGAAGGTTGTGTTCGCTACAAAACATGTAGGGTTGTAGTATAGAAATAATGTTGAAGACATTTGTGGCTGGGATATTATCACTAGTTTTTATACCTGGGAACTCTCTAGATTTACAGAACCTCTAGGGTAGCTTTTGTTCTCCAAATTGTAATTCCCCACCCCATAACTTCCCACCTACTGGGTGCTGGCCCCACCCACACTTACAGCTTTACCCTAAACCCTCCCACAAGGAGCTGGAGAGGAAGAGCTCTGGGGTCCAGACTTTCCAAGCACACCATTTATGGAGAGCTCTGCAAGATTTCAGAAAACACACAACACCCCCACTCTTTTGGGTCTTTCCAGCAAGATAGCAGCTGATTTGAGGATTCCCAAACCGGGAACGTAACTGGACATACCTGGTGGCTCTGGGTATGGCAGATGATTGCTGTTTTTTGGGGGACCTTTTTCAGTTCTGGATTGGGTGGTTCTTATTTCTGCCCCCCCTTCCAATTTAGCCCACCTGTGGCTTACCACACTTGTTGGTATGTCTAGCCCTGCACCCTCCGACACAGGCCCATAATTTCTGGTTCCCATATGGATTTAATCCTAAAAGTAGCCTTTACTGGATGATAACATTGACTAATCTGCCTAATATAGACATTAAGGGATAACAGCGTCATTTAGTTGACATGCTGCATGTAAACTGTATAGTTCAAAAAGAGGAAAAGGTTAAAAACGATAGAAACGATTAACCCTTTGGGTGCTATGACTGATCATTGATTACTTGAATGTCACGGTCTATTCAGGATTGCTCTAGCCTGAGTTGTTAAATATTTATGTCTCCCTACCACCAGGAAACAATCAATAGAAAACTCATGCCTCGTGGGTAGGAAACCACATGCTTGATATCTAGAACAGACATGAATTGCAATTATATAGAAAAATAGATATTAGCGCTTCTGCAAAGGTGGCTGTAAGAGGCATTAAGAATGGGAACTCAAGGGATCGATTTGTTTCTTGTACCTCCGGCTTAAATAATTGGAACACAAGGTCATTTATGTCTACAGAAATGTGTCCAAGGAGAGGTAAAGCCAAGATCAAAGCATTGAGTCCTTCCGTCCGGTGGATATCCGTATTATAGCAACTTGTTATTGCAAGTTGTTATGAGAGCAACTTGAGTCTGGCACGTTATCAGTCCCTAAAATCGGTATTCAGTATCAATCTATTCCCCCAGCAGACATACATTTAATTGCACTTTCTTATTCCCTTTCTACTTGTTGACCCGAGTCCTTGTTGTTCTACGGTTCTTTTTCATCTGCTTTTAGTTTGCATTTTCTTTATAACTTTTCATCTCTTGTAAGTGAAGGCATTTGCCTGCTGGTTTAAATGTGGACTGTCAAGATCAAAACATCAACCTAGATTGTTTTGAGGTCTTTCTGATTAGATTGGAGTAAGGACACAGCCGATGACTATCCATCCCTACAGTCAAGGTAGTTCCCTTTGATCCAGAAACATATCTGAGCGTATTTTAGTGGCGTGATACGCACGGCTACATTAAAATCTTGCATGTTACCGTTCTTGTCAACCCATTGGTTCCCGGAAAATATTCCGATGATCTTTCTTTCCCATTTTTGCTTCTGTCTCTTCCACATCCTCACATAGACCCCCGATCCACTAGCACCGGGCTGAGCGTCACACTGCTGGTACATAAGGTCGTACGTCTCATCTTTAACGTCGCAGAACCGGTACACTAGATTACCTGGTCTATCATTATCATAGCCAGAGAAATGGATCCTCCCGCCTGGTAACTGCCGACCACTGGGGCTGACACCGATCGTCATGAACTTTCTTTTGTGGGGTTTCTTGAGCTCCAACAAAGCATAGTCATAATCCATCCCGATATCATTCGCATTGCCTTTGATCCAACCTTTCGGAACATGTGTCCTTTTCACACGTATCCATTGGAACTTCATCTTATCAGGAGTTCTCGAATTTGTCTTATTAAGTCCTTTTTCGCCGTCTTTATACTTGGGTTTTAGGAACCCCACTCTTAGCTTCTGTGCTCCTTTAACATAACTCTTACCGTCGTGGATGCAGTGAGCTGCCGTGAGAACATGCTTTTCGGCCACCAGAGTTCCAGTGCAGCCGGTGGATAGTTTCACAGATGTTGAAAAAGGATAATTCAACAGAAAGTCTTTCCCGTATATGTTAAATCTGCTATCATATCCATAGATCTGTCTCTTGGTGCGGGATTTACCAGTGCTTTGTTCCGATTCAACCCTGTTGCCAAGCACATAAATGCCTACATTGGTTAAGGTACGGCTCCCGTTAGAATACAACGTTTCGTAGGACATGTACTCTTTAAGTTCCTCAAATGTTGGCATCGGTGAATGTTTGTGGCAGTCCGGGCCACAAGATGAAGCCACATCTAGTCTTGGCACTGCGTCAAACTGGGCTTTCTCTAAACCTGACGTAGACTGGGGAAGAACAACTGGAACTTTGAAATTGGGCCAGGTTGGTTTCCAGTTAGGGCTGTAAGGTTCCACATTGGATATTGCCAACAGGAGAAGGCAAAGAGCAGGAATTCTTGCAGGCAACATTATGGATTTAAACTGTGGGAGGAAACAAAAAGAACAAATATTATAAATAGTATATAACCAATAATCAACTTTACATTCATTATCCGCCTGATTGCCTATATGTTGTTAATATTTTAATACGCAAGAGAGAAGTTATAAAGATGTTTGCTGAAAGGTTGAGGAGCACCATCATGGCATTCATCTCCTCTTCTACATTTCTGATTATTTTAATAACTGGTGGAAAAATGGAAAGAAGAAGAGATTAATATCAGCGCCCACAATCCTCAGAAGAAACCCGGCTTCTCAGGAAATTGGACTCTTCTATTTTAAATATAGTTAAATTGCCTTAGGAAGGTTTAAAACACAGCATATAGTCATTTTTTACAAATAAAACACAACTGGGAAATAATTATGATGTATAAAACTAAAAGGAATCTGTACAAAGCGGGAGGCTCTATGTTATTTCATATAATTTAATTCACATTTAGCATTTTATTTTCTACAGCTGGAGACCATCCCTTTGTTTTCTTGAAGGCTGTTTCTACTCTACCTTTTTGCATTTTACGAACCAAAATAACTTTTAATTTTTATTATTTGTGCCTGGCATAGTTTGTTTGCTCTAATGCAGTTTGTGGTTGAATATAATGCGACATTACCAAAAAACAGTGCATGGAATAAAAAGTAACCTGTGGTTTAACATAAGACCTACGGGTTTTGAATTCAGCCAGCAGAGGGCAGTATTCCATGGCATAAATAGAGTCTGCCCCCCCTGTCTAGCATTTAGACCTTCGCAAGAACAAGTGTATGGAAAATCTAAGTCACACAAGTAATGAAGTGACTTCTTTCTGTGCAAGTTTCCAGCCCCTTGGAATTACTTGCAGTGAAGCCGTTTCCATTTCTCTTTCTTCCCGGGGTCATCCCGCATACCAAAGTTCAGAACACAGCTGTTTATTGTGCTTGGGGCTCTATGAAATTAATGAACGAGGAGCTCTCCTATTAAAAATAAATGATGCTGCACCAACATTTATGATTGCTTTATTTATCGGTTGTAGAGACAAAAAATAATGAACACACTTGGCACATGTCTAAGGATCTGCTATAGCAATAGAAATGTTAATTTAAGCCTTTCTGCGCTGGCTGAATAGCTACAACTTTTACATGCAGTTTTTCCACGTGTGATACTTTTAATAAAAGGAGACATGGCTGTCAATCGTATCATAGCCACACGCTACCATTTTTTTTGCTTTTGTAGTAAGTGGTCGGACATATCCAGCTGCTACTGAAGTGGCAGATCAGGTGTATACGGGGCGCTGTCTGCCAGCAGCCCACCGAGCAGTTGCTCAGTCTGCCAGATGGCCAGCCCAAGCCTGATTACTTCTGTACCTGGTGTTCTAAGGGTTAGAACACTACTTGCTTCTCATCTACCTTAAACATCTCTAAGCACATCTGAAAACGCCATCTACTTTGAAATTTCTGCCTGGGTGAGATGTTCCTGACACGGTATAGCTACCTTGTGGGTTGTTGCTGTGCTCAGTCTTGCCATGGTGTATGACTTTGGACAGTAAACTTTCTTCAGTTTGTTGGTGGGTTTGGCTGTTCCTTACCCCATTTTATTCCTCCTACACAGCTGTTTCTGCTTCAGTTAATGATTGTGTTTCAACTTACATATTAAATTGATGATCATTGGCACTCGTTTGGTATAATTGTTTAATCATACACCTAACCACATGCCTCCAAATCCCTGACTGTGTGCAAGCGTATAGGAATTTATATTCTGATATTTTATAGGAATTTAATAAATTTATTGTGTTATCAGTCATGCAAAAACAGGGTTTATTTTACAGATCCACTAATTTCCTGCTAGACTGCAACCAAAAAGCAGACAGTTCTGACCCCGAGCGAACGGTACTTATTGGGAATATGATACATTCTCCATGTGGTTTGCAATAGAACCTAAATTAACATTATTTAATGGATATAGAAAAAAACCCATGCATACTAACCATACAATGCTACAAAAGCAGTGTATAACTGACAGAAAAGTATTAACACTTAACTTCTAAACGGGATGCACACTTTGGGCATAATTTCCATCACATTTTACCCAGGAGACCTTTAATGTTGGGGAACTTGAAATTAAATATGTGGGGGAAACACCCTTTTTTTTTTTACCGGTATGACTCATTCTCTGAATCATTCACAGGAGAATATGAGAACATGTTAGTTCACAAATTAATGGAAAATCCCCCAGATGTTTGAAAAAAAACAACCAACAATGACGTTTTCAGGGAAAAGAAGGTATATTTCCATTATAGAAGACTCATAAAAAGTTCCATAGTAAATACTTGACACAATTTTTCAGTTTCACATTTTCCATAGATGGGTGTGTAAAGTTTACAATAAAGGTAGTCCTCATATGAATTGTGGGATCCTCTCATGGTAAGGAACTTAATTTATATTAAAGGGATGCTCCATACATAGTGAAAATGAGGACTGAGAGGTCCCTTTAAAGTTTTCTGGTTTCCCCCTTGCCTGCCTTGTTTAAATTTACGTGGTGTCCCCTATTTTCCAGGCAGGAGATGCGGGGCGACCGTGGCTGCCTGATGACCGGCAGATTGGGTTAGTCTGCCAGGATTATTTTACTCTGTTTTTCTACAAAAAGTGATCACGTTTCATACCACATTATTTCTGGTGAGCCTCATGGCTCTCAGCATTTGCCAGATGGCCAGTCCATGCCTGTGGCCGCATATTAGTAAACGTAAATATTATATATATGATATAATTATATATTATAGATAAAAAATTCCATTACTGCAATACTTTTACCAAATAAGCGAGCCAAGGTCATCTCCTATCTACAGTAGTATTATCAGTAGCATGTGAAGAATGCTATGTACTTGTGTAGTTCTTTCTTAATAGACGAAGGGTAACGGGTCAAGTGCTGACCTCAGAAATCTGACTAACAAATCCTTGGACCTGTGAAGAGGGAAAATAATAATTAGAATGCCAAAAAGCGCACCTATTTTTGTGAGTTACAATCTTATTTGTGTATTAGTGTCGCACTACAACACACGTGTACAATTTAAAATATGCACAAAAAATTATTGTACAAAATGTTATAATTCTATTCATTAAATAAAGCTATGTATTGGTGATTCCTAATTAACATAAACAATATATATGGCGTGTTTGTCCTTTAAATAAACCTACACTTTATCCCTGGGACCTCTGGGTATGCAGATAATTTAAAAATTACAAAAGGAAACCTGATCTTTCATCAGTGCTACACAATATTGCTATAGCTATAAACTGATTAAATTAGCACTCTAGCCCTATGTTCATGTTGGGTGTTGGTGCGTGTGGCCAGTGGCTTGAAATGCCTGGCCACACACTGATTGAAATCCATGACAAAATAACTTTGACATTCAGCTAAAAAATAGAAAGTACATTTAAAGAAAAAAAACTTCTTTGATGTCATATATCTCCTTTAATACATCGACAAAAATCATAATAATGAGCTGAAAATATAATCCAATGCAAACAGAGAGCCCACATACCTGCATCTATTCCAACTTTTTTATTTGTTCTAATTATTTGATTATAATAAATATCAGATTTGGTATACTATATTAAAAAAGAAGCAGAAAAATAAAAAGTTTTGGGACAATATACATTGTTTTTGTAGGGTTTTCAAAATGACATTGACAAAAAGGGACCATTCTTGACAACAATTAATTTGTATTTCCTCTTGGTTTTTCTTAAGAAAAACGATTGGATGCTTAGATCAAGCTAGGTGGAGGTAAAGATTCCAGAACCCCCGGGGAAGATAATGCCAAGGGGAAACGTACCTTAATTTAACTATATATGGAAATATGATGCCAACCTATGGTTATGACGATACGTTGGGGCCACTTTGACACAAAATAATAACTCGACTTGCATTCATAATAAAACTGCTTAAATGCTGTTACTATTTGTTAACACACCATATGGGAGCTTTTACGATATTTGCAATAAAAGATTTGCACTTACGCTTCCTGCCTTCTCCGCCGAGAATATAAGGTATCCCCGCTTTTAATTAAAACCCCCAAATTTTGGGGGGCTGCTCATTTACGAGCTTTATAACATTTTAGAACGGTGTCCAATGCCAAGGAAATTTTGTTTCAGGTCGAAATCTTTTATTGCAAAGATGTTAAGAACTGCCAAGTGCCGTATTACAAGATGCTAACGCAAGCATTGTTTATGCTCTACGGATTAATGATAAATATGTGTTTTGGTAAGAGAGTCCCCTGGGCAATATTATGGATCATATTTACCATAGCAGAGAACCTGCTCAACTAAGTTTCTAACTGTACCTGATTGTCCATCACCGCTGCCATTATAAATTGCCCGCTTCATCATATAGCTGAATTGTGATGGAATATTAAAAGGTGAGTCCCATCAATATGCAACATCATATCATACCCCAGGGAGATCAGTAGCGACCTCAGTAGCGGTTCTAGAGGGGGAAGCTGGGGGTGCTAGCCTGAATAAGGTAAATCCCCCATATATCGGGTGACACTACACAAAGCATAAAAACATTTTCTGATCTAATAGACCAGATTTATGCTGTTATAAGAGGCATGTAGATAGAGCTGATGGTCCCCAACCCAGTCCTCGAGACACACTAACAGTGCAGGATTTAGTAATTACCACGTTCTATTCCCATAGAGACATTCCAAGACCTGGACCATTGGTGTGGCTTGCGAAATGAGTTGGGGACCACCACAAAGATCTGTAAATCATACATGCTATAAGCTGTGCTTCTATATTAGTAGGTGTCTAATAGGTGTTTTTCACTCCTGTATTTTCCTTATCTTCAGACTAACCTGCCCCTTATCAGGGTAAACACAGAGCAGGAGAGAGCTAGAGGGAGGATCCGGCTGTTCTTGTGATTTAATAGGAAAGTACATAGTTACTTTGTTTCAAGAGTGAAACATTCCATGGTTCGAACTCCATATGGTGTGTAAATTTTTTTTTATTTAATATATTATGTTTAGGTGACAGGCCTCCTTTAATTTTGCTGTTATTAGTGACTAAGTAACCAAAATCATAGCTATAATGAGCTTTTCTAGAGATTTTACCCCCAATCTCAGATTTTTAGGGTGAATGGGCAGATTCTCAGGGTCACACAGTCTGGAGCTGACTCCTCCATATTCTAATCTGATTTCAAGATAAAATAGGCATCCCGTGGCTTTCTTGCTTTTACATTACCGCTAAATTCCCTGCTTGAGTACAGGTGATTTAATCCAGAATATATTTACCTCCTGACAAGTCATGGCTTTTTATAAGGACCGTTATTAGAACCATTTGGTTGTTACCATTATTGAGTCGCTACAATAGAATCTTTGTAGTAAAGGGTTAATATTGAACGACAGTCAGGGTCCCTGGATATTCATGCAGCCTCGATACATGGACATCTGGATACATGGACACCCAGGGACTTTTTAAATGAAAAGACCCTGGGAGTCTGTAAAAAAAGACTACAAAGCACCAGGGGATGCAACTAGACATGGGGGCTAAACCATAACCCAAGGAGATCTGCTTAACCCTTTCAATGACAACCACATATATGATACGCGGCTTTAAAGCAGACCAAGAGAGCTAAGGTCATCTTGGACATCTCTGTAGTATAGTGATGGCTGTTCCCATTGTTATACACATAGCATGGGTTTCTAATATATATATATATACACATTTACTGTATATATATATTTATATATTGATTATTTTACAGTATAAACACCATGAAGTATGTGTATTTAGTGGATAGAACATGAAGGACCTAAAAAGTGACATATTGATTTTAAACTTCTGAGAAAAGAAAAGATTCCTCACATTCTTTTAATCTCGTGTCACTTAAACCCTTACCCTGATCTTGCAAAATACACATGAAAGCATGTAATAAAGGTCAGCCCGGCCATAAACATTCACAGAACAGTTTATGGCTGCGAGTGATTATATAGACTGACGATAAAATATTAATACCGTTATGAATATATGTTTTTATTACAAAAACATCGAATGGAAAAACATGGGGCTGAAAAACATTTATTAATAACAATAAGAGACAACTGTTTATATGTAAACAGAGGACAGAAGATATTAAAGGTGCTGTTCCACCCAAATGCATACCTCCCAACTGTCCCAATTTGCGCCGACTGTCCCGATTTTGCCACTGTATCCCGTTGTCCTGCCAAGCTCTACCTCTGTCCCAAGGTAGACCTTGGCAGGCCTGTGCGATTCAAGACCACAATCTCTCAGTCCCAATTTCATTTTTTTGTGTCTAGGACACTGGAGAACGCATACTGTGCATGCGCAGCGCTGCCGGTGACACTCCACCTCCTAGGCTCCACCGCCAGGGGTAAAAGTTGGGAGGTATGTAAATGCAGCATTAGAAAGATCATTCCCCGTACCCTCCCCAGGAATTTTTCTTTTATCATGTAAAACGTATTATCTTTTGCCTGCTAGTCATGTGACAGAAAGGCAGATGCTCATAGGCTGTTGCCATAGAACTGGAAAAGATTCTTACATGCTTCTGTGTTATTTTTATGTGGTTAAACATTCAGAGGAAAGATTAAAATGGTCGATCTGCTAAGGTTTATTTGCTTAGTACCCTGGAGAATGCAAATCATATTTTGTGTCAGTGGAACGGCACCTTTAAGATGGCAACAGAACTGACACAGGCGTCCCTGTCCATCTCTCAGACGCTTCAAAGGTCACTTATGAGGTCATGACTTAATCATATGCTGCATTAGCTGAAATGGTTTCGATATAAACCCTTACAGAACAAAATCAAAGAGGGTTCCTTTGCAGCGATGTACTCTGGCCTGGGTCTAGAACGGCAGGTCCAGGGGGCAGCAGTCTGAGGGACCACCCGCGGTGTCCCCCCACTCAATTGGCCACTTACAAGGTAGATCTCCAATCTTCCCAAACGGCCCATTTACACTATGGAGGACTGCGCCACGGAATAAAAAGCCCTGTGCACCTTTAAGGCACGGAGCGCCAGGATATGACATCATACCCCAGTGCTCAGCTGTCAGGAGGGGGGGCTGCCCTGGGTCAGCCATAGGTCCGTAGCCATGGTAAATATACACCACTGTTCTTTGGACAGGCAGATGAGAAAAATAACACTTCTCGGTCCTGAAAATATTCCACATGATAAAGAAATATCTTCACGATGATGTTCTAAAAGTGTCTCCGCGCCGCAAATCAATTCTGTTCTCTACAGGTAACCATGACAACTAATGTATACATCATCCGGATTTCCAATATGGCCGCCTGAGGGATGCCCGCTCACCCTCCGAGGCCATCTTCTGTACTATTCCGCAAATTTACCCTTTTTAAATAACCTTCCACCTATACATTTGCTAGCCAGTTATTTTGAACAATGTATAGATGAAATATCACAGGTACATTTCAACAATTTTATTACATAATAATTAAAAAAATACCATAGAATACTAAAACATCAACACTATATTTTAGGATGTTTTTATGCAGGCGCACGCCGGTATATCTACTCCTTTGGGCGAGACCTTGTATTGTGACGCGCTCAGACTTTATAATGATATCACAGAGTTAAGATTGATTGACACGACGTAGAAGAGCTCCAACCAACTGAATAAACAAGAGAAAAGCCACAAAAGACGACATTTGCACAAAAGAGTGAGATGCCGAGGGCCTTTTGCCTTTCTTTGGTATCAGAACCACTGAAGCGTGGCATGAAGAACCTCCCAAATCCAGGCAGAATAAACGTAAAAGTGTGGACGATGGTGTCGGAGGCCAACGTCAGAAGGTAAATGTGGAGAAGAAGACCGTCCGACAAATTATAGGTCGAGCTGAGATCTGATGATAAAAAACACAGCGACAGCCCCTGAAGTTCTAAATTGAAGGGATGGTTCCTATGAAATGGTCCTTTGTGGAAAGTAAAGGGTTTGCAGGAAAGTTGGCTTTCAGCTTGAAGGACCAACAACCCCAGTGAGCTTCCGTGTAGTTAGATCAGTGCGAACTTTTAAAGTCTCTTAACCCATTGAATTACACATTATACAGGGCCGGGTCAGCCCTTACTTGCTGGAGACACCAACCAGCACTGGTGCTTCATAATAAAAAGCGAAGTGTAGGAGTTAAAATCACAAATCTCATACAGATCCCAATATCTCAAAAGTCTCACCAATCTCCATTAGACATCCGTGATCTCCTGCATCAGAGGACTGAGCATGTCAGGCAGATTTATGTTACTATTTACGAAGAGGCAGGGGTATCACTGGTTTTATTGGCTGCTTGGAGCAGCGTTTGCTTCACTTTTTGTTTCTGGAAGTTCATGTTATGTGACGCGCTACTTTTTTATGTCCCGTTTACTGTTTGTACAGCACTGTGGCATATGGGGGCGCTATATACATCAATAAATAATAACAATAGTGTGGTATATGAAGAAGACGTTATGGGAATATTAAATGGTCACTAAAAATGTGGGCTGGGGAGCCTTATTGTTGTGTATTTGTGACATTAACCCCTTTAATGACAAAGCCCGTACATGTATTGTGGGACCGCCCGTTGTCCTTAAGGGGTTAATGTAACGCATGGCTCTGTTGCCGTGTTGGTCTCCATTAAAGCTGCTGTTCTACCTACTCTGCTGAATTGAACTTTTTTGCAATTTTTAGAAAAATCACTGCTTCTTCTTTCAAATGCTCTGAACTATTTATTCAATCTTTTAAACATCTGCTTAATGCGCTATTTTTGCCTGGAACACTTAATTGTCATGGGAAACGAATGCAGGTGCTGATAGGTGCTTAAAATAATTTGGCTTTGCTGTTATGTAAAGATCTAAAGCTAGGTTTTAATGGAAGGAAGCTTTACTTTAAAGAGAGGATGGTAGATAAGTGGAACAGCCACCCAACAGAAGTGGCAAAGGCTCATATTTAAGAGGAACAGAGGCCATAAGAGGCTTCTATGCAAGTGGTTTATCCTGTGAAAGGTAATATTATGTTGGGGGGTGGATAACGCTGTAATACAGGATTACAGGTATCCAAAGCACATCCTCAAGACATACAGTACTTTCATTTGCCACATAATACAGTACTGGGTCATGTTACACCCAGTCCGGCAGACATGACCCCTGGTAAGCACTTTTCATTTCACGGCACTGAGAACTAAACCGGATTAACCTAGATTGAAAAGGCTTCCGAGAAGAAAACAGTTCTTATTTCTCTGCCGTCCCTTTTGCTCAAAAAGCAATATTGTCAGCCGCCGATAAACCGACGAGCAGACCCCAGGGCTCCCCTGCACCGAAACACGAAACGCAAGCCGTCCGGGAGCAGCGAGAAGCAAGACTTCTTTTGTAAATCAAAATAGAAAAGTTGGTTTCTAGTTTCATTTTACTTTTTTATATCATTTCATCGAAACAGAGAATTTGCCAGCAGATAAAGCCCATCTGGTCTGCCCGTTTTTCATGGCGTAGAGACTTCAGCTCGTGGTCTTCTCTTAGATTCAGGAGCCATATGCCTATGCCATGCATGTTTAAATTCCCTCACTGTATAAGCCTCTACCACCTCTGCTGGGAAGCTGTTCCCTTTATGTACCACCCTATCAGTAAAATCAAACATCCTTACATTATAGCAAACCTCTGACTCTGTAGATTTAGATTATATTACAGTCTTTGCTTATAATTACCTCTTACCAAACCAATCACTATTGAATTTAGTCTAAGACTACAAAAAATATTTCAATATACTTTCATTCTTATAAAAAATCCCCAGGTATTCACAGACTATTTTTCATTGAGTTATCGCTGCTGGTCACTCACCTACTGCCAACAGTCTCGTACACAGTCCTACAGTACCTGCCAATCATCTGCTGCCTACCATTTATAGACCAATTATATTCTTAAGAGAACATCTGAAGAAGGGACCTCTGAGGTCATGAATGCCTATGTGGCTCTACATCTGGGGTCACTAAAGGTATCACTGACTTCTTTTCTGGACCATTAAGTCCATGGGCGTCTGCAGGCAAGTAACCCCCCATAATCAATTGGTATTTATAGGGAATTGCTAATTTTGCCACAAACCGTATATACTTATTCATGCACTATTCACTCTCATCATGCACACACGTGTACTGCCAACATTCCTTCACATGGACAACACATCTGCTGCTTGGATTCCAACATGCAGGTCCATTCCTGCCAGCTGTCCCCATACAGAGAACCCATATGGCCGAGTATCTACTGCCAAATGCTCCTCATATACAGATATATCCAGCTACTGCCCCATTCTCTCACCCGGACATTGGGGTCACTTTACCAATGGCGAACCCCAGTAAGCTCGTCTTGCAAGAAGGACTGACCCTGAACAACACGACTAAGAAACGTTTTAAGAAGTCACCAAATTATCAATGTATTAAATAGGACCTGCAAATCCGTTCTTTAGTGAATAGACCTCATTATTACTTCACCAAGGTCCATAAATATAATGCCAACATTCTCACATTGACTCATAATCATGGAACTAATCACACCTTGTAAAGCCTCCTACAGGCTGCTCAGCCAATGTGATTAATACACAAACATAGAGAGGATCTGAGGTCAGATCAGACCCATTCAGCCTCGTCTAGCCTGCCCGTTTTTCCTGATGTAAAGCCTCAAACCTTAATCAGTCGTTGGTCTCGCCTTAGATTCAGGAGTCATATGCCTGTCCCATGCATGTTTAAATTCCCTCACTGTATTAACCTCTACCACTTCTGCTGGGAGGCTGTTCCACCTACCTCCTTGCCTACCAGTAAAGTAAAACATCCTTCTAAACCTCTGACCTTCTAGTTTTAGATTATATTTTCTCTTCCCTGTAAATAAACTTCCCTCCTGCACTTTGTAAAATCCCTTTAAGTATTTAAATGTTTCTATCACATCTCCTCCAAGCCAGACACATTGAGACATTTTAACACTCGCAGTCCAGGATTAATGTGATTCCTTCTCAATATGTTAATAATCACTACCTAGCTTCACAGCAACAGGGACAGGCATTGTGTATGATCATACATTTAAAAGACATTTAATCAGCAAGGAGACCCTGCATATATTGTTGGTGCAAATAAAAGATCATATTATTATTATGAATTATTATTATTTTTATTATTATTATTATTATTATTATTATTATTATTATTCAGCAGCTTCAGGGGGTGATCTGGTAACATAGTGGAAACTGTTTAAAGCAATAAGTTTGTTACAATGTGTCACTTACCAGATGTCTGTAACCAGTTAATGCTGCAGATCCTCATCCAGACTGTGCTGGGCAGCCAGGATCATAACTCCAAAATGAACTTATGCCAGGAGGGTGGTAGTTATCACAGGTCACAGAGCTGTCTCTTCCTTCTCCATGACACAGCTCACCCTGTCATCACCCACTGGGCTGTGCATTGGCTGGGCTGGGAGGTATCACAGAGCAGGTGCCTTTCTCTCTCCCCTTCTCTCTCTCCCCTTCTCTCTCTCTCCCCTTCTCTCTCTCTCTGCTGGGATCAGAGAACTTTTCCTGTGTTTAAGTCACTGAGTAAGGAAGCTCCAACACTTTCAAGGCAGCAGCAGCAGCTCCAGCATCACGTGACCCCTCCCACCCATAGGCTACTGCCCCAGAACAAACAGCTCCAGTGGGAGTGGGAGTGGGAGCTGTGTCCCTGGAAGGGGCTGTTCCAACTTAATCTGACACTTGGACTCACAAAAAAACTTGTTGAGTGAAAGGCTTCTGGTTGTGTCATGTATTCACTGCATACCCCCCCTCCAAACTATGCAAAAAGTGCCACACAATGGAAAAAACCCATGCACTGGGATTTGTTCCAGGAGAGAATGCAGAGCAGGCTTTGGGAGCTCATTTTGGCTGTTAAGTGATCTTTCTACAGAGAAAACTTTTCTGTTTCTATATAAACATGGAATATAAAGACAACACACATCATAAACTGGGATCTTACCTATACACCACACCTGCCAACTTCCTAGGGCATTAGAGACTAGTCCCTATTTTGATTTCCTTATATAGTATCCCGCTTTCCTAGAGGAACTTGTCCTGAGGTTTAAATGCATGCTTGTCTTTATGGGGTTAATACAGTTTAGTTAACCAATTGTTACTAAGCAGCATTGTGATAAATGGTTTCAATTGTATTAAAATCTAACAAAAAAAAAGTAAATCCACTAGAATTGGTAGATTTAAAGTGAATATGTTAGATTTTCTGGAGTGTATTAATCCAGCGAGGCAAGCCTAGCCTGGAATAGGAAAGTGGCGAAAATAATTACAGCCACACCAACTAAATAGAGAATTTTTTATTTATTATTATTAATGATTTGTATAGCGCCATCATATTCTGCAGCGCTGTACAATGGGAGCACGCAATATAAAAGGTACAAGCTTATGATCTAGAATTATGGCAGTTCTTATATGTGAAAAACAACCCTGCCCCTGCTAATAATATTTTCCCTAGTGTTATTAATATTATTAGTGTTATTAACCCATAAACTAGTGAGTATTTGTATTATAATTATTAGTAGTAATATTACACTAAACTAACAATTAGCCATGGAGGGATAAGCGATGCATTGCTGAGGGTGCACATCTGCACCAGAGGAATTTTCCCTGTGGAAATCCCTGCTTGAACACAGGTACATTTCTAAAACAAATAGGCTATAATGTAGAAAGAAAATCTGGCTTAACCAAAACTGAGGAAATCGTACATATTATGGTGGAGATACATACATACTATAGTACATACTAAGGCACATATAGTACATACTAAGGTGTAGATCGAGCATTTGGGGAATATGTAACATGGGAAGAGTATTATTGGAGGTAACATGATTTGTCACACAACCACAGGGCCCATATAAAATGTGAATTAAGGAACTGTCTAGACTTTTTATGGGAAACCAGATCTGTTGTTCAAAAAGTCCCTGAAAGTGACCAAATTTACCCAGAAGTAGCATTATTCACCAAGGTTAGTCTCTTTCTTCATTCAGCCCTATTGAGCTGGAACTAAAAGTCAGTTGACTATTTGATCTATACATGTTGCAGGACCAGCTCACCTCCCTGTTCAAGAAAAAAAACAAACATGCAATGGCTGGCCCTTCATAATGCATAATGCAAGCTGGAGCTGCAGCTTCCATGTAGACACCTACTTTTTGTAATGTACTAAATCTCTTGATTTATTTGACGCTGGTCCCTACGCTGTGATTGGGATTAAATGTTGACCCTATGAACATAGCCGGGGTGTTAACTAGAAAGTCCACCCTGTGTGGCTTCTGTGGCTGATTTATGAGACTCGTCATCTGGTCGCATGTTTGAGAGACGGATTCTCTGGAAGCGAGAGGTCAAGCGTAAGCATTCCTCATGGATGACACTCTAATATTTGCTTTACCTGCGGCCCCTAATAACTTAAATATTCCTCTTTAATCTACATAGACCTATAAAATGAGCTCTAGACAGGAAAAGCACAGTCAGTACAGAAGATGAAAGCTCTCTTTAATAAACAGCCATGTCATTGTTTTCTGGCTCAAATGTTCCTTTATCCCAAAAATCGATTGCTTCTAAAACGATAAAACAAGTACTAGAAAGTAAAGGACTTGCATGAGTTAAATTCTCCCAGCTGTACGAGGAGCAATGTGCTAAATGGGTTTTTCAGGATTTTTGTGAGGTCCAAACGTTCACTTTTTTTCTTTGTACAATGTGTCAAACAAATATAAATAGAAATGTATTATATTATTATTATATTTTCCTTGGGAAGCCCTTACAAAAAAATTACTGCAGTTTTTCTGAAGTAATACTGCAGTTTTTTGGACATGAAAAAACTGCAATACTGCACTTTTACTGCACTTTTTTTTTTTTATATTGCAAACCTACAGTTGTGCTTCAATGTACCGCAGCTTTATTGCATTTGTACTTCCGTACAAAAATAACTGCAGTAAAACTGCAGTACAGTGAAGTACAAATGCAGTAAAACTGCAGTAAAAGTGCAGTATTGCAGTTTTTTCATGTCCAAAAAACTGCAGTATTACTTCAGAAAAACTGCAGTACTTTTTTCGTAAGGGAGGTATAACGAAGGAAATTTGACATTAAGAAAGCCTTTAGTTGGCCTCGAGTGTTCTGGAACCTAGAAGCATGAAGGATAAACATCAGAGATTAGCCCTTTGTTAGCAATTGGCGAGCTTTTGTGGTTTCTCTGTCCCTTTCCCTTCAATTCTTGTTTGCGGTAAATCAGTGTTTATTGTGGAATGTGAAAAGTTGGCTTTTTATTGACCTCACGTTTGGCATGAAAAACACCCTTTTGCAAAATACAGAGTCCGCCGATCAATGACACTATGTAGCAAACACGGGTGAACAATTACGTACATGTAAGAATCATCTTCTTAACAAAGTTAAAAAAAAAAAATGACAGTTCTGGAATATATTGAGATTTGTATCATGATCCCGATTCTTCTGCACCTGCGAAACATGCGGGCACGTTGTAAATTAATCAAAATAATGTATTACATGCAATTTGCAGAGCGTATCCTACTTTGCAGCTCTCTCTAGACATAATACCCTCGTATCTCACGTAGTTATGATGGGACCTGAATCCAAAGATGACAGGTAAAGCCTATGAAACGGCCAGTTTAAGGTATCTAGCACAACTTTAATCTACCTGTTCGTCAGACCTGAAAAAGTCCCTTCTCTGTGTAGATACCTACTGCTAGGGTCACCACAAGGTAGCTACTACTACTACCAATGTATGAGGACTGGGCAAGGAGGGGTCCTAGCATCCCTGATCTTCCACGTAGCCCACTGCTCAGTGCCTCTTAACATGGACTCGGCCCTTACAGGCTTTTGGGCCAGGATGATCCTCATCCAGGGATTTGAGGCAATCCAACTACCTGGACACAAATCCAAAAAAAGATTGCTAACTGCTCAACTGCACGTACACCTTTAGGAAGCGTATCTCATAATCACAGTCCGGTCGATGATGTTTCCATGTTTCGACCACTCCAAGTCTAATAAGATCAAAGGAAAACTTCTATTGACATTGGAGCAGGTCATTGCCACAGCAGAAGCTCATTGTAATGATTAAGGAACAGCGTGTACTGTACTGTTTTTTTGTTTTGTTTAATGTTGCATTTTTTTTGCTTTATCCCTGTGTCAAGTATAGAAATTCCTTTGACGCTAATAATATGTATTAAAAAAACATAAAAAACTATAACATTATTACATTTAATGTGTCAAGTATTGGGATCAGCGTCAGAAATACATGTCCCAGGGAGTTCTTTCCGCACTCGGGTGTGTGGGGGGGGGTGAGTTAAATGTTGTATTGCTATTGGAAACTGTGGATTCTCATGTAAAATGCATATTGTTCACTCCATTCTAATCCTCAACGACCAGCATGATGCATTTTTTTTTTTAAGGGCTTCTGGTTCAAAAAGCCACCTGGTCACCCTTTAATTCTAAGTCATTCCAAACTTCGGAAACTATGAGCGTAAAGCGATGAAATTTTATAGCTTTCCAAGAAAAAAAATGTTTAATGTGTGGGTTATGCAGAGGAGCGGCGTCTTTAGAATGTAGAGTTAATGATAAACTGTACGAATAATGCTGATGTAACGTGTAGGCTGAAAAATTTGTTTTTGTGGAATTTATAGACTCCGGTAATCCATAGGAAGCTTAAGTTACTGAACCTTGGACAGGAGCTCCATAGCTGGGTACTTGTGAAAAATATATGTATAGTAGTGATAGAGGTGTGTTGTATCAGCTGGGCTTAAAGCGACACCTTACCCTCCATATTTTATATGATGCAATGGCGTCCACTTTGAATTTAGGAACATTGCAATTTGGTGCATGCACTTCTTTTTTATAAGAGCGAAAGAATGAGTCTTATGTACTATTTTCCTCCCCTGCTTGCTTCTACTGGATGCTTCTCGACTCTCAGGTATGTAAAGTGAACCTCTATTCATTTCAGTTGAGCTATCATGCATTACTGCTCGCCATGCGCAGGCACAGAAGGTGTAGAAGCGGAGAGGAGGAAAATACGACAGAACTCTCATTCCCTATTATAAAAGGGGAATAATAGTATATAGGAACACAATAAAATTCACCGCACTCCATGTAAAATATATCTTCCATCAGTCCAGCTTTCTCTAAAATATAACATAATGTTACATAATTATACTGACCCCACCGTCCCGGGTTTAACTGGATAAGGAAGGATTCATTAATACACTGGGCTGTACTTCTAAAGAACATTTCTGGAGGAAAATTCTAGAACTTGGCCCCAGAAATGATGTTGATAAATGTGAACTGCATACATATGCAACACTTAGTTATATTTGGAGTAATAACAACTTAGTACATCCGTATATCTGTCACCAGTTAGCCCCTTCAACTGTTCTAGAAGTATGAGCATCGATGTGTAATTGTGTGTGTGAGCATCGATGTGTAATTGTGTGTGTGAGCATGGGTGTGTAAATGGTGTGAGCACGGATGTGTGTTAGTGAGTATGAGTGTGTAATTTGTGTGTTTAGATATGTTGTATGTTGGAAGGGGGGCAAAGATGGCACAGACCAGTTGTGTGGGGGCAATAATGGCACAGACTAGCTGTTGAAGTTGGGGGTCCCCGGGGCAATTTTCGCTCTAGGGTCCTGTGGTTTCTAGTTATGCCCTTGAATACAACATGAGGTTTTCATGAATATGGGGTTTATTTACTAAAGCTCATGAATATGGGGTTTATTTACTAAAGCAGAAGTATTATGGTTTTAACTCCCAGAGTTATACTATAAGAGCCACGTCTGGTAAATGTATCTACAAAAAGGGCTTAGCTACCCTGGATAATGCACAGGATCTGCCAGGAAATTTGCTTGACAGATCGCATGGAATAAAATCATCCAGGTGAAAATGATCAGATATCAGCCAAAAAATAAAATTGGCATTATTTTGAAAAACGTGAGCAATTCCGACTCCATGGGACATGCCTTCTCGGCATTCAAGATCCGCCGCTATGAAGCGCTTGCCAATACTTGCCCTATTCTTCCCAATTTTCTTTTGCCTTGCCAAATATTTGTAACAATGAAGCCATGGTACAGGTAATCACCTGGGCTATTGTTGCAGCCTGTCAGTGTTATTTATAGCGATGACTTCAGTATAAATGCAGGTATTGTGTGGTTCCTGCCATGGAATGGGTAAACCAAATGAATACATCACGAGATAATGGCAGGGGTGGAAATGATTAACTTAAGACTAGTAAAGTCATACTGAAAATGAGCCGATTGGAAAAATGTGGAAGAATCCGGATATTCCTCACTTGTAGATGAACGTAAAGGATACTGGGGTGTATTCACCAACTTTGAAGCCATTTGAGAGTCTCCATAAGCGGGTCAGACAACAGATGTCCGATGTTGGCTCTGGTGGACGTCATGTCCAAGGGTTTGTTTAGACCCCATTGGGCGCTTGTCTTCCCATTGATTACATAATGGAAGCACTTTCCTGCCAGTGATTGGCTGCTTAATGACGTCACTTGACTTCTTCATCGTATTCGGTTTTTCTTATTATTAGAATGATTACACAAATAATAGGGGGTCAAAAAGTCTGATTGTAAAACATTTTTTGTGACGTGAGTTATTTTTTATGCAACACCCGTGGTCTGGCAAGACAAGGCAATAGCGAGGAAATTCATCCACAGCGTTCCTCCTCAAGGCCAAGTCTAAGCAATGAGACAACCAGTCATTGTACAAAAAGGTAATGAGAAAAAATAAATGGAAACAGAATTACGAAAATGTTAAATCGGCGTGTTGGCTCCGTAAAAGTCCAGGATCAAAAAGTTGAAGGCTATTATTATTTATCCGGAAAACTCACAAAACACTGATGTCCCAGGAACAATAGGATGTGATACGACCGACGGAGCTCACAGGATTCTCTAGAGTTACCCTTAATTGCAACCCTTGCCAGGTTATGACTTAAAAGGACCTCGCATGGCTAAAAATCAACACTTGGCAAAAAAAATGTTCCAATCGGACAATTCTGAACTAGACAAGAAACTTCTGGCCATATGGAGCAAGTGGAGGCTCATACCAACACTACAAGCAATAGTATTCCTATTTTACTTCTTGAATAGTCTATAAAAATTGCATTTTTGGTCATTCTGGGAATCCTGAAATCGAGTGGCAAAACGTGTTTTTTTCATTCTGTATAATATCATGATTTTAGTTTACCGAGGTGATCTGTATGACGGATAGACATGGTTTGCTGTGTTCTGATATGTATGCGCCAATGCTTCATTTTACCATTCAAGTTATATCTTATAACATCCCATGAACATAGCTGCCAAGAGTCCAAAAAAAGCTCCTGTGACTCATCTCTCCAGAAAACAAGAAGGCTGTTCCAGAAAGTTTCAGACTGCTTATAGTTGGATAACGCATTGAGAATCAATTACATTTTCTCGTACTGTATGTCTCACGCCTCACTTCTCTTTTAATGATTAAAGTATGAATAATAAAAAAAAGATAGGGATGAAAAGAGTAATCTTTAAAAAACATTGAGCTTTGTAGAGTATATTGTCAAGTTTAAAGGGACACTCTAGACATCGTATATGCTAAGTGTCCCCTTTAAATCAACATTTATTTTTCCGCGTCTTCCTGGCTTCCAAGATTTTAGTAAGGAGTCTAAAGATACTGGATGTACGGATGAGCAGAAAATGCTCTCATTCATTTTAAAGGGAACACTTTCTCACCAGCAAATGCTTTTTTTTTCTGTATCAACCCTATTTATTGGCAGATGTTAAAACCTTTTTTTTGTTTAGCTTTCAATCTTCTTACAGTTCTTATTCTTCAGCGGGTAGGACAGATTGGTGTCCGATGAATTGAATAAAGAGGTTAGAAGATGCTTGCGCTCTCTGTCACTCAAAGGGTTAAACTGAAATAGACACACTGGGTTTGTGCTTTGGGGAAGGGAAAGGAAAGGCAAAAGATGTAATAGACAGGGACATCCATGGAACAATCCGCCTTTTCATCTTAAAGTTACACAGCTCAATGACATCCAAGGAAGGAGATTCTTTTCTCTTTAGGTCTTGCTTGGTTTGTTGATGATGATGACGAAGAGCTTACAGTCCAAATACTTTTGACCACGTGGTGTATTATCTGCAGGCAGAATTTTTGAGATTAAATAGGTGAAAATCCGGTACCAGGTCACGCCGGGTAATATTATCGAAATGACGCAACGTCTGATCCTTCATTTATTGGTAAACATGCGTCTCAGATTTATTAATTTGCTGAACGCTTTACGTCTTTAAAATCCCCTTATCTGCCTGGTACCGGTCTGCTTTCTGTCCCAGAGACACTGATAACGTGCCTGAGCTGCCTAGTCCTTGTCATTCTCAAGTAAAGCACTTCTGCTGACCTCTCGCGTTGTGTATCGTTTAATTAAAGCAAGACGCTCCGCTCAGCGCGGAGATTCCTTACCATCTGATACGGACTGTCACGGAGAGAGAGGTCCGACATCAGCTGCCACGTAAGATACCGGTACTATATATAACGTATGATTAGAACGATGATTTATTTCATTGCAATTCTCCTGGTTCTCTTTCTGTTTGATTTTGGCTTATTTTATCCTATTCGTATACCTTCTTTTTTTTAAAGGCGCTGTTCTACCTGCTCTGCAGAATTTAAGACTTTGATAACTAAATGGTGCACTAGAAGCTTTAGGCTCGATTCAGCGACCCGTCTAAACCATAAATGATTTTAATTGTAGCGTCCGTCTGCGGATATCCAGCCATCGGCCGCACTTATGTCATCAGGCAGCTGCTGGCCTGAAAGCTATAGAAATAAAAGATAATAATAATAATAATACTTATAATAATTAATAATAATAATTAATAATAAAGCGGCATTGACCTGTCACGGTTCAAAGAAACTAGATTATGGCCGTTATTATGTTATTTATTATTAAGTTATTTATGGGGTCTGTAGAAGAAATAGGCGCCATTTAGTCGGATATTCTGTACGACCAAACACCACCCCTAGAAATTTGCCGACAGGTCTAAACTCAATAAATGCACCGTTAAAAGATAAAACGAACTAAAATGAGTTTTATGTTACAGTTTTAAGTTTCTTCAGTTCTCAAGAAAGAAAAAAATGATAGATCTGCTTAGGCTCATTTACTTCATATTCTAGAAAATGTAATTTTAATTAATATGTTGTCTGAGTGGAACAGCACCTTTAATGGGGTCCCTTAATCCGTCTTGTTAGAAATATTTTCATGTCTTCTGGGTGGGCTTTTGGGGGATCTTGTTAATGGAGCATCGGCGGAGGTGTCTTTCTGTTCCTCCCCCGCAAACACATGCATGACTTACATTTAGATTGCAAGCTTTATGGGGCAGGTTTCTTTTATGTCTGTATATGACAAATGATTATTGAGCCTCTGGTTATGTGCCAGTTAATTGCACACAATATACAGGAAAATTCAGGAAAAATTATACCTACATTTTTTTGGAATAAATAGGATCCTTCCGGGCCGCAAGAAGTAAGCATGTGGAACAACAATTTTTCCGGTTCGGGGTAATAGATTTATCAGCTGCTACGGCCATTAGGTTGTCCCACTGGAGATTTCCGGGTCCAAAAAACAGATTCTCGTATGACTCAGAGAAAACCGTCTGATCTTTTTTTTCCCATCGGTCTTTTGCTATGTTTATGATAACCGTGTTGAGTCATAGAGGTAATTATTATTATTATTATTTTTTTTTTTTTTTTTTTTTTTACTTATTGGTTCCCTAAAATGAGGCGATTGAAATCCCAGCTGTCAGCTTTCTTACATTCCCATGTAGGGCCGTTTATCAAGGTCACGTCTGCCTTTTTTACGTGCTTACATTTTCCACAAACGGTAATTTGGGATTCCTCTGACTCATTGCTAAAATTTGTTGGTTTCCTATTTTATGAGAAATACACTTTTTTTTTTTAAATCCAATTTCAGGTCTCCATGTGAAAGGCACAGAATATATCCACTCAGAAGACTAGTTTTTTCCTTTGGAATTTTAAGGTTTAAAAGCCCAAAGGACAGGTTTGGGAGATTTCTACATAATGTGCAAACTTATTGTTAAAGGGTAATAATTGTCACCCTTAGCGTTAAGCGTAACTATATAATAATGAAGATCCCTCGATTTATACCCGTGACTTGTTTTTAGAATCAGTTTGGGGCAGTTTAAGACCTATTTTGGTTTTCTGATAACATTATACATTTCTGTAACTGTAAATTGCTGTGGGAATACAGCGAGAAGAACACATTCCCCCGAAACGCACTGGACGCACTTTTCTAGCCGCTGCTTTAGAATGCGGCTAATTGCAGCCGATGGCGCAAATCCATAATGTCACATTTATGGTGACATTTAGCAGGCCTCGATATTTGTCAGTGACGCACTCAACAGAGAGACCGCAGTTATGTAAACAACACTTATATGAAACGTTAAAAAAAAGCACTTTTCTCAACCTAATGAAATACAGGAGTGATTTTAGTTTCCTTAAACCAAGGCAAATATATCCATTTTGCATTTAAAGTGTAAGTTTGGTTTGGCAGGATCGTTCATAGACGTCCGAGAACACTGCTTCGTGTGCTTCTATGGTTATATTGCGCTAGAATTAGGTTCTAATTTATGTCTTTACCAAAGCCTTGGACGACAAGAACTAAAGTAATGGAATGGAATGGAATCCAGGCTAGGGGCAATATGGGACCCATTGGTCACCGGTTCTTAGGGAATGGGATGATCTGCTATTGTACCTCTATATTTAGGGAGGAGGTCCACATGTTATTATTCTGATGAGATTTGTTAGCTAATAATTTAAGATAAATTCCTTAGAAGTCAGTTATTTCGCTATTCACAAGGATTGTCGTTAATGGCCAAGGGGTGAAAGGTATCTGCTCACTTGGCAAGACCTCCAAGCTCTTTAAAGAGTCACCGTACTTTTGAGTAGTCGTTGTGGGTGGGTAGAGGAGAACTCCATGGCTCTCTCCACCCTCTCAATGCTCGGAACCTTTATCTCTTGGTTTTAGACAGACGTGTTCCAGGAATAATTCCCTGTAAAGAAAGACTTCTCACGTTTGTACGGTGAGGTCTTTCCACTTACCAAGTATCTGCTGGTCTACAGACTAAAGAATAAAACGAGAATAAAAAAAAAAGCTCCAGATGTACATTAATCTCTGAATCAACAAAGCAGCTGAACAGCGTGCCCAGACACAACCGAAGTAATACAAAGACTAGACCAACTCGCATACTTACACTACATCTAAGTAATCCTCAGAATCTTATCCTTGTGAATAAATTGCTGGTATTTTGTAACTTTAACCCTTTATGTGGAAGAATTGTGATTAGAGAGAGGCAGAAATACATTGGTATTATGCTGGGGTCAGGTGAGGAAACCAGTATGCAGGGATAGGGGCGAGGTGTATAGCCGAATGTAGGTAAAGTCCAGTAACACGTACCAGAACAAGAGCAGCCAGATGGTAAGCGAGGTCTGGCAACAGGTATAAAGTCCAGAGTATTCAGGTATCAGGTGAGAGTAGTCAGATATCAAGCAAGGTTCGGCAACAGGTATCAGGTAAGAATGGTCAGGTATCAAGCAAGGTTCGGCAGCAGGTATCAGGTAAGAATGGTCAGGTATCAAGCAAGGTTCGGCAGCAGGTATCAGGTAAGAATGGTCAGGTATCAAGCAAGGTCCGGCAACAGGTATCAGGTAAGAATGGTCAGGTATCAAGCAAGGTCCGGCAACAGGTATCAGGTAAGAATGGTCATGTATCAAGCAAGGTTCGGCAACAGGTATCAGGTAAGTAAACATCCAGGACAAGGTAACAGGGAGCTCAACCGTTAAAACAACCGAGCACTGAATGAGTGTCAGTGCTCGGCTTTTAAATGTGCCGCTTCCCCAGACCCCGCCTCCTGTCTTGCCGGTGTCCAATGGACATCCCGGCGTCTCCACAGGGGTATGAGAGAGGAAGGGGGGCGTGGCGTGCAGCACTACGCACGTCCTTCTCTCTGTGGCGGTTCGTTGTTACGAACCGCCGAGCACCGGTACCGCGAGGCATCGGTGCCGCATCGTTCCGTGCATCCGGGGGATCGTGGGTGTAGGAGGACCGAGGAGGTAAGTATCGAGTACCCGCTAGCGGCGGGTACTCGGGGGACATGCTCCGTACGGGGACGTTACAATTGGTAACGATGTCTCCTTAATATTAATACATTGCGCAGGGTTTAATCAGCTAAGTAAACATATAGAAGTGATTGTCTGGTGTCTCGAGCTTTAACAGTGCAGAAAAAAAAACAAAGCATCAGCAATCAGTATGTATGTGGAGGTTGAAGGACTTTTTACGGACCTACCTGGTCTGAGCTGCAATACTACTTCTTCTTGTGGTACCTTGAAGCTGCACTCATCCCTCTGGGAGGCTGTCGAGAGTAAAACAAAAAACATTATCGATGACTGGAGTGGACGATTACCTGAATCACCACCCGGCTTATTTCTGGTGGCCATCGTCCACTTGACTCATGCACAAAGTAGGTGTGTAGGTAGAGAGTACAAGGGCTGTAATAGTATTGGAGCAGGACTCAGACAAAAGCAGCTGAAGTGTATAGTGGAACGCAACCGTGAACTAGACAGAGTAGCTGAAATACAGGCACAAAACTTGGGGCTAGGGGATAACAGGGAGGAATTATAGAGAAAGAGGTGCCAAGGGGTGTGACTTGGAGTAGGTGAAGGCCAAAAACAGAAAAGTAGTCCAAACAGGAGTTAACAAGCCAAAGTCTAAATTAACTAGCCTAGGATCTAGGCTAGGTATTACTCAACACTGGCCAGGCCTGATGGAAAGAGGGAGCAGGTAGAGGTAACAGAGTCAGAAGGAAGGGTAGGAGGGCATTGGAGAGTTCATGAATTCAGGTTCAAGCCATCTTAAACAACTGAGTGCCCTTAAGATATGACATTGCATCTTATTACATTAAATTCTAGAAGTTTTGGCCTTGGGTTTGGTGAGATATTCTTATAAATTGAATCATTGGCAGATTAGTGATCTTTTTACCAAAGCAGACAGAATTCGATCATCTTCTAGTGTGGTTAATTGGCAAACTTCCAGAGTAGGTTTTGAATCAGTGGGGGGGGGGATTTCAGAGAATCTCAAAACTGTTTGGTTTGAACGGGTTTGGAAGGTTTTGGAAAGCTCCCCATAGTTCTCTGTATCACAAAAGAAAATGTATCTCCTTGCACGATGTGGAACTTGCCTGCTAAAACTGATAGAACTCTTATTCATGTAAAAGGTCAAAGAAAGAATTGCATTTTTGCTCAAGCAAACTATTTGGAATGAATCCATTTCCATGGATTTGGGAAAGTGTCCCGAGCGGGATTGTGTATTGTGAGATCTATGACCTCTGGGTCCAGAGATTTAAAGGCTTACAATGTTCTTTGACCCCGGTAGCTGTTAAAAAATTTACTTTATTTCAGATACTGGTACCATAACATCCCAAAAATACATATTAAGTTATCCATTAGTTCTCAGAAGCATTCCACCCAAGAGTCTCTTGTTAAGAGTAATACAGTATTTTCTCTTTGGGTCCCAAATTCCCCTGTTTTTCTGCTGATGTCACTCTATGAGAGATGGTTGCTCTTTGGGCATAAATACCTCTGTTTATGGTCTCCTTATATATGTTTTTTTTTTCTAGGAGCCAGAATCTTTTGTGAGTATCAGTCCCGATTATGTTTCTGTCTCTGATGAAGCTGACTGAGTCACCTTTCAGTTCTTTCAGGTTATTTTACAATTTCAAAGCCCACAATTACACTGCGAGAAATTTTGGGATCAGAAACGTAAATCTTCTCTTTTATCTCTAAATGTAATTGGAGGGGATAAAAGGGATAATTGTCCATAAATTGATTTTTTTAGGCAGGTCTGTGAGCTTCCCGGGTATAAAACTAAGCCTAAATTGTAGTAATGGTCAATAGATATTTTAATGGGGGATGATAGTCCTAATTTTTAAAATGACCCACATGGAAATTAGGGGCTATTACCAAATTATGACACAAGTTAATTTTTTTTTTGAATAGTTGAATCCCCTCCTGGGGAGAGATAGAGAGAAGGGGAGATAATGAGAGAGAGGAGAGATAAGGGAGAAAGAGGATAGATTGAGAGAAAAGGGAGAGATAGTGAGAAGGTTGAAAGAATGAGAAAGGTGACAGATGGTGGAAAGGGATAGAGATAGAAAGAAAGAGGAGAGAAAATGAAGGAGAGAGATTGGGCAAAAGGGAGAAATAAAGAGAAAGAACAGAGATAGACATAGCGTGGAGAAGCGAGTAAAAGAAGAGAAATAAAAAGAAAATGGAGATATTAGATAAAGAGAAAGGAGAGAGATCATTAGAACAAATTAGAGAGATGGGGAGAAAAGGGAGAGATAAAAAGGCTAACATTTATTTTTATAAAAAGTATGTGGGGGAGGCCACATTTCATCCTTGGACCCAAGCAACACAATGGCTTGGGCCGGCCCTGGGCCCAAAGCAGCTGTCCCGTTAAGCCCTCAACAAAACCCTAGAGGATCAGGACTTGCACATCCATTCTGGGGGTGCGCTCAATGCAGGAGTTACGCTAGGGTCTGCAGAGCCACTGTAGAAAGTACACATGACCCCTGCATTAAGTGCCCTGTCAGCTAATAGTCACGTATTTATTTATATTATATAAACAAATACTAGCCTTCAGAAGTGTGGTTGGGCAAGTGAGTGGCACACTCACCACCAGCAAGCAAGCAAACCTGGTCCATCCATCCATGCTGCTAGGAAGTATGGGGGTCCAATCAATATGAAAGACGGCCCCGGTGCCCCAGTTTGTCCATTTGAAATGTCGGGAGGTTTGCAGAGGGCTGGTGAACTTATTATTAAATGGGAGTTTATTTGGCAGGAGTGTAGGCCGCAGCAGGAAATGTCTCTGTTTTTGGCCCCCTGAATGTACCGGGCACTTTGCTGATTCCACACTTCATTTTGCCAAACAGTAATTGTATTGTTGAGAATATTATAAAGGCTTATTGTAGATTTTTTTTTCTATAAAACACAAGAATGTTTTGGCAATAATTCAGTGGATAGATATTGGCAAGTGCAATATATACCATGATGTTAAATGTTACATTAGCAGAGTCTGCCCTGCGTGCTTTAACCAAAAGGATTTGTACATCAACATATATACATATATACATATATATAGACGTAGCCAGGGCTGGACCGGGTACTGCAGCCTCCTCGACATAGCTGAGTGCCACAGAGACAGTTGGCCATGAGGTCATAATCATACCTGGTAACTCTCCGGGTTTGACACGGAGATTGTCGGGTGAGCGCCGCTCCTCTGGTGCACCGGGTCAAGAACCGAATCCTTTGGGTCGCAGGAGCGGGGTCTTGACACGCCCCGCTCCCCTCCCATTTTTCCTTTAAATGGGAGTATTTCCCGCTGCCGTCAGCGGGAACACCCCCGACGTCAGCCAGAACTCTCCCCGACGTCAGCGGGAACTCCCCTGACGTCAGTAGGAACGCCCACTGTCACCAGGACCGCCCACTGACATCAGCAGGACCGCCCACCAACGTCAGCTGGACTGCCCGCTGACGTATATATGTGGTCACATTATATATTATGACCATACCTGGGAATTTCTGAGCTCCGGCTACTCGGAGCCTTCCCTTGTGGAAAACAGCCTGGACTGCCCAGTGACGTCAGTGGGCAGTCCCGCTGATGTTGGTGGGCGGTCCCGCTGATGTTGGTGGGCGGTCCCGCTGATGTTGGTGGGCGATCCCGCTGACATCATGGGAAATACCCCCATTTAATTGGGAACTGGGCGGGGACCCTGCTCCCGCGACCCTGAAGACCCAGAGAGTTCCCAGTTATGTCAATCACAGATAGGCCATTGCTATAGAAACCGAAAAAATTCCCTTGTGGATTGTAAACTCATTTGAGCAGGGCCTTTTGTTTCTTTAAATCCAAATTGTTATGTGATGTACTAATTGTCATGTCCTATTTACCCATTGTACAGCGCTACAGAATATGATGGCGCTATATAAAATAATATAATAATAATGTCTGTGTTATTTTAATGTGGTTAACAAGTTAGAGGAAAGAATGGAATGTCATACTTGCTTAGGTTTAATTTTTTTTTAAAGGAAAACAAGAACTTTTAATAAATGTTTCATGTAAGAAAAAAAAAAACATGGTGGTTCCATTTAAGTCTCCCTATATACTTACAAAGCACTCGATGGCGGTTTATCAAATTTTTGTATGTATAATTTACTCATTTTACCAGTCCCACACCCACAAACCCATAACGGCTCTGGGAAGAATCACATATCCTGCCTTGTGGATAATAAGAAGACGTTCCAAGAATATTTCTCAAGTAATAAGCCAAAAATATTTATAATTCCAGCTGTTTTCAGATAACAGATAAGTATTTTCAATTTTTTTTTTTTTAAATTATAAAAGGTTATTACATTTTATTTCCCAACTCAAGGGAGATCATTATTGTAACGTAATATCAGGAGGAAATAAAAGACTGATGAGAAAGAATAATTGTGAGAAGGGTTATAAAAAGTTTAGGGGATTTTAATGCAAAATTATCCTCCTCTGCATATTCAAGATGGAAGTAGTTACTTGTCATTTCATCTGGTAAATTTTACTAATTATAGTTCAAAACAAGATTTCTATTTTGAAAGGAACCAATTATGAATATTTAGAAACACATATGTGAATATGTCCTACTTTAACAGAAATATTTAAACAGGAAATATTTGAACTTCTGGATATAGTTATCCTACAGATTGGGGGAAGCTTTTTCCCTCTGCACTCTTAACTTCCTGCTCTGCTGTTTAGTAGCTTCCTGCTCTAATAGGGAACACATAACTCTAATTGGATGTGGAGAATTGTGTGATTTGTGTAGCCTGTAGCTTTTGTACGTAAATCAGATGTCAAAAGAGAGATATTTGGAGATATGTCCACCTTATATATACCATACAAAGGGGATGGCAAGCATTATTTAGCCCATGGAGCAGATCTGTCCAAGTGGCCAGTAATTGCCCTCCTTGCCTTCTCTGAGTCCCTATGCCAGCATTATAGAAACACAGAATTTTACGGCAGATAAGAGCCTTTTGGCCTATCTCCCCTGTAACCCACTGAGCAGTAAGACAGTAGGAGGGCTGATTGCCCAAGGCTGCCACCGTCCTAGTGGCCTAGGCCAGTATACATCACTGCATATAGACAAACTAGGGAACCTCCTAGGGATACCTGGGAACGTTCCAGCTTTTGCCTGGGGTCGCGGGAGTGCCATTGCGAAACATCTCACTCCCCTCCAACGTCCCCTCCAAAAATGGCGTTTGTCCCGCAACGTTAGCAAGATCACCCATCGACATCAGCAAGACCACCCACCGACATCAACAGCACCTCTTACCGCATTCTGCTAGGGGGGCTCCAGGTAGCTGGAGAGGTCCCAGGCTTGCTCCTAGGGCATGGCGATGGTGGGGGGCCTAGCCAACACAGATTGTATAGTTACCTTCCTTAGCAGCGCCTTTCTGAGAAGAAACTTATCAGAGAGTATGGCCATAAAGGTAAGCTGTGAAAAGGGGAAAATTACCGTATTTGCTCGATTATAAGACAAGGTTTTTTTCAGAGCAAATGCTCTTATAATCGGGGTCGTCTTATAATCAGACCTCAAATAGGTCTGACTATGAGACGACTAAGATCCAGATCCCCCCCAGCTGCAGGGGACCTGGATCTTCCTGTCTCCCCCCCCCCCGCCCCACTTACCGGTACTTCTGAGTCCCCAGTGTGTAGCTGGGGCAGCGTGTAGATGTCTACGCAATTCGCGTAGACAACTTCCGCTGCAGCAGGAAGGAGGTGTGGCTAGCAGCGGGGGCTGTCTGCGTCCATCGAGCAGACCTTCCCCGGCTGTCAGAGATCAGAGTTCCCCGCACTGCTAGCCACGCCTCCTTCCGGCTGCAGCGGAAGTGCGTGGGATCTTCACGCTGCCCCGGCTACATGACAGGGAAGAAGCACCGGTAAGTTGGGGGGGGGGGGGCGGGGGAGTGTTAAATGGGGGGCATAAGGCATTTCTGGAGGCAGAGTGCTCTGTGAAATGCCTTTTAATCCCCTTAATGCCACTCTGCCTCCAGAAATGCCTTTTTAACCCTCTATACGCCACTCTGCCTCCTGAATGCCTTAAACCTCCCTATATGCCACTCTTCCCCATAATATGCCTTTTAACCCTCTGAATGCCAGAGTGGCATATAGGGGTATAAGGCATTTCTGGAGGCAGAGTGGCACATAGGGAGTCAAAAGGCATATCATGGGGCACAGTGACATATAGGGTTAAAAGGCATATCATGGGCCACAGTGGCATATAGGGTTAAAAGGCATATCATGGGGCACAGTGGCATTTAGAGGGTTAAAAGGCATATCATGGGGCACAGTGGCATAGAGGGGGTATAAGGCATTTCTGGGGCAGATGTGCATAACTAGGGGGCAGGTTGGAAAATAGAAGGAAATAAAACCAAAATATTTTTCTCAATCATAGCTTTTATTAAAAAAAAATACTTTAGATGAATTAACATTTACTGGTAAAACTTTTTTCCTATAGGGTCATCTTATATTCAGGCTTTTTCTTTTTTTCCTAAATTAATATTCAGATTTGGGGGGTCGTCTTATAATCAGGGTCATCTTATAATCGAGCAAATACGGTATATATTTTATATAAAGAATATTGTGACTTTTATAAAGAATATTGTGACTTTTAGGGGTCTTGCATTTTTTTAATGTAGTTATATTATTTTTATATTTTAGGTTACTTTGGTCTGGGTTTGTGTTGTTACATTTTTCTTTCAATTATTTATGTTTTCTGATTTGCTCTGATTTTTCTGTTAGGCACTTTTTGAATTCTTATTTATGTTATTTTTTTAATGCAGTGATTGTTTTATTTTGTTATACATTTTTCAAAGGTTGCTCAGTCTCAGTCTGGTATTTTTACAAGCTGTCTT
The DNA here is from genome assembly GCA_023333645.1 of Sceloporus occidentalis. NCBI lineage: Eukaryota > Metazoa > Chordata > Lepidosauria > Squamata > Phrynosomatidae > Sceloporus > Sceloporus occidentalis. The sequence continues at coordinate 1,232,569 of JALMGF010000151.1, forward strand.
TTTTAAACTAACATTGTCTAGCGGCTGCATCTATCTGACCTTTTTTTCTTCTGTGATTGTTTTTTCATGTTTGTAATTGGTTTGATAAATGGTGCAGATCTTATCAGTGAAGGTAGGGGTGAGCGCATGTTGAGCATTTGCTATGATTTAATTATTAAAGCCAGAAACTGATTATTAAAGCTAAATGAAAAACATTTAAATAAAAAACATTTTACAAAACAGGTTATGCTCTATTGGTTGACATGATATTTCTGTAACAAATTTTGAATTTATTTGTGTTTGTTTAGCTCTGTTGATGTTAAAAAAGTACACTTTGTTTCCCTTGGCTGCCAGCAGTCCTGAATTCACCAGGGCAGTCCTGACAACTAAAACGTCTCCCTGCTGTCAGTTGTCCTAGCAAAGACTATCTTATTGGGAAGAGCATTTGTGAGGTTAGCCTATGATGTCGGATGAGCATGCTTGGGTTGCAGTCAACATTCCCATTCATCCCAAAGGTGCCCAGTGGAGTGGACCCAGTGGAGTGGACTGGGGCAGACCTAGCAGAGCAGAAGTTTCTAGGACTGATTGTGGAGTCCTATGAGAGCGCCACGGTTAAAATCACTGAGCTCTTCAGTATGGGCTGTACCGAGCTCAGGGTTTTTAAACATTCTACTTCCAATGTTTGTCAATAGAGATGGGTGCCTATGGGCTTGGTTTTATACACCTGTTAGCAATGGCTGTGGCTGAAGCACTGAAGTGAAAATAAAAACTTTGGAATGGGGAAGGGAGGGCCAGGGGGTGAGAATTAGACTTGGGCACCAGGGGGCTCTTCGTGTTCGTCTTCGTGCTCGTCTTCGTGCTCGTCTTCGGGGGAAAAAAAACCTTCGTATTCCGCGAATATTCGCCCGTTCCTGTCTTCTCTTCGGGCGAATATTCGCGGACATTCTTCGTGCTCGTTTAATCTTCGTTTCCTTTCCAGTTGCCTAGCAGGGGTTAATACGGGGTTAACAACACATCGGAGCAGCAGCAGCTGCCGTGAAGGAATGTGTGTGCAACTCTATTGGTCGTTTCGGCAGGGGGCTGGTCTGGCATCAACGAGTGAATTGCAGAACGCACTTAATTCGTTGATGGCAGGCCAGCCCCCTGCCGAAACGACCAATAGAGTTGCACACACGTACTGAGGTGTACTGTACACAAAATGACCTAGAGACAAATGCTCCAAGGAACTTGGCCTCCGTTTATCATACACAATCACACATCCATAGATGTTTAATAAAAGAATAGGGATTATTTTACATTTTTAAATTGATTTTGGACCACTTGTAATACATGGCTAACATTTGCTACCTATTCACAATGGCATACTTTGCAACAACCCAACTTTTACTGGACAGGACTGGAAAAAAGCAGGACTGTCCACCAAAATCTTGGGTGTGTTGGCAGGTATGCAGATGGAAAAATGTTGGACAAGAACTAAAAAAAAGCTTAGGGTTAATGTATGGTTATGTTTAAGATTAATAGCAGTGCACTGGTTTGGTTAAAGATGTATTATGTCTAAATAATAATTTCATTTTAATTTTAATGGGTTTTAAAAAAAATGAGGGGTTTATTTAAATGTATTTTAAAGTTAGATTTATTATTTAGTACTTTATTATATTTATTTAAAGTTTATACTAGTGCTACCTACCGAGCTATAACTACCAACGTGTATTTGCATACCTAGTTTAGCTAAATTAGATGGGACAGGACTGGAAAAAAGCAGGACTGTCCCTGAAAAAGTTGGGTCTGTTGGCAGGTATGTGGATGGAAAAATGTTATAGTATGAAGTGTGAGTTATAGCGTTAATGCTAGTGAGTGTAGAAGTGAAGGCCAGGACAAATAACAAGAGGAAAGGTCCTTGTGATTTGTGCATTGTACGTGTATGTGTTATGTGTGTTATGTGTGTTGTCACTGTGTTATATGTGTTATGTGTGTTATGTGTTATGTCACTGTGTTATTTGTGTTATTGTGTGTGTTATGTTTGGTTGGTTGGTTGTGTATCAGAAGGAAAATAATGAAATGGAAATGGACAGCATTCCCATTTTAAGCTGCCAGTCACGCACCTTGTTGGCCAATTGCTCCCGGTAGCTACTGAGAACATTAAATTTCAAAGCTAGCTTTCCCTTAATCCTTGGATCGCAAAGGCACGCTAGCATCATTTCGGGACTTTCTTCCATACGTTTGCGAAGGTGTACTTTTAGCAGATCCTTCAGCTTCCTGGCTATGGCTGCTACGTCAGGATGTAGAGTGCCACCTTGAACAGCCTCACGGTTTCCAAGGAACACATCCATCTTGCTGCCTAGATGGGAGAACACTGGGATTACCTGGGCCAGACTGGCAGTGTTTGAGCTTAAATTTTCTGTGGCATCCCTGAATGGTTTAAGGACTGCCACTAGCTGGGCGATCACTGTCCAATCCTCCCTATTCAATGGAGAGGTAATCCCAATATTATGCTCTGAGGCAAGATTATGGATTGCCCTCTGCTGCTCCAAAATCCTCTCCAGCATGTCTAACGTGGAGTTCCACCGTGTACTGACATCCTGGCGTAGGCAGTGTACGGGAAGACCTGACCTCTCTTGCTCTTCCCTCAAAAGTTGGCTAGCCTTAACACTATGGTGAAAGTGCCCAGCGATCTTTCTGCAGCGGGACAGAACTACTGCTGCTACATTAGTTCCTTCTGACATTGCTGCCTTCACTACAAGATGGATGATGTGGGCTGCACAGCGCACACCAACAATATGACCATCTCGCAGCGCTTTCACCATATTGGCACCACCGTCAGTTACCACAAAACCAACTTCAACATTGGTGCCCGCCTCTGCTCCCACCCAAAGGCTAAACATTTTCCTCATTGCATGCAGAATATTTTAGGAAGTGTGCTTTTCATCCATCACTTTTGCATGGAGAAGGAATGATCGGTAGCCTGCTGCAGCAGCTTCCTTAGACACACCGGGCTGCCACCAGTGTGCTGTCAAAGAAAGAAAGGCATGCTGGCCGCTAGGTGCACTCCACAAATCTGTAGTGAAATGAACACACTGACCAGCAGCCTTGGGAAGCTCCTCTTTCACTGCTGCAACACAGGACCGATACAATGAGGGGACAATGTTCCTGCTGAAAGTGGAACGTGACGGAACTGTATATTGTGGAGCCACAGCCGCCATCAATTGTTTGAAAGGATGCCCCTCCAACAGCAATGAACTGACCAATCAGTCGCGTTACTTTATTGGCCTGCTGTTTGGGCATTGACCTTTTGTTCCAGGGTGGGCTGGGCATGCAGTGCTCCAACCTGCCTTGGTCTCTGGCTGTCAGCACTAGCTGCTGCTGCTGCTGCTGCTGCTGCTGCTATTGGCTCAGAAGAAGAAGAAGCTGTTAGGGTTTTTCCACGGCCACCAGCTATGCTGCCTGCACTAAGTTTTACTTCTGCATCTTTCCCCAATAGCACAGCGTTGTGTTGAGTGCTGAGGTGATGCTTCATGCTAGCACTGGTAAAATGGCCAGACACTTTCCCTCTGCTTATTAGCTTCCCACAATATTTGCACTTTCCATAGCGCCCTTCTTCAACATTTTCAAAGTGCTCCCAAATTGGGGCGCGCATAGCCTTGGAGTGTGCCTTGGGTGCTGCTCCTACTGCTCGGGGTGGATGAACAGAGGTAGAACTAGTGGTGGTGGAACTGGTGGTAACAGTACTGGCCATAGTGGGACTGCTAATTGCTTTAGATTTGCTAGGTTTTCCCTACAAAGGAATGAGATCGCTTTAGTTTGGGACCCCTCTGAGTCTTGCTGCTAATTTGGCTCTGCTTGGTACCTAGCATGCTGCTCGTGGATGGGGAAGATGCTGCTTGGGGCAATAGGCACTTCTTTTTAGTCACTGGGCTGGTACTACTTGTGCTACCCTTTAACTTTGAACGTGCTTCTGGTGCTTTAGGCTTTCCGTAAAAAACCATAGAGCTTGTGGGCCTAGCCGCACTACTACTGCCTGCTTTTGGTGCCTTTCCTTTACTTGATGATCCTTCAAGCAATGCTTCCCCAAATGATAAGCGAGAGCTTGGCCTACTTGGCCGACTAGACTGACGCAAAGGCTGCATCTTAGAACTGGTGGTGGTGCTGGTGGTGGTGAAAAAAAAAAGGAAAAACGAATTAAAGACAAAAAAATTAGAGGAAGTTCTCTTCAGTGCTACTGCTTAAAAAGTAAAACTATGCACTACTGCACTGTGCTGTGTGCAATCTGCCAAAGTGCTAAAGTTATTTAAATTATTAACTCAAGATTAACTATTTAATAACTAGCAGTATTTTATTTTTAATTTGAATTTACACGGGCCTAAGAGCTTAGCCTACTACTATGCTAGCCTAAAGCTATATTTCCCTACTATAAGTCTACCTCTAGGCAGACGCTCCCAAACCCACTAAGCTAAAGTGAGGTTAAATCAGATTCAGTATATGATTTATTAATTAATATTAAGTTATATAATATTAATAGATTAGAAATAATTTACTTATATATTATGTATTATAGATAGAATAGCCTGGTCTCCCGTGCAGCGGCAGGGATGTGTCCCTGACGCTGCACGAAGGGCTAGACGTACCTGTATGTCCATAGGGGTTTCTTAGTGGGGGTTTTTTGGACGTCCCGGTACGTCTATTGGGGATTGAAGGGGTTAAAGATCCTCCATCTCTGATCTTTTATCATATATGTAGATATCTTACTTTCCATCTAAAATATTTTGCATCATTTAGCTCAGTAGGTGAACACCCCCTTGAAATATAAAAATTACAATTATTAGGATAACAAAAGAAATGCTTTTTCCGCTATATCTTTACTTTCCCTAAGGCTCTACCAGAACAAAAAAGAACAGATAGGTGATATGCTTCATCCTTAACTTTTTTTTTGTTAAATACCACTAGTAATATTTCTGTCCTTTGATGTTGAATTGTACTTACATTTCACGCCATGTAAACTGGATATCTCCCGTCAAGAGCTTTACATTGATGCAGTCGTTGGCTAGAAATCTTCCGGTTAAAGAAAGAATCATTAAAGTACATAGCGTGGGATTTTTATTTGATTTGCCCAGGAGCTATGAAAACAAAGACAGCCATCCAAATGAAATGTTCAGGTTCAATTACTTCTCAATACAATACACTAGGTTTCAGGTGTCTACCTGGAATATGGAACTTTAACATAACTGTGATGGTTGATGATTACAACTTTCTAACATTAGCGAGATTGCTAATAGTCTGTTGGCCATATTTTATCATTATGATTGAGAAAATGTGTCCATGCTAAACCACTTGAGAAGTTTAGTATAATGCATTATATCCCTCTACTGTGGAAGACCTTTAAGATCCGCTTATATGCTGATGTGTGTTTGGGGAGAGATGTCCAGGGGATGACCTTGTTGAGTAACACTAGGAAGGGCTATACCTAGCCAGCAGATGCTTGATGGGCTGGTGGCCAATGACAGCCACTTTGCCATCAAACCAAGGGCAGATGACCTTGTTGAGTAACACTAGGAAGGGCTATACCTAGCCAGCAGATGCTTGATGGACTGGTGGCCAATAGAGCCACACACTTGCCTTTACCGCCATTCGAGAAGCAGATCTGGTGCTTCAATATATGGCCGTAAAGCATAACACGCAGTACACAAGTACACAAGGCTCCTAGCCTTTAAGTCCTAGGGATCCTTTTCATTTGTAGTCAAGCCCTGATATTGGGTGTAGTTAATATGAATTTGTTTATTTCACATTTGTTACAAGTAAAGCACCAATCAAAGTTTCTTTGCCCGTTGTCCTACCCGATAAAATCAAGCCGAGCTTTAGGGTCTTTCCCATGTTCATGACCACCTTCAAAGTGAAATACAATAGTGAATACAATAGACTTCCTTCTGAACAATGAAAATTTCTGTGTAGAGAACAGATTTTACTTTCAATTTTATGTAACTCTATTATGTATTATAACTGAAACAATTTCCGTGATTTTCGACATGAATACTTAAAGATCATTAAATATAAATGTTAAAATACACAAAAAAAACATTGCTGCCTGTTTCTCAATACATTTCAATATAATGAATAATACATAATTATGACAATAAATCAGACAAAAGTGTTCCCGCTGAGCCAATATGGCTAGTAATGTACGAAAGTTAAGTTCATAGAACGTACATCTGATCTGATTACTCTCTTCACACGAAGCTGTCCTCACTCAAAGGGAACTCATTTCATTTAAAATATTTAGAGGTAATCATCGCCTTCTCAATTATTTTTTGGCACGCCAACAGGTCGGCTCTTGCGAAGCAAAACATTACTGAAAATTCAATTTAAGTACAATGAAAAAGATGTTCCGTGTTACCCATAGGAGCTCTTCAGTGTCATTCACGAAACATGATAGTAAATGTGTAAAGGAAAAAAATATATGCGACAAATAATATATATAAATATATATATATATATATAATATATATATATTATTTATATATATATTATATATAAAATAATGCCTTTTAGTATTATAATAATTATTATTTTTGTAAATATTAGTATTATACATACAGTGTTAATGAAGAATTATATATGGATATGGTATCCTTGAGTACTGTTAGAATATTGATAAGAATATTGAGAAGAAACTGGTGACTCCATGCCACCACTTTCAAGTATATTATGCATTACGAAGAACTATGTCTGGTGTGAAGAGGTATATTTTTGATAGGAGTTGCCCTAGGCTCCCCCAGTCGCCCCATATGTCCTATCCCTAGCAGATTCCCACCATAGTGTGACGTGCGGGGTGGGTAAGGTTACTACTTAAACAAATTCCAGGAATAACGAGATATGTCCTGGGTTCCAGGTTTATTCATGTATGCCCTAGAAAAAGCTGGGCTGGGAGCCATGTGAAGTGAGGTGACCTTCAGGAAAGTGAAAGGGGCTGTTATCTGCACTTAGCACGGCCCTGAAATGTGCACAAAACACATGTGGAGGTAGAGACAGTGCTCGGCATAGGTGGTAGATAGTTGGTACTCCTTTTTTGCTTGCAGTGATGCACAGGTAGAGTTGCAGTACTGGTGTGCGCATGTGCTGGAGATTTGTAAACTATGGGAAGGATCCATGGACTTCCCAGGGCAGATTCTGTGTAAGAACATACTAACTGACACCACATAAAAAGCTAAAACGTGTAAGATCCCCTTTTATTCCTTCCTATATAGAAATTAGACTTGTGCATTCGGATTTTTACGAATTGCAAAATTACCAAAAATGAGACCAGATCCCCACAAAAATGAGGCAAAAAGCTCCAAATTCACTCACACTCTCAATCTCTCACACTCTCATTCTAGTCTGCTCTCTAAATGTTTCCCTTCCCTCGCTGCCGATCACTTTCTCTTCCGCTTCTTTTCTTCCATCTTCAGTCTGATATCTTCTATAATTATCCACACCTCTGCGGACATAACCCACCAAAATGGCAGTGTATGGCGTCACTTGTAGTCAAATGTCAACAATTTCCCTTAATAAACAAAGAAATTTGTGAAGCCCAGATGGAAATAACTTTTAAATTACTTAAATGAGGCATGAAAAATATAACAGAAAACAAATATATATATATACAAATAAAAAAAATAGGATTAGGCCAGGAAAATGTAATAATAAAAACGTTACAATGTGATCACATTCAGATATGGATTGGTTTTATGAAACAAAAATGGCTAAAAATGTTTAAATTGCATAAAAAATGTTCTTATATCACATTTGTTGCATTGCAGACTAATTTTTACATTTTCCCCACAAGAGTCAATGAATAATTTCTTTTTTCTTGCTTTACATATATATATATATATATACAAGGATGAGACCATGTAAATATAATTCTTAGTTAAAGTCCTCTCCCCTAAAAAAATAGAAGTTCTCAAGTCATCGTCACCCATCGTCTGACCAATGAAAGTCAGGTTTGCCACAATACCCCAAAAAGCTAATAGTGCCCGGAAATCTAAACTCTTTATCCTGCCTTGTCTGCATTTTTAAATCATACATAATTAAGTTTGTCTTTTGAGACATAACTGTACATTCTACGAGAATGTTTCAAAGTCTTATTTTAAGGTATGCTGGCCCAGTTTATGTGATCAACGAACAGCCAATCAATTTCTTGCTACTGCTTTATATTCATGGCTGAGTGTCATGGGAGTCATGGCTCACTGACATTTTTCATTGATTTTTATTTTTAATCTCACATATAAATGTTACGGAGACTCAATCACTGGTCTTAATAACATGTTTTTAAATAGATCAAAGGACACAGTGTCTTTGATCGATTTAATTTATTCTAAGAATCTCGTGTCATATTATGGTATCCAGATCTTAAATCTAGTAAGTTGTACACATAACTACACTGTCCCGCTATTATTCAACATCCATAAGATCACACAAACTCATCATATGCAGGAGCAGGTATGTTAAAACTTTGAAACTAAATAGTAGACTGGGATTTCCTCAATCTAGCAAGGGTAACATTATTAAACTGAAACTCTCCAATATAATGCAAATAGCACAAAATAGTTAATTAAGATACTTAGATAATTGGTTAAGATAATATAGTCTGAACTAGACATTATTTCCCTGATCTCGTTAAATTGGAGGATTGGGCAGCACATGAGATTAAATGTTGATAAATATAAGGTTACGCATTTTGAGAAAATAAATAAATGTGTAAATTATTCCTTAAATGGGGTTGTGTTAGGGAAAGTGAAAAGAACTTAAATGTCAAGGAGCTGCTGCAAGGGCCAGTAAGATATTGTCCTGTATAAAGCAATATGGAGCTTGAAAAAGTTCAAAAGGCTAGAAAAGTTTATTTGGTTTACACTACAAAACAAGAGGTCACCCATTGAGATATCCAAGAGAGGAATTTTCACCCAAAGCAGCAAAAAATTTATTCTTTACCAATTTGCGTGATAAATGATATTTAATTTAATAGAGAAATATATTCAGAGTGCGTTGGGCCCTAATACCACAGCTTTACGCCAGCTGGGAAACAGTCCACAAGACAGCGGTCCAGTCGGCCACCCGGCCGGCCAATGTATTTTCTCGCAAAATAAATTACAGAGATATTAGCCGGCTGAGAAATGCAAATATTTACTCATTCTCAACTTTATTTCCTCATCTCTTGTAGGCACTCGAAAATTCAACACAAAAATCAAAGGTCGATTCATCAAAGTGAGATTTTTTAAGTTAACAGCTACACACCTTATAAAGCCAAAATAAATATAGACTTTATAAAAGAAACAAAAAAAAACACACGTTCTTTGACACATTCGTGATCACGAATATCAAACGGATATAACGCACGTGGTTCATTTTCCTTTATGGTTGTTCCAAGGTAGGTTTAATATATGTGTTTGCAACCAGATTTTCTGGATATTTGCAGTTTGGAAACAGCCAATTTTTAATGGAATCTCTTTATAGGCGTACAGAGGCTCTTTATCACTCCCATCACTCCTGTGTTCCAATGGCCCTTTATCACTCCCATCACTCCTGTGTTCCAATGGCCCTTTATCATTCCCATCACTCCTGTGTTCCAATGGCCCTTTATCACTCCCATCACTCCTGTGTTCCAATGGCCCTTTATCATTCCCATCACTCCTGTGTTCCAATGGCCCTTTATCACTCCCATCACTCCTGTGTTCCAATGGCCATTTATAACTCAAATCACTCCTTTGCCCCAATGGCCCTTTAGCACTCCCATCACTCCTGTGTTCCAATGGCCCTTTATCACTCCCATCACTCCTGTGTTCCAATGGCCCTTTATCACTCCCATCACTCCTTTGCCCCAATGGCCCTTTATCACTCCCATCACTCCTGTGTTCCAATGGCCCTTTATCACTCCCATCACTCCTGTGTTCCAATGGCATGTTGTGTTTGCTGAAGTTTAAGTTTAACCTAATTGATGGTTAGAAATTAGCAATTATGTTACAGACAGAAACGTCCCACACAGTGGGGTATTTTACTTCAGTGCTGCCCTAGGCCTAAGCCTGAGAAGCGCTAACACCTCCCCACCCCCACCCCGAGTCGTATTCTTCTTCCATATGCTCGTCACAGTCCTCCATAGTGTTAATACCCTGTTGAGGAGATCAATGACTTCTCATTTAAGCAGCTGGTTGAGCAGCGGTGCTACACGGAGTCTGATCCCCAGTAGGGCTATTGGCTCCCTTTGGGAAAACCAAACATGAACGGCACATTGCCACAAAATAAACCGGTTTTTTTTTCAAAGCACCAAGTTACTTTGCGCCCCCCGAGCCAAATTCCGATTATGGCAACGTTACTTTAAATGTGCAGCAGTTGGTGGCATCTCTTTTACCGAGGAGGCTTAAAGCTTAAGCACAGATCAAAAGCAGCAAAAGTGTTTTCAAGTCTGAAACATTCAAAGTGCTACCGAGGATTTCAGACAACGAAACTGGCGCTGGAGAAGAAAGCAATTACGTTACACAGCAAAGTAGCTTATAATCATAATAATAATTATTATGAATAATAATAATAATAACATTAAAATTAATATTTTAACCCCTTCTTTATGCCCCCAAAACCCAACACTTTTTTGGCATTTTTACACTATGATTCTCCTTTTTTAAATTTTTCGTGCACCCACACAAATTATATATATATATATATTTATTTATTTAATTTTTTTTATTATTTTTTTTAAGGACAGATAGACTTTTCTTTTGATACCATCTTTAGAGTTCAAATTCTAATCTGTTACTACGAGAATGGCCTCCAAACCAGTTTATTTGACCAAAATACCACAAAATGATGCAAAATATAATATTATATATTATATTTTTTTGGACACTTTGAAAAAGCCTTTGTAAAAGCAAAACACGTAGTGTGCTGTTTTATACTATTTTATACTTTTTATTCTGCAAAGTATAAATAAATAACCTTTTTACATTGCTCTTGGGACCATTTTCTTTTTTATCAAGACGAACACCTGCTGTTCCGATATCCTTGGCGGGGATCATAGCACCTACACCTGTAGGAAAGAGCAACCTTCAAATTGCTCTTAACCAAGATTTTAACCAACACCTGAGTGCCACACCATTGCGGCTATTTCATCCTTGGGCGAGGATTGTAGCCCTAAAAAATTGTGAGTACCACATTTGTATCTCTTTTTATATATATCTGCCGTACAAACATACTACACCATTGTGCTGCTTTTCTTTTTTCTATTTTATATTGTTGAAGCACAACCACTACCCCCTTTGTGAAGGTTTTAAGGAGTTAACGTGTTAGAACTACTAGTACAGAAGCACAAAAGGATCCTGCCCTTCTGCACTAGTAGTCTTTACAATCTATTAGGAGGTTGAGGGGGAAATGAGACACAAAGAGAGGAAATCAGTATTAGGTCATAAATTAAAGGGGCTGTTCTTTACACATATAATATATACACTTCTAAGATGATGTCATAGATGGGGTATCCAAGAGTAGCCTAGGTTACTTAGCACTTTCCATCAGATTGATTCCTACATATGACCCTTATTAGCCAAAAATGCAAAATCTCCCCTCAAGGGCACTAATGTTACCAGTTACAATGAACAATCTGTATTATTGAGTAATGGGGCATTTTGTAGCTGTTTCTCTCTTGAATCACCATAGTAACAAATGTTTCTGATATGAAAACTTTAGGTTGTTCTCCTGGCCTGGGGTCCTTCTTGAGGTTCTGATTCCTCGCTTTGTGAATGTATATCGTGTTATGACAACCAAACAAAAGGGGCGCCGAATACTGGAACATGCTAAGTGACATAATTCATTTGGAGGAAGCGATTGTCAGAGTTTCCAGGCATTTTGTGAAAATGGGTCCCAAGGGTCTAAAATAATTTTTTGGATCCATGGGCACAATAACCCTTTGACCCCCAGAGTTATGTGAAACCCCTGCTGGGGAGATTTCAAGCTCAGAAATCTTTACATTAACCTATCAGCCCTGCTTCCATATAAGCTACACTTTGGTTAATCAGCCCTTATGGCATATATAATAAAATGTTATGCTAAGTCAATAATAAAAATACCAACCCGTTCATAGTTGGAGGACTGACACTAGAGGGAGCTCCAGAAACCTGCCAAAAGGGGAATCATCTACTATTATTATTATTATTTATATAGCGCCAACAGTTTCTGCAGCGCTTCTTACAGTCCATACATTCAAAGGGTCTGACCGATCAAGACAAACCGATACATTAGGTCCCGGCTCACAAGCTTACAATCTACAATTTATTTTTGCATAATTAAATTGATTAATTAAAAAAGTAGCAAATAGGTACATATATGGGGCTGAACTAGTCCAACAGCTGTCCTTTCCTTTCTCCTCACTTGCCATTATAAAGCCCTCTAGAGTAAGCTTACATCAAATGGGGGGAATAACTTAAAATACAGGAGCAATCAGGGGGAGCTTAGAGGTTCTGACCCAGGGGGCAGGTAAATCCAAGCAGCCATATCAGCCCCTTGCCCCCACGTAACTTACAAGCACACGGGCACAGATACTTACACACACAATCTCACATTTAGACAAACCTACACACTAAGGCTTACGCATACTCACTAACACACACACACACACCCTCATGCAAACACATACTACCTCTCACACAAACGTAAACAATACACATTCATGCTCACAATCATTGAAACATACACATTCATGCTCACAATTACTGAAACATACACATTCATGCTCACACAAACATTCTCACTCTATCATGCATACATACAGGTATGTACACACTCCCTCTGTTACCCACACACTCATTTGAAAGTCAGTAAATGACTTTAGAGAGATTTCCCAGATGCATAGAATCACAGACAACATTTAGGCTTTGGACAAATGTGCAAACAATGGCCAAAAACACATTCATCAGATAATCCTCCTTAGCCAGTCCGACCAAGCCACAGTCACCAAAAGGGAGTGTGTTGAAAACCCATAAAATGAGCACAGAAATGATTCAGTCATGGTATAATTGCTGCCTAATGCCCTCTTATTCTAGATAATCTCAGTGTCATATAAAGAATAACAATGCACATAATAAGTTTTTTTTAATATTTTGCTAAAAACCTCAAATCGCACAGCGGGAACTGCCTTCCTTGCCAAACACGCACCGCTCAGATTTTACAGTAGGGAATACATAATAAATGTAGGAAATAGGGGTTTCGGTAGCTCTATGTCATTAGTGGGTGGGGCCGATGTCATTGTAGGGCAGGGCTGACATTGTTCATGGGCGGGGTCAGGGACATTGTGGGCAGGGCTAGCCCCAACCACTTTTTATTTCTATAGTGGTAGGAGGGAAATGGCCTTGGGTGGAGAGTGTGGCATGTCTGAACGGCGCTACCGAAACCTGGAGATTTTAGAACGTGACTCGGAGACCCAGAGAAGCAGCACTCCACCCGGAGTCTCTGAGCTAAACCCGGAGAGTTCCCACGTATAATGAATATATAATTAGAATATGTAGATGACACCACCGTAAGTGTATACTATAGAAAACGACCTGTTCCTAAAGGGGTCAAATAGTCCCTTACATTTAAGCCAAATATATCCACAACAATCGGCCACTATTTTGTATAAATTAATTTAATTGTATTAAAAGCAATGTTGGTGATAGGCCAACTTTAACATTACTTATCACAGAAAAAAATGCCTGATTCTACCTTCAAACTATTTAAAATAAATGTAACTAGTGTCAGACTTGAAGAATGGCGAATAACATATATTTATATATATATATATATATAATAAGTATAATAGGTATAATAAGTATATCTACAATGATTCTCAACTAAATGACAAAAAAAGAGCATAATATCTAAATATGTAATTTCAGTCATATGGTTAGGATTCGGAAAAGCCTTTAAATTTTGGTCTAATTAAAAATGATGGAGTCCTCCCTATACACGAACATTACGTATACCTATACGTCTTTTTGAAAGAAGACATTTGAGATCAGCGAGATCATTTAGAGTCACGAGTACATCTGGTCAAATCAATGCCTATGCGAGAGCGGATAATCCTGAAAACCGTTTTACTGCATTTTTCTTTCTAATTTATTGAGTTTTTGTGGCATAATCCAGCTACAGATACAAAACTTAGTTTAAAACTTGCTTCCTTTATTCTGCTTTATTGTCCTCCTGGTATTGAAAGAGCATTCCAATCCAGAGCAACCTGAAGTAATCTATTATAGTCCTCCACCCAGGCTTTTGGGACAATAATTAAGAGGAAAATATTCAATAAAAGACGGCCCCAAGGGAATTTGGATAACAGCTAAGAATTACAGCAAATGAGTCAGTATGGGTGTTCACTGTTGCACTTTTTAACGCTATGGTTGAAAAATATCACAAAGCCAAAAGACAGGGAGTATAATCTATGAGAAGAAAAAAGAGCTCAGCTCTTTATATATATTTGCTAAAAGAGGTCTCCGTGCTCAGGGTCAACGCCAACATGAAAACTGGCCAAACTTATTAGTGGAACTCGGTAGAAGCTCCTGGAACCTTGTCTAATCCAGTTTGACCTTTTGTAAATGTAGGAGTTCTCAGAGCTCACAACTGATTTCTTGGGTACCTCGAAAGTGACTCGTAAGAACTTGATACATGGGTCAACAGCACCTTGTCCTAATTTGGGGTGTAATCTCAGATTTTTGCCAATCTGTGTCATTATTAGGGGAGGGCTTGTAATCCTCATTTTGGAATCAAGACCTCCCAAAGGACCCTGTAATACAGTAGCTGAAAATGACAATTTTCTAAAAAATTAAAAGGGTGGTCCTGACGTCTTGCTCACTAGAGGGAAACCAGCCGCACCTCCCTAGCAATGACACAAGATAAGTGAGCGTAACTGTTGAGATGCTCATCAAAGTGCAAACTACTCATGCATTTGAATTCCGATGAAATAAAATGTTGCCAATTGGTATGAATGTCCGAAAACATGAGGGTCCCCAACGAAACAAAAACGAAGCAGAGAGCTCCTAATTCTCTTGGATTTCATTGTTTTTTTTAAACTAACACTCAAACTCTCTCTCATGCTCTCTCACTCTTTCTCAAGGTTTCAACATTTCAGCACCTCTCTTTCTCCAATGGAAATGAATCTGACCTTTTGGAGTACTTATCCAAAAGGACAGAGCCACGGGGGGGGCCCATAGGGACAGCCTTTAGCAGGTGGGAAGCAGACCAAAAAAAAAAAAGAAGACAGAAGAACAAGTAGCAGCACTACTGCTGCTACTTAACATGGAAGACATGGAAGAAGAAGGTAGGGAGACATTGAAAGAGAGTGAGAGAAAGCAAAGTTTCCACTTTGCACACATTCTGTGCAAAATAGATGCTAACATGCATTAAAAATATAATTTTAAGAACTAAATTGTTCTTTTTATTTATTTTTTGTCAAAATGAACTTCCAATCTCCTCGATGACTTTCCGCAAGGAACCCATTGAAGATACAGCTGTCTTTGAAATCATGACACATCACTGGCATTTTTCCTTGCTGACATTACAAATAATTAAATGAAGGAAAAGTCTGGTTCTCATATAAAAAAATTATTATGGTTTTTTTTTTATCATCGCTGGTTGGCGGGTCTTTGAAACTTCATTGTTTATCTTTTCTTCTCTGTGAAGCTTTTAAGAACTTGATTTACAATTGTAATTGCAAATTAAACTTATGGACTCAAAATTCTCCCTTTTGAAAGAAAATTATCTTCTAAAAAAACACAAAATAAAAGCATGATTTCCAGAGGTCTGCCAAACATGCAAATTTGTCTCACAAGAGAAAACATTGATTTTATTGTATCCTTTTGGCCTATTATTTCTCATAACTAGAAAAGAGACATCTGGACACGCAGCAGAACAAAGGGCCCCCATACGTTAATTTATTTGTTGTATATGCTAATAGAGCCCTTCTCCCTGGTTTATATGCCGTTCCATGTGAAGATAGACCAGGGTGGTGAATTCTGGCCTTGGGTGGCATGTCCAGGGGAGGGCAACAGCACCAAAACAGGAAGCCTATCTCCCTCTTTGGGTGATTAGGCTCCCTGTAGCACCAGAGTTTAGCAGGTCAGGTAAAAGGGAGATAAGTGATCTCCCCAGCCGGCCCAGTAGCTCAATGGAGGACTGCACAGTCGGTACAGCCGCCATAGTTCACTTCCACCCAGTGCTGTAGGTCCTGAGACTGCGGAGGACCAGGATATGACATCATATCCTAGCACTGAGCAGTAAGGAAAGCAGCATGAGGGGACAGCTGATGGCATTGCCTTGGGTAATGCCTAGTCAATGCTGCCCTGTAGATATGATGTACGTTGGCAGACGCGCAGAGGAAGACTGCACCACAGACTGCCAGACTCAATGGACAAGGACAGGGAGATAAGGGAAGAAATATGTTTGTATGAAGATGATGGGAAAATAATGCTGGGTGGGTATGGAGATGATGAGAAGTTATATTAGGGGGAATGAAGATGGAGGGGGATGATTGTAGGGGATGAAAATTTTGGTGGTTGGGATAATTATTGTGGTGGGGGCTGTGAATGAATTATGATGTGGGGGGTATGATGGGGGGTATGATGATTGCCAGGGCAGCTGTACATTTACACATACACACATACATACACAAACCGCCACTCTAACACTATACACCTACCCATACATACATACATACATTTAGTGCACACAATCTTTTGTAATATGAAAAAAATAGCATAACATAAGAATTTGGTGCACATCAACTTCTAAAACTTAGATCATAGGAGAGCTTTGGAGACCTGTGTACCAATATGGCATCAGCTTTTCAATGAGCCTTTAGCTTGGGCGTTCATTTAATATCTTTTTTCATAAAAAAAGTCTTATTTGCAGTTAATAAATAATGTATATTTGTATCGTCAGCATCTACAGTCCAGCTAATTAAGGGTGTGAATCCCATAACATTGCTCCTCAGTACACCCTGAACAATTCTATAATATAATTCTGAAATAACTCAGAACTGAGAACTGCCAACAAATCATTGCCATAACTGATGTCACTGAAAGATTCTTTTGTTCTTAGTTTCTGCTACAAATTAATGTTGCTCTTCCTTAGAATGTGGATAATATGACACAATCCCCTGGTTAATTTGATGCAATCAAGTATGAGAAACTGTAAAATGTAGTGAAGTCAATAAGTGTCTGGTAAAACCACTGGATTACTAAATGTAAAATTAAGCAAATCAACAACACGGCACTAGAAGCAGATCTGTCTTCTTCCATATCATAGATTTTACAGTTTAATGCACTAAATAATGCTATGTAATTGTGCCCTTTAGTTTAAAATATGGTACGTATAAGCAAGTGTTCCTTGTGTCCAACCTTTCCTATGGCTCCACCACTCCCTGCCTCCAACCACACCAACAAAGATGTCCTGATTTTGATAACTGAAATGTTGGTGGTCACTCAATCACACAAGATATTCTGGTCATAGAGCTACGGATCCAAACACCCCTTGTGGACCTGTCTGGTGATACATAAGAATATACGTTGCTGGTGCCCAAACCATCTATAGGTCAATGTCAACTTTTACCAAGAGCAGGACACCACTAAATCCACATTGAGCTTTTGGATTATGACATGTGGTCACCATATTTTGAATGATTGTCTTTACATTTCTCGCAGTGACGTTTGAGGTGGATATGTTTCTCTTTTTATTTCAGTTGCAACCAAATACTTCCTATATAAATATTTATTCAGATTCTCTGTAAAACTTAGTTGGCTCCCTTTTCGACGGCTCAGCAGTTTGCTTGATGAAACAGAACTAAACGTAACAAGGATTAGCCTGACAGATTCCACTCTTGGCACAGTTTCAGCAAGATTCCTCCTTAGCAGATTTTCAGCACCCAGCCTCTATATTTTAAGACTGAGATGGATTTGTTTTACATGTAAACACATTTTTAGTAACGAGATTAGGATTTTCTGGTTCTGGATTTGTGGATCAAGTGTATCCGAGACCCACATAGGTTTATGGGCGATGTCCTCTTTGTTGAAAGTATTACATTGGTCCAGCCAGGGCTGTCTTTATCACAGTGAGAAAGAAGTAACACAGGGTCTAAACATCCTCAGGGGCCCATACACAGCTGCCCCTTTCCCAACCAATTGTATTCCCATGATCTGCGGGGCCCTGTTGGGGATTAGAGGCAGAGAAACTGCAGGGGAACCATGGAGAATAGATTCCACCACCCTTCCTGACTCAAATGGTTTGCTCCATGGGCACTTCCTGCCAGAAGCAGGGAGTGCTTCCTGTGATTAGGTCACCTGGGCTGTTGTTGTCGTTTAGTATTGAGTGGGTCTCTGTTCCATGCTTGCTGTCTGAAGCTCATTGAGATCTGGTAAAAGGAAAAGTAAATGATGTCCTTCAATTGCTGACAACTCTTTCAAAGGACCATCAACCTTCTGCCCTGTCGCCCCACATCGCACAGATGTGACAATATCCATAGAATCTAAAGAACCAAGCAAATCTCTCCCACTCCAGCGGCTATCGACTACAACCCCTAGGAGTCTTGCTAACCATGTTGGGCGTCACCATCTGTGACTAGGGAATCACATGGCAGAAGATGTGTTCGGCCAACTATAAAATGTTTAATGTTTCATGTATAAGGGGTCTGGAAATACGTACTGCATATGTAATGTTGCCAAAACATACTTAGCATACACTGACACAAAACATGCACTACAATGATACATTTTATGTTAACAGTATATCTAATTCTAAAGACAAAGACGAGAGAATATCTCCAAAAAAGGGGACATAATTCACTGCAGCGCTAGGTAAATACGAAACGTTTGTGTCTTAAGCACAGGTTTTCAAAAGGTACGTTTCCAGAACATTTAAACCCAACGCTGCATGTATGTGCTTGAGATCGCTGCTGCTTGTGGTTGCATGATTAGAACACCAAAGAGAACATACTCACTTTCACCCACTGTCTAGACAAAGGTGCCAATAAAAACACAAGTAGTTTATCTATGACTAAATGATGTCTTTCAATATGTTTCACGGCAGCAACTGTAAAAATATTCCCACTTCCTTCTGAGGTTGTAAAGAAGACACAAAACAGCAACGCCTGATGTGATAATTGAATGAAACTCGTTTTCCACTAACTGTGTATATTGGGCAGCGCAATGTCCTCCAGCCATCTGGTTAGAGATGGCCCTTGTCAGCTATTTGGGAACAATACAGGGAACAAGTCCAGCGGGTAAAAAACAGAAGATTCTTATCCCAAACAAAAGTAAAAAAATAAATTTCTGTGGATTATTATCACCCTTGTACTGGGCTCCCTGTTGAGTCCTACACCTGTCCTGCCAGTGATAATTACCTATTTCTCGGGATTAGATAGGAGATGGCTGGCCCAGTATCTGATATTTGAAGGAACGCTGATCCATGACTATAGATTGCAGCAAATCTTGTATTCTGATTAAGGGGGTGCTGGTACCCAATGTGATTTAATGTCTCACCGCCTCAAAACTCTCATAAATCCTTGACAGAGAGTCCACAGCAGACAGTATCCTGTCCTACTGAGACACAGTGCTGGTTTTTCTTGGTCAATGAGGAGGTTTCTTTTATTTTATATTTTATTTTTTTTATGTATTTTATAAATTGTATTTAAATTGAAAACCAACTGCTACAGGTGAGCTAGGGTGCTAGGACCTTCTTTACGAAGCCTAAGACTGGCAACTTCTGCTCTAAAATTCTACAGTTGTATTAGTTGTATTAAGTATTAGAAACAATGGTTTGTATCAGATTTGACACGTACAGAATTGTTTCAGTTATGGCTTTAAGTCTTCTAATCATTTTACCCAAGGAACCTGTGGTTTGCAGTCGAATAGGTGGGAACTTGGCAGGTTCCTTGAAAGGTTCCTTCTCTTAACAGCTGGACCTTTCATTCTCCGCATTGAATTATTTGTAAGCTATTTTAATATTTTATGACAATATTATATATAATAATAATATTATTATATATATCAGTTTCTTAATCAAGAATCAAACTTGGGAAGGCATCGCATGCTACATTCAGAGGCTACTAGGTGATTAACTGTTTTTGCTATGGCCAGTAGAGGGCAGTAGTTATCAGGCTGCATTGTTCTTCACCTGCTGTCAAAAGGCCACCTCCGTAGCTAAGCTTTTTCTTTCAGGTTAGGTGATGGTTGGGCATTCATACAGTCAGTTAAGTCCCAGGAGGGACTTGGGGTTGGGGGAACATGGCAGAGAAATTATAACGAGTGAGGCCTCAACCAAAAGGGTCCATAGAGCATGCTCTGCCCCAGACCCTATATCACTGGTACATTCCTTAATGAAATTAATTCTTATTTTAATGCAAATGTTGACATGCCCTTTCTATCGATTGACACTGATAATAAAAAAAATAAAAATAAATAAACAATACAGTGAGTATCACTTTCATGAATGAGATGTGCAAGAGATCCCTAAAGGTTGCCAAAAAGGTGCAAATAATAATAAAAAATAAATACATATTAGAAAGCCCTTACATCCCATTGCCAAGTCATGGTGTAGACATTATTTCCCCCTCCAGTTCACTACCCCCAAACCCTCCTTAGCCAGCAGTGTTAAGAAATAATACCCTATAGGGTACAATGTAAGGGATGGGTGATCTAGAACATAAAAAATATGTATGTGGGATATGGTGCTGAAAAATAAATGTGGTTGTAACGGGTTCACCAAGAGAGCTGTAGTAACTCCCAGAGATCACCCACATGTATCCTCCTGTTGTCCCCAGAATCACTTCCAGCACCAGCCAGCATGCGCACCTTGGAACCCTGCTATGTGTACCCAATAAGTAGACACAACTACCTTGAACAGTACAGCAGGAATGAACAGTTTATTGTTGTAAAACATAGACTGATATAGCCACAGAACTTCATTAACATAAATCAACATTGATAAACAGGTAGACAACCCAACCTTTAATCCCCTTTAGCTACTGAATCTCCCTCTGGTAGCCACCCTGTTAATGGGATTAGTTTAACAATGGAGTTCCTGCCTGTTTGGCAGCCAGACTGGAGCCATCTCTGACTACCTTGGGGCCTTGTATGACAGCTCATTCTGTCACAGTGGTCATTGTTCATAAGTGGCACCTACCGTGTAGAAGAAACTAAGCACAATTGCAAAAATAATTGATTAAGTTATAATAATTGATAATTCAAGTATAGTTCTTCTACATACCCGCACACACAATTATTATTTTTTCTAGGATTCCAAAGCCCTATGTTTCCAGTAAAAAAGGATGTACAATTTGTGTGGGTACAATCACCATCTTAAATAAACCCACATATGGTAAAAATGTATGTTTACTTCTGCCACTGAAAAGCCTTGGTCAGGAAAGGGTTACACTGTATCGGATGACATATTTGCTATCAAATTCTATATTTCTATGCAGGGTTTAGCAGCCAGTTGTGGTGCGGAGGGCCATATAGCCCTAAAGCGGTGGCAGTTGGATAACCCATTTTTACAATTAGTGGAACCACCAGCTCTTCAACATCTAGGACAGCTCCAGGAGACCACCTGCTGGATCAAGTCATGGGGGCTAAAGTCCAGAGCAGCTGTGGTTCCAGACGTTTCCTGAGCCTCTTACACAACACAACACAAAGCCACTACAGTTCCAATTGCAAATGACAATAACGCATTGTATCCAAAGCAAAGATGAATTGGCGATGAATGCGCCTGGAGAGTAATGCGCTCCTCAATGGCTTGGTTTGAAAAATGTATTTTAGTGGCAGATTTATGGTTTAATTCATTTTAATAACTCTCTTTGCTTGTATTCATGCTGGGTGGTTTGCTTTGCTGGGTCCTGACATCCAAAGCTTATAAACAACATGAATCATGAATTCTCGTATAACTTATTGCAAGGTCAACGCAACGGGGCCGCACAAATCATTTTGGTGGAGAAACCACTGGTTTCACAATGGGGTCTTATGCCTCAAGTGGGTTCATGTTACACACTACACTTGTCTAAATTTAATTGAGAAATATGTTTTAGTATTCTACCTCCGCCACCTCTTGGCTATACACAACCCGATGATCAAATAATACATATAATAAAGAAAATTCAGATCCCAAAAGTTAGCGTGTGTAGCAATGAGATATGGCATAGTGATGTCCTTTAAAAAGCAGAAAAATATTTCAGTAAAGAGTATATATAATAAGGGTATGTATAAAACCTGACAGGTGTATATTAGAAGCATATTGAAGCTTCTGGAACATGCGCAGCTTAGTGGAGGGAGCCTTGACAGGGCTAGGAGGTGGGCCCTAGGAGTTTTGTTTTAATTTAATTGGTTTGCCTGGTTAGGGGGTTGGGTCTTATAAAGAGTGGAAGCCATTTTGTGAGCTCACTTTTTAATCTGCTTTCCAGACCTGTGGTTGTCCCTCCCTCCCTCCCTATTTATGGTTTGGGGGGGTGTTTTCCCCGTTTTGTCACAGCGGCGGGGTGGAGAGGCAAGTTTGGAGAGTTTTGAATGGGGGTCTGAGTGGTAAAAGTTAAATGAAGGTTGTTGGTTGGTATGTTTTTTGTAGGTTTCGAGCTGGTCTGTGGCTCAGAACCTGGGGGTGTAGGGGTAGCTGGGTATACCCCTAGTAGGATTTGTGGCAAAGT
This sequence comes from Sceloporus occidentalis, assembly GCA_023333645.1. NCBI lineage: Eukaryota > Metazoa > Chordata > Lepidosauria > Squamata > Phrynosomatidae > Sceloporus > Sceloporus occidentalis. The sequence continues at coordinate 1,255,208 of JALMGF010000151.1, forward strand.
AAAGTATTGGCACTTTATTGTTATGTTTTTGGTTTATTGTCAATTTATTGTTTGGGGTCATTGTCATGGTGGGTGGTGTTGGGATACTATTGTTATATTGTGTTTTGTGTGACAATGATTTTTCGTGTATTGGTGTTTAAGCTGTGGACTTATAAATAATTTTCCACTGCAATTTGGTGTCCTCGTCTTAATTTGGGGGGTTTGGGTATGCTGGGAATTTTTCCACAGGGGGCACACGGATCGACTATGCTCCTGTCATTATTCTTCACTCACAGACCACAAGCAAGAAAATAATTTTTTTTTTTTAAAGAAAATATAAGCTTAAATTGCTTCAGAAGTGGAGAGCAACCGGATTTTAAAGAAATAAAAAATTGTAACCCAGAACTTATCAATATAAAAATACTTTATTATATTTTATAATATATAAATACTTTATTATATATATAATAAATTGAAATAAAAACAACCATTCAATAAATATTTCATATATATATATTGCAGAGTATGCGGTGATACCTTTTTTATTGGACTAACATAATATTAAAAAGACAAGCTTTCGAGAGTTATCCTCCCTTCATCAGGTCCGAAGCAATACTGATCAACATGATAGAGGTTAGAACTTTAAAAAAAATTGATGGTATAAGAGAAGGGGGGGGTGAGTGGGGTGTCGTAAATAATAGAGAGGTAGAGAGATAACCCAGGGACAGAACAAATAAACTTAGGGAAACCAATAACCACAGTAAAACATCAAAGATAATAACAGCAATTAGACATTGGATGTTTAGATGAAGTTCATATGAAGTTCTGGTAGTGTGTAAGGAAACCAGAATCCACATTAAGTCCCTCTTTTATGGTGTTAAAATGTGTAGTCATTTTCTTCTCAAATGTTTTTCTTTCCTGAGAGTCTCTGAAATTTCCTTTGAGTACTTTCATTTTTAGGTTTTGGATGGAGTGATTGTTCTGTGTGAAATGATGTCCTACCGGGGTGCAATATTAAACCTAAAAATGCAATACTCTGTTTATTGACATTGTGTCTACTGGACTAATACTGCTTCACCCTTTTACATTATATATATATATATATATATATATATATATATACACAACATACAGATATATTAGCAGAAATTAATTAATAGCAGGAAAGAATGATGTAGCAATTTATTGCATATACATTAAAAAAAAAAAATAATCAGCCCACTTACACGTTTAAAAAAAAAATGATGTTCCTGGCCGGGTCCTTCAGCTGGTGTTGGGGTAAGTCTTTGATGGATTCTGGTCTTTGAAGTGGGTGGTTTTGATCCGCTGCAAAGCTCTGATCCTCTATATGGAACTAATTGGTCCTTTCATAAAAAGAATGCCGGTCATGGGAGAACTGAACGATCCAAAAAGCGCAGTAATATTCCACTTTAGAGATTTTTATCCCCATTTTTCCACCATCCAAATATGAGTAGCAACAAACAAACACCAAAGCAAGGAACCAGCAGCAAATAGTACGGTACTTAAAAACACCAGTTGGAGATATCAGCGTTAGGCATTCCATCACATTCTACGGCCATACATTGCTTAACCCATTACTACATGCACATTTTGTTGCATTTAGGGTTTGTGCATCACTAATGATGTGTTTAGCCAAGATGGTGTCCAAAACCTGATTTCAGGTGCCACCCATTGTCTCCTTGGCATGTATACTTCCCAGTTCTAGCTCCTACAATTAGGTTCCCCAAGGTTTCTGTGATGGCCTAGAAGACATCTTCCTCTGGCATACAGATCCCTTGACCTGCTCCCTTTGGGGGCTACACTGCGCCAAGATACAAAGGGTATTCCAGCATTCTGAACAATACAAAAGTGCAAGAGAGCTAACACCAAAAGCTAATGGAGCAGAGATCTCTGATCCTCCACATGCTTTACCACTCGGATAGTCTTCCATCCTATTGATGGTGCCATTCAACCATCAGTTATGTATTGGGAACAAAAGTCCCTTTAGAAAAACAACGGTGCGGCAACACCATACAAATTGCCATGTCCCAAATAAGCCTTTCTAAGCTCCCTCAATGGTCACCTTTCCCCATAACGTTTCTTATCTGATGCTTTGTCTCATGTTTCCAAGGGTGGATAGTATATTGTACTGTCTCTGCCCCTTAGCCCCTGAAGGTGCTAAATAAGAAACAAACTGATTACTGCTAGATTCTATGTCAGCTTTTGGTGTTCAACCTCTAAAAAAAAATTTTTTAAAAAAATATATGCTGATATGGCAACTAAGCATTCCAGCCTTTAAGGGCGTATTCCTAAAGTCGTATTATCAGGTGCAATTTGGCCGAACAATTTACAACAGAGACCTAATTATGCAGCTATAGCAAGAGTTTACAATATGAGCAATATGTGATTTATTAGTGTGTTTGCGGTCAGATATTCGTTGCATTACGAGGTAATAATTTACTACACGAAGAAGTCCAGACGTGCAATCTGTTCTGATCAATAAAACAAGACAGACAATTTCTGAACCTCACGATTTCTTATCTCTGTTCCCTGTTTTCTTTCCAAGACACCTTTATCAAAAGAACTTCAGGTCAAAGTATGTTATGGTGATCACATGAATCAAATTCATGTAGATTTATTCATTTAGAGAGTGCACAGTTTGAGTTTCAGTGCTTTGTACACATAAACATTATACAAAGTTTGTAAAGTAACCCTAAAAAACAAAAAGGGAAGCAAAATCATTAAAATTCAGATTCCGGGGGTGCTTCTGAAATGACCAATATGTATACTCAATAAATCAAGGAATTAGTGCACACTCAACAAATACTATTTAAAAGCCCCGATCTAGGGCTAAACATTGGGGATTCCGTCACACTACATGGCCATATATCGTTTAGCCCGTTACTACGTCAAAGTACCCCAAGTATGGCGAGTCCTATCTGATTTTTCATGGATATATCGCTTACCAAGGAGGAGAATCGGTGGGACAGTACTGCACCTTAACACACTATGACTCTCATACAATTAAAAGCCCTCTCCAGGCATCCAGCCTCCAGGTTCTTCCCTGACCGGAATGTGGTAAACTTTAGTTCTTTATATAATTTTTTCCAGTTTTCATCAAATTAGCGAAATAACTCTCCAGCTCCATAATACCCCATAATGCCTTTTTACATTCATTATCAGGCAATACTTTCATCACCAGGACTATTGTTCTGCAACCAGCCTATTGTTCCTATACTAGTTATATTACCATTATTATTATTACTATTATATATTGATTTATACAGCACAATCCAAATCAACAGAGCTGTACAATAGGACAAGTCTTTTTGTGGTCTTTCTGCATCTTATTCCCTTAGTAGACCCTACTTTTAATCACTTAGAAGTAACATACGATACAGTGTTACAAGAAATGTTCCCTGAACCATCTATCCTGGCTTTCAGACAACCACCTAACCTAAAACAAAATCCGGCCCATAGAAAATTGCTTAATGGACAAAAACATTGGAAATGACCTCAAACCATACAATATATCTCGCTGCAAACCATGTCAAGACATCTGTAATGACAACGCTGCCCATCACAACACCAAAACATGCAACATCAAGGGGTCATACGCCAATGTCATGTATATGATCCAGTGTTCCATTGGAGAAACCAGCCAGAAACTGAACACTCCATTAACGGACACAACGAAACTTAGACTCCCCCAAATTCTTCCCACACTGGCTAAACTTATGTATGACCACCTTCAGCCGCTATCCTTCTCCTTAACCCTATACAGTGCTTCCCATGTCTCACTTAGATGTATTGTTTTTGATAAAGCGAGGTTAATTTTCTCGAAAGTTATTTTATATTGCAATAGTCATTTTTTATGTACACTGCTGTACATTAAAAAAAACATTTTAAACACTTTTTAATGTAAAAAGAATGGTAATGTGTACCTATTTACACCCTAGTGATCTGTGAAAGCTTTCAGGCACACTTGAAATTTTCCAAGTTAGTTATTCACATATAATGGATCTGATTAAATGATCTTTCTAAACCCTAATTGGACTTAGGTTGAAAAACGCACGGTTAGCAATTCAGTGTACGATCTATTAAATTAAGATGTTAAGTACCACAAAACTCTACATGGAGATCAATTAAAGCATCCAGACCCAATCAATTAAGTAGAGTGTGCTAAATTATAGCATGTCTATTTTATACAGAGAAAGAAGCTGTTCTGGAAATGTATATACACGTTTTAAAAATAACCTTTGCAATACTGGCATAATAAGAAAAGACATATTTTAAGAGAAACTTTGCAGTACTGGCACCTTTTGAAGTTTTTTATTGCATTAAAATTCACCCTTTTACAGTTATTATTTTATTATTAGTATTTATTATCACATTACTACATATACACCTATTTAAATGACCACACTCATATGTATGCAAAACAGATGTAACTTCAATAGAATGCCAGTGTGTGTGTGTGTATATATATATATATATATATGTAAAGGTTGTATCTGGACACACTATTTGCCCTGTAAGTTGACTCATTTTTAATTGAGAATGTTTCATATTTTTTTATTTTTTTGCGTGTTTTCCTTTCATTCAGTCGATGGCGTCCTTAAGTTTTTTAAGTTAAAAAAAACAATAGTTTAAAGTTATTTGGCTTAAGTGAATTTCGACCAATCCACGCAAAAGGCTTAAAACATTTGCTTTAAAAAGGTCCATGGATGGGTGATCAGTATGATCGCTGCCATTATAATTAATGGAAGTCTGCATGCTGTTTAGTGAGGGGTTATTTTGTTAGATTGACTACTCAGTCATACTCAGAGCTGGACCGGGGATATAATTTGGCCCTGACACTTTAACACCAATAGCCGATAAGTTATCTATGTGCATATATATTTGGCTTGACACTTACACTTTTGAAGAGTGCAATCGCAGCATGAATCCAACCATTGCTGCATACAAAGGACGAGACCAGCAGCACAAATGGCCGTGAAGGTGGTTTGGAGACATCAGCCAATGGTTCACTGGGCTTGATAGGCAATCCAGGCCTGATGGTACTAAACAAGAAGTTGGTGAAACCCTTCAGTGGACAAACACTCACATAACCTTAACAAAACCTCAGCATTTAACCATACGATATAAGAAGAGACATTCTATATTTAATAAATGAACCTCTAAGGGTATTAAAAACCTCTTTACACCATGAACATTCATCCACGCCATCTTTGGACATCTACAAGACCTAGATACATCATGCTACATTTTACTTAAAAAAGTATGATTTGCAAAAATCCTTCTATATCATTTCTATATTTATTTTGCAAATATGGATTAACCTGAACTGATCTAATGTTTTAAACACAAGATGCGCTCTTTGTACTCCAATGGGCAACTATTCTATAAAGCACTTTGTTTTTTGGTGTCTAGGATTAGCTTTTACAGTGGGAAACATATCGATTTGTTTAAGGAATTAAAGAAAATGGAATTCAGCACTATTTTATTGCCCTAAAATGATTCACTATAGTATATAAACAGAGCGTTTGGTTAGGAGAACCTTCAAAGGCTACAGATTTCTTTCAGTTGGAATTGGGCTCGGAGCGGAGCTCCTCAAACTTCTGCTAAAAGTGTGAATTCTGAATTAATAAATGGAAACAAGAACATTTTGAATCTTACAGAACATTACACGGGTTTCACCCATAATACCCCAAAGCTTTTAATTTTAAGGAATGGTCAGAATATTGAGTTTCCCAAAACATCACATTTTCTTGTGTAGCTGTAAATTTCCTAAATGGACAGAAATGAAGGAGATCCTTTTTTTGGTAGGAAAACAGTTATGAAGAAGAAAATAAATATAATTAGACAGCACAGGTTCCACAACAAGTGCTCTAGTTCCAGGTACAAGGTGATAACCCAAGCTATAGGTCATGTTAATCCATGCTAAAGACTTAACGGTTCCTCTTTAAAGGAGCTATGGCCGCCATACTCAACATATAAGCCCACATTAAAGACAATTCCAATGGTGTTTCAAAAAGGGGAAAAATTGTGATTTTGGTTAAATTATATGTACTTAACCTTGTATTAACCCGATATTATATGTAAAGCGTTTGCTTTAAAAATGGTCACAGGGCAGGAGGTTAGATCATATTAATAATGCAGTTAACGATGGTTAATTGGAATAAAGGGGCAGCCTAATGTCCCACACAGCCTCAACAAACGTCAACGCATATTAAATACTTTATTAATACTTTATGTATTCATGATTTAGTTAAGAAATATCATTAAGCCACTTATCTGCTGAAGATCCTGTAGCTGCAGAGCGGCAAAGGAAAGCCTGAATTTTGCAGCAATTTTGGTTCCTAAAAGCAGCCAAGGGGGGGTCTCGTTAGAACCCCCCATAACGCTCCCATAAGTCAGCGCTGAAGCAGGCTGATGGCCAGTATTTAGTTAAACGAATCTCGGCAACGCAAATAGCCGGCAATGGGGAAAGAGAGCAAATGTGTAGAGGTGACTCAAAAAATTAGAGGTCACACCGATATATATATATATACATATGTATGTATACAGTATACTGTAGATATAATGTATACATATATATAAAAAGCCCCTGAAGCAACGTGTTTTACATTATACGTTAACACAAGGTCTGTACGATGGAAAGCGTGAACGCTGAGTTAAATTAGGAACACGTGCTGAGCTGCAGCCCCCATGTTTCTGGGTTAGGATTGGAGGGGCAGGTGGGAGTGAGAGTTATGGAATGGAAAACTGGATTCCAACCAGCTACGTCAGGCACGGCATTGGCATGCGCAGGGACCGAGTGTCACCTAGAGCTGCGTATTCAGAAACCGCTCACGGCACAGGCTGCAGCTCAGGCTGAATGAGGGATTTCAGGCTCACGCAGCACAGGTAATGTATCGGCAAGTAAGGAATAAACAAAGACTAACAAAGATCGAGAAAGAAAACATTGTATATAAATGGAGAAAAAATAGACATTGTTCTATGAAACACAGAAACATAGAAATCAACAGCAGATAAGAACTATTCTAATCTACCTATTTTTCCTGATGTAAGGAGTTTAAACCCATATCGGTCTTTGGTCAGGTCCTACAGTGAGGAAAGCTTTATGTCTATCCCATTTATGTTTAAATTCCCTCACTGTATTGCCCTCCACCACTTCTGCTGGGAGACTGTTCCATTTATCTACTGGCTTCTGAGTAAAGTAGAACTTCCTTACTGACCCTCACATTTTAGACCAACATTTTTTGTTCCAATTGAAATGTTTCTATTGCATCCCCTCTCTCGTCTTTCCTTCAAGCCGTACATATTAAGATCCTTTAAAAGTTCCTGATCATTTCTGTCCTGCAAACCACTCGCCATTTTGGTCGCCCTCCTCTGAACTCTCTCCAATGTATCGATATCCTTCTGGAAATGAGATCTGTAAAGTGGCAGAACCTCCTCCCTCTTCCTGCTATTAATGCCACCGACCATACACCCCAGCACCCTGCGACGCTTTTTGAGATGCTTTATTGCATTGTCAGCTTGCCCTATACATTTATTGATGTAAAATGTATAGTCATTTTTTTTACTTATTATATATATATTTTATTGTTACATTTGGTTATCTTTTAATACATTTTTTAACTTAATTTAAATTAAATTAATTTAAAAATGAAAATGATTTAAATAATGCTATGAAAAGTTAGTTGTCTTAAAAGCTATAAACCTGGGTCGAATTTAGGACAGCGCACAAGTTCTTTGATCAATTCATAAAATAAGCCATTTATATAAACAGCCAAATGTTAAAGTATAAAATCTAAAAAGTGTTATTTTACAACATTAAGTTACTTGTTGTTACAGAATATTTAAATGGACAAACATAATGCCCCCCCCCAAATACTTCTTGTTAATTTACTATTTAAATAACCGCGTCCATTTATTTCTGTTAAATTCTTGAAAGATAAAATCTGGACTCTTGAAACCAGGTTAGGCCTCAAAGTGTCACAAGTGCTATAAAAAAAACTCATTTTTACCTTACATTACTGACAACAAGGCACCAACAAGGTGGATGAGATTAGATTGTGGTTAAAAAAATATTTTAAATTGGAACTATATGTTTTAATACCAGCAGGCGGTGGGGCATTCATCATTTTTCGGGCGCTGGCCTTAAAGTGCCAGGACTGATTTTAATCCGGTTTAAAGTAAATCAAAGCTGTTTTAAGTGAGAAACCCTACGTGTTCCCAAAAACTATACGAAGTGATACACAAACATGTATGTAAAAGGTTAATACATGCATGGCAACCAGGGCTAGATTTTCTTTAATTTGCAATGAGGCTTAAGGACTAGTAGCCCCCCTCCCCACCCAACCCAAAAAGAGTTTGGTAATATCGGTGTCCCCTGCATTGGGTTTCCAAGTTGCTTTTGGCCCCTGTGAGCCCCACAAGCCATTTTATTTGGCCTAACGTTCCTGATTGCCACGTCAGACACAATGTGGATTTTCCGATGCAGAAAACGGGCTGTTTGGGCAAATCATGTCAGACGTCACAGGGTCATATCACCTCAGTGCTGTCAACACGCACAATCTGTATTTCGTTACAAAGCTGGTGTTGCGCATGGACAGCGTCGGAAACTCTGACCTGTTATTGGTTAGGACGTTGGATTTTATGTTTTACGTAATTGTTTAAGACGTTGTTTAAATGTCCACGGACTATTTTACCTCATCAGAGCCGAATTCACGTGGTCTTTACCCGGCATATAGTAACTACCGTATTTGCTCGATTATAGGACGAGGTTTTTTTCAGAGCAAATGCTCTGAAAAATACCCCTCGTCTTATAATCGGGGTCGTCTTATAATCAGACCTCAAATAGGTCTGACTATGAGACGACTAAGATCCAGATCCCCGCAGCGATGCAGGGGACCTGGATCCTCCTGTCTCCCCCCCACACCCGGCACGGGGAACTCTGATCTCTGACAGTCGGGGAAGGTCTGCGCGATGGACGCAGAAAACCCCCGCTGCTAGCCACGCCTCCTTCCGGCTGCAGCGAAAGTGCGTGGGATCTACACGCTGCCCCGGCTGCATGACAGGGGAGTCAGAAGCACCGGTAAGTTTTGGGGGGGGTGTTAAATGGGGGGCATAAGGCATTTCTGGAGGCAGAGTGCTCTGTGAAATGCCTTTTAACCCCCTTAATGCCACTCTGCCTCCAGAAATGCCTTTTTAACCCTCTATACGCCACTCTGCCTCCTGAATGCCTTAAACCTCCCTAGATGCCACTCTGCCCCATAATATGCCTTTTAACCCTCTAAATGCCAGAGTGGCATATAGGGGTATAAGGCATTTCTGGATGCAGAGTGGCACATAGGGGGTCAAAAGGCATATCATGGGGCACAGTGGCATATAGGGTTAAAAGGCATATCATGAGGCACAGTGGCATTTAGAGGGTTAAAAGGCATATCATGGGGCACAGTGGCATATAGGGGGGGTATAAGGCATTTCTGGGGCAGATGTGCATAACTGGGGGGCAGGTTGGAAAATAGAAGGAAATAAAACCAAAATTTTTTTCTCAATCATAGCTTTTATTTAAAAAAATAGTTTACATGAATTAACATTTACTGGTAAAACTTTTTTCCTATAGGGTCGTCTTATATTCAGGCTTTTTCTTTTTTTTCCTAAATTAATATTCAGATTTGGGGGGTCGTCTTATAATGGAGCAAATACGGTAATTAAGAACATCTGCCACATATTACATACGATGTGACACAAAATAACAACATTTGGATCCTCCAAGAAACTTAGTGGTGAGAAAAAACTCTCACCGTTTTTTATTTCTAGTATCAGATTAAAATATGTTTGAAAAAAATTGTGATGTTTTATTTTTCAAAAAAATTCTAGTTTTCATATAATAAAATGTTTTCTGGCAGCCCAATTTACTAGACAAACACCCTGACTCATTTTCATACTGTCTTGAGGTAACAATAGAATAGCTCAGTCTTAATCACCCAGCTAGATACTCTGACTTACACATACACATTCACGCTTGCAGAAACACGTACACATTCATGCTCGCACAAACACACTTAAACATACACATTCACGCTCGCACAAACACTTACACATACACATTTATGCTCGCAGCAACACATACACATTCATGCTCGCAGAAACACTTACACATACACATTCACGCTCGCACAAACACTCTTACTCTAACATACACAAACACACACATCCTCCCTGGCCTGTGTTACATGACCCTGCTGCATTCGCACCTCAGCAACTGGCCCGGTCCAGCCCAGAACAGCTCTTTGTGACAAATTAAGCCCCTGGCTATCCCTCTTGGACAGCTTTTGTGCTTAATTCTCTAATTCTGCGAGTAGCTTTTTGGTATTTTCTAAACACTAATTGATTGATTTCATACTCGTCGAGTGGACTCCCCCCTCCCACTCCTGTTGTTTTTCTCATGTTTTATTCAGTGGAGAATTATCGAGAATATAGAAACAAATGCTCCAAATCCTCTTGAATTTACAGCGATATTATGTTATTTTCACAGTACCCTGTATCATTTTTAATATTAATTCTGCTTTACAACATTTTATATGGAAGATTTACACAGTAGATTTTAGCTGAGAGTTGTGTGGGTGGTTAATGCATTATTTCACAGTTTTTTCTTTAGTTGTGCATAAATATGGCTCTCCGACCAGAGCCCTCGGATCGGTTCGTCTTAGCGCTACGGACATTGTTGGCGCTATATAAATTATAAATGATGATAATAATAATTCCCTATGCCTATCCTGGGCTTTAAATAAATGTTCTGTTTTACCCTTAATTTCTAAGTGCTTTATATAGACACTTAGTAGCTTTTTAGAAAAAAATTATAACATTACATACATCTGCACCTTGTTTAGGTATCTGAGAGTGACAACCTGTGGTCATGGGGTATAACTCCTATCACCCTTTCCCAGCATGGTTCTCCGTAACTGAATCATTCTCCAGTTTAATCCACCGGTAGTAATAGTACAAAGGAGGAGAAATGTTAAAACAAGAGGTCAGAGGGTTACATGGGATGTAAGGAAGTTTTACTTTACTGAGATAGTCGTAGATAAGTGGAACAGCCTCCTAGCATTAGTGGTAAAAGGTTTTAATAGAGTCACAGTATGACCCTGAGTCTCAGATTTTTTACCCCAAGCTCAGGGTAAAGGGGCAGATTCTTAGGGTCACACAGTCTGGAACTGACTACTTCCTATTCTCCCCCCGCCGTGATCGTAAGACTTCCAACTGGTGCTTTTGCTACTCGTACATTTTATTATTATTATTATCTTTTATTTATATAGCGCCAACAGTTTACGCAGCACTTAATACAATACATATATTCAAGGGGTATGACAAGAAGAGAATTGACAGACTAACACAAACCCATACACTAGGTGGAGAGAGTTATAGTTGATATCCCTGCTTGAATGCTGGTGACTCTAACGTATCTTTAAATAACGACAAGTCAAGGTTCCTATGACGACCAATGTTAGAGTTGTTCAGTTAATGCATTTGGTTACTACATACTATCCATGAGGGGCTATTAAAGGGTTAATATTTCCAGAGTCTCTAGAAAGTTCCCAGATGTGACGATATGCAAACATGTACGTGACGTACGGCTTCCCGAATCTAAGACGAGACCAACGACTGATTAAGGTCGGAGTCTTTACAGCAGGAGCAACGGGCTGACTAGACGGGGGCCGAATGGGTTCGCTCTGCCGGCAGATTCTGTTTCTATGTTAACTATGTCTGCGTTAGCATTTTGTACTGCTCAATAAAGTTGTTGAAGAAAAAAAAAAAAAGAGGCAGAAGCGGTCTCTGGCTCTGCCCTAATAAAGAGAGCTTTAGTTGACTTAACTCCTGCCGTGCCGTGTGCAGCTGTCGGTGCACGCAGAACCCCCGCAGGTAAACGCAACAAACGACGCCAGACCGGCAGCGCGGGGTCTGCAGCCGGGGTCTCCTCTGTGTGTTTTCACGCAGGTTTCAGCCTCGCTTTCCTGCACTTTTACAGAATTAATTAACCTTGTGCTGTTCCTGGCAGGTCTGTGCCTTGTATGTATGTATATAAATGTATAGAATAATAAATAAATGTATAAAATATACATATATATATGTGTACGTCTGCGCTCGTCGTGTAGATGTATACAGATAGATTTTTCTGTGTTTCTAGTATTTGTGGGATGCCAGGAGACTGCGGAAATGACTCATTTAAGTGATGCCCAAAGCTGTTTAACCCTTACCTCCCAGAATAAATTGGTATTGATTCTTTAAGATGTTTCCCCCCCCCAAATATAATGTATTTACATTGTACAAGCGAAGCCATTTTTAAACAGCGCGTGTGGATACCGTTGGATACAATGTAATATAGAAATGTTTATTTGTTACTTTGCTGGATCTTCACCCAGGCGCTGTCTCTTAGACGGTTATGGTAATTTTATCGCTAGACGAAGAACGGCGGTTGTTTTCTCTGTTAACTTGGTAATTGCAGTAAAAACATCTGAATGGTTTTATTCCTTTGTTTCTTCCTGGGCATAATCATCTCAGTGGGTAAATACGGTAATTTATCAAGCATTAAATATCATTTGATTTATAGAACATATATGTTTTATTCTTTTACTGGTGCAGAACGTGTTGTAGGTTCTGACATGAGCTCCTTATGTGAAGCTCGGGTACCAAACCTGTAGGGCCACAAAGCACACTAGCCTGAATGGCTTTGAGAGGTCCTAATGGTCCTTCTTCCAGGCGTTGGAGTCTTCATTGTTTTACAGTAAGATAAAGTCTTGGTGTCTTTATTTATTGAGGAGTTCTGCACAAAAGCTCCAGTGAAGAACATTCCACGACTTTCTATCTATCCAAAGGTCAACATGCGGTCAGTTAGTGGTCCATCCCCAGGAGATGTGGAGATGGATGCTTAAGATTCTCCGAGAGGTTTCCTCTGTTCTATAAGAGCAGGTGATCCCTGTAGAGCGCAAATTATTCAAACAGAGACTTCAAGGTCAACACAAACCTGCAAAGTCTTGGAGAGAGGGAGGTTTTTGTCACTCTTAATCAATGAGTTGGGTCACTCTGAAGCACCACCGGACCATGAATTATGTGAGGGTCACAAGGTCAGGATTTTGGTACATATTTTCAATGGAAATCCCGTAACTGTTGAGTATACGTGTCCTTTATTTACTATTCTTTAGATTCGGTCTTCCGAGCGAGGGTTAAATGGTGATCTATTCACAAGCCAAACACAAACTATTGTATTGTAAACTTTCAAAGGTTTGGGGTCACTTAGAAATCTCCTTGTTTTTGAAAGAAAAGCACATTTTGCCCATGAGCTTAACATCAAATGAGTCAGAAACCCAGCGCAGACGGGGTTAATGTTGTAAATGACTATTGTAGCTGAAACAGCTGATTGTTAATGGAATCTCTTCATAGGCGCACAGAGGCCCTTTATCACTCCCATCACTCCTGGGTTCCAATGGCCCTTTTTATCACTCCCATCACTCCTGTGTTCCAATGACTAGATGGTGAAAAGAAAATTGTAGCAATGCTTGACTCCTACATAGCTTGGCTGAGAGTTGTAGGATTTATAGTTCAAATATACTTGGACATGACATAACGGCTATTCCTTTCTTTTCTCATTTAGATAGAAGATGAATTGCTTGATTGGGAAGCACGTGATGTCCGCTCGAGCTGTCGGCTGCACAGGGAGAGCACCGTCCTTATTCGCCCTTCTAAAGAATCCCCACCGCGCAACTTTGCCGAGAGTCTGCCATTCAGGGGCAGGAGAAGCGCAGCCGGTCCAAACACAAGCCATTAAGAAGAGGGGCTATGACATCACGAGGAACCCTCAGCTCAACAAAGTAAGAGGAGACCCCGTCTGTTTGGGGATCTGAACCGATATTAAGGGTCTCGTGATCCGTAATGCAACTTATAATGTGAGGAAAAATATTAGACGAGTATGATCTCAAAGTTTATCTGGGACAATGTGTGCATTATTCGTGAACACGTAATGTGACACGGGAGCCGCTGCCGCCATGGAAATAAAATGACCAATCAGCTGAGGTTCATTTGTTGAACGTACCAGACTGTTTAATCAATGATTGTTTTAGTGGAACAGCACCTTTAAATGTGGTATACTCCAGCCTGGGCATTGCTAGCGAGATATTAAGCAGGTGGGGAGTCTGCCTGTTTTTTGTTTTTTTTCTGGGTGCTAGCATTTCCAGATTTTGTGTGTTTATTCCTTAAATCCCAATTCCTGCCCTTGAGGTTGCTTTCCCTTGGAAGATGTTTGTGTTGACCTTGTGTGTGCGCGATATGAGTTCGAAATGCCTTTTTTTATTTTAACTACAAACCTTATTTTTTTTCACCCCAATCTGCGTAATGCACTTTTGTCAATGAAGAATTTTTTTTACGTAATATACAAAGTTAGACCAAGTTGCTCAGAACCAAATTCCTTTTAGATTGGCCTTTGATTTACAGATGGGGTAGAAATCATCCATCCTTTACCCTTCATGGATAACAAGGCTGACTGGGTCCCCCCCTGGCTTTGCAGTGTGAGTGAGGATACCCCGTGTCCACCACAAATGGTATAAAATCCGTTTGATTTAACCCCCGCCACCCCATTGTGTTTATGATCTTATTCACAACCCTTTCCATCTTGGCCTATCCCACCAGCTCTCCTAATTATTCTCACCTTTTCCGATCCACTTCGTATGGATCATGAGGAGCCCATCCTAATGATCACGGAATACAGAAGGCCCTCACAGCAAAGTGTGGATTGCGCAGAAAGTCCATACATGGACCACACAAAGGTTCCAGTAAGTGCGTAGCTGTGACCCTTATTCTATCCTTTTCTATTTAACACAGTAAGAAAAGGTAAACATGCATGGGATACCCATATGGCTCCTAATTCCAAAAGACAATAGAGTAGTGGGCAGTTCTAGCACTTTTGTTGCAAATCTTTGGACCAGCTTGCTGGGTCGTAATAAACCTTGTAATCGTACTTATTCCTAAGATTGCCTGTTTTTGGTCGTATGATAACATTTGCTTAGGGAAACAGGTAGGGTTTTCACCAAAGTGATATGTCGTAAAATGCCCGTTACAATCGTCGACACGGCGGCTGTTATCTGCCTCGGCCGGTTTCATTGAACCATCTGAACGATCGCTTGCGGCTTCTGTTTGCTCACGCAGGATACGGACCTTATTGACCGATAACGAAAGCAAACACCGCTCCGGGGTTAAAACAGCAAATCGAGTAAGTGCTGGGTTAAAATTCCGTCTCGCACCTAGAAGCCATTACAAGGTTCTAACCTGTAGACACTGGTCGGATTGGCAAATCTTGCCATACCTGGGAACTCTTAGGCTTTGCCCCCCGAGTATCAGGGGTTTTGCCCCAATCTCAGGGTGATGGGGAAGATTCTCAGGTTCGTACAGAGCGGAGCTGACTCCTTCCTGTTGTACACGGCCGTGACCACATAGAAGACTCCCAAACTGGTGTTTTTGCTGTTATGGTTGATATCCCTGCTTGAATGTAGGTGACTCAATGAAGTTTATCTTTAAAGGATGTGTTTATTTAACGAGTCAGTACATGGGATCGTCATTATGGGCTATTAAAGGGTTAATATTTCAAGTCAGCTATTCTGAATAATTGTACACAAGAAACACATTTTTATTTTTAACAGAAGACAACCCATTATGTGCTTATTGTGTAGCAGATTATTATTATTATTATTATTATTAATAATAAATAATACAATTAATAATATTATATTTTATTTGTATAGAGCCAACCTGTGGCGTATTCTAAACTAAGCACAGGCTAGAGTGGCCGGTTCCTTAATCGCCATTTAAAGTAGAGCACCGGGTTATGACATCATAAATTGATTCCAGCTAGAAAGGACAATTTTTGCCACCTTTTAATAATTTTTGTTTTTCATTAATCCTTTTGAATAAGAAGAAACAAAGGTTTTTGCAATCACCCACACAAGACTTTGCTCAGCAGAAAGTTTCATGAAATCCACAAAGTTCCTGCCAGGTTTTGTTCCTTTTTTTTTATCAATAAATGTGTTTGCTTCAGCGAATCTGCTGCTTAGCCGCTGAAAATTATCCGCGCCAGCAGATCTTGGCCATAGTTATACTGTTTACTTGCGCAATTGTCAGAAACGTGTATACCAGTTAGTGTATTAGAATAGTGATGTATCATATGATGTCATAGCTCACTGTAAAAGGGTTTTAACAAAGTACAGGAGGGAAGTTTTTATTTCAAAAGGAGGATGAATTATAGAACAAGATGTTAATCTATAAATGGGGGGTTTAGATGGGAGCTTTTCTTTACTGAGAGGGAGGTAGATAAGTGGAACAGCCTCCCAGCAGAAGTGGTAGAGGCTAATGGAGTGAGGGAATTAAAGCATGCATGGGATAATGATTAAAGTTTGAGTCTTTACATCACAGAGAATCGGCAGACTAGACGGGGGGCCGAATCGTTCATATCTGTGTATCTTCAGTTTACGTCTTTAGGACCCGTCCTCGCCATAGAGACAATGGCGAGCATGTCTATGCCCTCCTTCCACATTCTTAACTAAAAGCTGGTGTCATCCCATGACCCTACCCAGACCGTGACCCTAAGACGCTGGAAATATTAACCCTTTAATAGCCTGTGATGAAGATTCTATGTAGTGACCCTGACTCCAGGGATCAGCCCTAGATCCAGGGGGTCACGACGGCTTCTCCTGACAAGCGCATAATTGAGTTTGTGCCCAGGATGACCGTACCCGATAATGACACACACACTTTATTGGGTGCAAACATAATTTCCACAGCCTTATTTAACTATACAATATTTAAAGGTCATTGTCAAAACAGACCACCACGGTTAGAACATAAATAAGATTTCCCTTTTATTAACAATGACAATGACCCCCCCCCCATAATAAATACATTTACCGTATAACAATGGCACCAACACGTACCAGGTGCCTCCACATTAACACATTGACCACAATAGGGGCATACCAAGACACCCCTACCAGACCATTTAACCAGATTATAAACCATGTAGGGGCATACCGAGACACCCCTACACCACCAACTTAACCAAACCCCCAATGCAGGGGCATACCGAGACACCCCTACACCACCAACTTAACCAAAGCACCAATGCAGGGGCATACCGAGACACCCCTACACCACCAACTTAACCAAACCCCCAATGCAGGGGCATACCGAGACACCCCTACACCACCAACTTAACCAAACCCCCAATGCAGGGGCATACCGAGACACCCCTACACCACCAACTTAACCAAAGCACCAATGCAGGGGCATACCGAGACACCCCTACACCACCCCAGGTTCTGAGCCACAGGCCAGTTTGAAACCTACCAAACTAACTTGAACCAAGTCAAATTAGTAAACCAAACCACAAAATCCACCGTACTAAACAATAATCCCCAACTATCCCCGCCGCTGTGACAAGTAGTCACCCCCACAACCCACTATTGAAGGGAGGGAGGGTGGGACAACCAGGATTTAGAAAAGCAGTTAAGTGACCGTTTACAAAATGATAGTAACCCCACCCATAACAAATTTTGAACCAATTAAATCACTCCTTATGCACACCACCTAGCTCTGTCAAGGCCCACTCCACCTAAGCTGCGCTGTTCCATGGGCTTCAAGACCCCCCCTATAGCCAAGAAAGTACCTAATTGTTATCGTTTGTTGCCGTTGATTTATTTATTTGGGTATTCCGTTGAGTATCTGTAGGGCAGCATCTGTAATTATAACAGGGTCCTGAGTTACCATTAGGGAAAATGGCTGTTTGATTTCATGATTGTTAATAGAGGAAAATGTGTTACTCATATATATATATATTTATTTATTTTTTTTAAGTATTTAGAACCTTAGTTCCTTCTCTGCAATACAAGACGCAGCATGCCGAGTAATCTGCTTTAAACATCTTGGGCAAAGTGAGAGTGAAACGGTAGCCAAATTCTACGCATATGCTGCGCCCAGGGCCGGCCTTAGGGGTGTGCGACCTGTGCGACCGCACAGGGCGCCATGGTTGCAGGGGCGCCTGACCAGGACTTAGATGAAAGCATCGGGTTTTTTTTTGGTTTTTTTTAAAACTTTATTTAACATCATTCATGTTAAATAAAGTTTTAAAAAAAAAAACGATGCTTAAATCTAAGTCCCGGTCAGGGGCGCCAAGCGGTTGCTCGTGAAGTTCTCGGCAACCGCTCGGCGCCCCTTACTCTCCGTGACTCCGTCGCTGTGCCGGCATCTCATGTTGAGCGCCGGACTATTCCGGCTCTCAACATGAAATGCCGGCACCGTGGCAGAGCGAGAAGACGGATGCCTCCCGCTCTCACCGCAGGACTCCGGCAACAAGGTAAGTGGGGGGGGTGTAGTTTGAAGGGGCAGAGGGGGGGGGTGTAGTTTGAAGGGGCAGAGGGGGGGTGTAGTTTGAAGGGGCAGAGGGGGGGTGTAGTTTGAAGGGGCAGAGGGGGGGTGTAGTTTGAAGGGGCAGAGGGGGGGTGTAGTTTGAAGGGGCAGAGGGGGGTGTAGTTTGAAGGGGCAGAGGGGGTGTAGTTTGAAGGGGCAGAGGGGGGGTGTAGTTTGAAGGGGCAGAGGGGGGGGTGTAGTTTGAAGGGGCAGAGGGGGGGTGTAGTTTGAAGGGGCAGAGGGGGGGGTGTAGTTTGAAGGGGCAGAGGGGGGGTGTAGTTTGAAGGGGCAGAGGGGGTGTAGTTTGAATGGGCAGAGGGGGGTAGTTTGAGGGGCGGTAGTTTGAAGGGGCATGGGGGGGTAGTTTGAAGGGGCAGAGAGGGGGGGGTAGTGAGGGGGGGCGCCAGAGGAGTAGTCCGCACAGGGCGCCACAACGCCTAAGGCCGGCTCTGGCTGCGCCCCCTAAAACTATCCAAAAAATTGCAATTGTCTTCAGTTAGAAAAATCATATTGTTTATTTGGTCAATTTATATTGAGGAACACCAGCCTAATCGCCAATTTGGGAATATTTTACTTTATTTTAAAGACACAGTAAGCGAAAAGCTGGCAGTGTTTGTAGCTTATTGTCGGATGGTGACATCCAACAGTGAGGACTCGACGATGTCTATGAACGCTGTGGGCGACCGACCGGCTCTCTCCTTCGGGACACTGAAGGAAATTCTCATTGAAAGATAAATTACTTTGTTTGAACCTTTTTAAGGTCATGTTTTCAAATGTACTGTCCCTTTAAATTGTCCAGAACACCCCTTTCTCATGGATCAGTGGAACTGTGTTTGTCTACAACTATATATAGCTATAGCTATAGCTATATAGAGCGTTTCTGATGATGGGGGGGGGGTGAGGGATTTTAAGAAGCCTACAGGAACAGTCACGAAATAAAAACATTGACGGGACTGATGCTTTATTTAAGGACATTGATAGTCGAGACAAAGCCGTGTGCCGTTATTCGAATCCCAAACCCGCTGTGAAAGCCTGATTGTGAATCCATCAAAGCCACCTTCATGTCTTCACAGAATGAGATCTCGCCTCGCTTAACGCTGCGTTAAAACGTTTTTCTCCGGGAGCTTTCCAAGGCAGCGGCAAAAGCCTGGGCCAGCCTTGAATAATGCCGTGAAATTTAGTGGGATTTACGGATTGGGCACCGCGGGCTGTCATTTAAACGTCTCGTTTCCCGCACTAGTTATGAAATGTATAAAAAGTTATTCAATTAGGAGTGGGTTAGCTGTGTGCTGGGATAACCATCTCACCACAGGAGACAGAAAATAATATTTAATGGCAAATATAACCGAAAGGCTAGCAATAGGAACTGAGAGGCGATTATTTATTTATATATATATATAATATAAGAGGATGAGTAACGATCATATTATATGTCACACAGCGATGAGCTTTATGCACCTAGAAGGTTTACTTTACTAGTAGTGGCTTCCTTCCCGAGACTGCACTGCGCATGCCCAATCACATTTACTTCTCTCTTACCTGTTGCTTTGTAACCTCTATTGACATTTATACGCAAAGCATTGATTCCAATTCTTCCCCGTTCTGTGCCATTTTTTAATGATACCTGGTCTTAACGTCCCAGCCTGGGTAACGTTAATTTGCCTTATCTTTGTGGTTTTTGCAGATTTCCTAGTAGCCTGTGTAAATATTTCTTTCTGCTCTGAGTACTAAGATCTATCATGTTTGTTTTTTTACAGAGCCTTTCCAATGCTCATTAAAAAAAAAAATCACAGCCATCCATCAATTACTCTTCCGCCCGTATGGAATCTCCTTGGGGGGGGGGGGGGGGCATTTTGCAAGCAGTCCTGCTGTTTGTTTGCACAGGCAGTTTTAATGCAAGCAATCTCCATATCATCAATTATTACCAGCGTTCTATACATATATTTAACATCTCTGTAAGCTGACTTATTTACCTAAATTACACTTTTTTTGAGCAACAAGTTTTTTTGTTTTTTTTTATGCGTTTGATCTATGACTATAACCGGGCAAATATGGTAAATATATATTTATTAAAACCCCACTTTATGTGTATCCCAAGGGGTCCGGATGATTATCCATCATCATTAACTCCTTTGTGACCATAGGACGTACTATTTGTATAAATATTTTTTTGCCCCGGCGGTGACTTTTCTCGACTGGTACGCAGGAGATGAGACTGTTGTTCCTTATCAGCAGGTACCAGCGTTGCTGTCTTCAGGCTGATAGAATAAATGTAATAACACTCAGCCATTATTATTTCCTTTTTTTATATTTTAGAGGGATAATCTTATTTACGGTTTACACTTTACCTGGGGGGAGATATATATCAAAGATATATATCAAAGATAGATAAAAGATCAAAGGCTGCCCCATGGATATATTTGGGAAAATATATTGTTATTGGTTACCTAACATTGCTCTGTTATACAGAATGGCACAGAAAATGGTTAAGGATCATAGCTGTTCGGACATTTTTAGATCAGACAGCGGAAGAACAGGGAAGCCGAAACATCAATATTAACTTTCAAATTCTTAGTTTCTAAGTAAATAAACACATGGCTCATTAAATATCTCTCTAAATACTGAAGTTTTCTGTTACTGTACCAGGGGTGTTTTTATAGAAACATTGTATTTGACGGCAGATAAGAACCAGATCTGGTCTGTCTGATTTTTCTGCTCAAACCTTAGTCAGTCGTGCATCTCGTCTTAGCTTCAGGAGCCATATGTCTATCCCATGCATGTTTAATACCCTCGCTGTATTACCCTCTACCGCTTCTGATGGGAGGCTGTTCCACTTTTCTACCACCTCCTTACATTACATTACAAGCCTGAACTGAAACAACATTCAGCCGTAATGAATATTCATTCATGCACCTAAAGTGCTTAACCCAGGTATGGGGCCTTTTACTGATGGAGATTTTAATTATATATTGGAAGACCCACTCACAGTAACTGTTAATTTTACACTCATGAATGATTTAACATGACTCGTTGCTTCCCACTTACGTGACCTGAAATGAATGATTTACTGTAACAGTAGGGGGTATTTTGTGCCTTAAAAATTAGAGCATAATTGATAAAAACTATTATTATGAAAATAATTAAGCCCGTCTCACTTTTCCTGTATGTCAGTTTGTTACCCTTTAATGTAGTGGGAGATGGGCTGAAACAACATATATTGTATGTAACTTCATACAGTATATCCATTGCTCATTAGAAGTCAGGTGGCAGCCAGGAGCCGAGTAACACCTTGTTGATTTTGGTGGAAAAACGGTTCATATCTCCTTCAGAAATGGATAAAGAGAGGCAAACTTGCCTTAAGCAACTCTCTAGAGTCTACTCTCTAGTGTCTATTTACTAAGGCTAAGTTGGAGTGATGTCAACGTTAAATCAAGCTGCTAATGTTGGTTTTAATGAAGCATCTCAATAAAGTCAACTTGGCTATTGACGACCAGATCCAAACTCGTGAAGAGTCGCAGTTCTGGTCACAGAATCCAGAATCACTTCCATGTACACGGTCTGTAGCTTTTTATGGCTTTCTATCTTGCCTATACCCACCTCATCCATTCTAGACATCTTGTGATGTAATCGTCTTCATCTTTTTGTAGATTTTTTTTTTAGAATTAAAATAGACATTTTGTTATTTCAAAGGAAAAGCATAGGGCAATTTAGTAATTTTAAGCTTTATTAAAAGCAATGAATTTTGTTATAGAAATGAGCTTTTATCCTCTAAATATATGCCTCATTCATGTTTCCGCCCTGCAGAAAGTCATTTTACAACATATAATTAGAAATAATAATAAGAAGTTATTGAACGTTATTAAAGGTCAAAAATATTAGCAAATCCCTAACCACAAAATGATTGTAATTGCATGTGAAGTAAAAGGCTGTGGAAGTGGCATTACATGACTCGGGCTCCTTTTTGTCCAGGTGATGAAGAATTCTGCCATGTGTTAATCAACGTCATTTTACTTTTGCTGAAAGGCATGCTACGTGACTTCTATACAGGCTATAGCAATGGTCTCCAACCCAGTCCTAAAGGCACACCAATGGTCCATCTTTTCTGAATTTGGCTATTGAACTACAAAGTGGTAATTGGGAAATCGGGCACTGTTAGTGTGTCTTGAGGACTGGGTTGGGAGTCTCTGCTCTTCAGGGCATTGTCTACATCTAGACCGGGAACTTGATTAGAATTTCAATCATGAAGCCCTTGTAATACAACATAGTAACCTCATATTACACTGCCTGACAGCATATAGTTTTAGCATTAAAAGCTGTATGTGTCCCTCAGCTCCTTCTTCACAATTTGGGCTTTCGACTTTGAGGTCTAGTCACTTAAGGAAGAGTTGTGGTTTCAACTCCTTGACTTCACCGTCCATTATGAGAGGCCAACGCTGGAAGGTTCCTCCACCAAGTGGGACTGAGTTGACCCTTCATAATGTATAATTTAATGTGTGAGGAAACTTTGAAAATAATCTCACTGATTTCACTATGCATTATACAGGGCCAGTCAAACTCTTGCTCCAGTAGAAGCTCCCTGCGGAAGGGCCTTCATGATATAGAATTAACGCAAGCAGCTGATATCACAGCTCTCTGTTTAGTGAATATACAGCATTGTCATTTGTCCCTTTTCTGTCCGTGTTTCCTTTTTTTTTTCTTACCGAGTACCCATATAGTTACAAAAAGAGAAATGTGCTCAGAATTTGCTAAGAGCACTGGGGGGAAAAAAGAAAGTAAAGTGTTTTTTACCATTCCGTATTGTGTGAAATAGTATCTATAAGTTGCTACAGTCTTATACTCATCTAATTGCTACAAAACCGTTGCTACATTTTTCATAACTGAAATTCAATTTTGCTTTATGAACGTTCGCTTCTGTCTGAGGCCTGAGGGATTCCAGTCTTAGAAAGAATACAAAAGCAAAGAAAAGATCAAAGAAAAAGAAAAGGTCCTGTGCGTTTCGCCAACATCATTCGGCTTCGCCAGGGAAAAGACAAGAACCGCCATTACCAGGCGCTAAAAGTTAAACAAATAAAAGATCTGATTGGACGGTGGGTGAAGCTTCTCTGTCCTCAAACGCCATTCATTAGTATATTAATAATATATAATTATGATCATCACAACATTTATGCTCAACAAGGGGCAGTACACCCTCTGTATATTGATGGAGCATCTATACCGCCTTGGAACGCGTGTAATAGTTCTCTTGATGATGAAGTTTGTTGTTATTCTACAGACGATGGCGGGTAATGGATGAAGGGCAAAACTGGACAGACCTTAATTTACAAGGAAGGGTAAAGGTGGAATTAAGGAAACAGAACTCTGTTTCTCACGTAACGCAACACAATTACATTGTGGCAAACCAAGAGCACATCAGCATATCTAATAATGTATTATTACTGAACTGATGGGGTTTTTGTTTTTTTTATTGGTCATCATTGAATTTAGTGCAATAGCAAAGTCGTTATAATTTCAGATTTATTTTTATCATTTAGCTTGGAACCTCATTAAATGGAAATCTCATGACAAACATGCGCTTTGTTTTAATGCCTTACAAAGAACACTAAGATTCTAAACTGCCCCAAAGGAGCCCTTAACCTTAGCCAATGTGAGGATGCTCCATCGAAGCACTCAATAGGAGCAATGTTTTAAGATTAATTAAGGGTTATATATTAACATAATCATCATATATCATACTAATATATTGAGATTAATTATGGGTGTAAAATGCTGGGGCAGGGCTTTGTTGGGTGTCGGGGGGGGGGGGGCTGTTGAGGTCCATACTTATTCAGACTCCTATCAACACTGTGTATAAGATTTTTATTTTTAAAGGGCCAGGATTATGGCTGGCTATACCCTGCCTCATGTGCTTGAACCAAGGAGCCTCTGATGACCCTTCTAGCAGCCCCATGCTCCAAATTGTGCTTTGAAAAAGGGTGACATTATGGTTTTAGTGGCTCTTAAAGAGGCAGTAACCTTCAGATTGTGTTTGATAAATATATATGCATATAAATGGCTTTGGAGGTTTGTCAGCATTATGTTGTGATTTGTTAGAAAGGGGACAGAGTCGAGGAAGACACCTGGAAATAAACCTTTTGCTACCAGTGCCTACACCATCCCGTTACTATTTTAGCATCTAGAAGCTTTACTAATTAGATGAGTCTTTTCTAAATGAAAGGACGTGCTATACTAGGGAGTTCCTTCTGTGCCTGTCATGGTCACTTTAATTGAAACCTGTTTCTTTTCTGACCAAGTATCCACTATGTACCGTATTTCCCCATGTATAGGATGCTCCCATGTATAAGATGCACGTTCATTTTGGGGCCTGACATTTAAAAAAAAAAAAATAAAAAAAAATGATTACATAAAGTTATTGAACTCAAGTTTTATTCATCATAAAATTCATACTCCTCATCCTCATTACTCCCATCCATTAACTGCCCCTAAATTAACCCCCACCTCCCCTAACTTTCAGCAGCCCAAATATTAATTTTAAACTTACTGTTAGATGAGTTGCTGAGCAGTGTGGATGCTATAAGGAAAGGGGCGGGGCCAATCTTCGGTGTGGCTGCAGGGAGGGACTGGGAAGCAGAAATGGGCGGGGCCAATCAGCGGGACTGCGGAGAGGGACTGGGAAGCAGAAAGGGGCGGGGACAATCAGAGTGTATGCAGATAGGGACTGAGAAGTAGTAACTGCAATCTACACCCACTGTATAAGACGCACCCGTTTTTAGACCCCTCATTTTTTTAAAAAAAAGATGCGTCTTACACATGGGCAAATACGGTACATTCCTTTACCAAGTATCAACTTTTATGATTGCTTCCTATAGAATACCACTATCTTTGAGGACTAAGTAGGTTTTGGAGTTTGTTCTTGACCTGCTGTTAATCCCCCCCCCCCCCCAGAGGACAGTCATAATACAGAAATTGAGAAACGCCAAATTAAGTTTTATGTTTTACTTTGTTCTAACTTTTTCCAACTTCAGAAGATGCTCTGAAAGTAATAGGCAGCTGTGACTTTGCTACATTTAGTTATCTTTTGTATTATTTAGGTTCGCTTACCGATGCGTTCATTTACGATCGTTGTGGGGGGTTTTTCGCCTTTCAGTCTGTGTAATAGGGCCTGCTGAGAAAGAGATTGGCTTATCATGCGCTTGAAATATGGCCTTTGTCACACACAATATTTTTTTTTTTTTGAGTGCTCAAGAAGGATGGATATTTCTTAAGTTAATGCAAAAAAAAAAAGTACACTTGATAATTCAGAGGTGAAGAAATGAAGCCATTCGCTGTTAACAGCAAGACTTCCAACCCTCTTCAATTGAATTTGTTCTCTCAACTTGTCTTTAGTTTTTATTTGTTTTTTTATTAGTAGTAGTTATCCAGCAAACTCAACACACTTGAAGTACAGAATAATACATCGACCACTGATAATATAATATATAACTTCATAAAATTAATTTCCCATATAGTATGTGGCGCTTGACCAGCGGAAAGATTATATATCACTGAATTTTCTTTGAATGTGCAGTCATTTATTTTACAAATCGTATATATGCTTATTTCCTCAATGCGTGGGATCCAACACCTACTTATAAGAGGGGAGATATGATCTAATATGATATGATCTGACACATGTATCTGTTATTCTTACAAATGGAATGCGGAAACGACCAGCGAATTGTGAAATGACTGCTTGAATGATATCCCAATGGGAAGGCAGATCTAACTTCTCGTTTGCACTATCCCTTCCTGTGCAATTGATGGAAACAAAAGATATTTTGACAGGGAAGGACAATGAGGGTGTCGAACCATACATCAAGACGGGTGTTCCCGGAAACGGGAAATGTGGCATTGTTATAACACTTAAAAAGTGGGGTTCATTCAAGGGTAGCGTAGAGCCGGACTGTAGCTGCTCATCATAGGGGCTGCCCCGTGTCTGATACGGGTATTTAATTTAATTTAAACATAACCAGAGAGCGTTCTCAATGTAACGGTGGGACTTTTCAGAGCAGCAAAATGTTGAGGGTGTTTTTTTTTTTTTTTGTTTGTTTTTTTTGTTTTTTTGTTGAAAGCCTAAATTTTGTTATATGGAGGCCACACTTGATGGACGAATAGGGCGCATAGAATAGCTTATGTTTTATGTGATGTAAGAGTCTATTGCTTATTTCTGCTCCATGTCATCTTAGAACATGTGGAGAGAGTCCCAAAGAGATGGGGAGTGGGATCATACTTCTATCTCTCTGTAGAAGGCTTGCAAGCCAGTATGTGACCACGTTAGAAATTGACTGACCAAATAGAGTGTTTTTTGTGGTTTTTTTTAAAGAAAAATAAGAATGATAAAATTTATTACAAATAACTTTTAGCGTATAAGGTTTGCAGGATCTCCAGGCTGGTGGGGTAGGAATGGACAGCAATGACTTCTTCTCTAGTTTGAACCCTATACAAGCTCTCCAAAGGAGATTGCAAGGACATTATATTCTGGTACTGTGCATATGGCAGAAGCCCAATAAAGCAGATGACAGAGATCCTTGCTGGGTAAACACATCTCATCTGCCTTATAAGCAGGATCTTCTGGATGACTGCCATCACTCCCAGGGCTGTCCAAGGCTTAGGCTTCATACTACCAAATACTCTTTCATAGCAATTCATTAAATAGGTTTCCAGGAGAAAATACAAAATAAAAACATGATATTGTGTTACTGACTGCATAGGGCAGGAATTTATTGGGTTTGTGTACAAACCTAAGAGGTTTTGGCTCTCGTTGGACTCCTCCCCAGCTGTCTCTTCTGAATGGATGGAGCATACCATGGTATGCTCTTTGGACATGGTCAATGGGTGAGCTCCCATTGAAATTAGCGATATGTATGTATGTATGTATGGTGATGATAATGTCCAACATGTATTACATTTTCTTTTTTTTAAATACACAATTTTGGAGACTATTCTGTTAAACTCCACTTCTTGAATGAAATTTGCATTCTCATAATCTGAGAGTAACAAAGACCAGTTTATTGTAAATATTTTTATTGTGTGATATTTCTGGCTTTATAATTCACTCTGATCTTTCCGCTGTTATACTTTTTATAAGGGTCCCGTAACCTTCAAATAGTTCTGAGTAGATCTTTTATGGATATTCCTGGCACAAGAATAGCATACGGTGCTATACAGACTAAGATATTAGGTCATTAAAAGAAATTCCAAGCTAATTTTACAGGAAATCGGCAAATCAATCAGCTCCTATCTGCCATCAGATCCTACCAGTTGACTTTTTTCCCCCACCCACACTCTACATGCTTTTTGGCCAAAGGTTATTTCTAAATTCTTGCTTCCGTTCCTTGTTGGTCTGTGTTTGTAAATAAAAGGACGGCATTGCGGTTTTCACTGTTCAGTGTGTTTTCAAGGGAGTTCTACTGTGTTTTTTTTTTGGGGGGGTTTTAATATAAATTCATGCCAAATGAGTCTCACTTCTGTTGTAGAGACACATTACAAATTAAATTGATCTCACATTGGCGATTGCGACATTTGGTACATTAAAAGTATCGCCTTCAAAATAATTGGCCGACTTTGTACTTGTTAGTGTCCATGTCATCATTCTTTGATGTATGTCTAGTAGAAGGTCACTCACGTGCTCCAAGGAATTATACTGAATCATGAGCTCAAAAGATTAGCCACGACTATGGATAAGAACAAGGGCAGATAAATATCGGGATCTAGGAAATCTAAAGATCTCCCGACCTTACTGGGAACTTTTTATGGTGTTTTGCATCAACCTTTTTGACCTGCTCTAGATCTGTGATTCGTGACTCTATTGTGCTTGTACAATGTTTGTTGGCTAGATTTTCTGTTATGAGGATCCATTAGCGTGAGACAAAGGATTTGGCTGAGTAGACAGACATTTCTTATACTTTTGGGGCCACAGGTTAATGTTTTATTGTGGACTGCTATCTACAATAAAATACTGCTTAAACTATTCAAGTTTAATGCATTTTACTACTCCTGGTTGGTGTATACTGACCAAAGCCTACTTAGCAGCCCCTTGGTTGTTTAACTAGGGGCCAATTGCCCCCTTGGGGAATTTACCCCATAGTACACCTCCGCTTTCAAATGGCTGGTTGGGGAGGTCAGAGATCCCTTCTGAAACTTGTCTATTAAAGTCAATGCAGACCACCTAAGGCTCTTCAAGAAGATGACTCTAAGTGAAGGAGAAGGACTCTGTATGGTAAGTCTATGATGTCTGGGTTAGACCTAAGGTAGCAACCCCTATAAATGCCTAGTTCGACCTGTTTTGGGGTGACAAATTCAGGCTTAGCGGGTCAAGCTGTGGTCAAGCTGGCTTGTTTGTGGCTCTCAAGGTCCGCAGTTGAACACCCTTGATGTTTTTATTTTTTTTTTCAATTGCATGACTCCCAAATAATAACGCACATTTAATAGAGCAATAAAATATTTTACAACCCAATGGCACGGTGATATTTTCCTTCAAACCCAACGCTCTGATTTTAAGCCTGTCCAAAAGAGGAAATTTATTGTGTTTACGCTCCTTCTTTCCAAAGAGCTTGAAATTTCCTACCATCTCGTATTAGTCATCCAAGCCGACTTGAAGGCCGGTTTTGGAAATAGGCAAATATGAGCATGTTAGATCTGTCTGGCATTCCCAAGCATTGAAAAACCACAAATAGTTTTCCTGGCGGAAAGGTGCAATCCTGTCCTTATTTGTGCTAGAACAGCTTTCCGACGCGGTGACTCAGGAGGCAGAAATGCGATCTTGCATCCAGCTGACTTTAAAAAAAAAAACATTAACACCTGTTTATTGCAGAAATATTATTATTCTCGTCTCTCCGCCATGTCCGGTCGTTAGACATGAGCAGTAACTTGATGAGAAATATACACGTTTTTACCCACATAACACCTCCTAGGGTAATTCTGCCTTCTATAGTTTTTTTGGGGGGGTAAAAGGAGGTCCACCCCATCCCAGTTCCCGTATTTAACAGCGGGGAGCACCGACAGGCCCCTTTTACCTTGAAAGTGCCTGTATTTCATTATTGATCCTAAGTATAGGGTATTATTCCTGGACCTGCCTTTACCTTAATTTCCTGCAAATATTTTGGATATTGGTGCAAATCACTACGTATTGTGGTGAACAAAAAAAATTAATATTGGACGCAATAAAGACCAGAGCTATAAGAAGGGATGACATCACAGCCATTCCAGCTCATGCCACAAGGCCTAGGGTGGCAGTTCTAGTGGGTAGTAGTCAATCTGCCCGCATACCCGAGGACATACACATATAGAGTATGCGGAACTAACTCGTCAAACCTCATTAGTGAACTTACGGTGTACGTCCTTAGTGAATATGGAATATTCCCGCACTCGGCATAGAAGACCGAGACCATGGGGATGACTGGTGCGGGAGGCTGGAGCCTATGGCCGCACCCAGCCAACATACGTCACTAGGCACAAGGCCCTGCACCTTGGGCATCAACCCCTCTTGCCCAGCATAACTTATGGCCCTGACAGAGACTACTCTTTGTAGAACTTCAAACCTTCTGCCATAATAGTCAAATTGTTATGTTATATACTACTTGTTATGTCCTGTCTACCCATTGTACAGCGCTACGGAATATGATGGCGCTATATAAAACAATAAATAATAAAAGGCCCCTTTTTTTATATATAGGCTGTACTGAAGACAGCTCCGAGAGTGGCTGCCACTCTTCGTTATCTGGCACTCGTGTCCGTGTTATTCCAAAACCCACACCTAGTAAATAACACATTGTCATCAAGAATACCGATAAGCCCTCGCCGTGTACAGACGAGGCTGCTAGCACCAGATTAACGTGAATAATGACAGACGAATGGAGCTCTCAGATCAACGGGGGATCCTGACAATTCGTGATACATAAACTCTTACATGTGAGACGGTGACGTGAGCGGAGCTTCCCACGTACATTCCCCGTCCATGAGCCGCAGTCAGGGTTCATCTCCATTCACACACATAGCGTTTTCTGTGTCGGATACGACGTTTCTCAAGTTTATTTTCCAACCACGCACTCCGAAAAGCAAAATGTCGTTTTAGGGAGAACCCCTGTTCTCGTGATTTGAGGAACTCTTTCAATTCAATCATTACCCACTTGCGTATGGAATACCCTATAGGGAGTACGTAGCCCTATATGTGAAGGTTTTGTGCAAACGACTCTTTTTCTTTAAAACTACTATAAGGCTTTGCTGTGTTTCAGGAGTGATTATAGTTTAAAGGTGCTGTTCCACTCTAACTGCACATACATGCTTAGTAGATTGGTCATTTTGGTCTTTGCTCTGAGGGTTTCATCTTATAAAAATAACATGATTTTGGCCTCCATACGTTGTATTGGTTATTTACTAAGCGCCGATATATTGCGCAGCGCTGTGCAGTTTAAATACGACGTGGTTACTACTTGGCACAGCCAATCAACCTTGTTTTGAAGGGACACGTCATTGTCCAGACAGCCTCCTCCGTGCTCCAGGATTTATCACCACTCATCGTTTCACTGCTTGGAGCAGCCAACCGGGGGGCCGGAAAGTGGAGTGAAAGTCCACTTTCTGCCCAAGCGTATGGGGGGGGGTAAAGTGGGGTTCATTTAACTTGTTATGTAAGAGGAGCAGCATATTCAATCAGGTCTTGAAGTACCTCTCGGTACATTGATTCCCACCTTTAACAGGGCCCTCTTTGAGAGGTTGGGCTTGACTTGTGTGGTCAGTAAATAGAAAGTAGAAGAGACAGAGATGAGAGATCAAAAAAGAAAAAAAGAGAAGGGAGAGAAGAGAACGATAAACAATCAGAAAGAAAGGATAGAGAGGATGAAAGAGAGAAGGGGCAAAGAGGAAATGAGTGAAGGAAGAAGAGAAGTCTCTACAGAACAATCATCTGCCCAGTCCCCACTCACAGGGCCACATCATTTCCCGGGGAATTAAAATGTGTTCTTATTGATGTCTTATTTCCTAGGCTGTCAACACGAAAATGGGACAAAAAATAGGCCAGGGCATTTAAGCCCGAGCAGCCCATATTTATTTATTGTTAAAGCCCATCCTTCATGTACCATCTTTGCATTTACTCATTCACACAAATCATTAACACATTCATTAATGCAGTCTCACAAATCATTCAAGCAATTCATCCACACATGAATTCATTAATTCTCATACACATTCACACAATTCATCCACACATTTATTCATTCATTCATTCTCATATGCATTCACACTACCCCCTCTCCCCATCTTATCTGCCCCTTCTCACTGTTCCCCCTTTTCACTATGTACCCCCTCACTATCTATCCCCTCTCCCCATTTCTCACTATCTAACCCCCCTCTGCCCCTTCTCACTGCACCCCCCTCCCTCACCCTACTTACCTTGTTGCCAGAGGAAGCAGCAACTGCGGCCGGGCCCGTGGCAGGACCGGACTGACTGGGCCTATGCGGCCTCTACGGCCGCATTAACGCAGGGCATAAGGGGCACCTGCCCCTTAAGCCCGCCGCAACTGCGACCGGGTCCGCCACTCTAAGGGGCCGGGAAGCCCCCACCAGGGCCGGCCTTAGGGGTCTGCGGCCGCACAGGGCTTACATTAAAACATCGGGGTTTTGTATTTTTTTTACTTTATTTAACATCCTCCATGTTAAATAAAGTTAACAAAAACTTTCTTTAACATGGAGGATGTTAAATAAAGTTAAAAAAAAAAAAAAAAAACCCCGATGTTTTTAATTTAAACCCTGTGCAGCCGCACACTCCTAAGGCCTGCCCTGGTGGGGGCTTCCCGACTGCAGCTCCATCAGCCCCTAAGCCGGATTGGGCCTGGAGGCATCCTAGGGGCCATTAAAAGTATACTTGTATGGTGCTACATATTCGGCGGGTTAAGAAACACCGGATTACAGTCTTTGGTGAAGTTTACAAGGACCCTTGGATGACTTCTGTTAACCCAACACATTTGCCTTCACTGATATTCAGCTACTTACAAAAAACATTTCCACTTCATAACAAGATATTTATTATTTTTTTATTTTTGCCACAGGATTAATGACATGGAATCTGTCCAAGTTATTGACTGAAAACAGCTCGCTGGAACATATCCAGAAAAACGCAGTTTCTACCGTCTATGTATTTTTATCATTTTCCCTAAAAAGGTTCATGTAATATAGATGAGATCTTGAAAGTCGGGTTGATACGACTTGAAAAACAGATTTTATTTATTTTTTCTTCAAGATGGAGTGATATCTGCGGCGTAACTAGATTTGTAATGTTCTGCATCGAGACGGGGAATGTGAGAGGAAGATGACCTTCTGATTGAATTGTTTAGAGCAAACACGATACGTCGTTATTGAAGATGTAGAACGCAAGATTGCCACTGTGTGTTATACGAAACCCTTCAGAAACGAGCTTGAAAAATAATATAAATTCCGTAGCTGGGGCTTTTGAACACGAAAAAGAATAAATCAGATTGATTGTACAGAAATAGCCGTAATCTTACCTAGAAATACAATTATTTTTCAGAAATAATCCACAATATCTTTTAGATTTGCTTTTCTTGAAGGGGAAAGGTGACCGTTTACAGAAACCTTATCCTATATTAAATTATTGGAGGTAAATGGCTTACAAGTGATGGTCTCTTTGGTAGAATATCTAATGGGGAGGAATAATCACGCAGGCTATGAGAGCTCCATTGGTATATGGTATATATTGCTTATTTTAATCTGTACAAAAAAAACCAACATTACATAGGTTTATTTAGGGTATTTGGTCTGGAAAATGTATAATTTAGGGACGGATCCACTTTATTAAGGTACGTTCTTTTTTTCTGCTGTGTGATGGAATATTGTAGAAATTTAAAATAGAAATTATTAAAATTAAAATAGAGAGGCTGCAAGAAAAGCGCAACCAGCGTTTCCAAAACCTGTAATTTAATGTTTAATAAGGAACAATCCTAAAGATATAGTCTAAAAAAAAAAAAAAACTGGATTTTTAAATTAGATATGGTCCAATTTGTTTTCGTAAAAAGTCATTATAACATAGAAAGAACCATGTTTTCTTTTTCTGAAAGAAGCCAAATAATTTTTCAGATGCAGGCTGATTTTCAGAAAATTTAGTTTTTCTTATAACAAAAAAAAAACATTTTTCTCTCCCTGCCACCCCTCAGCTGAGGGGGTATGTAAACCTGCCAGCCAGGTCCTAAAGAAATGCTTTTTGGCCCCAAATCTACGGAGAGGATCTCGGTAACGTCTCCCTCTGCTGCCTGGGCAGACAGTCTTGGTTGGTCAGAGAAAGCAGCGAGTATAATCACACCTACACGCTGCTTTATCACAACTTTTTTAAAAGCTTTGGCCTACACATGTGTGATTTTTAAACTTTATTGATACTTTTAAATAGGTTTTTTTTTTGTGTGAATAGCTGTCTTCAGAAAGGATATTTTTTTTTTTTTTTTTTTTTTGACCTGATTAAAGGTTGGATATTTCAGAACTCTAGTTCATCATCTGGTTCATAGTGCGGTTTTATTTTACTTGACCCAATCCAGGGGTACAAAGATTAATTGGAGAAACCCCAGGTAGTACGTTTATATTGCCATGGAAGTACACCTTTGCTGGCTACTAAAAAGTTTGTTCAAAGGTAGAAATCTCCTTGTTTCTGAAAGAAAAGCACATTTCATTCATTTAAACATGAAATGGATCAGAAATCCAGAGAAGACGGGGTTAATGTGAATAACTATTGCAGCTGGAAACAGCTCATCATAGCTGTGCAGTGGCCCTTTATCACTCCCATCACTCCTGTGTTCCAATGGCCCTTTATCACTCCCATCACTCCTGTGTTCCAATGGCCCTTTATCACTCCCATATACTCTTAATAAAATAACTATTACCAGAAAGATTTGTACGATCATTATCGTTGCGCTTAATTTACCGCCTCTGATCACGTCCTGTCAGATGATCAAATATAAATATCTGTTATATTTATATTATATTTTATTTATTGAAAGCTAGCTATCGTCCTAATCACTTGCACCTCGATCCGAGTTACATTCCGTCCTGCGGTAACCTTTTCCGTGACCCTTGGCTCTCGCTCGAGGCAATGTCAGGATTCCGAGGTTCAAATATCTAGGCAAAGATTTCCTCCGGAAAACATCAAGCCCTGAATCATCTGGGAAGTGCGTGACATCCCGTGCGATAGGCTTCGGCCATTGTGTTTTTTTTTGCACAAGGAATTTAAAAATTTGTGTATTGTTCCAAATGCTGTGGATCAAAGAGTCAGTTTATCCTTTTCTAGTGGGAAAAAAAAGCAAACGCAAGGAGTTAAAGGTGCTGTCCCACCTAGAGTGCCTTATAAAATATCACCGGATAAAGAGAAGATAAAATAAACAAATCGCCCTTTTTAATGTTCTCCTCGCTGCATTAAAAGGTTTATTAGGATACTGGAGATCAGTTCTGGGATCCTTCAAAAGTCCTGCTCTACGTATTACATCCCAGCAGTCTGACCTCCCGCAACCAAGCCCAGTCCCCTATAGACCGTCCAGCAAATGCCTCCTTCTGTGATGTTGGAAACTGGCAGGCAGAGCAGAGGGAACAAATTAATAGACTCTGCCGAAAGGGTTTTAAACTACAAAAAAAACCAGTATATCATTTTAAACAAGAATGTGTTTATTTAACGTTTACAAGAATAGTACGTAATAATTTAAGTATAAAAGTGGGGAAAACGCATGCGGAGCGGCACCTTTAAAAAGTAGACACGCAGATGGTCCTGAGGTGCTATTATTTCTTAAAAAATGGTTTTATGGTTTTCTGTTGCTATGGCAACAAAGCTTGTCTTTTATTTTATTTTTTTTTGCAATTTTAACTCGCAATATAAATATAATATGATATGGAATGTGTAGAGCCAACCCCACAGAGCTTCTCGGCGAAGACCTATGTTGAGCCAGAATAGGTTTCATTTAACTATAAGCTAATATCTTAAGCATCACCTTTCTGAATTATACATTATACAGGGCCAGCTCGGCTTTTCTGCAGCAGAAACCTGTCCGGGTTGGCCCTTTATAATGCATAGTGAATTTGATAAGTTAAATGGGAAATTGGTCACAAACTCTAAGTGAAGTCCCCCTAGTCCACATGGTCACGGTATTGATGGCATTTTTTTTATAGTAGATGTCCATTCAGTATTTGTTTAGATGTCTGGAATACGGAACCTGAAATGGGCTGATTTGTCCTATGCCTTTTTTGTTTCAGGGGATGGCGTTTACCCTTGAAGAAAGGCTTCAGCTTGGTATCCATGGCCTCCTGCCCCCTTGCTTCTTGAGCCAAGATGTCCAAGTCCTGCGTGTTATGAAGAGTTACGAGACCAAGTCCAGTGATCTAGATAAGTATGTTATGTGACCATTTTACATTCATATTAACTCCAGTTACTAGAATGCAGTTGAATGATTTCACATCCTGGAAATCCATAACCCAAGGTGGGCTGGCCCGGTGGTGGAATGGCCCCTGACCAGATCCTCAAGGGTTGGCCTTCAATCCTAAAAGAAGGTCAGCCCAGCTTGAGCCCACCAACGTTGGAAGGTGGACACTGAGCAGGGGGACATAATGTTCCATGGTTTGTATGTGTCTACATGCACACTTTATAATGAATATGCTAGGTTTGACATTATCCTTTATTTCTTTATCGTTTTAGATATATTATCTTGATGACCTTGCAAGACAGGAACGAGAAGCTTTTCTACCGAGTTCTCACGTCCGACATTGAGAGGTTTATGCCGATTGTATACACCCCCACCGTGGGCCTGGCGTGTCAGCAGTACGGCCTGGCTTTCCGAAGACCGCGGTAACTAATGCCAGTTTCTTCCAGTTATTATTATTTATTGATTTATATAGCGCCATCATATTCCGCAGTGCTGTTGGTGTTCATCAGCATGAACGTACGTGGGTAATAATTGAGGGGCATGCCTGGGAACACTCCGGGTCTTTCCCGGAGACTCCCAGAGAGGTGGCGCTTCTCCGCGTCACCGCCCCTCTGACACGCCCCACTCCTCGCCCATCTCCGGGTGTCCTACGACATCAGCAGAGCTCTCTGCCCGCATCCTACAGAGGGGGGGCTCCGGGTAGGCGGAGCCATAAGGTTCCCAGGTACGCAGGTGGGTAAGGGGCAAATGCATTTGGGGGCAAATCCTGCAGAATCCCCAACGTGCACATGAGTTGTTGCTTTACGGCCGTCCATTACTGATTATTTAGATTAATGTGGGATAGACAAAAAAAATTTCTAAAAAAAAAAAACAACCCATTTTGAAGCCCCGTATTTTCTATACATCTTATAACTTCCAGAATGTTTTCGTGATGCCAGGTGGCTGAATCATGGGGGTATACACAGAGGTGTTTTCCTTGCTTGGTAGCTATAGAGACGGGGGCTTTCTTATTGTTTCCGTTCCCTTTTTTATTTTTTATGCATGGTGTTTTTTCAGTATTATGGCACCCCAGTGCCTCATTAGTGAAGACAATGTACTGTACATAGAAAAAATATATATATATCCCACCCTTACGACTTCCTGAGATTAACATCTTCCTTCTCAGAGACCCCCCTTGTACCGTGACCTCATGTTTTAAGTTTAAATTAAATAGCCTTGCATGTTTTCTTTGCTCACTTTGTTCTGATCGTAAATCACCTGGAATGCAGGCAGATCCTCTTTGTACCGACGTAAAAAATCGGAGTGATGTAAGGTTTTTTGTCTTATAAAAACAAGGAAATAGGGGTGTATGCGGGGTGGAGGGGTATCCTTGATCTCATCTCTAAGACATGTCGTCGGAGTTTAGTTCCTGCAGGAACAGGATGCTGATTGTGCGCAATTTTCATGCAATACTCACACTAATAGTGGAAGATTCGCATCTTTTGGCCCAAGGGACACGTACAATCAAGTGGGCCCCCTGCAGACCCCCACCATATACGTTTTACATATTGCTGACCAGCCCAGATGAAATACTGCCCTGCAGTATGTGGGATGTATAGACTCATGGAAGGGAACCAACTAGTCAGTTATACATGCCCCATACTGAAGGGCAGCATTTTATCTGGGCTGCTGAGCAATATAGCTACATAGTACATATATTGAAGAAAAAAAAAAAAAGACAAAAGTCCATCAAGTTCAACCATTCTTCCTAACCTTCCTACTAGAGCCATGCGCGGGACTCTTTCTTAATCCACCTTCTGCTGAATTTCTCACCGTTGCCGCAAACGTGTGTGATCCACTCCCGCAATATGTGTCCAGTCCCGCCTGCTCCCACAAACATCATTCACAAACATTCATTTGCTCATCCATATACTCATTCATTCCCTCATTCACGCATACTCGTTCATACAAACCCCCCCCCTTACCTGAACTGCAGATTTCCCGCGCACTCCCGCAAGGCTGCCTTCGCGTTGCTCGCACACAGTGTCTCTTCTCTTGTCCCGCCGGAATGGAGCAGAGTCATGTGGCATGACGTAAATTCACGTGATTCCGCTGGGTTCCTGGGCGGAACAGGAGAAGAGACGCAAAGGCAGCCTTGCGAGAGTGCGCAGGATTACCGGGACCTGCACGAAAAGAACCTCCGTGGATTTCAACCGGTGTAATGAAACAACCATCCGTTTATTATTATCTTTTATTTATATAGCGCCAACAGTTTACGCAGCGCTTAATACAATACATATATTCAAGGGTTATGACAAGACAAGAATTGACAGACTAAGACAACCCGATACATTAGGTGGAGAGAACCCGGCTCGCAAGCTTACAATCTAGAGTCCATGGAGGGGGTGTTCTGCTGCAGCTTCTACTTAAGGCAAGTGGATTTTTTCCCTTTTTTTTATGCATATGAAAGTACTTCCAAAGTAATTTCATATGCATTGGATGTTCAGGGGGCTCCGTGGGACACCGCAGTGTCCCTTTAAATTGAATTTACAGAGATAAAGCCTGAGCACGGTTGATTTCATGAATTTTCCTGCAGGAGACCCCGGCGCATTATCCTTATTTAACACCGGGGCAGTCTCGGAGCCCGCCGTCGGCGCAGCTGTCGGAGTAATGATGCCTGTAGACGTCTTCCCATTTTCTTCTTCCTTCCCCGTTGTTCCGTATTTCCCATCCTAATTAAGCCTGTCGTGTGATGCCGAATCCAAGCGCCTTGCGACGCGTCACGTCTGTTGTCTTCCTGTGTTCTCGGTCCAGTAGAATGGTTTATCAAGGTTTATTTAAACATTATAAGAACATATTCTGTATTAATAGAACGTTAGCAAGCTGCTTCCTGCATGGCAGCCTCCTGTTTTTCTATGTTGAAACAAAAGTCTTGTTTATATGAGTTTATTCCAATTATTGTTATCGTTATGCGAGTTCACTTCGGGACAGCGGAGGATAGGAGGCTGCGATAGTTTTAGGCTACCACCACAAACTTGATATCTCCGTAGGACGCTTCAAACGATAACTTTAGGTTATTGTCCTCATAAAAGGATCTGTTTACTACAATTGAAGTCATCGTCTTCTTTCGTTCCCAAGTCAGATGAAAGCATTGATTCCTCCGGTCATAACCTTAAAAGAGAATGCGCACCATCCCCCACCCAGCATCAGGTTAAAATACATTTTTCAAACCATTTTGCAGAATAGAATGTTTGCAGGCAGCTGCATATCAGCCATTTGTACGAGTTCTCGCTCTGTTATCTGAGCTCCGATCTACTAAACACCCCGACTCCTTATGTCTGTGAGAAACAATGGAATGGCTCAGTCTTAATATCCAGCTGGACACTCTGGCTAATGAAAGGAAAGTAGGAACAGATTTAGCATTGCTATAAATAATCAGCTTAGTGTAGTGATTGTGCAGGGAGAGTCAACTAAAATACCACTAGTTGTCAAAGCCGACCAACATTACTGTATACAGTGCTGGGGGTTATATTACTGTATACAGTGCTGGGGGTTATATTACTGTATACAGTGCTGGGGGTTATATTACTGTATACAGTGCTGGGGGTTATATTACTGTATACAGCGCTGGGGGGTTATATCACTGTATACAGCGCTGGGGGGTTATATTACTGTATACAGTGCTGGGGGTTATATTACTGTATACAGCACTGGGGGTTATATTACTGTATACAGTGCTGGGGGTTATATTACTGTATACAGTGCTGGGGGGTTATATTACTGTATACAGTGCTGGGGGGGTTATATTACTGTATGCAGCGCTGGGGGTTATATTACTCTATACAGCGCAGGGGGGTTATATTACTGTATACAGCGCTGGGGGTTATATTACTGTATACAGTGATGGGGGTTATATTACTGTATACAGTGCTGGGGGGGGTTATATTACTGTATACAGCGCTGGGGGTTATATTACTGTATACAGTGATGGGGGTTATATTACTCTATACAGCGCAGGGGGGTTATATTACTGTATACAGTGCTGGGGGGGTTATATTACTGTATACAGCGCTGGGGGTTATATTACTGTATACAGTGCTGGGGGTTATATTACTGTATACAGTGCTGGGGGTTATATTACTGTATACAGTGCTGGGGGTTATATTACTGTATACAGCGCTGGGGGGTTATATCACTGTATACAGC
This sequence comes from Sceloporus occidentalis, assembly GCA_023333645.1. Lineage (NCBI taxonomy): Eukaryota > Metazoa > Chordata > Lepidosauria > Squamata > Phrynosomatidae > Sceloporus > Sceloporus occidentalis. The sequence continues at coordinate 1,295,272 of JALMGF010000151.1, forward strand.
GCTGGGGGGTTATATTACTGTATACAGTGCTGGGGGTTATATTACTGTATACAGCACTGGGGGTTATATTACTGTATACAGTGCTGGGGGTTATATTACTGTATACAGTGCTGGGGGGTTATATTACTGTATACAGTGCTGGGGGGGTTATATTACTGTATGCAGCGCTGGGGGTTATATTACTCTATACAGCGCAGGGGGGTTATATTACTGTATACAGCGCTGGGGGTTATATTACTGTATACAGTGATGGGGGTTATATTACTGTATACAGTGCTGGGGGGGGTTATATTACTGTATACAGCGCTGGGGGTTATATTACTGTATACAGTGATGGGGGTTATATTACTCTATACAGCGCAGGGGGGTTATATTACTGTATACAGTGCTGGGGGGGTTATATTACTGTATACAGCGCTGGGGGTTATATTACTGTATACAGTGCTGGGGGGTTATATTACTGTATACAGCGCTGGGGGTTATATTACTGTATACAGCGCAGGGGGGTTATATTACTGTATACAGCGCTGGGGGTTATATTACTGTATAGAGCGCTGGGGGTTATATTACTGTATACAGCGCTGGGGGTTATATTACTGTATACAGCGCTGGGGGGTTATATTACTGTATACAGCGCTGGGGGTTATATTACTGTATACAGCGCTGGGGGTTATATTACTGTATACAGCGCGGGGGGTTATATTACTGTATACAGCGCGGGGGGTTATATTACTGTATACAGCGCTGGGGGTTATATTACTGTATACAGCGCTGGGGGGGTTATATTACTGTATACAGTGCTGGGGGGGTTATATTACTGTATACAGCGCTGGGGGGTTATATTACTGTATACAGCGCTGGGGGTTATATTACTGTATACAGCGCTGGGGGTTATATTACTGTATACAGCGCTGGGGGGTTATATTACTGTATACAGCGCTGGGGGGTTATATTACTGTATACAGCGCTGCGTCTTATGCTAAGTTGAAAAATATTTTTTCCAATAAGACTTTCTCTTTAAGAATTTGTAGAGTAATTTACCTATTTCAGTGGAAGTTCTGCCTTATAAGCGTCTGATTAACCTGAGTACAAGATTCGGTTAAAACACATTCCTGCGGTAACTCTTTATCTTATCGACATTCCAGAGCAGAAGTGGCTTACAATATGATACAATATGATACAATATGCCACTTGAGAGCGTGTAAGAGCTCTAACTCCGTACATCGTGAAAGATCATGACAACCAATGAATTGTTACAAGCCGCGGAATTCTTTCCAAATCATTTACAGAGATCAAAAAGATTCCATTCCAGTGGCTCGCCAGTGGTGTCAATCAAATAGTTCTAATAATGGTCCTATATGAAAAAACCTGACTTGTAAAGAGATATTCTGAATTAAGTCACCTATATTCAAGGAGGGATTTCAGCTGTTATAAAGTAATGAGACCAGCACTGCAGCACTCAGGTGTCATTAAATATATTCTTAAATCTAGTAGCATCTAGTATGGCGGAGTCTGCTGCAGACTGTTGGACCTTAGAAAATGCCCATTTGTGAGAACCTGAGATTGAGATAAATATCCTAAGATAACAGGGTCTTTTTTTTTTTTTTTTTTTTTTTTTTTAGACACAAAGCCCTCCATGGTACGGCCCTCATAACAAAATACTCCCCTACTCGATCTTTACCCTCTTCCCATGAGCCAAGGCTTTCCTCCTCCCTTATAACCTCTTCCGTTTCACCCTTACAAGTTACAACCCTCTCAATATTCAAGAAAATAACTCAAAACCCACTTCTTTAAAAAAGCGTACAACCCATTCAGCTAGATCTGCCACTTTTACAACAACAACTCCCATACTCATCTACGGTACTATCTACACCTCTTATACCTTATTTCTTCGACATTCCAAAAATAATTATAATAAAATGATAATTATATGTTTTAAAAGGACATAGCTATTTTTATTCTAAACAGTTTATGTAATATCTTTTCTAAAAAAAAAAAAAAAAAAAAAAAAAAACCCACAAAAAAAACAAACAAAAATAAAAGAAATCTGAATAAAAACATAAAAATCCACAGGCTTATGATCTCCGGTCCCAGTGGGAGGTCTTTAATTCTATAGTTTCAAGCAAAAATGTGGCTGAATCCACACTATAGATGATTCTGGCACACAACCTATTGATGGTTCCCTCTGATTGTGCCGGATCAGGTAACCAGCCCCATCACAGACTCTATTTCTTTTCTGCAACACTTTATCCATTTAATTATAAGACACTTAGTAGCGATATCAAGTCTCCAAAACGTACAGATGGTAATGAGATAGACGGCAAAAGAACAAGAGCACGTTTGCTTTGGTAATGGCCTTAATCCACGTGTCCATCTCATTCTAAGAGAAGGTAATGAATGGCTTCTATTCACTGAAACACCCTTTTTTTTTTTTTTTTTTCAGTTCCAAAAATCCAGATTAAGAAAGAGAAATGTAGCTAGAAAGACAAAAGATACTTCTTAAATTTCATCTCTAAAATATCTCATTTAGGAAAGTAAAGCTCGCGCAGCGCTTTATGGACACATCTGGTATGAGTTGAGTTGGTCAAAGACCAACTTCTGTAGAGAAGCGAAGGACGAGACGAAAGGTGGAGGTGAGCATCAGCGTTTTTCTGCCGAAAACCTTAGTTTTAATATTAGTAAGGTTTGTGTAACTTTTCTAATAACAATTTAAAATCTGATAAAATGTAGGGTTATGTTTCAAATGATTAATAGCTACTAGTTCCTCCAGTCTCCAGCGCCCGGGTATCGCGTCCAGCTAGTTGTCCAGATGTCGGAACGCACTATTAGCATCGGTATGAAGCGTACTGCCTGCGTTCGTTTAACCAAAGATATTTCCTCTTTAATGTTAATTATGAAGCCAGTAATGTCTAATGGAACAAGTTTCCCATGGATATATCGACCCCCTTCTGTGTTTATTTAGATTTAAATTAATCCCTTTAAATATTAGATTTTCAGTACATTACAGCAAAGAATGCATGGGGTGGTAGATTAATGGTCTACAAAGAGACTTTGTTTTTACAGAAAAAACGCATATTTACATAGTTTAATCAGACGGGTCATTGACTCGCGACAGATATAGCGCATTTACTTACGAATAATAGTATTTTTATTTATGTGTTTTACTGACTATAAAAATATTTATGCATCTAATCTGTGAAAGAAATCTGGTGGCAAATGAAAGAACTTCTCTCATGGCAAATTCTCTTGCACCTGATTGGCTGTTTTGTCCCTTTTACCTTATTGAATCCCTAGGTCACCATGAATCCAGCTTTGCTGTAAGTCAGAGTGCGCTGTTACTCATGTATGACCTCAGCTTTCCAACGTTTACAGACCTTTCTCTTCTGGTTTTGGTGTTTGGCCATTCCCACCATGTTTGACCCCAGCCTACATTCAACTATATGAGTACTTCTTGAACCCACGGCTAGATGTATAGTCACACCTGTCCCTACACCACCACTCTGTGCGTCTCTACAGTTGCTGTCGCAGAACCTCTTCAGCCCTAGGTGTCCAGTGTTGGTCGGCAGCTAATTCCTGGCAACATTTCAGTACCTAGGGGCTCAACTTGAATGGGAAACAGGGCTGTCGCAGGTGAATTTCCTGTGATTAGCATCAGACACCTAGTCCGTGGGTCTGCCTTGAGACATACGTTACACCAGGTAACAGTCTATATCACCATGGATCTATTAAAAAAAAAAAGTCCAAGTAAAGTCCTGAAAGCGCTGACTAAAAGCAGGATTCCAGTAGGAGGGAGTAAATGCTATTTCAGACCACCATGTGTTGCGCTGTTGAATACCAACACCTCTTTTATATGTTTTAACACATTAAATACCAGTGTGCTGTACCACTTAACAGGCTAATAACGTTTGTAAGTGTGGGAATGTTTCCTCTGATTATGACCCCCCCCCCATACCATTGATGATCTCTCCACAAATTGTCTTCTCCAATGGTGGCTTGAAACATGCAGCATGTCTTCCTTGACCTCACGCCGTCTTTGTGCAAACATTATTCCTTTTATCCGGCGCCCATAAAATGTCTATGCTGATGCCAAGAGTGGACTTGAAATCTCTAAGTGATGTTCTGTATCTTCTCCGTGCTGGAATGCCTTTGGAGTTTTACAAGACATGCGGCATGTTACGTTTCACCATATAACAGGGCTTTGAAATGTTGCGTCAGAGGAGCTTGAAATAAAGATAAAGTTTATCTAAGCGTGATGATGGTTTGAAAGGTGCAAATATTTGCATAAAACCCGATCCACTGTAAAGGTTATAACAATAAGAGGCAGCCATCAGTAACATTCTACAGCTTAATGCAAACATTCTAAAGTCAGTTTTCCTAAATCCTACATTTTACAGTTCTATAATATAAATACGGTATATATTTATAATACACTTTATGCGTATACCACGGGGAACTGTATCTTAGTTTCAGATTCTAGTGCTCTGCATCATTTTTCCTCCCCAATAGGTTAGAAAACAATTGCACTTAATGACGATGGTAGTAATACAACTTTTTCACCGCATTATCCAAAATAAGATGTAGGACATCACCAAAATAGCTGCATATTTTAATTAATAATTAAAATACCGTATTTGCTCGATTTATAAAGACAAGGTTTTTTTCAGAGCAAATGCTCTGAAAAATACCCCTCGTCTTGTAATCGGGGTCGTCTTATAATCAGACCTCAAATGAGGTCTGACTATTAGACTAAGATCCAGATCCCCCGCACCGCTGCAGGGGACCTGGATCCTCCTGTATGGTAACCTCAGCTGCTGCCGGCGTCTATCACCGAGCGCCGGCGAAAGTGCCGGCAGGACCCGAGGTTGCATACGCACGTACCTTCCTGCTCCTGGGATAGCAGAGCCGGTTGGGGAGATTGCTGCAGGACCGGGACCCGGCGGCACTGTGCCGTCCCAAAGCAGATCCGGTAGACCTCTTCAATTTTCTGGAGGAGGCGGGGCCTAGCGGGGTCACACAGCGTCATGCCGAAATCCCGTGGGAGCTGCAGCAAGCGCCTGCTGAGGCCAGAGTGGCATATAGGGGGTTAAAAGGCATAACATGGGGCAGAGTGGCATATAGGAGGGTATAAGGCATGCCTGGGGGCAGATGAGCATAACTGGGGGCAGGTTGTTAATAAAAGGAAATTAAAAACAAAAACAAAAAATAGACATGAATTATTATTTACTGGTAAAACTTTTTTCCTATAGGGTCGTCTTATAATCAGACTTTTTCTTTTTTTCCTAAATTAATATTCAGATTTTGGGGGGTCGTCCTATAATCGTGGTCGTCTTATAATCGCGCAAATACGGTAATTAATTTATTGTCCTGATCATTTTTTTCAACCAGAAAGTGGGCTGATGAGACACTCAAAGCCATTTCACTTCCTGTTCACAATGTTCTACTTCCTGTATGACGTATGCATGACACCATCTGAACCATGACGCCATTAAAAGCAGCAGAAAGTTAATGTTGCTTTTACATTCCTGCTTTCTGTTGGAGAGAAGAGTTGACAGCCTGGTGGATTGGTTCTCGTACCAATATTTGAGGGGTCCAGAGACCTTCTTTGGAGGGCATGGTTAGAGGTGGACCATCCACCGGCACCTGGGAACTTGCCTGGAGACTCTGGGTGAACCGCTGCTCCTCCAGGTCACTATGGGCATGCCCACTCCCCGCCCACTTCCACATTAAAAATAGTGTGTGTTCTGTGCCGATGTCAGCCAGACCTCCTACCTGCATCCGGCAAGGGGGGCTCCGGGGTGGTGCACCCACCTACCGTGCCCCTCCAGCCTTTTAATAATGCTCAGCCTCAATATACTGTGAGGCCGCCACATACGAGCTGTGGTTGAGGTCTGTGTAGACTTCTGGGTTTCTCTGTAAATTCTTGAGGTAGTGCATCAAGCTTGCCATTTCTATGCTGTTTTTTATTATATTTTTATTTTTGTGTAAATTGTTAAAGATTCAAGACTTTATCATAAAATAATTGGAATCCCATCACATTGCCATCTTCCTCGTGCCAGAGGCAAAGTTCAAAAGTGTTCCGGAGTTCTAAAGATTTTCCAGCCTCATATAATAATATAATATTTAGTGAGGTCATAAAGATGTACGTATAGAATGGTCTTATAGGTCTCATATATCCGCACCAATTTACTGCTAGTCTAATTAACCTCCCCTGTGTTGGCTGGGCATCCTATGCGTCATCATCCGCTGTAGCTGGAGAGATGTAGAAAATATAGTGATAAATAAAAACAGATGTGCAAGTAAACCGATCATTAAGAAATTACTACAAAAATGTTTTTTTTTTAAAAAACAAAATTTTGTAGATCTTTACTGTCTGCTTATGAAGAAACTTTTTTTTTTTGTGTCATCAGCTCTATGGCTTACAAATGCTGAGCAACACTCGGTTTGTTCATTCTAATTCTAATGTAGAATGTCTGTACACAGGCTGACCTATAAAATAATGCTTCTTAAGGAACCTGGCTGTATCAAATAGTAACACATATTGTATTCTATTTCTATCTACATAGTTGTCAAACCCTTTCAGATGCTTATTCTACACTTGACCCGTCCTAAGGAAATAAATTGCTCTGCTTTTGGGCAAAAAGAATGGAATCTTGGCTAAATCATTGTCGGTTTATTACAATAACACAGTGAGTCACTACATAGACTCTGGTAATCGAAATAGCTGTTTTGTCTCAAGTATATTCAAGTTTTAAACTGGCATTATAATACTTGGCACCAAGGAAGAGTTGGGAAATTGGAGGGCAAATATAAATATATCTTTGAAAAACCTATAAAAATGTCTTCACGCAGATCCCTGCTTCGTCATATTTAAAAAGCCAGTGCTTCCGTGTGGGATGTACTGGGTCACAAGGATCGATCCCGTAACCGTAGCAGCTTTTTATATAAATTTTTTTGGTTTGATTTTGGGCACCTGTCAATGATTTCCACTCAATGAGAAGATTAAGTGGAACTGTAAAGGAAACTCATACTTTGAAGGAATATAATATAATCACACCCACAAAACCAACTGCACCCCTTTGACTGAGGTGTTCAGTGGGGTCACGCAACGCATCATTATCTGAAGCCACACAAAGTAAAAGTGTGTTGGGATATGGTGTTAGAGTAAGTGTGTGTTAGCATACGGTGTTAGAGTGAGTTTCTGTGTTTGTATGTGCGTGAGTTAAGATGGGATTGAGTGTTGGTGGAGCACCAAAGAAATCCTGCACCCAGGCGACAGTAACCCTAGGCTCACCCATGTACGTTATAGACCCCATGGAGAGGAAAGTGCCTTGCTGTATAGATGTAAAAATGTTTTTGACCTGAATAATCCACCAATGCTATACATTGGTCTCATATGACTTTTGTTTCATTTTCAGTGGTCTTTTCATTACTATACACGATAAAGGCCATATAGCAACCATGCTGAATTCATGGCCGGAAGACGATATCAAGGTAAGAGCTTTACTTCACAATCTAGCAACGCAGAACGGTTAGTTTAATGAACAATGTCACAAAAAAATTAAGAAAATCAGTTATATCCTTAAATGTTGTATCATCTTTTCGTCACTACAATACTCTTTTTTGTTTAGAGCTGTCCCTCCCCACCACCATTCCTTCTCCTAAAGGGTATTTCTTTATAGAAGGGACTTCATCTAATCAGGAACCTCACCAGTGGCCCATAATTATAAAGACCAATATTAGGGGCAAAGCTCTAACTGAATTATTCCTCTGGTTTCCCTTGGGACTCCACTTCTCGGCCGATAATAAATAAGACCTCGGCAGGTGATGTGTAATGAGGCCAAGCTGTGGTCCTAGGATTAACTTTTTTTTTTATATAGAAGTGGAAATATTCTGCATTTAGATGCATGCCAAAAATATTTCAGTATTTCTGCACAGGCAGTATTTTTATGCCAAGACCAACCTGAATTTGATGGGACAGGACCCAAAAAACAGGACTGTTGCAAGAAAATTCGGCACTGTTGGCAGGTTAATACAGTGAGATATTTAAAACACGTATGGGACAGGGATATGGCTCCTGAATGTAAGACGAGACAAAAACAACCTTTTTTTTCTTTTTTTTTTTGTTAGTAAGAATTGTAGCAACCAGAATGTTCTATTGGTAAGCAAATGGATTGCGCATGTGCCGTTCCACAAAACGCTTCCATATCGGATGCGGTTTCAAATGCAACACCTGCCCGCAGGGGCCACGAGCGTTTTCTGCCAAGAAAAACAGGAAACAAAATTCAAATAAGATTTATGTTGTTTTTTTTGGATTTTTATCCCTAGCTTGAAAAAAAAATAATAGGAAAATGGCCAAAAATACAAGAGAAAAAAGTTAGACTCAAAGGAGAAAGGAAGTATCCAGCGTGCCGGTGATTAACTGTTCATCCAAAGATCAGTGATTAAGATATTATGAACCGTACATTAAGACGTCCGGGACGGTAAAAGCTTTTTTATGACAAACACCGTAATTGGGCCATTTGGAGATGTTTCAGCGTAGGAAATGTGCAGAACAAATAGGGCATATACATTGGAAATTGTGCGCAAAGGACATTAATAATGATAATTCCGCGCCCATTACCTATTTATGCACCTCGCTAAAAAAACAAACCCTATTCTGATCATCTTATGTATTATCCTGTCTTCCCCCCCCCATGACTACATATTGCAGTGAACCTGAACACATTAACACAGCGAGAATATAGATATTTACCAATCCCATCATACACAGCAAACATGGCTGCCTCATGGTACTGGGAGTTGGAGTTCAAAAGCAGCTGGGAAGATAGAAGTTACCTACTCCTGCTGAAAAATATCTTTTAACAAAAATAGTCGTTATCGATCCTGGTAATTCTTCTTGCCGCATGGCGGCTTTTGAAATGTGGCTTATATTTCTCTGTTGTAGATCGTTAATTTTTTTTTGTTTATCAGATTAAAAAACAATTCTAGTGTTTATATAATGTTTTCAGGCAGCTGCATATTAGCCATTTTTTATGAGTTGTTGCCGTGTTATCTTATCCCAATCTACTAGACAGACCCCCCGACGTACTGCCTTATGGTCATACCTGGGAACTCTCCCGGTTTGACCCGGAGAGTGCCGGGTGGAGCTCTGGTTCTCCGGTCAAGACCCAAATCCTCTGCCCCTACTCCCCACCCATTTTCCTTTTTAAATGGGGGTGTTTTCCGCCCACTGATGGCAGTGGACCACCCACTGATGTCACGGGACCGCCTGCAGACATCAGTGGGCAGTCCTGGCTGTTCCCAGGTATGCTTATGGTAGACTCAGTTTTAGTCACCCAGAAGCATGGGCGTAGGAACCGGAGGGGACGGGGGGGGGACAGATCCCCCCCAGTAACTCATGCGGGGGGGACCGATAATTAAGAAATCCCCCCCAGGCCCGTAGGAACCCCCCCAATAGAAACGCCGCAAATCCGGCCCGCGAGACCTCGAGGTGCGGCCCGCGTAAGATTGACAGCCAGGGCAACCGATCTTACGCGGTCCGCACCTCAAGCCCTGCTACTTACCTGTGGGAGGGTCTTCTGTACTGCACAGAGGAACCGGAACCCAGCAGAGTTTACGTGACATTACATCACATCCTCTGTGCAGTACCAGAGAACGCAGAGGGAGGCCGCGCCCTCTGCTGAAGCCTGTGAGCGGCATCGAGGAGCTGCAGTGCAGGTAAGGGGGTGGGGAGGGTGTTTCAATGAGTATGCGTGATTGAGGGAATGAATCTGTGAATGAATGAGTATATGAATGAATGAGTGTGTGTGTGATAGCATGGATGTGTAAGTGCTGGAACCTAGGCTGTGATTGATGTTAGCAATCACACTCCTATCATTCCAAGTCAGCCAGTACATGGTAAAACATAGCTAGCTGCCCCCTTGTGTATTGATGCTGCCAGCAGTATGGGGTCTGCACATCACTTACAGCCACCGTGTACCAGTATGTACTGGCTGACTTGGCATGATAGGAGTGTGATTGCTAACAGCAATCACAGTCCCATCATGCCTAGGTTACAGCATTTACTGGTTGGATGTGTAAGTGCTGGAACCTAGGCATGATGGGACTGTGATTGCTGTTAGCAATCACACTCCTATCATGCCAAGTCAGCCAGTACATGCTGAAACCTAGCTAGCTGCCCCCCTTGTGTATTGATGCTGCCAGCAGTATGGGGTCTGCACATCACTTACAGCCACCCTGTACCAGCATGTACGTGCTGCCTGGGTATGATAGGAGTGTGATTGCTAACAGCAATCACACTCCTATCATGCCAAGTCATATTGCTATTTTTTTTTGTCCAATTGTGGTGTGTTACCTACTTTTATTAAAAATGTGAGTTTTTATTATTTTTTTAAAAGGTGGGGGGTCATTTTCGGTTTTGGCTAAGTGAACCGTGAATATTTTGGTCCAGAATTTTCATTTTGGTGCATCCCTAGAATAAATAGAACTATTTCATTTTTAATTATCCTGAGTCCTGAATTTGTAGTCACAAAACTTTCTAGGCCCAGAAATCAGTGAGAGGAAAAGTAAAGGTTTTGTGTCATTTACTTTATTTTAATCTGCATATTTTATTAAAGGCCATATTTTCTCTCAGTGAAAAATGAGTGCGGCCCGCGCACGTATACAATTCTGATGAATTCAGAAAAAACTTGGACACCCCTGGGGTAGACAGTGAGAAGGGGGGGTAGGGAGAGGGTAGCTTGTAAGAAGGGGGGGTAGGGAGAGGGTAGCTAGTAAGAAGGGGGGGTAGGGAGAGGGTAGCTAGTGAGAAGGGGGCGTTAGGGAGAGGGTAGCTAGTGAGAAGGGAGGGTAGGGAGAGGGTAGCTAGTGAGAAGGGGGGGTAGGGAGAGGGTAGATAGTGTGAGAAGGGAGAGTAGGGAGGGGGTAGATAGTAAGAAAGTGTGAGAGGGGGAGAGGGGGTAGATAGTGTGAGAAAGTGGGGATCTGATGGGGGAAAATGCTGTCCCCCCCCAGATTTTTAGGGGTTCCTACACCCATGCCCAGAAGGACTACTGAAAGTCTATGGAAGACTGGACATCTTTAGCATTGCCATCAAGAATCAACTCAGTGTGATGTTTATGCAGGGAAAGTCACCAAAAATATCACATGACTGACAACAATGGTGGCCCCCTGGTCTGCAGATAAAGGGAGTTTATTGGTTAGATAAGAACAATGTATACAATGCTGTATATTATGCTCAAATAGACAAATAGTTTCTTCAATGGGACTTCCCCTTTAACTTCAGTCAGTAGAGATTCAAAATTGCCAAAATGTTAATGTATACTGATTATGATTTGTTCTTAAATGTACTCTTTTGTATTCATGTTAAATACATACTGAAGTCCTTTTTGGTTTTACTGCATTTTAATATAGTCATGATTTTGGTTATTTAAAGTCTTCTGTCACATTTAACCCCTACTCAAGGCCACGCGCAGTGTCAGTAAGGAAGATGCAGGCCACATCCTGTAAATACCACGGCCCCCCCTCACTGTACCGTGTGCCAGGAAATGATGTCATTTTCCAGTGCGCAGTGTCAGCAAGGGGACATTATTGCCATATCTGGGAACTACTGGGCTCCGGCTACCCAAAGACTACCCTTGCAGGACGCGGCCAGGACTGCCCACTGATGTCGGTGGCCGTTCCCGCTGAAGTCGGTGGGCGGTCTCGTTAATGTCGGTGGGCATTCTTGCTGATATCTCAGGAAACACCCCTATTTAAAAGGTAAATTATATATATATATATATATATATATATATATATATATATAACACCGCTTCAGCGGGAGTAAAATTCATTGGAGTCCATGCAAAACATAATTGAAACCCATTTTGGAGTTTAACAGCAGCACACATCAAAAAACCATATTGTTAGCTAACATTCTTCTGTGTAATAAACAAGTATTTATCGCCGCAGGACCTTTGTTGTAAATTCTTGTCCACCAGAGCATTACTGCAAATTCTCCTATTCGCATTATATCTTTAATACTTTAATACTTCCTTCTGCTTACTCGCAGGCAATTGTAGTGACGGACGGCGAGCGTATATTGGGTCTGGGTGACCTGGGAAGTTACGGCATGGGCATTCCTGTGGGAAAACTTGCCCTGTACACAGCCTGCGGTGGGGTTCACCCTCAACAATGTCTACCTGTGCTTCTAGACGTGGGCACAGACAATGAGGTATGGTTCCTGATAATAATTGTGTACATTCCTTCAAATGTGAGGGTGGAAAGTTGGTAAAATGGGCTCTCCTTATCATCAAGGCTTAATCCCAGACCCCTAGGTGCAATAGGGGAATTATTTTATAAAATAACAGAAGCTACCTTGTTCTTAGTCTGATCTTAGATCTTCAGATCGTGCAGAAATATACACTATATGACCAAAAGTATGTGGACACCACACGGTTTTTAGCAAGGCCTTCTCATCCAACATCAGTGGCTGACCTCACAAATGTGCTTTTGGTTTAATGGGCACAAATTGGTCAATAATCCAACATTCTAAACGCTTATGTGATTCCTAACCTATAAATGTTGGTTCCTTTAAAGGTTTCGTACACTTTGTTTTATTTTAGGGACAAACATTTGGTGAAAAGGTGGGATTTCATAACTGGGGTTGGGGACAATGTGAAATGCCGCAACTTCAGAAATAGTTGCAGGTTACTCCTGACTGTCTCCTTCGTGGGCAATGGCATATTCTTTACCACAACAGCAATTAAACCATCAAACTATATTTCTAGAAGAAAACTTGCACCAAAATATACTTACAGCTTTTTTATATGAAAAATCAGAACCGAAAGAGAGAGGATTCAATTCAAACCATCTTTGGTTAGGAAAATGCAGCCCTAGCTAAGAAAACAAGACTGAAATAATGTTTCCCTGAATAAACCTTTGCTAACCACTGATGGAATCCTAGAAATCCTGTTACAAGCCAAGAGAGAGTAATAAGCAGAAATAATAGATTAAATATAATATTGATAATATACAGGGCGAGAGAAGAAAAAGGGGACAGAGAGAGGAAAAAGCAAAAACGAGAAGGAGAAGAAAAGAGGAAGACAAAAAAAAGAGGGAAGTGAAGAAGAAAGAGGGATTGAAAGAAAAAAGTGGGAGAGAGAGAAAAAAAAGAGATGATAAAAAATGCACATCAATTTAATGGCTGCATATATGATAGTACATATAATAAATATATTTGGAATTCCTATTTAGAAAAACACATGGGGATTGAGAAAAACTGAATACTACATTTTAGAGGAAAGGACATTAAATGGCATTACAATTTCTCACTTATTGGGGAAATGTAGATTTTAATAATTACCCTATTATTCAAACAACCAGACATAATTTGCAGTTGTTTGCATGCTACCTCCATAGTTTCCTCATGTCGTTATGTTTGATACATATCCATTTGATCCATGCATTTAAGTTCCACTTGGGTGAGTTGTGATATATCTACGATCACAGGTGGCACCTTGCATGTATAGCCAGCTAGAATGGTGCGTTATGGATGGGAATAATCCATAGTGTTTTTTATATTTGTGTAGGTAGCATAGAGATCTAGAATCCCTATAATGTCTGAAATTAATACAAAGTAGAGAGGAACCTGAAAAATCACCAGATGCATCTGTCTGTCCGTCTGACAGCTGCAGTAGCACGAGCAGCTTGTCCAAAAGTCAAACATTTCGATCCATTTGAAGAAGTGCAGCATTTGTCTGATCAGACTCAAAAGTCTGCAGGAACTCCCATTATCCTCAGGTTTAATGCCCATGGTATACTCGGCCATATGGGAAATCGTGTGAGACCTGCAGGTACTTATACCCATGGGACCCAGTGGGGTCACATAATATGTGAATATGTGACCCTTCAGTAGTAACTAGTAGCTGGTATTGAGTGTGAGCAGGAGTGGAGCCATAACTACAGAGTCCCGCAGGTACATGTATCCATAAACTAAGACTCATAGGTTTACAAAACTTTACATACCTATGGACAGAGACCTGTAGGTACACAGACCCATAGATCGAGATCTATATGAATCAATACTCTTTGACAGATCTATAGGTATCTGTGCCAATAAACTGAAACCTATAGGTGCCTTTACTCATAGGCATCTATAACTATAGAGATCTGCAGGTACATGTATCCATAAACCTATAAATATACATGCAAATGGAAATAGACCTGTAGGTGCACAGAACTATAGATTAAGACCTATTGGAATCAATACTCATAGACTTTACAGGCATTTGTACCCCTAGACTGAGATCTATAGTTATCTGTACTGATAGACCAAGAACTATAGGTACCCCTACCCATAGACAGAGCTATAGGTACCCCTACCCATAGACTGAGAACTATAGGTACCCCTACCCATAGACAGAGCTATCGGTACCCCTACCCATAGACTGAGAGCTATAGGTACCCCTACCCATAGACTGAGAGCTATAGGTACCCCTACCCATAGACTGAGAGCTATAGGTACCCCTACCCATAGACTGAGAGCTATAGGTACCCGTACCTGTAGCAGCAAAGAAATAGCCATGGCAGGAGCTGATTTTTGTATGCTGGTTCTGTTTTAATATGGGTTGGTTGGTTGCATATTCCTTTGCCATTTCTTTATTTGCACTTTGTATAACTTTCATACAAAAAAAAAAAAATTGTTTCCCCAAAAATATTTATTATGCTCCTTACCATCATTATGACACTTACAGGAGGCATGAACTTCAGTGAATTAATGAGAGAGAATAACCATGTAAATCAGATCAAGATGGCTGCCCCACCAAGTCAACAAGTAAAGCGACCCTCTAGAATGTGGGGAATATGTTACACAGATGTGCAGCGTGTGCAACGTTCACTCTGTTTATATAAGTGAATAATCGCAAGTAATTGTACCTCTGATTACCAGCTAATGATGGCGGACAGTTATTGGATGCCTTCCTGTTTTGATTATTTTATTGACATCATTGTATGAAGAGGAACAGAGGAGGCCCATGTAAGACGTGTGGGTTCCTTTTATTTGGATGGATCAGCTGTGACAACAGCTGTTTATTATCCTGCGATGAAATACGGCCTCAGGAGGGCAGAAAACCTATGACCTGGAACACTCGATCATCATCTCTAGGAAAAGCATTTATAAAAATCCTTTCAGCTCCTGGGGAAGAATAATCATGGAGATCCTAAGAACAAACAGTTAAGATGGCTGCTCCTATGGAACCTATGTTTAAAAACATATATTTTATTTTAAGTTTGTGTGCTCTATCATATAAGATATGTGGTGATCAGTTAAATTTAGGGTAGGGGTATAGACGCTCTGTTTAAATGTCATTTTGACCTGTAAATATTTGACCTATACTTTAATTTTCTGTTCTTTTTTTTTTCAGATCCTTCTGAACGATCCCTTGTATATTGGTTTGAAACACAAGCGGGTTCGGGGGAAGGAGTACGATGAACTGATCGAGGAGTTTATGCAAGCAGTGACCAACAAGTAGGTACACAGGCATGCAATAGCGTATCTTCAGGGGTGCTGGGGGACCAGGTCCATATGGTCCATCTGGTGGGATGATGTGGGCTTCTTCCATTAACTGCCACTTCTGGCCACGCGCTGCAAGTGTAAGCATGTAGCGTGTTGCATTGTGTGTCCAGTAGGCACATCCCAGGTACAGGATCTAATTAGTACTGATATATAATAAGCATACCAGGTGAGCGCTGCTTCTCCGGGTCAAGACCCGACTCCTCCGGGTTACGGGAGCGGGGCCTTGGCACACCCCACTCCCCGCCCATTTTCCTTTAAATGGGGGTGTTTTCAGGGGCGTAACTAGACGCCTCAGGGCCCGGGTGCGAGAATCTGTTAAGGGCCCCCCAACCCCCCACCCCCTCACCCCCCCACCCCCCCAAAAAACCATGATTTTTACCCAACAATTTTTTTTCAACAAATTCAACAAATTCAATTTACATATTGAATCATATCTGTAAAAAAATCAAAGAAAAAGGGGCGCATGTACAAAGGGCATAATCCAGGGGTGTCCAAGTTTTTTCTGCAGTGGGCCACTTCATCAGAATTGTATACGTGCGCGGGCCGCACTCATTTTTCACTGTGACAAAAAATATGGCCTTTAATAAAATATGCAGATTACAATAAAGTAAATGACACAAAACCTTTACTCTTCCTCTCACTGATTTCTGGGCTCACTTAGCCAAAACCGAAAATGACCCCCACCTTTAAAAATAATAATAAAAACTCACATGTTTAATAAAAGTAGGTAACACACAATTGGACAAAATTAGCAATATGACTTGGCATGATAGGAGTGTGATTGCTAACAGCAATCACACTCCTATCATACCCAGGCAACCAGTAAATGCTGGTACCTAGGCATGATGGGACTGTGCTCTCTGTGATTGCTGTTAGCAATCACACTCCTATCAAGCCAAGTCAGCCAGTACATGCTGGTACAGGGTGGCTGTAAGTGATGTGCAGACCCCATACTGCTGGCAGCATCACTACACAAGGGGGGCAGCTAGCTAGGTTTCAGCATGTACTGGCTGACTTGGCATGATAGGAGTGTGATTGCTAACAGTAGTCACAGTCCCATCATGCCTAGGTTCCAGCACTTACACATCCATCCAGTAAATGCTGGAACCTAGGCATGATGGGACTGTGATTGCTGTTAGCAATCACACTCCTATCATGCCAAGTCAGCCAATACACGCTGGTACAGGGTGGCTGTAAGTGCAGACCCCATACTGCTGGCAGCATCACTACACAAGGGGGGCAGCTGGCCAGGTTTCAGCATGTACTGGCTGACTTGGCATGATAGGAGTGTGATTGCTAACAGCAATCACAGTCTGATCATGCCTAGGTTCCAGCACTTACACATCCATGCTATCACACACACACACACACACACACACACACACACACACACACACTAATTTATTCATATAATCATTCATTCACAGATTCATTCCCTCAATCACACACACTCATTCAAACACCCTCCCCACCCCCTTACCTGCACTGCAGCTCCTCGATCCCGCTCACAGACTTCAGCAGGGGGCGCGGCCTCCCTCTGCCTTCTCTGCTAAAGCACAGAGGAAGTAGGATGTCACGTGAACTCCACTTCCTCTGTGCAGTCCGGAAGACCCTCCCACAAGTAAGTAGCAGGGCTTGAGGTGCGGCTCGTGTAAGATCGGTTGCCCTGGCTGCCGATCTTACGCGGGCCGCACCTCGAGGTCTCGCGGGCCGTATGTTGGACGCCCCTGCCTTATTTAAAAAAAAAAAAAAAAAAAAAGGAAAAAAGATTTCGGGCGGCCCCTTGGCTTGGGCCCCCCTGCAGCCGGGGCCCGGTCGCAGTCGCGACCCCTGCGACCCCGGTAGTTCTGCCACTGGGTGTTTTCCACTGTCATCAGCGGGAACTCCCATCAAATTCAGCGGGAACTCCCATCAAATTCAGCAGGAACTCCCATCAATGTCAGCGGGCGGTCATTGTGCAGTCCTGGCTGTGCCCCACAAGGGAAGGCTCCACTTAGCCGGAGCCCAGAAGTTCCCAGGTATGATAGTAAGGTATAACTGTGACCATTCATTATTGGGGATCGATACTATGTGAGGTACAATGCAGACGCTATGGTTAGTGCACACTGGCTGATTCCACTGCAGGTACTTACAGGACTGTAATTCCCTGACCTGGACCTGAAATGTAACCCATGCCCTGCTGTTAAATTCTGAATTATTTTTTTTAAGAATAAGTCTAATTTGGGGAAAAAGTTAAATATGTAATTATTTCTTTGGTGTGCCTTGGAATGAAAAATATATTATCTTTTTTCGTCCATTAAAGATATCATATTTGGTATATTCTTTACATTTTTAGGTATAGTTTATTTCTGTTTTGTTCTGTTTCTGTGCTGTAAGAAAGCTAGAACTTTACATTTTTCCTGGTTTACGAAGCAAACCAGAATAAAGATTAAAATCCAAGAAACAACAGTTTTGTGTATCTGAAGTTTTACTTAATGTTTTTAAAGCATTTTCAGAATGTCAAAAAACGGGGTCTTTGGATCCTTAGATCAGAAGTAAACTGTAGTTGCCTATGACATTGAATATACACAAACCAAACACAGCATAGAGTTCCAATGAAGCCGATGGCCATGTGGGATCGCTTAGCGTCAAACTATAGCCCCGTTTTTTTGGCAAGTAAAATGTCTTTTGTTTGATTTGGTTTGGGTTTCTGTAGATTTGTTCTTTAGACCTCTATAGCGTAACAGCACATATGTAAAATAAACTTTCTGACAAGCGTCGTCCCGTGTTTCTGATCTTTCACAGGCCCTCAACAATTCCTATTCTTTTTGTAGGGTCAGCAAAATGTTCCGTTTCCTGTCGTTGTACTTTTTTTCTATATATATGAGTTCTAAGAACAAATATATTATTTTTGGTTACTTGTGTTTGGAGAGATTTGATTTTTTCCCACCAAACTTATATATTTCATACTGTGGAGACATGAATGATAATTTACCACACAGCTCCTACGTCAGACTAAATTTAACAAAATGCAAAGTGGGTGAACAGAATAAAAAAAAATAAAAAAAAATTAAAATCAATATTTGTTGTGACCACCCTTTGCTTTCAAAGCAGCATCTATTCTAGCATACAGATTTTTAGGGAACCCGGTAGGTAGGTTGTTCCAACCATCTTGGAGAACTAACAACGGTTCTTCTGAGGATTTAGGCACCACAGTTCTACTCTCTTTATGTAATCCCAGACAGACTTTATGATGTTAAGATCAGGGCTCTGTGGGGGCCAAACCATCACTTCCAGGACTCCTTGTTCTTCTTTACACTGCAGATAGTTCTTAATGGCTTTAGCTGTATGTTTGGGGTTGTCATGTTGCGGAATAAAGTTGGGGACTCGGATGCCTCGCTGATGGTTCTGCATGATGGATAAGTATCTGTCTGTACTTCTCAGCATTGATGCCATCATTAATTCTGGCAAAATCCCCAACTTCATTTGCAAGGAACACCTCCACCATGCTTGAAAGTTGTCTTCAAGTAATACTCTCCAGCCCTTCGGTGAACAAATTGCCTTCTGCTACAGCAAAGCATTTCCTCCAGGGCGCCTGCTGCCATCTTTCTGCACCTCAGTTCCTGTGTTTTTGTGAATAGTTGAATCAATTGGCTTTGTTTCCACTTCGGAGGTATGTTTTTTTGGCTGCGAGTCTTTCATGAAGGACACTTCTGACCCAACTTTCTCAAGCAGTAGATGGGTGTAGCAGGGTCCCACTGATTTCTGCCAATGCAGAGCTGATGGCACTGCTGAACCTTTTTGACTACGGTTCTCAACGTTGCCTGTTTCTATGTGCTTCTTCCAAAGAACTTGGACATAACATCTGTGCTCGGTTTTGCCATGGTGTATGACATTGGATATCAAAATATCTTCCTAGGTCACCTAGTGAATGTGGCTGTTTCTGCCCAGTTTTATTCCTCCCACATAGCTGATCATTAGCACCTGTTTGATATAACTACATGCCTCCAAATCCCTGACTTTTTATCATCGGCACCTACCTTGGCTTGACAGTATCCCCAGCCACCCTCCAGAGCTGCCATGCTTGCTGCTCAGGTTATTGGGAACAGCATGCTTAGAGTCCTCCATAGTAGAAATTGGCCACCTGGGGGAATCGGAGATCTCCCTTGTAACCAGCACATTGCGCGGCACCACATTGGGCAATCTGCCCTCATCTTGCCCTCGCCCCCACTGGTCCTGCTGCCCCACGCCAACAATTTCAACGGTGAACCCCATCCAAGATAGCTGATGAGGAGGAGGAGGCCATTCAAGTTTTGCACCACTAACGATGTTAGAAGAAGGACAAAAAAAGTTTTTTTTTCTAGAAAACTTTAAACACAAATGCACTCAAAATAAACTCCCCCTTAACAAACCTTCAAAAAACAGAACTATGTAGTAATTTTTCAGTAGGGGCAGTAGGGTATCCTGACTCAACTAAGAAAAATCCTTTGAATAAGTTAGCCCAAACTTTTCCTTTATTATTCTTCTCTGGTTTTCTTGATTAACTTTGTAACTATGTTTCATTCCATATTTTTTTCTGATCCTTGTTATTGAAGATGTTACAGCGTGATGTGATGAGGAATTTCCCTTTGTATGTGGGAATCACTAATGCTTATCTCTCTTTTTCCTGTATGGGATTTCCCAGAGCTCTGCGTTACGGGCCGTGTCTTTCCCTGTTTCCAATTACTACGGCAAAATGAAAACCATGTGCTGAGTGTTAGAGGGATGTGCTGTGTCACCACATCGGCTACGGGGGTTTAAAACCGCTTGACATTCAGCCAACTTCATCATGAACAGCTGCATCCCTGATCACCCCCCCCGGGGGGGCGACAAATTATACAATTTCATACTCTTGTCCAAAAAAATGCTTTCTGAGCAAAGGAACTTGTGTTTATCAAAGATATTAACTTGTTAGTTCAATTAACCAATGATGAGAGAATTATGGATACAGTTTGGCTTGACTTTTAATATAGGAGATAACACGGTTGCTGAGTGGTACCCATGTGCGTTGTCATGGTAATGTCAATATTTACCCCATGGGAGCCTGAAATACATCCAACCCAGCCGTGTTTGATTATCGTTTGAGGGGACCTGCCACTTTCAAATTTATCCCAAATTCTAATTTTTATAGCCGTAGTTAACACATTAATCAGGTTGTTTTTTTTTTCTTTTCACTTTAATATAAAATTAATATTTATTTTCCGTTTCACTCTATGCTGAGCTTCCATCTTGCTGACACTTCAGGTCTTTCTGTGCCGAGATTCGCTTAAAAATAGCTTTTCTAAGAAAATTACGCAGTTGCGACACTCCTGGTGGAATCCAGGAAGTTTGTTACAAATTCCTATTTTAGCCGACAGTAAGATTAAGATACGTCTGTGCAAGTTGTGAAGGGCTGGTCATTTGCACCACAATGTCTGTGGTTAGTATAAAGTTAGAATAAAGTGGTACACCATCAGGATTTTTACTTACAAATTGTGGTTGACCACAACAGGAGACTTAATCCATTGAATGATCCTTCTTTGAGGTTTGTAAGAAGGTTTCTGGCACAGTATACGTAGACCAGTATGCCCCCAGTCTAACATGATTTGGTGGATTAAGCTAAAGGCAGTGGCAGACTTAGTGAGGACACAACTCATCAAGTGGGTGCCACACTTGGACACAGATGTCCCAAGTGTCCCGGAAATTCCCTCTTGCTTAAGGTCCCCCTACCTTCTCTGCCGACCGTTTCCATGTCTTTGTCTCCTTTCCCGCAGCTCTACTTCTTCTCTTGCCTCCTTTCTTCTGTCTTCTTTCTTCAGCCGCATCAGCTCTGTTGACCAGGCGTCCCGGAGTACTTCTGCAAAAGGGCAGAGCCACGGCGCGCACCACGTGGACAGTCTTTCCCCTGTTCCTCCAAGCAGGGGGCAGAGGGTGTGCGTGGAGGCTGCTTTAAAGAAGTGCTTTATGAGGCCTGGTCAGCAAAGCTCGTACCGAGGAGAGGCGGACTGTATACTTTATATAATTGAGTAAGAAAACATAGAATTTAATAGCCTGTCGCTGCTTCATACCTCGTTACCAAGAACACTTTTATGGTGATTTGTACATTTTCTTGGAACTTTTCCTGTTACATTGTATAGTCCAAATATTGCCTAAAGGAACATGTCATGATCGCTTTCAATGTTACATCTGCATGATGCTGTTTCTAATTTAATATCCTGCCAACCCATGTTAGCAATTAGGCTAGAACGTATTCTTATCTGTAGTACAGAGCACTCTGTTTCCGTTCTGTCGTTGGCCTGACCCCTGACTATTCGAGGAGGCTGTTTGCCGCTTGGGTTTTGAAGAGTCCGGTTAATTATTGTTTGCTCTGATTAATTAAACCAGATTTCTTTGTTTCAGCAGCTCCATCTGTAAGGCATTGCTTCCAATTAGGAGCATTGAAGCTATCTTCATTTCTATTTCATTAGACCCTCAACTGATTTACATCTTTCTTATTATCCCTTTGGTTGCAGGGAAGACACGTAGGGCTGCATTGCAGCTAAATTCCATACGATATAACCCTTATGTCGCCGTACAATAGTTTGAAGTTACTTTTTTTTCCTCTCAATAATTTAATGGTAAAACATCTATTTCCCCCAGCTTTTATTTAATTTTTGCGAACAAAACAGGCTTAGAAGTAAGCTGCGCTTAGAAGGTAAAGCCCCATATTACTCTGGGTTTCTGTGCTATTCTCATTACTAAGTATGATGTAAAAAGAAACTTGTTAAAGAAACATAGAATTTTATGGCACGTCCATTCGGCCCATTCAGTCTGCCAACTTCACCTGCTGTAAAGATTCAGACCTTAATCAATCCTTGGCCTTGTCTTAAATTCAGAAGCCATATGCCTTTCCCATACATATTCAAATCCCCTCGCTGTATTAGCCTGTGTTACTTCTGCTGGGAGGCAGTTCCACTAATCTACTACCCTCTCTGCTTCCTCAAATCACTAACCTTTAATTACTGTTGGGGTAAATAATGCGACAATTAATACTACAAGAGAGCCATTACTGCCTCTTTTCACCCCTCCTTGATTTTAAACAATCGTGGGCTCTCATAAGCCTATCATATGGTATCACACAACCACTTTATATTAAGGAATCTTTTGCGGTTCACGTTTGTAGGTGTCCGTCATCTGCCGTCAGTAATAAACGCCATTAGTTCAACAGTGGACATCCGGGATAGTTGTTACGCAACATTAAATGGTCTTATATGATACATATTATCAAAACATTTTGAGGTTTAGCCAAACGATATATGCGGAATTTCCAAATCCCTGGCCACACTGACCTGTCTGGTAAACAAAGGGGAATTTGAGTTTGCGTCTCGACATTCTTGTCCTTCGCAAATCCTTAGTCACTTATCACTCAATAAAAAGAACCACACTCACGCTCTCTTAAGTTCAAGAAGTCAGTGTTGGAGAATTTAGATTTATACTCCCCTGGATCGCACAAAAGTGTTTTATATATATATATATATATATATATATATATATATATATATATATATATATATATATATTAATCATGTCTTAGGGAGGGATGGGTGTCTATAGAACAAAGGACGTTGAAACCTTGAAGACCTCTCAAGACCTTGGAAGTTCTTTTTTTATTTAGAATTAAACGAGGCCAAGTACTGTAACTAAACACAGCGTTACTGGTAGTCTTTCCAACTATAAACCAGATTCTGCTTCAATACCGAATCATAACTTACATCTCAAAATGGCAGTTTCTTGGCGCTTATTTTTTGGTTATGGGATTTATTGGATCTAAATGTACCGGATAAGCATAACAACGATCTGGCTTTGCTTTCAATCGTGTATTTTTTTTTTTTTTTGTCTATGTCCTGAGCCAAGCTCTGATTTCCTGTGAAAGGGGGAAAAGGAAGTAAATACTTTTATTAGATAGTTCAGCGGCGTTTCTATTATTATGTAAAATGTTTCATATGGTGCATCCTTTTTATCTGCTAGTTGATGTTGAAACCTCATTCTTTCAAATATTGGAAATCATGGGAAGAACAAGCGCTTCAGAAGATTGTGATACGGAATGTTATCAGTCAATCGTAAGGATAGTCGAAAGAATATCGATGGTCATTACCAGAATTTAAGAAGTCCAAAGCTAAACTAGTAGTAGTAGAGAACGGCGTAGAAGACAAAGTCTTGGCCAACTTCAAGAGCAGAAATAAGAACTGGAAATTATGATCTCCAGGGAATTTTTGAAGGACAACTAAGATGTCCATGGACTGGTGGAGCGGAATAAGGGATTAGGAATGTTAGATGCTTAGGAGTTCCTACATCTCCAATGCTAACGTTCCTCTGAAGAATCTTGATGACATGAGGTGTGAAAATAATAAAGAGAAAAGTTGAGGGCTACACAGTAGTTCCTGCACCCACTGAGGCTTTTTTGACCTCCAGTTAATGCCACCAATTGCCCTGCCTCTAATTAATAAGGAGCAATAATTATACGTCTAATATACAAGTTTATGCCTCTCGTTTTTTCCACATAAAAGGAAAAAAATATTGTTAGCTTAAGCAGTTTAAAATATCGTTAGTAAAGCGTGGCTGTTATGTATGTTATGACATCACGTTACATCATCTTTTGTACATCCCTGGTCCAGCTGGTCTGCTTCCTTTGGACTGGCGTTTCCCTTAATGGACAGGCCTTTAATAGCCCGTATGCTTCAGAGAACTATTAGAAATAATATGGCAATCAACCGCACATTAAGAACACCATCTCCCGTTATTTAATGTAGCTTTATTATACAGAATAGAATTTAATTTCCTGCATAACCATTATAATACTTAGCAAAATAATATAACTCTCTGAAGTATTATGGACATTTTATATTAAAGAGAAACCTACACTGTACATTAAAAACATTTAATATATATATATATATATATAGTATTTTACGCTCTTTAATGCTTGAAAAAACTTACATAGTTTTCTTTGTCAAGTTCTCTGCTCATTTTATTTTGCGAGTATAAAGTGACCCCTTTGTGCCGCTGATGACCTCATCGTCATATATTCTGGGATGAATAGCATTAAAAAGGCTCATTTAAAAGTCACCTGCGAAATTGCTCCAGCCATCATTTTGGAGATGACCCGGCGCATCATTCCCCTGATCTTCACGAGAGAAAGAAAAAGAGAAAAAAAAACCCCCGCCACATGTCGCCAGCACGTAAACCGAGAAGCTCCGAGAGGCGTGAATAGAAGTTTTTGGGGACAAGTGTTCTAAATGAATCTCGTACGGTATCGGTTTCTGCTTTCAAGCCGTAGTCAATGCAATGTGTTCACTTCGCGCGTCAATAGAAGAAACGGCAATGAATGCTAGTCTTGTGTGCGTCGCCTACGGCTGAAAAGCAAAATATCTTTTTCTTTTCTGTCCTTTCTGAAGAACGGTAATTTAAACTCATCCGAGCATAAAAACGCTCGTCACATAGAACCTTTATGGGCTTTTTTTTTTCCATTTGCGATTCAGTGGAAGATCGTTCCTTGTCCTCGTATTATAATTTTAATCCATTATCATCTTGTGCGGTTTGCTGACGATATCGAGTTCGTATTGATAACATCTGTGAATGGGTGTCGTGATTACTTCGGGGGGGGGGGGTGTTCTGCATAACCTGAGAAAATAACTCGATCTTATTTTAGTTTCAATAGAAATTCTTTCTCGTTCCCTAGATATTCTGGGTTTTTTCTTTTAAGCAAATAAAGAGTTTTTTGTTTGGTTTTTTTTTCTGGGCAAGAAACTCAATAAAATTGAGTTTTGGGAGTTGCTTGATACCGACGGATGGAGTTACAACATTTTCAGCTAATACACCAAAAAAGTCGTCTTCCTCTATATTTTCCAGAATTATATATATATATATATATATATATATATATATATATTAGATACCCTATTCAGTACGATTAATACGGACACCTCAGAACTTTCTAAATGATCGGACCTCAAGACTAACATATTAACCCTTTAATGACCCAACATGAAGAATCCATGTAGCTTCTTACCAAATGTGTTCACTAAATGGATCTAATATCATGGAACCTTGACTTGTCATTATTTAAAGATACATGTAATTAAGTCTCCTGCATTCAAGCATATCAACAATATAAAATATTAATTAGCAAAAGCCCCGATTGGGAGCGTTCTATATGATCACCGCAGTGTAGAACAGGATCTCTCTTTTGGATTGAAATCCCTCTTTCCTCCCAGAACGTTTGATATGAGTGAATGACAAGGTTCTACAGCCCTAAAAGCCAAAATAATATGAAATGAAACTAGACCCGATCATTCGTACAGTACTGAATAAACAACAAGACTTGAAGAGAGGAATTTTCACTTAAAGCAGGGGAAAAAAAGGTTCTTTACAGTAAGAACAATAAAGAATCCACATCCACTTGTTTGCCTTCTTCTGGGTCAACAGTGGGTTGAACTTGATAGACTTTTGTCACACTTCTAACCCAAAACTAATGTCCCTCGTGGCCATTTGGAATGGTGGTGGATAAGAAATATTATTACGGTGAGACCCTATCGCTGTTTGGTGTATCCGTGTATTCTAACTACCTTCTCATAATCCCTTTTCAATCTCTTTCCAGATACGGGATGAATTGCTTGATCCAATTTGAGGACTTCGCCAACTCCAACGCCTTCCGTCTTCTGAATAAATACCGCAACAAATACTGTACATTTAACGATGACATTCAAGGTAAAAAAATTATGTTTTTCACAGTTTCCTTTCCTATTGGAGATGAACTTAAAATGTAAGGTTTATTACTCTAGAAAACAGTGTTTTTTACTGAAATTGGGAAAATTATTTTGGAATAATGGGAAAAAAAACATACAGAAAATAGACCCATACATTAATGTATATGGATAGTGAATTCATTTGATAATATTTTTATATGTAAGGTCGCTGTGACTGATCAGCCTGCAGAGGGATCATCGGAGGGGTCAGAATTGACAGCGTAGGATCTAGTTTCATCTATTCAGTGTTTCCAAAAGGTGTCGGCATCGACACCAACAGAAGCCAATGTCTGAACTGAAGTTTGGCATTCTAGCCAATTTCAAGAATAACTAATGGCCGGCGATACTGGCTCATTCTCCAGGCTGTCATCAGGCTAAAGGTTTTTGCCCCAATCTCAATGTGAATCAGCAAGCCCTTACCACCAACAATTTGCCCCCATTGTTAATCTGTCCCTGGGCAGAAGGGATGCAGGCTTATGCATTGTTATATAAAGCATGTAATATGCATGAGGCTATGCTGAACATACAACAAAGACCAATGACTTTGCCCCCCCCAACATGGCGTGGTTGGGGCAGAATCATAGCCCCAGCATACCTAAGAGCATCAGCCCAGACATTCATTGATGTTGCAGCTCCCTGGGCCTGTCAGGGGAGATCAGAACTGGTCCATGATCCCCACTGTCGGAAAAAGTAGGACAGCGGGGCAGCTACTGGTACACTCAGGAGGTGTGCAACAGGGCGTACTAGATGGACCAAATGGCCTCCTAATTATGTTTTTATGTAACAAGCAACGCAGAAAACAGACTTAAGGGTTTATGTTTGGTGGTCTTTGTATGAAACGTATTCTATTGCACCGCTGATGTCGGTCTTTCTGGAAAGCCTGCAAACAATTGGGATAAAATTAAAGAAGGGAATGTGGGAATAGCATGAGATTCGCATTTGGGCCAAATGCCTGGTGAACAGGTCATCCTCCCTTACTATCGCTTCCAAACTCCGCTTCCAGTCCCATCTGTTGATACAGTTACTTTGAGACGGAAACAATGTTGTCCTAAACGCCAGAAGAATAGAAACACCGGTCTGCGGAGATGGCTGCTATGTTTATTCTCGACACACAAATGAAAAGAGACAGACGTATACAGTATAATAAATGTACAGAGCTTGCTATTTGCTTTTATATTCTATTTTTTAAGGAGGAACTATGGGACACTCCAGCCATTATATGCACTTTAAGGCACATGAAGGGTACAAGGTCCCTTTAAATGTTCGTGTGGTCAATTTTACAAATATACAGGGATTCTACAGAATCCCTTTAAAATTCTTTATATGATGATAACAAATTGCAACGCTTTATCCGACGCACAAAAACAATTAATAAATACACCATAAATTTAATGCCAGATTTTTTCCCCAACATGTTTTCCTCTAAGGCGTAAATATTTGATTCCTGTAATGTGTATATTTTAGCTCGGCAGAATACAGCTGTTACTTCTTCGCTGTTACACAATATGTTTGGTACCGTTCCTATACACTGCTGACAAGAAGTAGGTGTAAGAAATGGAATTGCTAAAGCTACGGTTCTATACCCAAAATAAGACTAGGTACCGACATTGAGACAGTTTTACTAAAAACTCACCTTAATTAGGTATCTCGGGAGCAGCAAGTATAACCTATATGATTATTCCTCCCCGTTAAGTTAAACCTTTTCTGTTGTTTGGTTAGGAGAAGGGAGAGGAGATTGATGAGATATGCTGGTTCCGATACAGATCTAAGCAGAGACGGACGGACGGGCCAGGGGTCAGGGGGGCAATTGCCCCTCTGGCCAGTCCAAGATTAGTTAAATGCCCCTGTGTTAGTAGATCAGGAACTTACTAAAGACTGGCTCCACTTCTTGTATTGTTGAATATATCAAATTTTTTTTGATGTATCTCTCAGCGCTGCATTAAAACTCTGTCAGCATGAACAGTAACCCAACCCAGTAAAAAAAAAAAAGGATTTTTGGGGATTATTTGTAAAGCCTGTATTTTTGCCAGGTTATCACAGCTGAGCCAAGCTGAGCGAAGGTCATCCCAATGGGCAGCCAACTCATGGACGTTCATTGCTTTTCTGTGACCCCTTCTCATAGCGCCGGAGAACGGGCAGCTTCGTTCCACTGCCACGACGGATGGAAGATAATAGAATCTGTTATAAAATGCACAGAAACTTGGGGGGCTGGAGGTCTGTGTCCCCTTTGACATTCATCCTGCGAGGCTGATGGAATTTTGGGTGATTGAGCAGATGGCTTATGGAAGGTAGTCATTCGTAAAAGCGGACAATGTGAGTTATAGTATATATGTGTGTGTGTGTGTGTGTATATATATATATATATACGTGTGTGTGTGTGTGTATATATATATATATATATATATATATATATATAATTACACTGACAAGAACAAGAATTCATGCAAACATGCACATATCAGACATTTGGGTCTATACACAAAGACATCAAGTGGTCGGTGGGGTTAAGGGTTAATTCGACTGACCAGACTCAACTCCAGTTGCATGCCCTCGCATGTTTAACGCTCACGAAACAGCTGGCAGGTTCACCAACCTGTGAGATGTTTGCAAGGTTAAAAAATTAACAGGGGGCCACAATTGCCCCCTCTCTTGCCCCAACCTGTGCACTGTGGAGGTGGGAGCCAATGAAAGAACCCTGTGGCAGTATACTAACCATATTGTAAATGTATATGAACAAAAATTTTTATGGAAAATATTTCATTTTTGATGCTTTGATTGTGTGGTTTGTCATATGCTGAGAAATAATGGGGAAAAATACACAGTATGCTAAAAACTGTCACGGGGAAAGTTTTTTATTGTTTTTTTGTTTTTTTTAAGGACATCTTGGGACTTGTAGTCCATATTAGCAGGACTTCCAGCAGTAACCTATCTATAATTACCTATTACTTAGTCCTGAACGTACCCGTATAACCATATAACACATTCACTAAACCATGTTAGTTGGTATAGATCTCAATAGCAGGGTGGGGATCCAGGAAATCCTTTCATAATGTTGGTGGATCCATTAAAAACCTGGATCTTGACAGCAAAGAAAAACCAAATATCACTTCTGACCTTCCACTTCCCTATCGCCAAGTTGCAGCCTTAATTGTCATGTTATTTATTCCTTTGAACAGCTGTGTCTGTCTCCTAAACATTGTAGAACTCCATCAAATCAATTCTTTCACCACCTCCCCTGGAAGCTTTTAGCACGATTCCACCAATTTATGCAAAATAAATGGAAAATTATTTTGTATTTTGAAGCATAAATTTCACACAATCTCTTCTTCTTCTGATGGTCTGTTTTCTTTTGCTGATCCTTCCTTTCTTTAACCTCTTTGCGACCAATGACATACCAGGTACATCATGATAAAATGGCCCTACGGGACCTATGACATACCTGGTAAGTCATCTGTTAAAATTGCTACCAGTCATCATAATCACCACTGTGGCTGAATGTTCAATGGCCCAAGTGATAGCTTCTACAGCTCATTTTTTTTATTTTTTTTTAGCATATTTTACTTGACCTTAAGAGGTTAATATAACAATTGGGTAAAATTCAGGTCTCAAAAGCTTGGCACAATATTCTAGGAGATATCTTTCTTGTGCCTTGGTTTTTTTCTATATGCAACCTGCAATCTTCCCACCTTCTTTTATCGCACTATTAAGTGTTTTCTGATACTGAGACCGTCTCCGCTCCTGTGTTGTGATTCCCTTCAATTACTTTCACCCTCTGGATTTTCGTACCCCCAATGCATGTTTTTGTACAGTTAGCTGTTTTAGATCCCACTTTTTTTTTTTTGTGGAAAAGTTAATTTAATCTTGTTAAGACGTTGTTTATTTGATCACGAACTTGACCACATTTTTGTGTGATACTTCACTGATCACAACCATTGCCTGGTTGCCTTTTTTTCAGCCAGTACAATCTGAAAACTGTATTTTCGTATGGTTTTGAACAGAATGTTAAGTCCATGAAAAACCTAGACAAGCCACGTCTACTGCATGACCCACATCTAAAACTGCAGTACTCTTCATCCTGAAAGACTAAATACTATGTATCTAAACACAACTTCACCGTCTAATGCTACAGCACTCCCAACTAACACTACACAGCAACCATCTAATTCTACACCACAAACAACTAACGCTAAACAACCATCTAACCCTACACTACTACCATCCAGCACTTCACCATGCAGCCATCTAACCCTACACTACTACCATCCAGCACTTCACCATGCAGCCATCTAACCCTACACTAGTACCGTCCAACACTTCACCATGCAGCCATCTAACCCTACACTACTACCGTCCAACACTTCACCATGCAGCCATCTAACCCTACACTACTACCGTCCAACACTTCACCATGCAGCCATCTAACCCTACACTAGTACCGTCCAACACTTCACCATGCAGCCATCTAACCCTACACTACTACCGTCCAACACTTCACCATGCAGCCATCTAACCCTACACTACTACCGTCCAACACTTCACCATGCAGCCATCTAACCCTACACTACTACCATTCAGCACTTTACCATGCAGCCATCTAACCCTACACTACTACCATCCAGCACTTTACCATGCAGCCATCTAATACTACACTACTACCGTCCAACACTTCACCATGCAGCCATCTAACCCTACACTACTACCGTCCAACACTTCCCCATGCAGCCATCTAACCCTACACTACTACCGTCCAACACTTCACCATGCAGCCATCTAACCCTACACTACTACCATCCAACACCATTGAAAACTAACCGTACACTGCAGCCATCTTACCCTAGACCACAACCAACACTACACAATCGGCTAATCATACACAACAGTTATCTATAAAAACATAGAATATCATAGAAGAACCACCCGGCCCATCTAGTCTGCCGATTTTTCCTGATGTAGAGACTCTGACCCTAACCAGTCTTAGATGATGACCTCTTGTTCCAACATGTTTCCTCTGAAATAAATGGCCATTCTGTACTTTGTTAAATCCCTTTAAGTATTTAAATGTTTCTATCAGATCTCCCTTCTCTCCTCCAAGCCAGACATATTCCTTTTCTATTTTGTAGCTGAACTCTCTTCACTGTCCCCAGTACATTGGCTGATGTATGTAAACTTCAACATTATGCTACAAGTTACACATATAACATGTGTGTGCTGAACACCATCAACTGTACATGTCCCAGTGGGCATAGTGGGATGAATGATAGACGATGTAGTGTGAAAGATGATGGAAGGATAACTGGGCATGAAGCAGTGAGAAATGATGGGGAATGTAGATGGATAGGTAGTGAGACAAATGATAGAGAACTAAGAGAGAGAGAGAGAGAGAGAGAGATAATGATATGAATGATGAGGAATGGAGAAGGACAGATAGTGAGAGCAATTAAAGGTAATGGAGAAGAATAGATAATGAGAGGAGTGATGGAGAATGGAGCCGGATAGATAATGAGAGGGATGATAGAGAATGGAGCAGGATTGATAGTGACTGGAATGAAAGAGAATGGAGATGGATAGATAATGAGAGGGATGATGGAGAGTGGTAGACGTTGAGAGGAATGAAGAGGATTGCAGCAGGATAGATAGATAGTGTGAGGAAATGTAAAGAATGGAGCAAGATAGATAGTGAGAGGGATGATAGAGAAAGAAGACAGGCAGACGGTGAGAAGAATGATGGGGATTGGAGCACGATTGTTTTCAGAGCAAAGAGGTGATCACAGCGTTACTTATTTGGCAAAAAAGATCCACACTCATCTTCCTTAGATATAGAAAATTCCTTTTTCCCCATGGAACCTCGGTCACACCTACACATTGAATCCGCCATTGTGTTTGCTTTAAAGATCATTGCCATGTATATTCTTTATATTATTACCAAACAGAGCTGTCAAACTGGTGTCACGGTTATTGATTCCTTTTGCTTTTTGTGCTAAAATTCCAATTTTTCTCCTGTGTCATTGTCATGTTGGCCCCTTTAGCTTTATCTGGGTTTTGATCTCCCATAATTCCAACCTTTCTTCAAGATCTCACTCCTCTATAACTGATTGGTAATAGGACACTGAGACCTAATGGCCTTCTCCATAGAGTTCTCCTGTAACTCAAGGAGGTAATTGCTAGACCTCTTTTCTTAATTTCTAAGGAATATATGTCTTCTGGCTTTAACTGACCTAGAAGTGGGTATTGAAAACAAAATGTGGGCACTGGGCAGAAATATAGCAGATGGAGGTGCAAGTAGACACAATAATAGTACACAATGTCAAGTGGCAGCTGCTAAAGCAAACAAAATAATAGTGTGCATAAAAAGGGTATTGATACAAAATCTTGTGTTACCATTACACAAAAAACACTGGTTATACCTCATTAACCGTGTGCAGCACTGTTTTGTACACAAAAAGGCTACTAAATATATGAAAGGAACAAAGGGATTGATTTATGATGAAAGAAACAAAAAAGCTAGAATCTTGCATATAAAACATAGCTTTTATTAGTAGGACGGCTATATCTATTTTGTTACAAAGTATCAGTTCTCATTTTAGTGGATACTAATAAAACCATGTTTTAGATACATGATTCTGGCTATTTTGTTTCTATCAGTTACTAACAGGGTTTGATTACCTTTTCAGAATCCTGCAGTTATTTATTTTTGAGCCATCTTTTTGAATAGTGATTTTTGATGAGCGCTGGGCCAGATTGGGTTTAATTACCCTGGGAAAAGGTGCCGTGGATGCAATTCCATTTCAGAGGAAAATTCATTTTTCATCTGGCGAAGAGAGCGCATTACAGGAGACCGTCATCCAAGACTGGAAGAACAACAGTTCCATCTTAGGGTATTCTTTACAGTGAGGGAAGTAAAGCTCTGGGTGCAGATGCTGCAGATGCTTTTACCTTGATACCTTTTAAAGGTTAAACATGATGAACTGACATTTTCTTTCAGCCTCGTTACCTTTGAAAGAATGATATTGCCATATTATTTGTCCACATAATCTCAGTACCTCACCTCTTCACCATTACCACCCTTAGTCTTCTTGCCGTGATTATAATTGGTTCGCACATACAGATACAGCTATAAAAAACACAAAAGGCTAAGGCATTTATTCTTACGGTCTGTTCATCTAGTCTTTGTTGCAGCGTGTTTGTAGGGCCGGACTGGCACTTTAAGGCCAGCGGCCAACCGATGACGTAAGCGCGGCACGTGGTTTTTATGCTCACGTAGTATGTGTCTGGCAATATCCAGCCACTGCCCGCACGCTGCAGCCCCTGCTCCTCCGCCGGACGTCAGGTGAGTGTGTGTCATTGTCGGCCGGCAGCTCTTCAGGCATTTGCCCGGTGTGCCAGATGGCCAGTCTGGACCTGTATATACGCAAATATAAACTTGTTTTAACCATTTTGGTGCCACAGGAAGCATAGTCCTATAAAAACTATACGATGACTGGTAATGAAACCACATTTCTTGCGGCAGGGCCTAATGAGGTCAAGAGATGCAGAGGTGACCTGGCTTGACCTCGTTAGAGGTGACCTTTAACGAGGGACGTGGGTGCAGGGTGTATGATGCACGGCTGCTCTAGGAGTATTCCTACGCTGGATGGTTTTTTAATACGTGTGAAAGCGGGCATCTGGTCACCTTAATGCACGGGGTGCGACTGATCGCTCGGGGACGGCTGTGACTAAGCTCCACGCTGCGGATAATCATGTAAGTGGAGTAATTAGAGCCACGGCGGATGACTAATGGAACTCCCTCTCCCAGCGGCGCGTTTCACTCAGAAGACAAAGCATACAATATACCGAGTCGTACGAATCTCTCCGCTGATGGTTAACGTTCTGATGCGTCAAGAAAGTGCCAAGACCAATTTCTATTTCCACTCTGGGTTCTGAATGTTAAAACGGTCTGAACGAATGGATCCTCCACGGCAGGTGTTGGGTGTCCTTTACTGTAAAGTAACTTACTGCTTATATCTCATGAAAAATTAGACAGGACTCACCAAACTTGGGGTACTTTGACATCATGGCGGGCTAACCAATATATGGCCATAAAGTGTGACGGAATCCCCAATATTTATTCCTTACCGCCCGTTTTTGCTTATTTCTGCTCAAGAGCAGATTATGCTTGATCCAAGGGGAACACAGGCCAGCTGGGCATAATGGGAGTTACCGGAGATATTCAACCCTGCTGTACAGTATAGTGCTTGAAGTAGAGCCCAAAGATCCGGTGGGCATGATAGGAGTTGAAGGTACGTTTCAGATAAGTTGTGCAGCCAATATTCCATATTTTATATGAAGGTGTTTTTTTTAATGCAGTAATACAGGTGTGCAGCATATCCGTGAAGCAATGAGGAAATTCTGATTGCTTTTTTCGAAATTATTTACTGTAATAATAAAGACATGGTCATAAATAGTTAATATTTTAAGGCAGTGATGATGGGAACACAGTGCCACCTAGTGGTTACTTACATATAGCACTAACAATCATCCCTTCTCTCGATATGCAAAGATCTCCCCTTAAAACTGTTAGTTGTACTACAGACCTACATAGTATCACTTTAATAAGAACTAACGCAGAACACTGGGATATGACATCATATGATGACATCTAGAAGAAGAAGACCCAGCAGAGGATGAGGTCAGGTCAGCGGCCACCTAACTACGCCGCTGGTCAATGCAAAACGGACTTCACTGTGCATTTAACTTGAAAACAGGCTGAAATGGGCGTTTAATAAATAATACACTCTTTTTATGGGCTCAATAAACTTTTATTTTTCCATTTATTTGTTTTTCTTTTGAATTCCAGAATTTTATTAGCCGCCTTGAAATACCTGTATATTTTTAGGAGGCAATCTTCCAGCCACCCACCAATTAATACATAATTAATAAAATAATGCGGCATGTCTCTTATATATATTCCTGTCTATATTCATTTCCATTTTCAGAATTTCTCAGAATATAACAGATCTTCCTGTCATTGAGTTAAGCCTTTGGCTGTTACCTCCGAGAAGAGGAAGAGCTGGGTGTTTTGATAAACGTTCAGTGTTTCCATGTATTGTTACTTACACACACTCACACACACCGCACACACACACACCGCACATACACACACACACCGTACATACATACACACACACACATACCACACACAACACACATATCACACACACACACACCATACATACACACCAGGCCCGGACTGGGACAAAAAATAGGCCCGGGCATTTAAGCCCGAGCAGCTCATTTTTATTTATTTGCTGTTAAAGCCCACCCTTCATGTACCATCTTTGCATTTACTCGTTCACACAAATCAGTAACACATTCATTAATGCAGTCTCACAAATCATTCAAGCAATTCATCCACACATGAATTTATTAATTGTTATACGCATTGACACAATTCATCCACACATTTATTCATTCATTCATTCTCATACGCATTCACACTACCCCCTTTCCCCATCTTATCTGCCCCTTCTCACTATGTACCCCCTTTTCACTATGTACCCCCTTCCCCACTTCTCAATATGTACCCCCTCTCACTATCTAACCCCCCTCTGCCCCTTCTCACTGCACCCCCCCTCCCTCACCCTACTTACCTTGTTGCCGGAGCAAGCAGCAACTGCGACCAGGCCCGCGGCAGGGCCGGATTGATTTAGGGGCTGATGAAGCTGCAGCTCCAGGCCCCTACCTTAAAATAGGCCCAGTCAGGACCGGACTGACTGAGCCTATGCGGCCTCTACGGCCGTATTAACGCAGGACCCCTTAAGCCCGCCGCAACTGCGACCGGGTCTGCCAATCTAAGGGGCCGGGAAGCCCCCACCAGGGCCGGCTTTACTTTATTTAACATCCTCCAATAATTTAAACCCTGTGCGGCCCTGGTGGGGGATTCCCGGCCCTTTAGGGTGGCGGACCCGGTCGCAGTTGCGGCGGGCTTATGGGGCAGATGCCCCTTATGCCCTGCATTAATGCGGCCGTACAGGCTGCATAGGCCCAGTCAGTCCGGTCCTGACTGGGCCTATTTTAAGGTAGGGGCCTGGAGCTGCAGCTCCATCAGCCCCTAAATCAATCCGGCCTGATATACACACACACACTATATTATATGTATTTGTTCTTTACATTGTCGTTACTCTGACCGCTATGCAGCCTACGTGGTATATGTACTCCAAAGAAATGATTAGTTTGAATCAGGCTGATAATCGTGGGCACTCATAGTCTTACTATTTCTGAAAACATGGGAGTGATGAAGGGCCATTGGAACACAGGAGTGATGGGAGTGATAAAGGGCCATTGGAACACAGGAGTGATGGGAGTCATAAAGGGCTATTGGAACACAGGAGTGATGGGAGTGACAGAGGGCAATTGGACAGGAGTGATGGGAGTGATAAAGGGCCTCTCTAAGCCTATGAAGAAATTCCATTAAAAATCAGCCGTTTCTAGCACTAGGGGTTCACTCGCAGGAATTGTGGAAGAACTCACTTTTTGGGGTGATAGTATAAATTGAAGATAACAAGAAATTGAAGGAAAGTTTTGCATTCCGTGGTCTGGCAATTCCTTGGCTGCAGGGGGTGGCAAAAAACATAATTGGATGAAAAACACCATTTAGCATGTAGAAAAAAAAACTTTTCCATAGGAAATTAATTTCACACTTTTTTTTATCACCAAAAGTATAATCATATTGTGTAATTTCCTAAGTCTTTCTTTCATGTTTTTGCGTAGGAACGGCGTCTGTGGCCGTGGCCGGTATTCTGGCGGCACTGCGAATCACGAAAAACAAGCTTTCTGACCATAAATTTGTTTTCCAAGGCGCTGGAGAGGTAACGGTCACCTTTATGGATAAACTACGCTCCGCGATATTTTTCATGTAAATGGTGGGTACTGAGCAGCCCCGTTCGGGTCAGAATCCAACGGGGTCCTACATACTGATATTTAGTGAAATTCATATAGGACACTCCTATGTATACATCAAGTAACTTATATAAACCCGTAGTGGAGATTATTCATTAAAGTACACATTGAAATGTAGTGAATAAGTCATTTTAATCTAACCTGCGTGTCCTTGAATCACAAACTCAACATCATGTCAGCTTTATCGGGAGAGACTAAGAGACAGAGGCGTATCTACTGAAAAAAGCGCCTATGGCAAGCACACAAGATCAACACACATAGATCAACACACAAACCCAGATCAATTGAAATTCACTTGTGATCTCAGCACTGAAGGGATATATCAAATAAACAGAATCAGACATACAAGTCCTGTATTTGCAGGTATACAATAATAATATATGAAACGTAGCATCGCAGGTATAGATCAAATAAATACATGGAAACAGCATTGCAGGTATTAATCAACTGAATAAGACATATTAACCCTGTATTTGCAGGTACACATAAATAATGTATGGAAACATAGCATAGCAGATACGGATCTATAGAATAACACAAAAACCCAGCTTTGCAGGTAAAGATCAATTGGAATTCACATAAAAACACGGCATTAAAGGTATATTTAAAACCCCTTAAATTACAGGCATAGATCACAGGTTGCACACCCCAAAGCCAGCCCTGGCGTCCACGCTGCCCACATAGAACCTGACCAGCACCCAGATAACACACATTGGATTTGCAATCTTTGTCCCCAAATAGCCCACCACAAGTCAACTTTGTCCCCAAACAGTCTGGCCTGTGCCATCTTTGTCCCATATACACCCTGCCTGTGCCATCTTGGTCCCCAAGGCTCAAACCTCCTGTTAGTGCCATCTTTGCCCTTCCACAATTATACATCTATGATACACAAACACTTTTACAGTCACTCACTAATTCACACTATAATTCAGACAACTCATCCACACATTAACTCATGCTCTCCCTCATTCAGACAATACATTCACATATTAATGCACACTCTTTACTTATATCTACCCCCTCTCCATCCCCTATCACTTTCTACCCCCCTCTCCCTCCCCTATCACTTTCTACCCCCCCTATCACTTTCTACCCCCCTCTCCCTCCCCTATCACTTTCTACCCCCCTCTCCCTCCCCTATCACTTTCTACCCCCTCTCCCTCCCTTATCACTTTGTAACCCCCTCTCCCTCCCCATAGCCACTATATACCCTCTCCCCCCTAGCCACTGTATACCCCCTCCCCCCCGTAGTTCTCTCACCTTGAAATCCAGCGACACGATGCTGCTGTCATCCTGCACCACTCGCTGGTGCCCTCTGCTTCACTGCTGAGCGCCGTAATATGACGTCATATTTCGGCGCCCAGCAGTGAAGCAGCGGGCACCAGCGAGCGGCTTTTAAACGCTGTCTTTTTTTTTTTGATGCGGGGGAGAACGAGGGGCGCCGAGCGGTTGCTAGGCACCCCTCTCTCTCCTCCCCATCAAAAATAAATAAATTAAAAAGACGGCGTTTGAAAGCCGCTCACTGGCGCCCCCTTCAAATGGCGCCTATGGCACGAGCCATAGGTGCCATACTCTAGATACGCCTCTGCCAAGAGATCTCACTATGTCCGGCTTGGAGGAAAGAGAGGGGATAAAAATAGATAAAGGATACAGGAGGGACGTTTATTTCAAAGGAGGAGAAATGTTAGGACAACAGACCGTCATCTAAAATGAGAGGATCAGAGGTTTAGATGTGACGTAAAGAAGATTTACTTTACTAAGAGGGTGGTGGGTAAACGGAACAGCCTCCCATCATAAGTGGTATATATTCACACATGAGGCATATGGCTCCTTAAAAACATGTACATTTTGCTTTGTTCACATTTTTTGTCGAGAATATTTTATCGTCATGTGCTACAAAAAACAGGCTCTGATAGGTGGTTGCCATAGATACCAAAAAGCAATATTCTTAAGTGGTTTCTGTTGTATCTATGTGATTGAAGTCCCAGCACACACTGTTTATTAATAACTGTGCTGTTTAGGCTGCCATGGGAATAGGGCACCTTATTATCATGGCCATGGAGAAAGAAGGCATTTCTAGAGAGGAGGCCACCAAGAAGATCTGGATGGTGGATTCAAAGGGGCTGATTGTAAAGGTAATTAAAAAGAATACTCTCTGTACAGAAACGTATACACTGCCAAGTACCGCTTTACTTAAGTGTTTAAGAACACACACACCCAAGTGTCCCGTTTAACACAGGACAGTCCTGATTTTGGGCTCTGTCCCATTGTCTCTCTTGTGAGCCTCTTAAAGAGATCCCCTGACTGGCTCACTGGGTCTAGAAAATGATGACTGCATTGAGTGCTGCGATATGATGTCATATGCAATACATCATTAGGAGGCTGGGTGGGTGGATGGTCCTGTCCCCAGCCCTGTCTCTAACCCCCCCCCCAACAAACGTGCCCTGCTTCGGACACCTGAAATGCCCAGGAGGGGGGGTATGGATGTAGGTTAGGGCTTTATTCACTGAGTAGGAAAAGGAATGCCTCTCGCCCTCTTTACAGAAGGGCTGCACCTGCCCTTAGGAGCTTTATTTTAGTGTTAAATACAAAGGAACAATCCAACCCCACGTGTCTCCACCTATCCATCAATGTCACCTAAACTGGTACAAACATACGTGTAACACTGTGATGTCACAGCTGCACCATCTATATAAAACGGATCAATACATCGTTACAAATAATAAGCAAGAATAGAAAAAGAAATATGAATATCAAATTCCAGAACGAGAAGATTATCATCTCTTTATAAGCCACCAAAGAGCCTGAACGTTCCCAGTAGGAATCTGGCGGATTAAATACCCGGCAATATTATCAAATAACTACAATCACAAGAAAAATGACTAGTGACGGAGGATAGAGAAGGAAAAACAGGCAGACTGGATTGGAGGAATGGTTCTTACCTGCCGTCACATTCTTTGGGATATTCTTGGCATCTCGCTCATACGGTCTTTGGGATGTATATTATTAGTGATCGGCGCAGTTACATTATATAAAAGTGCCGTCATTTAGATGGGGAAAAATAAATCGCCAAAATAATCCTGTATAAAAGAAGAACGGATCATAGCGTGAATATAAAAGGGACCGATTTACTGACCATTTATCACCTAGAAACTGCATCGAGCTCTAGAGACCTCTCCAGAAAGAAGACTATCCAGTAGAAAGTGGCAATAATGTAACTTGTCTCCGTCTATATTGCTGTTCCCAGGAGGTGCGTTTTATCACCAGTAAGATAACCGGTCCCTAAAGACTTGTAAATGATATATTGTGGCGGCTGTGTGCTATTGGGGGAAGAATTGCCGAAACATAATGTGAAAAAAAGCCATTCTCATCATATAAAGTTCTTGAATGTTCAGTCAATATTTTCATATACAGTTAAGTTTTCCCAAATTCATCTTGAGAATGTTTGTTTTTTGGAAGAATGAAATATGATGGAAATAGTGGGTTGTTTTTTTTAGTACTTTTGTAATCTTTTATATCACAAAAGTATACTAGAATCTATTTTCTTTAACTTAAACTATTGATATTTAATTCAGAGGCTGTGAATGGAAATTGTTTTTTCCCAGGTAATTTAAAGCTGCCGTAGACCCGATGCTGATTAAGGGCCGCCCCAGTCAGCTTCTCTTGAGGGTGAAGCAATTGGATAGAATATATGTGTTTTCCTGTAGGAAGAAGGTTTCTTCACGTAGTGCTGTTGTGTTTCTGAATCACCAAAAGTTTCAAATGTTTACAATGTAAGACAATGTAAGAGGTCCCTGCAAATTCCCACCATGAAGGGAAGCGGGAGCAGGACCTTCCATGAAACCTTCTGGAAGCCATCAACAGCTGTAAGGCGCCACCAGTCATCTTTCCTAATAGTCATTCCTCTTAGTATGTTGCCCAAAACCTTAGATAACGAAGCTAGAACGTTAGCTTCAACTCTTCTACCCGGAGATCTTCTGGTTCTTGATTCTCCAGGATTGTCTTCTCCTGTATCCCGGCCACGTTTGAATCGTTTTCTTTAATATTTCACCTATGGATTATTTATCATGCGCTACGTTAAACATTTTACGGCATCAGAGGCTGAATCTCACACGTTCTTGGTGTTGTTTGTGTTTTGCCTCCTGGACTGTTGATCTTCTTACAAATATTGGTGTTCTCTGTCAGAAGGAAAGTCTTTCCTATGCCGTTAGTTTCACAGATTGTTACGTGTTATTCATACAAGTCACCTCTGAAGCAGCATGTTTTGTCATTGGCCTGACGTCGGCCATTTTTGAATGCCGACAGATATGTTGGACTGGCTAATAAAGAGTGGCTCCTGTTTCAATGTGACGGTCCTTGGAAGGACATTTGCTGGGAATAATTGTTTAGTTTTTATTGGTTTCCAAGACACCTGAATTTTTACGTATTTGCTCATTGCATGATTTATTAATATATATTATTTATCCATAAAGCCTGTATTCAGTGCTGTAGATGTGAACTCTTGGAAGGAGGAAACTCTCTTTTCACGGGAGCTCCTTTTAAAGTGTCTTTAAAAATAGCTGTCAGTTCTAAGAAACTATTCCTCATCCAAAAAGCC
Source organism: Sceloporus occidentalis (assembly GCA_023333645.1). Lineage (NCBI taxonomy): Eukaryota > Metazoa > Chordata > Lepidosauria > Squamata > Phrynosomatidae > Sceloporus > Sceloporus occidentalis. The sequence continues at coordinate 1,337,141 of JALMGF010000151.1, forward strand.
ACAATAACCCTTGTTATGGGGCACACAAACCCATTAAAACATGGAGGGAAAGGAAGCGGAGGGCAGTGAAGAAAGGAAAGAAGAAAGAGCCTAAACAACCAATCGGAGCGCACTCTGTTACCTAAAACCCTCCCACACAGATGGAAGAGAGGAGCCGGCTCCGAGCTGGGTTAATCGGGTTATATCCATACTTGCTGTTGAGCGGCTCCTCTGACCGTCCCTCGCGTTAATCCAGAACTCCCAGCCGGCTCAGGCTACTACAAATCAAGTCTACGACACGATGGGGTCTCAGGGGCCCTTAACACCCTAGGGCCCTTGAGCAATTAAATCAGCTAAATACAACCCAAAATTCAAACTGATTGGAAAATAATATAGTTCCTTGTTTTAGGACAACCAATTTTAGGGATATGTATATTGTGTTTACAGTTAAGGGTATTGGGGGGTATAGCTGTACTGTATACATTGAAGCCTTTCTCTAGGTCAGTATAGGTGCTCTACTGGATGGGTCTCTGCCTAACCCACCTGAAACCTCACTATGTAAAGACGGGGACCACATAACACAAACGGCAACCAAACCCGTCCTTATCTCCAAACACGAAACTGATTTTGTGAACTTCTGTTAAAGGGAAGGGGAAACCTGAACCACGAGAAGGAGATGTTCGCTCAAGATCACCCCCAAGTGAAGACACTAGAAGAAGTCGTAAAGATCCTGAAGCCAACGGCTCTGATCGGTAAAGTACAGACTGCCGCCAGCGTTACCTGCCACGCCGCGCGTGATTAACCTTCATCTTTTGACGGGGACATAAAGAATAGTTTTGTATCGTCGCCATCATTTGAATGTTATATAGTTGATACTGTGTCTCTGATTTACCTGAAACAAGCATGACATCACCCTGTTTATAGGGTTCTTTATATTCCGATCTATTCTTCAAGCCAAACATAATACAGACATAATGCGAGGAGATGAACAGTATATATAATGTGAAGCTAATGACATATGGGGGGGTTTATTCTCTGTTAACAGGAGCTGCGGCCATTGGAGGAGCTTTCACTGAGAGAATACTGAAGGACATGGCAGCTTTCAATGAACGACCAATTATATTTGCACTTAGCAACCCGACCAGCAAGGCCGAGTGTACAGCCGAGCAATGCTATCAGCTGACGGAGGTACAGTAATAAATGGATCCATATGTGACGGCACTCTCGTGTAACGTAATGGCGGACTCTTGAAGGTCCTGCTTCGGGTTCAGTTGGGTGGAAAATGCTACTTTTTCTGTCTGGTGAAACTTACCAGTTAACTCTTTATAAAAGAAGATTAATCAGCTGCTTATCACCCCGTTAGTCAAAGGGACCTTTGCAGAGCATGTAAGGGGGGTGGCACATAGATTAAAGCACCCTTACTTTAAAGCAAAGGTCCTTATTTATGACTGAGCTATGGTTATCGGTCCTCAAGACAAACCTAGATATTGTGGTATGGTCCATGTGGAGATTGTCTCAAAGTCATACTAGTTGGTGTGTGGAGGAAGATGCAGTTTTTTCTTATCATGTCTTTATCTTCTCTAACTAATGTGGTTTCCTTAGGGCCGTGGTATTTTTGCCAGCGGAAGCCCATTCTCCAAAGTGACTCTTCCAGATGGTCAGACCTTCTACCCAGGGCAGGGAAACAATGCGTACGTGTTCCCGGGGGTGGCGCTGGGAGTCATCGCTTGTGGCGTCCGGCACATCTCTGAAGATATTTTCCTCACAACCGCTGAGGTAGGATTCCCCCTGCGGGACCTACTTATATTTGTTTTGTTACACAACGGAAATGTAGTAGAATGTAACTGAGCAGCGGTCGCCCACCACATTCTAAGTCTGATTAGGCTCACCACCGTACGGACAGCGGCCATGTTGTTGAACATGGGTTGGGTTATTTGGGGTGAACTGAAGGATACGGAAAGGAAAAACAGTACAAGAAGCCTCTCTCTCTTCACTAGCCACAGGTGTTGTTGAGACTGATTGTTGTCGTAGTTCTATATTTTAAAGCGTTAGATTTGCTCATTTTGTTACCTTTCCGTGTCAGGCTATCGCTGATGATGTCACCGCAGAGCACCTGGCAGAAGGCAGACTGTACCCTCCGCTGAGCACCATCAGAGAAGTGTCCTTCAAGATCGCTGTGAAGGTAATTCCTGCACTAACCGAGCTCCGAATCATCCGCCGACGTCTGCCGTATCTTCTAACACATGATTTGTCACCTGTTGGATCTTTATCCCTCGAGCCGTCTGCCTTGCGCGGTATTTTGCCCAAGGAAGAAGCTTTCTGTTCCCATGTATTCGCTTATAAAAGAGAAAAGCCGTCAAAATAGGGATATTCTTTAAGCCGTCTTGGGGGCACCAGATATGAGAGCGCAAGGTCAGATAGAATGCGCTTCAGGTATTAGGGTCATGGGTGCCGAAGGAGAGCACGCGACCGACTCGAGCAGAGACGTTATGAGCTTTCTAATAATAAACGCCTGCGTTCTTTTTTTGTTTTTGTTTCTTTTAGATTGTTGACTATGCCTACAAGAACAACCTGGCGTCTTGGTATCCAGAACCCGAGGACAAAGAGTCTTTTGTGCGGTCCATCATTTACAGTCCCGACTACGACTCTTTCACAATCGACAGCTACCAGTGGCCTAAGCCAGCAATGGAGATCCAGGATGTCTAGTTACTGGCGCTGTTAAATTAATACTCCAGACAGGGGGGTATGGGGGGGGGTTCACAGGGAAGCTCAAGCAGAGGGTTAACCGTCCCAACAAAAGCATATCCTTACTGTATAGCTCCTAAACAATGGTGTTTAATACTTTACCCAAATAGTTTATTTGCTATATATAAATTATTTAAAGGGAAACTCCAGTCTTTTTTTAATGCCCATCGGAGGTTCATCGCCTTATATTCGTACACCGCCTGGGTCCATGGAGACATGGAGGGCCAAAGGGCCAAACTCCATAAACACATGAAAAAATGGGCCCCAATATTCATTTTCCAAATCGGTGAATAGGTTGAGTGTTCCTTTTTAAACTTTTTTTTTTTATATTTTTTTAAGAAAAAAAACCATGTCCCACTTTTTATGTTTCCTCTCGGTGGCAACCGATTTTTTTAATTTCAAATTCTTTTCTGGATCTACATGATATTTTGGAGGTTTGGCAAATCTGAAGTCTGTACACCAGCACGTAAACTTGTAATTGTATTTTAAGCGCCAGAATGGTGCCCCCCCCCACACCCCACTTATGGGTACAGAACTGGCCTTTCCGGCACTCGTACTGGTAATTTTTTTATATATGTGTAGAATGCTGCCCCCGGCAGTATGTGGATGTATGAACTTGCTGATCAATAACATGTGACATATATATACGTGTCTCTTAAAATGAAGTTTCCCAGAAACCAACCAATATTCACCAGCGTCAGAATATCTAAATCCGGGAGTTGATCTCCTTAAGGTGGGTTACTGAGCTCTCACCGACATATACCGTATATATATATAGATACGGTATATAATTTCAGAATCCAGACATTTTGGGTGGACAAAACTATTCATGTTGCAGAATTCTTTGTTATCGTGACAATTATTCTGCATATGTGCTGACTTTGTGCTATTAGAAGTTCATTGGGAGTAAGCTGATAACCCAAAGGGTTAAATTAGGACAACTGAGCTCTTTTATAGCTAATGACAGACAACTTAATCATGTAATAATGTAGAATAATTTGAAATGTAACATTCTGGATCTATTGTACTTGTCATCAAAGATAAACCTGACCGATCGCTTCTTAACTCTGTATCGTGTGTAACTTTTATTTTATATCTTCTTATACTATATGGACAAAAGTATTGGGACACCTGAGCATTACACCAACAGGGACTTTGATGACATCACATTCTAAAAATAGACATAATTATGTAGTTGCCCCCCCCCCCTTTTGCAGCTATTACAGCTTCCACAAAATTTTGGGAGTTTCTGTGGGAATTTTTGCCCATTCATCCAGCAGAGCGTTTGTGAGGTCAGACACTGACGTTGGACGAGACGCCCGGCTCTCAATCTCCGTTCCAGTTCATCCCAAAGGTGTTCGATGGGGTTGAGGCCAGGGCTCTGTGCGTCAAGTTCCTCCACCCCAAAATCATCCGACCATGTCTTTATGGACTTGCTTTGTGGGCTTGGGGGGGTAGAGTCATGCTGGAATAGAAAAGGGTCTTCCTTCTCAAACTGTCCCCATATAGTTGGAAGCAGAGTCCAAAATGTCTTGTCATCTCCCCTTCAGCATACAAAGACATCTGGTTTAATCCAAAATCCCATCACCAGGGCTAGATTGAGGACGAGAGTGGCCCCTGGCACTTTAAGGACAGCAGCTGCCAAATGGTGTATGTGCGTTAGCATTAAGCCAGGGGCCACACGCTGAAGGATCAGATCTGCTGCTCAAGTGGAACTAAAGGTAAATGTGGGGTCCCACCTTCCTCTGGGACGTCTGAGCTTAAACTTTGCACCGCATCCAGAGGACGATCCAGAATAATTTCCAGCTCTAGTATGAAGGGTCATATGTTTAATACTCGCTCTGTTTTGGGATGTAGTAGTTTTATAGTTGGACGGAGAAGTTGTGTTAAGAATCGACATCCGCAAACTTCTAATTCAATAAGAAACACAACAACGCATTTAATGCACATCTAAGAAACCTTTATTCTATTTCTTTTATCTGTCACAAAAATTATTATCTAATCGGATTCAAGTATTTGTTGACTCAATGACGTTGGCTAAGAGGTAGAGTTGGATTTACCCAAGAAGTGCGAGTAAGAGAACCATGAGATGGATCAGAATAGTTCATTAGCGTTGGAACTTTAGGATAATTATCCCATTTCTTGTTTTCAGACCATTAAGCGAGATCCAGGAATGTATCTCGATTCGCACCATATGTTGGTCTCTCCGCAATTCGTGGTGCGTCTCTTACACTGGAAGCACCGGCGATACTTTTCAAACTGATCGAGGAGGAGGTGACTTCCAGCTCTGCAAATATAATGCGGTCACGCGGTTACATTGTGAGAGTGTATTCCCAGGAGCCGCGGTGACTGATGGAAAATAGCTACACTACTGTTCAAAAGTTTGGGGTCACTTAGAAATCTCATTGTTTTTGAAAGAAAAACAGGTTTTGCCCATTTAAAAAACATGAAACAGATCAGAAATCCAGCGCAGACAGGGTTAATGTTGTAAATGACTATTGTAGCTGTAAATGACTATTGTAGCTGTAAACGGCTGATTTTTAATGGAATCACTTCATAGGTGTACAGAGGCCCTTTATCACTCCCATCACTCCTGTGTTCCAATGGCCCTTTATCACTCCTGTGTTCCAATGGCCCTTTATCACTCCCATCACTGCTGTGTTCCAATGGCCCTTTATCACTCCCATCACTCCTGTGTTCCAATGGCCCTTTATCACTCCTGTGTTACAATGATTGTTAGAAGCCCTTTTTGCAATTATGTTACAGCCAGAAATGTGCTTGTTTTCCCATGAAAAAACTAAATGATCCCAAACTCTCTATTCTGTTATTAAACCGACTTATGTACCAAAGGACAAAATGAAAGTTACGACAGATATGGGCGCCTAAAAACAGGCTTTCTGCGGCGAGTCCGAGGCACATCTATAGTCGATGTGTAGTTCACCGGTATTAATACTGCAGTTAAATCTGTTTCTCTTTAAGCTATGACTTTAGGTCCCTGATCCAGAGACAAGATGTTTTAGGCCAGAGAGCATTGTGGCTACAGTTACTACTTGGGAGAATAAATCCCAGTTCTATTTGGATCTGTAAAGAAGACTCGTATATAATAATATATATAATTATAATATAATGTTGCAGACATGAATGCGCTTCTCCGGACAGACATACATCGCTCCGTTAGTGTTTCTGTTACGAGGCTTTCGCACCCCTTTTAATCTTTGCTGTTAATACAGCTGATGCCCAAATACCCCAATGAATCAGTGACTCTGTCGGGGGGCACAAGGAACTGCCCCGGAGCCGTAAAAGATTTTACCTCTCTGGAAACACTTACCGGATGAACTGCTGCTCCTCACAGTCCTTTTGACGCTTTATTTCAGAACTCCTGGCCCAGTTGTCCGTTAGAGCTTTTTGTAACTTACTTATCTTCTCGTACTGGGCTGTTCTGTCCGCCAGCATTCTGTGAATAGATTGAAACGGAAACCTTAATTCAAGTATTCCAGAGGATGAGAGACCCTGGATTATTGGCGAGAGATGATACCGGCAGACCTTTAGCTAAACAATCTAAACATATTATCTCTACATTGGATTAGCAGGGAGGCTGAACTCTGCCATCAGTTGTGCGTCTTCATTATACAGATCTATTTAATGGTGTATTCATCGGTGCCTGGGGGGGGCAGTACATGGGGAGATTTAGGTACATCCCTCGCTTCCCCAGGACTGGGTGTATAAACACAGCTGGGAATATACAGTCCCCCCCCCCTCCCCTGCTCAGAACCAAGCCAACACCACCTGTTAATAAGGAAGGGACTGGGGTTGAATATGAGCGCTGGTGCTTTAAGGCCAGCAGCAGACATTACATTTGTACGGCCGCCTGCTGGATACACGCGGCTGCCCGCTACACACCGACATCTCCACCCTAGACATGTGGGACCTTTCTGGCTTAGCAATGAGTCCGGTCCACAAGACGGGGAGTTGCTGCATTAAACTTGCTGGGTTCCAAACCAGAAATTCTTAATCGTAGTCAACTCAGAACCCTAATAGCCGCAGCTCGTGTGCGGACCGAAGCAATATTAATTCCGACAATACAGTACCGGTGATCCGAGCTCCTAATAACGAGGGTTAAATACATAATGCATGACCGGTGCGTACTGTTGTTTTGACTTCTGCACCATGTCTGCTTCGTTCCTTTGCTGGACCAGCTCGTTGAGGATAATCAGCCTCCTCCTCTCGGCTGCGGCTTGTGTCTGGTCTTTGTACAAGTCCTGGGCTCGCTTGCTTCTCTCCGCCAGCTTCTCATTGGTCATATCATTCTTACCGAACATTGATTCTGGCGGCGGCGGCGGCGGCACGAAGCTCGGCTTCATTTTCACCTATGAAAAAAATATTTGAAATGTATTTCTTTTTAACGTTTATAGAGAATTATCCAGGATGAATGCATCGAGAACCTGCGTCATTCTCCAGTCGGGGGGGGGCAATTAAAAAGGTTGGATATCCGAGCCGATTTCTGAAAGTCTGTATTATGTCTAAAAAAATGAAATTTGATGGCAGATGAGACCTGTGTGGTCTTCTAATTTTTCCTACCGTAAAGATTCAGACCTTGATCAGTCGTTGGTCTCATCTTAGATTAAAGAGCCGTATGTCTATCCCATGCATCTTTAAATGTAATCACTGTATTAGCCATTACCACTGCTGTGGGGAGGCTATTCCACCTATCCACTACCCTCTGACTAAACTAGTTTTAAAAAAGGTTTTAAGCCCTCCCTGTGAGGTTTATAAAGCGAATGTAAGTGAAGTACCTGGGTGTCCAGGGCAGTTTTGTAGCATTGGGTCTGTTCATTCCGGTCTTTGAAATATTTGGTCCTTTGAGCGGCTAACCTAAGAGAGAGAGAAACAAAATCACACAAAGTAAGTGGTCTCCTCCAGCATACATATGGATCGCTTACACCCTTCCAAAGGGTTAAAGTTTTTTAAAGCACAGCCACATTTTTATTTTATGTGTAAATTCAGCTTTATTTCCCGAAAACACGCACGTCATGAAAAAAAATAGAGTAACAGCTGCTGTATAAAACGTTACTGTGACATGTAAGACATTTACAGTCTCGGGTGAATTTGTCTTTTGTCACTTTTAAAGTGTCGTAGGGGTTAAATGTAAGCGAAAAGTTATTTAAAGGGACAGTTTAATGTCCCAGACACCCCCTGCATATAAAAGTACTCTGCGAGTAACCCTAACCCTGCTGTGAGTACTTTAATATGCACTCTTCATAATGAACAGTAAAGGGAGAGACTTTAAACCACAGCTCTCCTGCCAGCTCTCCCTTTTGTGAATAAACTCCAACGTGACGCCCGTGGATGACGTTAAACTCGTTCCAAGGGCAGGGACAGACTTACTCTTCTGCAAGCTGAACCTTCTCCAGTCTGTCCAGCAGTTCCTGGTCTTGTTTTTGCCGTACCTCCTTCTCTTTCCGCCCCGTCATCTGTTTGGTTAAGTACTGGTAATATTCCTTTTGTTTGAGAACCGCTGGAGGGGTCAGAGGCCTATCCTCAAAAATATAGGATTTCTGAAAGCGAGAAGATTCCTGGTTATGGAGATCGGGGGCGCCGTGAAAATGTTCAGCCCCAAAATAAAGAGGAAGGGCACCCCAATACAATGGCTGCTTCTTCTACGGGGCGCCCCTTTCTCCATTCAACGTGTTCTATTTGACTCTTTAAATCCTTCGTCTTACATCACTCTGCTACCAACTGGCCTATGATCCCCACGGCCTGTAGAGCACCCCCACAGATGCCCCCTATTAAACCCGCTATTCGGTCATATTTTATCCCTTTAAAGGCCCCATTATTTTTTTCCCTCAAGGATGAAGTGGTAAGTATGAGTGTTTGGAGGATAATGGGATGAATTATGATTTCGTAATGAAATAAATTATGTTCTTACATAAAATTCTGTATTTCTCCGATTCTTTTCATCTCTTATGGCATCAGCTATCCCCAGGTTGTAGGCGGCATCTTTCTGACTCTGTTCCTTATTCATGAGGGAAGCCACCTAAGATAAATGAGATTCGTAACATCGGGGTGAAGAATATTCTACAATGTACAAACGTACCAGGTGATGTAGGAAGAAGGGACACCAACCAATCAGATGAAGCCACTGGCTTACGTGTCTCCAACTGGTTGCTAGGTGTTCTACATTAGAATGTGGGCTTTTAGGACTCATCCACCCATAGAAAAGACACGAAATAGCAGAGCCACTATGCAGCTAAGGGGGCAACGTTGGGAAGGTAAATAAGAAGAAGGGTGAAACGCTGCACTTTGGCCAATAGCATTAAAGCCCCTTTAATACATGGCTATAAAAAGAGGGATGGAGTTAAAACTGAACGGACTGCTTAGCTTTAAAAGCCATCAGACCATTGCCATGTCCTTGGAAGCCGAGACACAAACATCTCATTTAGACAATGATTGGCCTTGTAACATCTAATCATAATTATAGATGTATCGATATCCATCTACTCTTAAAGATAACATTCAGCGTGGTTGGTCATGCGTGTTCTAGAATACCTGCGTCTTCTGGAGAGCTTCCTGGTCTTTCATGTGTTGGTACTGCTGCAATACCCGCTCCTCTTCCAGCTCCCTCAGTTTCTTCTGCTCCGTGAAGTACACGGGGATGTTCTTTTTGGCCCGTTGCGTGCACAGGTAGCACAGTTCCTGGTGGGAAAAACAAGACGCTAAGGCTTGGTCAGTCACAAGACATGCAGCCCATCTAGTCAACCTACTAGTCTGAGACCTTTGTGAGTCGTATGGAGCAGACTCTTCAGAAAGTCCACAGACTAGGATCGCTATCAGATTCCTCTTTTTTTCTAAAGGGTATATCCATCACGTTGGGAAAACATCTCCAACATCTGGTCTACAGGACCCAGGAGATGACTTCCCAAAGAGAACGATATCACAAGTTCTGGAACGTTCACCCGCATCTCCAACGCAGAAGAAGTAAATACACCAGGAGCCCATCACTCAATGAATGAGGCTGGTCGCTAATGGCTGTTCCTTGGGACTTTTATGTACAGACTTCCATTTTTTTCAGGAATCACCAACTAATAAGGAAGCTCATAGCTTGGTGACTCCTGACCTGCTTCATTTACTTTTGTTTGTTTGAGTTAGTATCACCGCTCAAACATTGTCAGTAAGTTCAGAGAGAAGAATGATAACATCTTAGAGGTGTGTGAATGTGAAAGGTGTGGGTTAAAGCAGTAGATGTGACATGCAGTCCACCTACCGGTCGGATTCCGTGCGAGTACAAATCTCTGAATAAAGCGTAATTATTGTCCCGGTACCTGGCCTGCCCGGCAGTGGTCCGAACACCCCGGGGATGGAGGAGGATGGATCTGCAGGACGTCGGCCCGGCTGCTGCATCGCTCGCCCTGAGCCTTCGGGACACTGGCCGAGAGCGATGACCTCAGTCTTATAAGAATAAAAAACAAATATGTCTGTTAGACCTTATTCTTCAAACCTTAACCCGTAAAAAACACGCTTTCCTCAAACCGTTCACCCGTCACAACAGTCCTGACAACTCCAACACCAAGTTCCTTCCATTTTCCTTTTAGCTTGTGATATCTTATTTATTTATTTATATATATATATATATATATATATATATAATTTTAGGCAAATTAGTTATCATCGATATATTGGAGAATATGAATACCCAGGACTTTCATGGGAATACTTTTACAGGGGTCCCCTAAATTTATTTTTTGCGTGGTGGCGTCTGGTCACAGCTCGGAGGCGACCTCCGTTTCTCTGTGTAATGAGGGCTCCTCTCGGACGGGACGCAGATCTCCCCCTTCTCTGCACAGACCCGTCACCGTCCCACTGACACGGATACTTCTGAATAAAGCTCAGGGCATTTTGTTAGCGAGCCTATAGTGTTTATGAGACACATGAGAATGGAGATCGGCGGCCTCGGATAATAAGTGAGGTCATCGCTCGTTCTCCGTGGTGAACGTAGAAAGACGGCTCTAAATTTTAAAGCAGAAAATGGTTTCTAGTTACGCCCCTGCGTTGCCCCCTAGTGGCGATGTTCAGTATTGAATCTGGTTATCAACCAGTACTATTGTCCCGGTTGCATTACCCTTAACGGGGTGGATCCAGGTGTCTCTGCAAAGAGTTGCCATTCACAACAGTCTGTGTGCAACCCTTCGTTCCGCGCGCCACGTGACTACTGTCCGCATCTATACCATATATAATATGGCGAATATAACACAGGACTGACAGTGAAGATAACTCACCTGCTGCAATCCACTCACCTGCCCCGATATAGTCACCTGCTGCGATATACTGACCTGCGCCGATCCACTCACCTGCCGCGATCTACTCACCTGCCGCGATCTACTCTCCAGGCTTTATATAAATATTGGGGGTATGTAATAAAGTATTCCCTGGCTGAGGATGATGGGAAATGTAGTCATGGCTCGGGTGCAGTGCTTTACCCACGATTCTGGCACCCATGGGTTACGATCACTGAAGCGTGAGATGTCACTCACCTCTCCGGGGCCGTCTTTGGTTTGATAAAACCATCCAGTTCCCCGTCGAAGCTGATCCCGGTTACTCTGGCCGGAACCATGCGCTGCCGGTTCAGCAAGCGGCGTGAACTTTCTGTGGAATGAATTAAAAGTATTTGATGAAAGTAATCGGTCATTTTTTGCCATTAAGTCACAAGCAAATTCTTCCTGAGAACCTGGAAGCATATAACGAACCCTCTTGGCAGCAAAGCCCAGGCCACTGGCAGCTTCCCTGGGGGCCGTGCCATTTATCTTCATATAATCTTTCTTCAACCCCAATTTTACAGATCACAGTCAGAAACCGGCCAGGGGGATTTTACATATCAAAAAAACCACTAATCGATATATCTTTATATTAAATATATTAAAACATTCCACCCAAGTAAGTTATAGAAACAGAATCTGACGGCAGATTAGAACCATTCGGCCCATCTAGTCCATTATTCCTGATGTAAGGAGTCAACTTGCTCCTTGTTCTTATCTTGGATTCCCATGCATGTTTACATTCCCTCGCTGAATTAGCTATACCACTTCTGTCGGGGGCTGATCCACTTATCTACTACTCTCTTGGTAAAGTAAAACTTCATTACATTACATCTGGTCCTTTAGATTAGGACCTTAAACTTCCCTTCTGTACAAATCCCTTTATGCATTTAAATGTTTCTATCCCCCCGCTCTCTTCTCCTCTCCAAGTCGGACACATTGAGACCTTTCCTGATAATCTCTGACCAGAGATCTGTAAAGCGGCCGAACCTTCTTCATCCCGTGACGCCTCTCGTTACACAACCCACTGCTTTTTCTGACACTTTATCGCATTGTCTGCTTACGTTTAAGTTATATTCTGCCTCGGGATTTTTATGTTCCAAGTGCATAACTTTACATTTATCAACATTAAACTACAGCCGCCACATTCTCCACCATTCTCTCATCTAAGAAGAGTCCAAGGACTGATTAAGGTCTGAGCCTTTACAGAAAGAAAAACGGGCAGACTAGACGGGGGCCGAATGGGGCCGATCTGCCGTTTCTTTGTAATTACGTCGGACCTGAGACATTTTCGAACGAACCTCTTTTCCTAGTATTTTCCTCTTCGCGTTCTTTATCCAAATGTCCGACTTGGTCCTCTGCGGAGTCAGCGCCGGCGGTTTCTTCTGCAATCGTCTCCATCGCGGGGGAATTATGCGCTTCTTTGACCTCGATCCTAAAACATAGAGGGGGGGACCGGCTAAGAACGTCACACAGATCCAGTCCGAATGCTTAATGTAAAGCGATCGTCACGGTAACGCGTCTCGCATTCATAATTCACTGGAATTTCGTCAGCACTTCTAACATTAAGCTAACAATTAACTTTCAAAGTCTTTGCGGCCAAATGATTGATGCTTTCCTCCCAACAGAGAACCAAGTTCATCTATAAGATGGACTTCTCATGTTATATATTTCTATACTTTCTTTATAATTAATAAATACATTTTTTAACTTCAACTTTGAAGAATGGACTTCATTAGCAGTGCCATAAAGCATCAGCTCAGTGGGGTGTTTGAGACCCGTCTAGTCTGCCAGCTGGGGGTTATATTACTGTATACAGTGCTGGGGGGGTTATATTACTGTATACAGCGCTGGGGGGGTTATATTACTGTATACAGCGCTGGGGGGGTTATATTACTATATACAGCGCTGGGGGGGTTATATTACTATATACAGCGCTGGGGGGGTTATATTACTGTAAACAGCCCTGGGGGTTATATTACTGTATACAGCGCTGGGGGTTATATTACTGTATACAGCGCTGGGGGGGTTATATTACTGTAAACAGCCCTGGGGGTTATATTACTGTATACAGCGCTGGGGGTTATATTACTGTATACAGCGCTGGGGGGTTATATTACTGTATACAGCGCTGGGGGTTATATTACTGTATACAGCTCTGGGGGGTTATTACTGTATACAGCACTGGGGGGTTAAATTACTGTATACAGCGCTGGGGGGTTATATTACTGTATACAGCGCTGGGGGCGGTTATATTACTGTATACAGCGCTGGGGGTTATATTACTGTATACAGCGCTGGGGGTTATATTACTGTATACAGTGCTGGGGGATATATTACTGTATAAAGTGCTGGGGGTTATATTACTGTATACAGCACTGGGGGTTATATTACTGTATACAGCACTGGGGGGTTAAATTACTATATACACTGCTGGGGGGGTTATATTACTGTATACAGCACTGGGGGGTTATATTACTGTATACAGCGCTGGGGGTTATATTACTGTATACAGTGCTGGGGGATATATTACTGTATAAAGTGCTGGGGGTTATATTACTGTATACAGCACTGGGGGGTTATATTACTGTATACAGCACTGGGGGGTTAAATTACTATATACACTGCTGGGGGGGTTATATTACTGTATAAAGCCCTGCAGCGAGGAGACGTATGCCAATGTATGTTCACTGTTGGTTCATCGACCCTCTAGAAATGCACTGAAACGTCACCTCTTATTATATACACAGAGGCTTGTATTTCATTTATTCAAAAGACATTTGTTTGAGCTGCTGGCTTTAGAAAACTACTGGACACAGGGTGAAAGAAAAGTAGAACAGCCTCCCAGCAGGTGTGGTAGAGGCCAATACAGTGAGGGCATTTAAACATGCATGGGATAGACACATGGCTATTTGACTCCAGAGATACTCTTTAGCCATTTAATGTATGTTATTAGTCTTGAGTTACTTACGCGGGGAATAAGACAGCGCTGCAGGATCGGGGGCGCTCCAGGACACTTTGCCGGTCTGACATTACAGAATCACATGTTCCAGGTCTCTGTACAGAACACAAAAGGTATTACAGGCCGGCGGTGCTGATTAACACAATAGGACAGTTATGGGGGGGGGGGGCATTATCTGTAATAGTTTATTTCTTATTCACTAAACTGGAAGTTGCCAGGAGAGTTATGGAATTCGCTATACTTTATAAAGGGTGCAAAATAAGCTGAGCTGGCCCTGAATAATGTATAGTTCAATCACTGATTATACTGACCCATCCCAGCAATCCTTGGAAGTGAGGCTCACTGGGATCGGCCGTTCATACTCCAAAAGTCAATAAGATGGAACTGCAGCTTCCCTGCCAACCCTCTCTTATGTGTCGGGTGGGCTGCGTGTCCTCTTTGGCACACAATGCTGCACACATGCTCACGATGGGACGCAGAGGACTATAGGCGCGCGCTTGCTGTCCGCCAAGTTTACATTTTAACTATACATAAAAGTATATGCTAGCACTGTATATAGGTGAAACGTCACCCTGCCCGCTGACAGGTGCATTTAAAGGGGTATAAACCCTTATAATTAAACAATCCTTCTTTATATTAGAAGTAAGCTTTGCAGAATCGCTCCCTAAACAGTGTTTTTCTTCTTGGACTTCACTGCCATTGCCGGCCCCCGACAACCAAGCAGGCTTAGCCGTCTAAACGTCATAAAAGCAGCAGTCGTGTAATTTTTTCTACATGAAAAGGTAATCAACTGTAAAAAGGGTGTTACTGTCCCTTTAAATAAAAAAAAAGGTACAAAAAAGTGCAAATCTGTTATTCTTATATTAATGGCATGTGAAATGTGAGAACAGTGCAGACGTACATTTGAAAGGGACTTCATCAAACTGCCGGTTCCATCCAGGGAATTAATAAAGTCTTTGAAAAACTTCATTTTGACCTTGAGGTCCCTGATGTGCAGAACCCCGATGCCTTTGAAATTAAATTCCACGTTTTGTTTGGTTGCCACAGAACGGGAGAAAATATTGATAGTTTCCTTGATGCATCCCTCCACTGTGTCTCTGGTATAGGGGGTCGCCAGCGCCACAGCTACGAAATTCAACGGAACAACGGGAATGTCACCTGTAAATAAAAGAGGAGGAAATATTCGCTTATCCTGGAAATTGCATGCGATGGATAGCACATCATAGGTGCCAGCAGTCCTGATAGGATATGATGTCATATCCAGAAGCTCAGCACTGAGGGATGAAGGTCTGTAATAACAGACATTGTGTCCCACCACAAGAGCACCGGGGATTAAAAGCAAAATGTAGGGAGAAAAAGAGATCGGACAAAAGGGGAAGAGATAGTGAGAAAAAAGGAAACAAGAGAGAAAAAAAGAATAAAGAGATAAAAAAGAGAAAATGAGATCGGAAAAAAGGGAAGCGATAGTGAGAAAGAAAGAAAAGAGAGAAAAAAGGATAAAGGGATAAAAAGAGCTCTGAGAAAAGGGAAAGAGATAGTGAGAAAAAAAGGAAGAGAGAGAAAAGGATAAAGAGATAAAAAGAGAAAAGGGGGAAGAGATAAAAAGAGATCGGAGAAAAAGGGAAGAGATAGTGAGAAAGAAAGAAAGAAAAGAGATAAAAAAGGGAAAGAGATAGTGAGAAAAAAAAGGAAGAGAGAAAAAAGGATAAAGAGATAAAAAGAGCTCTGAGAAAAAGGGAAGAGATAGTGAGAAAAAAGGGAAAGAGAGAAAAAAGGATAAAGAGGTAAAAAGAAAAAAGAGAAAAGGGGGAAGAGATAAAAAGAGATCGGAGAAAAAGGGAAGAGATAGTGAGAAAGAAAGAAAGAAAAAAGATAAAAAAGGATAAAGAGATAAAAAGAGCTCTGAGAAAAAGGGAAGAGATAGTGAGAAAAAAGGAAAAGAGAGAAAAAAGGATAAAGAGATAAAAAGAAAAAAGAGAAAGGGGGGAAGAGATAAAAAGAGATCGGAGAAAAAGGGAAGAGATAGTGAGAAAGAAGGAAAAGAGAGAAATAAGGATAAAGAGATAAAAAGAGCTCTGAGAAAAGGGAAGAGATAGTGAGAAAAAAAGGAAAAGAGAGAAAAGGATAAAGAGACAAAAAGAAAAAAGAGAAAGGGGGGAAGAGATAAAAAGAGATCGGAGAAAAAAGGAAGAGATAGTGAGAAAGAAGGAAAAGAGAGGAAAAAGAGCCAAGGAGAAAAGGATAAGAGATAAATAAAGGAAAGAGAGAGAGAAAAGGAAAGGGAAGAACGACAGAGAAGAGAGGGTGTTTTGAAAGGGTTTTATGTAAGGTGTATGTTGGGGCCGGTGTACGGTACGATGTTTGTGTGTAAGGGTAAGCGTGAATACGTGTGTGTGCGTGTAACACCATGCTTCTCTCCCTGCTGCTGCTGATATCCTGATCAATGGCACGACAGGGCACTGTGGAGTTCACTAACACTCTATTTCAGACGAGATATTGATATTGATATTGAACGCCGTATCAGTTACACGATCGGCAGACGCCACTCACCTGAGCTAAACGATTTACTAAACGCCACGCCGTGAACCTGCGCGAATTTCTCGGATAAGAGAAAAATCGGCCTCTGCATGACGATAAATTTATTGTTGCCCACGTCTAGTTTGATTCTTGACAGAGTAAACGTCCCGAGTCCCGGGATCTGTACGCCCTACGAAATATAAACCGGTTAATAATACACGTATGTTCCTGATTCCAGGTAACACCACAATTATATCACCCAGCCTTTAAAATGTTACGGTTGGCTGCATTCTGGTGTTTTGGATATGAATTAAATAGGCCTCAGAGGTCTCTTCTTCATCTGACTGTGATTAAATAATTATGTAGTTATTACAATTAGGTTATAATTATTATAATTATAGCAAAGTCAAAAAATAACAGCAATCTGACATCAAAAATCTTAATGCTGTGTAAAAAATATGTTAAAAAAGCAACAGGAACATACAATATGAATTAATTAACACGCTGACATACCCATACACACACTGACATACCCACGCCAACATACCCACACGCTGACATACCCACACACACTGACATACCCACACACACACGCTGACATACCCACACACACACGCTGACATACCCACACACTGACATACACACACACACACACTGACATACCCACACACACGCTGACATACCCACACACACTGACATACACACACGCTGACATACACACACACACACGCTGACATACCCACACACTGACATACACACACACACACACTGACATACCCACACACACGCTGACATACCCACACACACTGACATACACACACACTGACATACACACACGCTGACATACACACACACACACGCTGACATACCCACACACGCTGACATACCCACACACACACGCTGACATACCCACACACGCTGACATACCCACACACACTGACATACCCACACACGCTGACATACCCACACACGCTGACATACCCACACACTGACATACCCACACACACTGACATACACATACACACGCTGACATACCCACACACACGCTGACATACCCACACACGCTGACATACCCACACACGCTGACATACCCACACACGCTGACATACCCACACACGCCGCATACCCATACACACACTGACATACCCACACACGCTGACATACACACACACACACGCTGACATACCCACACACACGCTGACATACCCACACACACGCTGACATACCCACACACACTGACATACCCACACACGCTGACATACCCACACACGCTGACATACCCACACACGCTGACATACCCACACACGCCGCATACCCATACACACACTGACATACCTACACATACATACACACTAACATACCCAGACACACGCTCACTAACATACCCAAAGACACATCTTCATACCCACACAGACATGTTTGCACACTAAAATACTCACATACACTAACACACACACATACACTAACACACACACACATACACACACACACACACATACACTAACACACACACACATACACACACACACACATACACTAACACACAGAAACACAGTGATGATTACGTTTATTTCATATTAGAATAAATTACCTTCTGCAGCGCCAGCTGGTTTTCGATGAAGTCGGAAACGCATCCCCATACGGAGCAGACATCTGGAAGCAGCAATCACATGTTGGATTATTTCAGTATGTTATAATGGGGGGGGGCAATGTTAAAATCGGGTCCTCTTCGCTAGATTCCGGATTTGACGCAGGAGAGGCATAAGATTTTAGGAGAAAATTCTTAGCCAATCAGGAAATAGCCAGAATTCAGACTGTTCTGATTGGTAACAAAATTCACAAATAGGGGCAAATTCCTAAAGCGTTTACCGGTATATTTTCAGGCCGCTATGATGTCATAGAGTAAAATGATCACACGCTACATAGAAGTCACGTGATCCTATAAATATCTCTCTACTTTTTCATTGGTCTTTTTCCGTATCTGCTAAACGAGTACATCGATTATAAAACAAAGAGAAACTCAACGCTGCGGGTGGTTCTAATAAACTGATTGCGTTGTGGCAAAAGGTGGCATTTATCTTTCTTCTGTGTGGCGTGTGAGACACATACGTGTTGATAGAAGGCACGTGTTCACCACGTAGCAATTTAATGAGCGGAAAGGGAAAAGCGCCGGATCATGTTACACGGTAAGAAAGCCGCCGGATGTTACTAAAAGATTCAGCAGATAGAAACGTAACACCTTATTAATTACGTCCGTTCGCTTCCTTTGTCAGCGAACTTACTTTATCCTAGTGTGGAACAGCCTCCCAGCAGAAGTGGTAGAGGTGAATAGGTGAATACAGTGAGGGGATTTAAACATATATGGGGTAGGGATATGGCTCCTGAATCTAAGATGAGACCAACAAGTCTTTATATACAGGCAGACTAGATGTGGCCGAACGGGTCTGACCCGCCGTCACACGCGTGTGTCGTACACCGGAGTAAAGCCTATTTTCATTTTGCGCTAGAATTAAAATGTAATTTTATTGTCACGTTAATGTATAGATTATACCATCCGCCGACAGCTTGGAGAGCGCCGGGAAGCCGCTTCGGTTGGATTCCAGTAAAAAGTCCAACATGTTCGCCGATCTCGGAGACGCTGGAAAGAGAGAGCGTGTTACACGGAGGAGGTCATACCTTTTTCCCACGTAACTGTCGGAATTGACCCCCCCACACACGGCTACTGGCGGTGCCCCTCCTAGTGACGCCCTGGCACTAACTGCCAATAGATCCAACAAGGTGCAGGACTGCACACTAAACCCAGGACACCTGGCAGGTATGCAGAGTTATTCTGTGAGATCGGAAAAATATCTCAGTGATTTTAAAATTGACTAAAGAAACAAAACATAAAGAATCCGAGGCGTTTATTACGACTAAAACATCGACCGATTACACCGCAGCGCATGGATCCTTAACCCGTTCCTCTCCGGCTGTTTGTGAACCACAAATCCCAAGACTCTCTGGAGTTAATTACAGAAACTGCAACCAACGAGATGCCAAGAGACGGCGTTCCTAAAATAAGCCGACCGATGAAATGGTTAGTGCTATATAAATAAAAGATAATAATACTAATAATAATATTAACAATAATACTAATAATACTGATATCATAGCATAACAATAATAATAATATTAACCCCTTAAGGACAATGAGCGGTGCCTAAACCCATTGAAAACAATGCATTCTAAGCCCGTACATATACGGGCTTTGTCATTAAGGGGTTAACAATACTAATAATATTATTATTAACAATAATATCATAGCATAACAATACTACTACTAATACTAATAATACAGCATAACAATAATTATTAGTAATAATAATAATATTATAGCATACAAATAATATAACATTATTAATAATAGCATAACAATAATAACATTAATATTAACAATAACAATATCATAGCATAATAATAATAATAATAATAATAATAATAATAATTATAGGATAATAATATAATAACACTAATAATAGCCCGGTCATATGAATCTACATAAAATGAAAGAGGAGGCAGCGCATGTAGATCGAGGAGCGAGACAATACGTTCTTTTGTCTGCGGCTTGCATTTGCCCCGGAGATCGCTGCATTAGATTATTGCCCCAGCCAGGGGTATTCAGCGCCTCGTACCCAGACAGCAGTGCCCATGGCCAGCGGAAGTCATTGCTGGTTATGAGCCATTTAGTCAAAGAATGCCGCTGGCTACCAGTGGGGCTTCACCTGCAGCTCCCCGAAATATCACGCACACCCCAAGTATATTGGGCTACATTCTGTGCAGAGATATTGTGGCTTATTCACTATGAGTTATTTACTATGCATTATGAAGGGCTGACTGCTGTAAAGAGAACACAGGTGGCCCTGCGTAACAAATAACCAGACCTTCACAGAAATGTCACCGGCTGAACGATATACATTGTGCAGGGCCCACTCATATACCACAGGAACCACACCTCCCATGATCCTCAGCGTGTCTTACCTGACTTTCCAAAGCTAAGGACTGGGAATAGTGGGAGATGCAGATCTCCTCAGAGGCTGCCGGTTACCCCAATGCTGCCAAAGCGCGCAGATTATGGCTGCCCTCCCCCCTCTGCTGTCTCTCACCTCAGCGGTCTCTGAGTCGCCGGAGCTGTCTCACTGGGTGGGCTCAGCCTTTGCCCTCCATCCTGAGCACCCTCTCCGGCTCACTCACCCTGCCTCTTACCTGACTGCCACTTTCCCCGGGTGCGCGCCCCGTTGCTAGGACGCACAGTGCGTTGCTACGGGAGATCACTGTGACTTCTGCTCGGGGATTCCACAGGACGGGGGCGTGGCTGTTTTTATGACACGTGTGAGGGCGTGGCAAACAGCAGCAGTGGTTTGATGGCTTTATCTGGATTTTATAATAAATAATAACATGGTATGCACGGCCGGTTATCATTTTTAATATTATAATATATATAAATACCGGTATATATACACACATATATATATATATTATACACAGCATGTTATTATATTGTATATATATATATATTATCCACAGCATGTTATTATATTGTATATATATATATATATATTATACACAGCATGTTATTATATTGTATATATATATTATACACAGCATGTTATTATATTGTATATATATATTATACACAGCATGTTATTATATTGTATATATATATTATACACAGCATGTTATTATATTGTATATATATATATATTATACACAGCATGTTATTATATTGTATATATATATTATACACAGCATGTTATCTTTTATTATATATATATATATATATTTCCAAGACTGTGTGTGAATTTATGAAATTGGTGAGAAAGAGAATAGTGTATTTACAATATTTCCTGCAGTTTCTGTACACATTATCGGGGCTTTTAGCGATATTCTCATTCCCAGCAAACACTTCGCGCTCCAAGAGAAGACGCACTGGGTGATATGAATCCAGTCTGATCAGTCCTGTCATCCAGATGAAAGATATGGGGAGCGGGCACTCCATCGCAGGGAGCGGGCACTCCATCCAACGCGACTAAAAATGGACACTTTTACGACATGGATTCCCTCGGCAGCAGCTTTGACTTTCCTAACAATAGAAACGACGACCCAAAATACACGTCACGCCCCGCGAAACGCTAAAAAACATCAACAGAAAAAAAGCAGCCCGTGTTTTTTACATGAAGTACAGCGAGCGGCCCGTGTTTATTACATAAAGTACAGCGAGCGGCCCGTGTTTATTACATAAAGTACAGCGAGCGTCCCGTGTTTATTACATAAAGTACAGCGAGCGTCCCGTGTTTATTACATGAAGTACAGCGAGCGTCCCGTGATTTAATACAGAAGCCTTAAATACAAATGAATCCCGTTTAATTTACCATTTTCCCCAGTAATTTGTTTCTTATAAACCGGTAATCCGAGGAAATAAATCCCATCTATGCCGACACACGGCATCCCCGATCTGACAAAAAAACCCCACAAAAATCCATTTTAAAAATGTAGCGTTTATCCTATTAATTTTCTTCATAATTTGGCAGCAGAGCGAGGGCGAGCATCACGTGACGGGCGATTAACCTTAAAACAGGTTAAATTACATACTTAATGGAAAAACAAGAGACGCTTTAATCGGTAAAAGCCGCCGGGAGATTATCCAGGTAATACTTTATAACAGAGACGTGTAGAGGAACGCACGGCCCCCGACTCGGCCCCCTCGGGAATCAGGCTTCCGGAATTCAATCCAAAATGCGCCCGTTGTGTAGACTACCCTTAGCTGGAGGAGGCCCCTTCCAGTAAGGAAAGGGTTAAAGAGAGTCGGCACAATGTCTTCTTCGGGACCCCCAGCTCGGTCTATGTCTTCCAGAAGAATGGGTTCTGCGTCAGGCGTCTCTGGAAGTTCTCGTACCTGCGAGGGGGGAGAAGAAAGGAAGATCCGGACTGAGCGACGCGTTTCACTACAGACAGACTTCTGCCGCTGCAGGTGCGGGGTTTAAGCCGCTGGAAGCCGGCCCCCCGTCGCCAGTTTGTTACCGAGCGAGGTCGGGGGGCTCCACCGGCTTGTAATCGCAGTAAGGTGCCAGTGGTTCTGACACTTTATCGGTCCTGATCTAGAGTATTGGGGACCGTCTCCAGAGGGATATCGACACATCGTGGAGAGGTCAGAGGAGGAGGAATAAAACAGGGAATGGTTCGCAGGATACAAACGATCAGGAAAGACTAAGAGGTCTCAATGTGTCCGACTTGGGGAAGAGAAGAGGGGGGGGGGGCAGAATAGAAACGTTTAAATATATAAAGGGGTTTAACAAAGTACAGGAGGGAATTTAGGGGCATTTATGCTTAATGAGGTGTTTAGGGTTAATTTGGGGGCAGTTATGCTTAATGGGGTGTTAAGGGTTAATTTGGGGCAGTTATGCTTAATGGGGTGTTTAGGGTTAATTTGGGGGCAGTTATGGTTGATGGGGTGTTAAGGGTTAATTTTAGGGGCAGTCATGGTTGATGGGGTGTTTAGGGTTAATTTAATGGTGAGGGTTAATTTAATTAATTTAATAAAGTTAGCTTAAGGTGCAGTTGCAGGTAAAGGGGAATGTAAATCCTGGGGGCAGTGATTATTAATGTATTATTTATAACAGTATGGTGACATTCTCTGAATGATTCGAATCCCAATGAAGGCAGAGAGTCGTTCAAAGATCCGGATCTTACAGTGATCCGGATCTTACAGTGATCCGGATCACTGTAAGATCCGAATCTTTGAACGACTCTCTGCCTTCATTGACATCACTGGAGGCAGGGGGGAGGATTCATAATGAAAGGGGCGGGGCCAATCGTTAGTGTGCCTGCACGGAGTTAATGGAAAACAGTAACTCCGTGCAGACACACTGAGTGATCCGAAGATCCGGATCATGAATCGGATCATTTCAGTGAACGAATCGAAATGATCCGATTCACTTTAATGATCCTAACTTCCCATCACTACTGCACAGAGGAAGCGGAGTTCACATGACATCCTACTTCCTCTGTGCTTTAGCAGAGAAGGCAGAGGGAGGCCGCGCCCCCTGCTGAAGTCTGTGAGCGGCATCGAGGAGCTGCAGTGCAGGTAAGGGGGTGGGGAGGGTGTTTGAATGAGTGTGTGTGATTGAGGGAATGAATCTGTGAATGAAAGATTATATGAATAAATGAGTGTGTGTGTGTGTGTTAGCATGGATGTGTAAGTGCTGGAACCTAGGCATGATCAGACTGTGATTGCTGTTAGCAATCACACTCCTATCATGCCAAGTCAGCCAGTACATGCTGAAACCTGGCCAGCTGCCCCCCTTGTGTAGTGATGCTGCCAGCAGTATGGGGTCTGCACTTACAGCCACCCTGTACCAGCATGTACTGGCTGACTTGGCATGATAGGAGTGTGATTGCTAACAGCAATCACAGTCCCATAATGCCTAGGTTCCAGCATTTACTGGATGGATGTGTAAGTGCTGGAACCTTGGCATGATGGGACTGTGATTGCTGTTAGCAATCACACTCCTATCATGCCAAGTCAGCCAGTACATGCTGAAACCTGGCTAGCTGCCCCCCTTGTGTATTGATGCTGCCAGCAGTATGGGGTCTGCACATCACTTACAGCCACCCTGTACCAGCGTGTATTGGCTGACTTGGCATGATAGGAGTGTGATTGCTAACAGCAATCACAGTCCCATCATGCCTAGGTTCCAGCATTTACTGGATGGATGTGTAAGTGCTGGAACCTAGGCATGATGGGACTGTGACTACTGTTAGCAATCACACTCCTATCATGCCAAGTCAGCCAGTACATGCTGAAACCTAGCTAGCTGCCCCCCTTGTGTATTGATGCTGCCAGCAGTATGGGGTCTGCACATCACTTACAGCCACCCTGTACCAGCATGTACTGGCTGACTTGGCATGATAGGAGTGTGATTGCTAACAGCAATCACAGCGAGCACAGTCCCATCATGCCTAGGTACCAGCATTTACTGGTTGCCTGGGTATGATAGGAGTGTGATTGCTGTTAGCAATCACACTCCTATCATGCCAAGTCATATTGCTAATTTTGTCCAATTGTGTGTTACCTACTTTTATTATTTTTAAAGGTGGGGGTCATTTTCGGTTTTGGCTAAGTGAACCTGAATGTTTTTGGTCCAGAATTTTCATTTTAGTTCATCCCCAGAGTAAATCTAGGGAATCCTGAATTTGTAGTCGCAAAACTTTCAAGGCCCAGAAATCAGTGAGAGGAAGAGTAAAGGTTTTGTGTTATTTTACTTTATTTTAATCTGCATATTTTATTAAAGGCCATATTTTTTGTCACAGTGAAAAATGAGTGCGGCCCGCGCACGTATACAATTCTGATGAAGTGGCCCACTGCAGAAAAAACTTGGACACCCCTGGATTATGCCCTTTGTACATGCGCCCCTTTTTCTTTGATTTTTTTACAGATATGATTCAATATGTAAATTGAATTTGTGGAATTTGTTGAAAAAAAATTGTTGGGTAAAAATCATGTTTTTTTGGGGGGGGGTGAGGGGGCCCTTAACAGATTCTCGCACCCGGGCCCTGAGGCGTCTAGTTACGCCCCTGCGTGTGAGAAAGCAGCAGGTACCGTGTAAACCCAGAACGCTTCGGATCCCAAGAAACTCGCTAAACAAGACCCGTCTCTCACCACTTTAGGACGACGTTCGCTGGTATGAAGACTTCGGAAGGGTTTGGCGTCATTTGGGCTTGGGACACGGCGAACGACGTGGCGAAGTTATAGAAGTTATCCAGCATCTTCTGCGTGAACTGCAAGGAAACGAGACCGGAAACGGTTACTAAATCCACCGGTAAACAGATTAACAGAAACCATTCAGCCAATCAGTGCGTTGGGTTCCGTTTCCCATAAGCTTACAATCTATGGATTCAGTAGAAACATGCTGAAGGTCGCTCCATCCAACTACACCGGGAGCACTTTCTTGACTCTGGTTGGTTGGTTTAAGCAGCCAATCGGTGGCTTGAAAAGCAGACCACAGGGGTACGGCGCTGCAGCTTCCCCCAAACGCAAGTCATTTTAATTAACGGATACATATTGTGGGACCCCCACTACTAATTACCGATTAGACCCCCAGTAAGAGAAAATCGCGTTTCCACGTTGACCACTTATGCCCACTGTGTGGCTCAGAACCCCCACACAGGGAATATTCACCTGAGTGAACGAGCCCACCGTGGACGCGGCCGCGTTGACCACCGGGGTTTGTTGCGCCAACTGATCCAGAAGCTCCACGGAAATCCCGATCTGCGCCACGGACGGGGTCTGGGGTATAGTCATGGCTCCGAAGGGATGCTGGCCGCCTTCCCCTGCGAACATAACCATCCAGCTCGGGGAATAAGAGCGACCAACAGCGCGGGTACGCGACTCGCAGCCTCCAGGGGGCAGCGGCAAAGATTTGCCGGCACATCGGCCCCATTCGGCCCGTTTCTCCTACCATTCAAACCTTAATCAATCAGTCGTTGGTCTCGTCTTAGATTTGGGAGCCATACGCCTATCCCACGCATGTTTACATTTCCTCACTTTATTACCCTCTACCACTTCTGATGAACGTTTTATCCACTTATCTACTACTCCCTCAGTGAACTAAACCAGATTTAAAGCATCGATTAGCATTAGGAATCACAAATCACATGGGATCGGCATACGGCTCCTGAATCCAAGACCGGACCAGCGCTGCATCACTCGCTGCCGATTAGTAAATAAAATGCGATAATAATAATAATAATAATACCATAAAAGTCTAATATTTGAAGTTCTGCAGCAGCGACGCGCTTCTTATTTGGGACAAACTTTTTTTGGATGAAGAATGGAAATTTTCATCCTACTTCCCAAAAATATATTTTTCTTCAACGTTCTGCGAGTGTTTGCCGCGCCCCCCCCCCCCCCGGGACCCCCTGGGACCCCCTGGGACGAGGACCTCCGAGGATTAAGCAGCCTTTCCCCCCTTACCGGACTTCAAGCCGGAGATCTTGAATATGGCGCTGGGCTTCTCGTTGGTGATGAAGCCGAGGAGCTGCCACACCGGCATCCCGCTCTGATCCGGGTACGAGATGTAGACGGACCCCCCCATCCTCTCGGGGAAGGGGATCGTGCCCAACATGAAGACCACCACATGGTTAATGCTGTCGTAGTCGGGCAGGTTGAACACAAACTTGTCCTCCGCTACCTGCTGGGCGTCCGTCTGCACCTACGAGACAAAGCGTGGAAAGAAGCCGGTCACAAGAGAAACCCACCGGATCCCACGAGAAACCCACCGGATCCCACTCACTAAAACACAATGCACATGGGGCCCTATACAGACTCCGCCTGCAGCATCTGCTGAGTTGGCGCAGGAGCTGACACTCTAGTGTCCCACGCAGCTCCACCACCGCCTGGCGGGAAGTATATAACTCGCTCGGTGTTCGGCCGGTCACATGTCCTGCATGATAAATATCTGGGGGGGGGGGGCAGAATCCCCCCACGCATTCCCACAGGGGACGCTGAAAACATTTAAAGGGGCCACGCAGCGTTCATTTACATTACATTTCATACAAAAGCTTCATAATATAAACTAAAATCTATTAACCCCCGCTGGCCTCGCCCAGACCGCCCGCAGAACACGGCCCATCACTCTCAGGCATACACCGCGGCACGTTTATGAAAAGCAATTGCAGGGCTGATGCTAAACGTGAAGCGATCGCCAAGGAAACCGACAAATCGGAGCCGAACGCCTGCCTCCCAGCTGCAGTATCCTGCGCGGCCCAGCCACGGCCGCACAAGTCCATGGGGGCCGCTGCATTATACATTAGATTGCTGGGGGGGGGATATTGGGAACCACGCACCTGCCTAATGGATAATTCAGCACTCAAAGGGGTTTATTTACTAAATAACGTCATGCAAGTCTGCAGGAGCGCTTCAGTTTCAGCTCACTGTTATCATTAACGCATAATTAGAGTGTAAGCTCACGTTCGGAGCACTCATAACCCCACAAGCTCACGGGCAGGCTATGTGTAAATGTATCTTTATTGAGTATTTGTTACCCACCCCATATTTACATTGTACAGCGCTGCAGAATATGTTAGCTCTTCATCGCAGGGATCGCCTCGTCGGAACGAACAGTGAAGTCTGTGAGGCGAAACCGCATTGAAAAGGCTAGTGCAATTTACTGAGAAAGTGGAACAGCCTCCCAGCAGAAGTGGTAGAGGGTAATACAGTAAAGGAACTTTAACATGCATGGGATAGGCATACGGCTCCTGAATCTAAGACTCTAATTTACCCTACTAGGCTGGTAACGCGACCGCAGGGGGTATATAACCCCATAAGCACCCCACAAACCTACAGAGTTTGTGCTGCTAACGGCAATCGCCGATCCACCTGTGCGCAAGCAGACGCACGACGCCCCTGTCCATGAATGGGTTAAGTCTAAGTGACGGCGATCCCATTGTACAGCGCTGTGGAACATGATGGCGCTATATACACATCAATAAATATTAACATTATACATCCCGGACAGTCTGCAGTATCAGAGCAGATTAATAGATCGAGAGATGGAACCGATATGGTTAATGAGAACAACAATTTTATTCAGAAATACATTAACAACAACAATAATAATAAATATATATATTATATACACATACATTCTCTGCGCTGTCTCTGCTGCCCCCTCCCGTGGCAGGAAGATGCCAGCCGCCCCCCCCATCACACTCACCAGCCTCCCGGCCACTAGGCAGCCGAACATGTCTCCCTGTCAGCACTGGGTTCCGGGCCCGTGAAACAGACACCTATAACCCCTGTCCGGAAACTTCCAGAAACCTGGCGAACACACGGCGTGAGAGCACCAAAAACACACACACACACACACACACACCCCAATACGCAGACCCCGCACCGCCCCTGAGCCTCGCGCCGCCATGATGGAGACTGGCAAGCCTGCTTGGGCATACTCCATCTTTGCGTCTGCAAAGGGGCCTAGAAAAGTGTCGGTTGTCGGCCATCTTTGAAAAGGGCAAGAGGCTGTTAGTGATAAACAAAGTAACGCTTACAGCTGACTTCTTGCTGAGGCCGAAGTAAACCATCAGACCGGAGCAAGGTCTATTAAAGGGGGGGGGGGCTCATTACGGCCGCTGTCTAATAAGTCAAAACAATTGATATTTCAAGGCTTGGTAGGGGACGTTAAATGGGCGCGTAGATAGCGTTGTTTCTATAGTTACTACAACCAGCACTGTCCATTTAACGATTTCCCTTTCAGACTTTATTAAACCAGTTACCCCCCCAAAAAAAATTCCAAATGACCAGTGACGCCTTTACTCTAGGGGCGGGGCTGGGGGCGGGGCTGGGGCGGAGACATGAGCTAGGGGCGTGGTTTTACAAACGTTTCGCTATGGCTAGCTGAGTAAGGCATTTAGAATTAGCAATTCTCTTATTTACATTATTTAAAAAATATGTGAATTTTTGCTGTTTCTATACACATTATCGGGGCTTTTAGGGCTGTAGAGCCCTGCGATACCCTCATACCCAGCAAACATTCCGAGCTCATAGACAGGAGGCCTCTGGGTCCCAAAACATCTGGAGCGGAGACATTCAGCGGGGCCCTTCCAAAATGTGGCCTTTTAACCCCAAACAGCAGTCAAACCCATGCATGGGTGGTATCACTGTACTCGAGAGATGTTGTTGAACACAACATGGGCTGTCTAGTTTTCAAAAATACATGATTTGATGGGGTAAATTGCATTGGCCGGCTTCAAAGATACCCGAAATGGCACATGGGGGGAAGAATTACCAGATTTGGAAAAAACTGTTTTGAAATAGCAAAACGCTACCTGTACTTATTGCCCTATAACGTGTAGAAAAAAGCAAAAAAAACATTTTTTTGTTTTAGAAACGTATTTCTAAACTCAGGACAAATAATAGAATCTATTTAGTAGCTTTTTTTGGATGAGTAAAAGATTTTTGTTTGTTTTTTTTTTTCTTACATTTCTCATCATATTTTATTATTTTTTAATGGGAAATTAGATGATATGATCAAAACTACGGTATCCGAAGAAAGCCCTTCTTGTCCCCTGAAAAAAAAAAAGCAATATATAACTTGTGTGGGTTCACCAAATGAGCGAGGAGAAAATGACATCTAAACACGAGCGCCGCAAAAGTGTTAAAAACAGCCCCGGCCCCAAAGGGTACAAAAGGTAAAACACAACCTGGTCCTTAAGGGGTTAATATGTATTTTTTTTTGTACCTACACCAATAAAAAAAAAATAATAATCCAATTACACGAGTGTAAAAGGCGTGTAGAATTAGACTACAACGTACCAGGCCAGTGTTTAAGGAATTTGTTACTTTTCACAATTAATGTTTTTTTTAATTTCTATATTTTACACTCGTACACTAAATACGCCTCTATTATTTATTGTTTTATATAGCTCCATCAAATTCTGTAGCGCTGTACAATCCTATTTTACAGCTTAAATCACGTGAGTAACCATCTTTCACCTCCTGCAGTCAGGATCTACACGGTTATTCCTCCCCATTAAGTTATCTCCTCTACCGTTAAGCAGTTGATTAGTTCAGGCAGTGTTTGTAAGGAGAAGGTATTACATAACGTCGTTTTGGTGCATGAATTTAGGTGCCTCGTCTAGTCTAACCGTTTCTCCTTAATCAGTCGTTGGTCTCGTCTTAGATTCAGGAGCCATATGCCTGTCCCATGCATGTTTAAATTCTCTCACTGTATTACCCTCTGCCACTTCTGCTGGGAGGCTGATCCATTCACTGGAACATAAGTTATGAGGCAGGCATAATATATATTATATATTATAAATGTATAATAATACAAACACAACAGTTTCCTTTCAATGTATTTTTATTGGTTTCCAAAAAAAACGTTGCAGTGATAAATTTCAGGTCACCCTATTAAGGGTAGTTTTGGATTCTTACTGTAAGCATCCATTACAGTAAAAGTTTCACTTAAATTAGCTACTTCAAACAAACAAAAAAAGGATATTTACAGAAATCGGGTCATTCTCCAGGGTTGGAGCGCGCCCGCATTAACCAGACCCGCAGAAAATACATTACGATCAATACAAAAAACATACAGACGTTACAGGAAGCTGTACAAAAATAAAGTTTTATTAAAAGCAGCTGCATTGTAGCAAGAACACAGTACAGAGAAAAAGACGAGCTTCACTAGACTCCGCTACGGGCCGGCGGGCCGACTACGAGCCCCCGGCCGCAAAACGCCAAGGCGCGTTACACCCATTTCTTACAAACAAAAAAAAAAAAAAAAAGATTTTCTGCGCAGGGAGACGGCTCACCGGAGCCTGTCCCAGCGCCAGATGCTGGAGTCGTCACACACCGCTATGAGAACACTGCTGTCTCGGCTGAAGCTGGTCTGTCGGACGGCGGCTGCGCATTTGGGATGCGTTAGGGTCGTACACCTGCGACAAATAAAGGACAGGTTACAATGAATCAAGACAGAAAGCGACAGGAAACAGTATATCTGAGATAATTCTAAATATATTTGAGATAAATATTCTACATAAATATTATATAACTAATAAAAGGGGTGGGTGTCAACTGGATACCCTTTGAAATGAGTCAAAGTTAAAACGCATAGCGTGCTTTCTGTCATATCCTGTACCTGGCCAGTACACCTGTGAAAGCCGAGATGTGATAAAAGGTGGCGTGATTAGCATCATCCAATCCCTGTGGGATCTGTGCATTTGATGTCAGCGCAAATCGCACGTGTGCCGAGTGTTCTAATCCCGTGAGTAAAAGTGGCATTATCAGAAATACATATACTAGATAAGACGATCGAGCGTCCCAGAGTGCGAGTATGAAGAACTTTCACCTTGACTGCCTTTTCAGCTGTGGCAAAAATGCGCAGTATGTCCTCACAACCAAACATTTCATTGGTTCAACGACGTAAGGGCAAAATGGCAATAAACTTGCCTCCAGGGCACGACGCTGGTTATTATCGTATTTGCTCGATTATAAGACGAGGTTTTTTTCAGAGCAAATGCTCTGAAAAATACCCCTCGTCTTGTAATCGGGGTCGTCTTCTAATCAGACCTCAAATGAGGTCTGACTATTAGACTAAGATCCAGATCCCCCGCACCGCTGCAGGGGACCTGGATCCTCCTGTATGGTAACCTCAGCTGCTGCCGGCGTCTATCACCGAGCGCCGGCGAAAGTGCCGGCAGGAGCCGAGGTTGCATACGCGCGTACCTTCCTGCTCCCGGGATAGCCCGCCCACTGCGGGGAAGCAGAGCCGGTTGGGGAGATTGCTGCAGGACCGGGACCCGGCGGCACTGTGCCGTCCCAAAGCAGATCCGGTAGACCTCTTCAATTTTCTGGAGGAGGCGGGGCCTAGCGGGGTCACACAGCGTCATGCCGAAATCCCGTGGGAGCTGCAAGCGCCTGCTGAGGCATCACGGTGAGTGAAGTGCCTGAGTATATTAGTGTCTGGGTAGGTAGGTAAGTGTCAGAGTGGGTAGGTAAGTGTAAGTGTCTGGGTATGTAAGTGTCCCCCTATATGCCACTCTGTCCCATGATATGCCTTTTAACCCCCTATATGCCAGAGTGGCATATAGGGGGTTAAAAGGCATAACATGGGGCAGAGTGGCATATAGGAGGGTATAAGGCATGCCTGGGGGCAGATGTGCATAACTGGGGGCAGGTTGGTAAATAAAAGGAAATTAAAAAAAAAAAAAAAAAAAAGACATGAATTATTATTTACTAGTAAAACTTTTTTCCTATAGGGTCGTCTTATAATCAGACTCTTTTTTTTCCTAAATTAATATTCAGATTTTGCGGGGTCGTCTTATAATCGAGCAAATACGGTAATTATATTCAGTGTATCTTACCTAGAAGGTAAGCAGGAGCTTTGCTGATAGTTTAGCTTTAAAAAGCTGTTACTGCGCTCTCTCGGTTCAAAACAATGCGATGAGATGAGATGAATTACTCAATTACCTAAGTCTATCTTATTATATACACACATACGCTGTACGTTTTAAAAAGAACTGCGTTGTTTGCAGGTGGAAAATACACTACTTTGGCATTCTTTAAATAAAACACCTTTACTAATATTGTACTAATACAAAAAAATATCCAGAGAAGCCACTTACTTGGCCTTGTGCGGATCTTCTACTTCAAGGTCCCAAACATAGAGCTTTCCAACTTGGTTTCCTAAGGCGAGCATCTAGAAATAACAGAGACATTGAGATAGCTATTAACAGGAATATTGCCGGAGTTCAAAACATAGTGGGGGCCAACCTTATCAATGCAAAAAAATGTGGAGGATGGGTAGGAGGAAGGCTCTGTTTTGTTAGGTAGAATCCAGTTAGGACCGCAGAGGTATTTAGCACAAGAAGCCTTGCTATATTTACACCGCGCGTTAAATATATACCGTATTTGCTCGATTATAAGACGGTTATAACAGGAGGATCCAGGTCCCCTGCACGATTGTATCGCGTAGAGCTCTACACGCAGCCCGGACTAAGCACCGGGGACTCAGAAGCACCGGTAAGTTGGAGGGGGGGGCATAACACAGGAGGATCCAGGTCCCCTGCATCGCTGCGGGGGATCTGGATCTTAGTCTCAATCAGATTTTTTTGAGGTCTGATTATAAGACGACCCTGATTATAAGACGAGGGGTATTTTTCAGAGCATTTGCTCTGGAAAAAACCTCGTCTTATAATCGAGCAAATACGGTATTTTACAGAGTCAGAGTACCCGGGTAAAAACACTCACCTTTTGCCAGAAGTCCATAGAAAACCGCATATACCAAATATCACACTGGCTGTAATCAAACCTCCCGAGAATGGTTACGTTGGACTCGCTGGGTTTGATCTTGTCGATGTCGTCTTCCATTTTGCCCGGCTTCCAGCACACTATGGCGTTCTCACAAG
The DNA here is from genome assembly GCA_023333645.1 of Sceloporus occidentalis. Classification (NCBI taxonomy): domain Eukaryota; kingdom Metazoa; phylum Chordata; class Lepidosauria; order Squamata; family Phrynosomatidae; genus Sceloporus; species Sceloporus occidentalis. The sequence goes on from JALMGF010000151.1 coordinate 1,370,594, forward strand.
ACTGAAAAATCATCAAATCAAAATGAAGTCAATAAATCCGGATTGCTAAAAATATTTCCTGTAAAGTAGTAGGACTTCGGATTGGTCACTCATCTGCGACTGCCACTCAAAGGGTTAAAAGTAGGTTTCACTCTTATAAAAGAATGGATTTTTTTAATTTTCTTTTTTAACATTTGGAACCTAATTGGCATTTAAGAACAAAGGCTCACCTTGGACAATATCAAGTCTCCCAACCACCGCACGCAGTCAACATAATTCCTGTGTATGTCTCTCGTGGAAAAGTCAGGAAAATGAATTTTCTGTGAAATGAACGGCCTGCAAAGAGAGGAGACGCCGTTACACGAGAACGGAAGCAAAAAGAAACAGCTTTATAACCGTATCAGAGGACATTCACTGGAATTCACTGATATTCAATACTGTAGTCACCAATAGTCTGTTCTTGGAGGGGTCTAACGATCAAACCTTCAATCAGTCTTGTCTTAGATTCAGGAGACATAAGTCTATCCCATGCATGTTTAAATTCCCTCATTGTATTACCCTTTACCACTTCTACTGGGTAGCTGATCCCATTATCGTGGCACAAAACAGGCAAACAAGACTTTTTTTTTTTGTTAAGTAGACAAGGGGTTACCTGTTTGTTTTATTGGGGTTGTATTCGTAGGAATCTTTGATGGCCGTCTCCATGCGCTTGGAATTAATTCTCCACAGTTTGAGGGAATGATCCATGCCACATGACATTATTTTCTCCCCCAACAGATCATAATCCTAAAAACAAGGACAGAAACAGGCCTAATGTTACACCGCACGTCCTCAGAGTATAACGGATTGACTAAAGCCATCCGCTGTTGAGTTCTGCCGGTAGAAACATCTTCCCTGTCCTTATATCTGATACGCCATCTCCATTCACTTACCGCACTTAGAACTTCATCCCTGTGACCTTCTACACCCCCGAATATGGCAACCAGCGTGTCTGTCTGAATATTCCACAGCCGCAGCGCGTGATCTGGCGGCGGACACAAGGTTTAATAAATAAATCAATCAATACAAAAAACCCAATGTACGTTGCGCTCAACAGATCGATAAATCAGTGCTCCTGACATCTTTTAATCCTCAGAAACCAATACATTTTTTGCTTTTGTATAAGCTACTTTTAATAAGAATGCTTAAAAAGGAAGTCCCATGGGGGGGAAAAAAGCTAAATTCTCCTTGAGCATAAACCCCAGCTCTGTATAAAGTAATGTCGATACTGATTTGATCTCGTGTGATGTTTTCGACGAAACACCACACATGGATGAATCTCTCTGGCAACGCTGATAAAGTCTTCTCCTCCATAGACTTATTAGTCAGAGTGCCAGGGACTGGATGATTAAGACTGAGCCATTCTATTGTTTCCCACAAGTAGTATAATAAGGAGTTGGGGTATTTGTCTATTATACTGGGGCACAGGTAATAGAGCGAGAACTCTACAAACGGCTGATATGCAGCTGCACGAAAGCACTGGAAAAAATAGAAAACTAATCTGATAACCGTTACAAAGGTTTCCAGCATTGACCGTTGTGAATTTTGGAACATCAAGGACCCGCTTGCACAGAGCGCAATTACAGCTGGGGCTCGGTAGGCATGTTTTTTTGGATCAGCCCTTTGGGAAATAAATCCTTCTTTACAGAAACTAAATCACCTAAACCGACCTTTGCTCACTGATAAGAGGAGGTTCGGGTCCCTCGGGTGAAACTTGAGCTCGTTGATAGCGTTCCCATGACCCACATAGTGCTGGGGAGAAAAAAAAGGAAACATTGAACACATGCAACACTGACTATTCTGGCTGCATACAGTACTAAATAATCTATATAGCATTTTTTTATTTTTATTTTTTAAATACGGGCCAAAAAGATGTATATAGAAGAGGGCTCATAAAGACAAAGCAAATCCTCAATTAAGGTAAACAAAGTTGACCTGTTATACTGCAACTCCCATCATCCTAATCCCATTCCCAGCCAGATCATAATCAAAACAATATTGATATAACATACATTTAGTTTGTGTGTTCAGGTTTGTAAATGGATCCCATAGGGAAGCTTACCTTAATACACTGCATTGTTATAGGATTGATTATCCTAATAATTCCCCTGGAACCGGCCACAGCAAGGAGCGGGTGGCTTGTGTTGCTATCGTACGTCCACGCACAGGTGTAAAAATTCTCATCTGCCTAAGTCTCAGAATTAAGAAAAACTGGCTGTTTGGGCACTGCCGCCAATGTTTTCACGGAGTATTGATCTTTAAATGAACACGAAAGCCAAAAAAACGGTTTCCCAAGAGGGACTCTATAAAAAAAAAAAAATAGGATCGCAGATGTGAGCACTGAGACAAAGACGGGGGAAGGAGAATCGTCTGGATGGAGTATAGGTCACGGGAGGAGGCTGATGTCCAGCAGATATATAGACATTAGACACCCAAGTACACAAGACACAGAATGAGGGAGCAGTAGCTATGGCATGTGCAGCGCAGGCCTTGACAAATTTGTTGTGAATCTCGGCGCCAGGTAAAAAAGTTAGGAGCCAGGAGTGTCATTACACAATCGTGGCATTGAAGGGGTTAACGCTGCACTGTCGCTCTCAGGGAGCGATCAGGCAGCAGGGGAGGGTTGGGGCTGCTCTCCACACTCATGTGGAGACCAAAGAACCCTCTCCCCTGTCCCTGAAGCTGCCTCTGGCAGCTGGGACTCAATTGCGGGTCTATAGACCAGCCACTGCAGGGAGGGGAGTCTTTGATGACTGCTGTAGGCTTCCATGCTTCCAAGGGCTTGTGGGGCTCGTTTTTGCTGTTGCTGGCCTGCCTAACGATCACGGCATTGAAGGGGTTAACGCTGTTAACGCTGCACTGAAGGGGTTAACGCTGCACCGTCGCTCTCATGGAGCGATCAGGCAGCTAGGGGGTGTTGGGTCAGGTCCCCACACTTGTGTGGGGAACCAATCAACACACAACCCCCTTCCCTGAAGCTGCCTGTGGCAGCTGAAAACACGATTGCTGGTTTTCCTGCAACCGCGTTTTCAGCCTACAGGATCACTCCCGTGGGAGGGATCTCAGGCTCGGGGGCGGGCTCGGAGTGGCTGTGCTGTCTGCCCAGACTCCATTTTTTTCGGGATGTAAGAGGCTGACAAACACCTAGGCGCCAGGACAAAATGCTCTGTCGCCATGGCGACCTGGGATTTGTCGAGGAAGAAACAAGGGCTTCGGGAGCTTATTTATAAAAGGAATATAGTCTGGGGGAGTTGGGGCTTTGACTACAGGAAGGTTCAGCACAAAGGCAATGAAGCGGTGTTAATAAACACACAAGATGTAAAATGGTGGCTGCTATAAAGTTTCTATAGCCTACTGTATCTGTTTGTCTTTGTCAATTCTCATCTTGTCAGACCCCTTGAATATATGTATTGTATTAAGCGCTGCGTAGATTGATGGTGCTATATAAATAAAAGATGATAATAAATAATACATAATATAGCCAAAAGGATACATCAGCATCAACATACGACTGGAGCAGCCGGATTTCTCCCTGCGAGTGGCATTCGTATAAAGTGACCTAAAAGGAAAAACAAGAGAGACTTATCGCATCTGTGTGCAAGTATGAACACTCCAAGTCCTAAGAGCTACGGTACCTAACCCTACAAAATAAATGGATCTCACCGTCTTTAAAGCCACCATAAGGTCATTAAAGAGCGGCATTACACAGCGAAGCAAAAAGAAGAAATAAAGGAATCGCGGCACTTCCAGAAGGAAAATAATACAGCAGTTTATTAATTTACTGATCACATCAAGAATTACACAACATACTCTGTTACTGCCGACGGTAGCGAACACCAGTGGGTCTCCCTCCTTACTGTGCCAGTTAAATTGGACTCCAAAGAGCGGCTGGTTGTGGTCCTCCTGTGAAGAAAAGACAAACGGAGTCAGACACTTCGCACCACTAAAGGTCAGATGACCACGGACTGGGTAAAGCAAGGCTCCATCCTTGGGTAAGTTCTGGGGGCCCGCTGATTCCTGACACTGATTGGCAATAGAAGGAAAGAGATTCTGGAGAATCCCCCCATTCCTTGGGAAGAGGGACACCATGGAAAGTTAAATAGCCCTCAGAGTGCATGATGGCGGCATCTCCCTTCATGTCATGTTCTCTCTCTCTCTGAAGGTTTATTCTGGGAACGGTTTGTACATTCAGCAGCGCTCGGAGTTATGTTCAGACTGCTGCACTCCGTTACAAGGTCGAAAAGCACTATTACATACACACAGACTGCGTCGCACCCACCTTGAGGCTGTTTACACATTTGAACGAGTATTTGCACTTTTTGGATTTCCATTTTCCTTTGCCCCAGCCCTTTCTTCCAGGGGCATTTGCGGTATTTGTCGGGGTATCCGGGCGTTCGGTGTTCGTGCCGCTCTCTATGCTCACTGTGTCGTCCTAAAACAGGAGAAAGAAAACAAAATGAGAAACAGGATATAAATTACAAAAAATTACATAAAAGCTCTGAACTGCCATTAAAATGAGAAGAGGAAGCTTGGCGTACTTTCCGGGTAAGAGCGAAACTCCACTATTTCACTTTCAGCGATGAGCGGACAATCAGCAGCTGCATCTTCTGCACGTAGTCTAGTGTTTTATATTAGGAATTACGGCATAAGCTACCACTTGAGACAGGCTTAGGTATATTGTTAGGAGGTTTCACTTACTTACGGAGAGGGTGGAACAGCCTCCCAGCAGACGCGGTAGAGGTTAATACAGTAAAGGATTTTAAACATGCATGGGATAGATATACGGTTCCTGAAGCTAAGACGAGACTGATTAAGGTTTGAGGGGGGGGGGGGGGCGAACGGGTCTGATCTGCTTTCAATGTTTCTATTAGAATGCATTGAAGGTGCATAGGGTTTTTTTTGTTTGTTTGTTTAAATCTGTGATAAATGCCCCATTTTATCTCGCGGTACGGGATGCCCCTAATAGATGGATCCACAGGACAAACCTCTAGGTACATTCACAAAGCACAAAATAAAAAAGCATTATTGGAGATTCCCACGCACCGACAGAAGAGATTGCTGTAGTGTTTTTTTACTTTAATATAAATATACATATTTTTTATTATTATTATTTTTTTATAGACACGTCATCTTATTCAGTATGTAAGATGCAGGGGAGCTTTTTCTTGGTGCGTCACTCATCCTCATAATAATGATACTAAGAAACGGACTTGAATGTAATAACGCATCCCAATCCTCTCTCGACTCAAATATGTTCTTTCGCTTTATTTTAAGATAAACCAAAAATGACTAACGGCGAGTTTCAGAATCAGGTTAAGACGTTTTATTTCCCCGCAATATCTTCTGGGGAAAGGTCTGGACATTCAGAGCCGCCGGGTATTAAGTTTCTCATGCATTTAAAGTAACTGAATTAAGAGGAATATTTCTTTAGGGGTAATTATACAATTAGTGCGATATTAAATAATAGAAAACAATGGTGGAAAGTTGTCCACTATTCTCTTACACATCCATAACGCTTTATCTGGGAAAATATATTGTTATATGTCACAAAATCTGAAATACAAGGATCATTTCTTACTAATGACATTTTGTTAAATAAAAATTAAGCCGTCCAACTAAATATACCAAGAGGGCGCGGTACACCTAATAATGAATAAAAATAATTATAACACAGCACTTTCAGATTTTGTGACAAACAAGTATATACGAAATTAGCAATGGTGACAAAATGTAAAAGGAAAGTTAAGAATCGCAGATCTAATCAGCTAACATTTATGAAGATACAGGGGCCGGGGTTACATTATATATATTGCCTACGGCAAATGCTCCCAAGAGCCAACGGACTCAGCAGGCGATGTAGTTTTATATTACAGAGTTTAATATTCTTCCAGTATTCATTCACAAAATAACCACGTACCGAGTTTAGCTAAATAAGAATACATAGCTGCATAAGGGAGTGATAAGGGAGTGATAAGGGAGTGTGATGGGAGTGTGATGGGAGTGTGATGGGAGTGTGATGGGAGTGTGATGGGAGTGTGATGGGAGTGTGATGGGAGTGTGATGGGAGTGTGATGGGAGTGATAAAGGACCTCTGTACGCCTATGAAGCGTTTCCAGTAAAAATAGTGACAACATGGACACCGTCTGCGCTGTATTTCCATTTCATGTTATTTTAATGGAAAAACGTAATTATCTTTCAAAAAAGTACATTTTTAACTGACCCAAACTTTCGAATGGTAGTGTACACACACACATATATATATATATACTCAGATTGCAATTTCATTGTAAAATGTATCACTTATGTAAAAAAATTAAAGGCAATGAAGAAAACTCTGTGTATTAAAAAACATTTAATCGCCAGTCTGCACGCACCTGTAGAACGTGGAACACACGTCGTGGACACGCGCAGCCAGATAACATTTATTTGTTACGGGAACCGTATACTCGCTGTGCAAATACCTAGAGGATTCATATTAAAAAGCACACAAAAAAAGAGCAGCAGGCAGGCGCTGCAGCTTCCCTCACCTGATAATTCTAGACAGTTAAATGGCAGCCACCGAAATAAACGGGGGCACTTTCTGTGCCCCCCACAATGATCCGCAAACCAGCGGCAGCGATGAATGGCAGTCAGCACATCAGGTGGCATAAGATGCGTTCAGCCGAATACATCTCCTGCCCAGAAGAGAGCGGGGGGGGGGCTAAAGGGGCAAATGTGTTCACAAATGGGCAATTCAAGGAAATGAATTACAGTATCTGACGGCTGGGGTGTCCCTTTAACAATGACCGGGTGAACATGGCTCAGAGCCACAGTAAGGCAGTAACCTAGCAACACCATGGTGCATATCTAATGGTTACTTAAATTGCTCACCTGCAGTTACCCCCTGGCTCCCGCGCTCCAGGCTGCCTGATGCCCCTTACCCCTCTAGCTGCCTCTTGCACTCTGGCCTCCCGCCCCCCGGTGGCTTCTGGCTCTCAAGTTCATTCCTGCCCCCTCCATTCCCCTCCTGTGCCGGTTCCCTTCTCGTCTCCCGCTGTCCCTCCGTACCCGCCGGATTACCCGCTCTCCCCCTCCCATACCCTTCACTCACGTTCTCATCTCCGGACAGCTCCGGGTTACTGTTCTCGTCGCTGCTCAGCTTCTGCTTCTTGGCCGGCATTTCGTTTCCCGCCGCACGACCGGAAACCTCAGACATCTTCCAACGCCTAGATGTGACGTCAGTATAGCGCGACACCATAGAATATGGGGAGAGCACGTGACACAGAAAGCTTTCCCAGTTTGCGCATGCGTAGTGCGAAAATCCATTCTAAACATAGAAGTAACAGAGTGTGCGTTCTAAGAACATCGCAGGCAACGATGCTATAGTATTTAGAGCGTTTCCACGTGTACCATATGATGTCATTCACTTACTATATGATGTCATTCACTCCCAGATATCCCTGAATTTACATTAATTTTGTAGTTTGAGATTTTAGACCAGATCTTTTTTTATTAATTGGGCTTTTTACAGTTTATAGTATAGGAGGTACAATAGGCGCAGCCAAATAATAACCGTCATAACGTTTAAAAGGTTTAAAACAGCCCCCACTAGTTGTGCAAAATAGGCTATTTTAAGTAAAGAGCTTTTGGAAGATACCCTGCCTGCCTATCGTTCGTTTGTATCCAGCAGATGACCGGTTTTAAAACTTTGAGGTGGTTTTAAAAGTTCCAGCAAACCTCCAGGATTCCTAAGATCCCGGCTATCTTAAAGGCGCAGTACCTACTACAATCTTGTGAGTGTGACACAACTAGTGGGGGCTGTTTTAAACCTTTTAAACGTTATTGCACCATTTGTGGTTTTTATTCTTTTTACAGAGTACTTTTAAAAGCTGTATCCCCAGAATTTGTTCTGTTTTTTCCATATATCTGTTATAAGGGGCTTTTTGAAGGAAGAGTCCTTGGGGAAGCTACCACATATGTGGTCCGAGGAATGAATAGAGGGTTAAAAAGCTAAGTACCCTGTTTTTATGTTATTTTTCATTCTTGTAGAACACAGTTACAACTTTATTGTAAATAATAACCGTCGTCTACAAACCTTTTGATTGGGGGACATTAGGAAAGGATGTCCCTGCCCCACGGAGCTTACACTCAAAGTAGTGTAAATCTAGTGTAATCTGTGCGTTTACCATTGGATTGTCAGTATGTGCCGTTATATTAATATAGATAAGTTTTTTTCTGCTTTCTTGTACTTTTTCGACATCCTTGGAAACCTCTGTATTATGAATTAAAAGTACAGACTTTCAATTACACGTAAAAAAAAAACGTTATCATGTCTTCTCCACAGATCACACACATAGACGGTCATGCACATACATGTAAAACGTGGCAGATGAGCAGTGGACGTGGAGTCAGGGCAATTGAGTTCTAATTTATTGACTGATTCAAGACCGCAGTAAATCAAACTAAAATGAATATTTATCTAAAAATGGCTAGGAAATTACATCTGGTCGGAAACTGAAATAAAAATGTCTGCTCGCCAGTCTGCTGTGAGAGAATCGTTGGGCTGGATTATTAAAAGCGAACATACATAATGACATCATCAAGGCAGACTATGAACATCATCAGGATAACCAAGTATACAGAGGCGTCACATGCGTACGTTCAATAACAGGGAAAGCAGCAAAGACATCAACAATCATTTGAACGTACAACGGGAGGTGCGAAAGTGGAGTGTGTAGCAGGAATGACAACTGGGGGTGTGTAGGAGAAAAAATGGGGCAAGGGTAATGGTTTATGACAAAGGCCAAGGTCTCAGGGCAGGTGCATACCTCCCGGCAGTCCTGGTTTTTCTGGGACAGTCACAATTTTAAGGTTTTAGTGGGCAATGGTGGAGCATGGGCCGTTTGGGGAGATCCTCTGACGTGAACCTTCCAGATCAAATCAGGGAGGTGTAAAATCAATGGAGGTCCTACTTTGATAGCGCTGTGAGGTGGGTGGGTGGATGAACCACTTCTGGACCCGCTGCATTAGATTGATGGAGTCTTTGACGGAGTCTTTGAGATAATCAACAAAAGCCTGTGCAAAAGGAACAAGAACAAGTTATCAATAAATGGAGTAAAATCTCTTGCAATATGATGGATTGTGGGCAGTGTCTCTCTAAATCACCTTCCCTGCCATGGGGGATTCAGTTGACCAAGAAGAGGACATGGTCAGGAGTGGACCACCCAGCCTCATATCCAAAGATCCATCATGTGGCCCTTGGTTGGAGTAACACAGTGGCCACATGGTAGATCCAATGGAGGTCAGTGCTACAACAACATAGACCTCCGTAGTGTTCAAAGCTTCCTGGGCTGGAGAGATCAGAATATCTCTAAGACTCGTCCATGATCCCCACCGTCCGCAAAAAAGCAGGGCTATTATCTACGCCCTGTGCCAGGAATATTAATAAAATAAATATTATTATCTTTTATTGCCGCAGAGCTTCTTACAGCCCATACATTCAGAGGGTCTGACGAAACTAGAACTGACAGACTAAGAGAAACCGATACATTAGATAAAGAGGGCTCGGCTCACAATAAATATTCCTATATATTTTTTTTCATTTTGTGATGCCATTTCCTTTTGAAAAATGCATGGAGTATTGAGTTACTTAAAATATTTATGATTATTATTACTGAGTTTTCCCAGAAACATCAATACCTGCAGATAATGGTCTTTCATCTGAACTCTTGTTATGCGCATCTGCTTATTCAGTTGTATTGCCGCATTATGCCATTGTAATACCAAGTAATTGTCACTAGAGGGCAGCGGTGCCCAATGATGTAGTCTAAAAGTTTTTTATTATTATTTTATAATTATTAGAGCCAACAATTTCCGCATTGCTTCTTACTGTCGATACATTCAACGGATCTGGCAAATCTAGAACTGACAAACTACGGCAAAGAGGAAATGTGTGGACTTTGGGACAGCTGTCCGGCAAAACATAAATATAAAAACTGAATTTTTTCTACACTATAGGCAAACTATTTAAAAAAAGTGCTGACACTGTATTAATCTCAGGGGGTGGGGGACTGATTGGGTCTGTTATTTCATCCAGCAGATGGCAACAAAGGTTCTATTTAGAGGCAACGGAAGTGGCCAAAAATTATGCAAACAGATGGTGTATTTACTAACCCTCTTAACATCAGAAGATGAGCTGTTAGAAAGTATTTATTCGCTGAAATGGAATAGCCTTCCGCCAAATGCAGCAGAGGATAATTTTTTTTGCACTTACCCCACATTTTCATTTTTAAAAACTCAGAGCAGTGCACCGTAAGAGATGCTCTTGGGGTCATCATGAACCCCAGGAATATGGCTTGTAATATCCCCGATAATATCGTAGAGGTCCGTATAAGTCTTTATTTACTTAATTCTTATTTCCCTTTTTAAAAAAAATTTAAATCTATTTTTTTATTTTTAAAAGCAAGTCGTGTTAGTGCAATCGCCTTGAAAAGGTTTATAGGGTCCATACAACAGAGCCTGACCTGGAGGTGTATTATTATGTATTGTTTTATATAGCGCTATCAGATTCTACAGCGATGTACAAAGGGCAGACAGGACATAACAATTAGTATATTAAATAACAAGATGACATACTGAAACAACAGGTGAGGAAGGACCTGATCACAGAAGCTTACATACATAGTACATAAGGTAGAAAAAAGACCTAAGTCCACCAAGTTTAACCCTTCTTCCTAACCTTCCTACTCTTGATCCAAAAGAAGGCAAAAAAACCCAATTAGGCTACTTCGAATTCTCCCATCAGGGGGGAAAATTCCTTCTTGACTCCAAAAGGCAATTGGATTTTTCCTTGGATCAAGACGCTCTAAAATATTAATTCTATTTATAGCCCTGTATGTCATGCCTTTCTAAAGAAATATCCAGACCCCTTTTGAAGGCATCTCATGTATCTGAGAGAACCCCCTCCCTTGGCAGTGAATTCCATAGCTTTATTGTCCTCACTGTAAAGAATCCCTTCCTTTGTCGTCTATGAAATCTCCGCTCTTCCAGTCTCAGAGGACGACCTCTTGTTCTTTGTACATTTCTGTTAATGAACGGGTCACTGCAGAGCTCTTTATATCGGCCCTCCATATATTTATATCACGTAGCTATCATAAGATCAGAAAGCCTTCTGTACTGGGTGCACGACCCTGGAACTCCCTCCACCTATCAGGAGAACCGAAGACCACCCCACGTTCAGGTGAAAACTAAAAACTTTAGCAAGGTATTCCCACCCGCCACCTCCTAATCACCCTTACCTTTCCCTGACAAAGCACCCCTTACTCTCTTTGCCTTTTCTTGCCCCTTAAGCCAGGTTTGCCCTGTTTATGCGCTATATAACCCGATTAACAGATTGAATTGCCTACGATGGCTGGAATTTGCCTTTAAATAATTCTCGGCCACGTTCATTCCTTCTCGAAATGTTTTTCTGGCCGAAATACTTATTTTGGATGATCGTGATGTGAACGCTTCCTGTGGTTTGGCGAGACTGCTACCTGCTACATATGAGTCACCGGGTGACGTACGGGCTAAATTTAGACCTCTTCCCCCCCCCCCCGGACTTTGTATTTTTACAGGTTACGTGAAAACTAAAATACTTCACTTGTGTGTCAACCGGCAAAACAGGCCTTTAATATTACAGCTTTCCTTATGTTCCCGAAAAACATTACAAAAACAAGAGCTGCGCTTGATACGGCAGCAAATATTTTACTTTAAATTACACTGCAAAGCATCCCCAAATTTTCCTGGCATTAAAATGGATTTGGCAATGCGAAAAGTTAAAAACACACCGGGAAGGTATGAGTCAAGGGGGGATGTTTTTAGTACTTAAAGGGACAGTCGTAAAAAAAAAAATCTGTGAAGTGAAATTGTGAAGCCTACTCATCATTAAAGGGTTAATAGAGCAGGTCCTACATACAGTCCGAATACACGCGGCTAATTGAGGATATTTGATGATGTAATAAGTATGTGTGTCAATGGATACGTCTCGAAACAAAGGGAAATTGGAACATATAGAGTCTAAATGTTTGTTTAAAATAAATAAAACAAGCAATGAATACATTAAAATAATGGTCTGCAGCGGTCAGTGTGCCATATTTTTATGGAAACTTTGGAAAAGTGACAATCACTAAATATTGGGAGAACGTTTAACATTTTTCTTCGTTCCGTTGTGATGGTTTGGCCCCCGTAGCTTAGTTAAAGGGAAATTTCCATTCAGCGTGTGGATAATTTATTCTGGCTGTGGGACACCTGGCAGTGTGTCCAAGGTGGGTTACCTACTAATGTGTAAAGCAGAAGAGCAGAAGGACTTGGGTGACATTTTGCATGGACGTTTTCAGTTCCTAGTTTTTTCCCCGTGTGCATAACATGCAATAAAGGCTTTCCGAAGCTGGACTTCATTCCTTAAATTGAGGGCAATAAATTATTGTTTGTGTCAAGCGTCAGATAAGATTACCCTAACAGCAAGGCTGGAAAAGAGGAGAAGGAGCATGAACTGGACCTAGCCAAAGTGTCTCAGTCTGTGTATGGAGGGGGGTAGTTGGCTTGGCCCATGCACAGGCTCTGCAAGTCAGGTGAGGATCTGCGGTCAGTTCTTACTGGACTGACTGGACCACATCTAGCTGACCCTACCATTAGAACTGGAAAATCTGGGTATTGCCTATGGACCTCCATACCCATCAAACCTCCTATGAGGTTAGCATGGGAAGCAGCCAGACGGAGTGCGGTATCTCTGATTCTCCTGAATTAGTTTATTAATTAGATATATTTTAGTTTCCATCGATTTAGTTACCGTTCCAATATTCCTCAGCATTTGTTTACAGAGGCCAAATAAAAGTCTTCTGTTCACATTTTGTCAATTACACTTGAAATTCTTAAGATTCTGTTTTAAAAATAGAAAGGGGAATAGGCCATCTGGAATATTTTAGTTTGAGATAAAACATGTGTGTGACTTTGATCAGCTCAGTTAAAGTGCAGGAAACATCGTTACAGATAATACCGGGACCGACGCCAATATGACTTTCGGCAAAAGCCTCGCTGCTATGTATGAAGGTTTGAATGAGTTCTCGTCTATACACGTTACCAGCAATATAATCATTGAATTTCGAAGGCTGGTTCATGTCTACTGCAAAGAAACTGAGACGAAAAAGAAGATGTAAGGGGGGTGTCTGCTCAGGATCCAGGCTTACCTCAAGGGCCCAGAGTAGCCCTCTTGGGGCCCTTCAACAGCTGCCATAGTCTGGAAGTTTAAGTCTATGCAACCACCGGCACCGACCTCTCCACTAACCCTTCCTCTTAGAGGTCTGCGCCCCGTCGGCTGTTGTAGAGTGGCGGGATATTACATCTTATCTCGGCAGACAGACAGTGGGGGAAGCATTAGGAGAGAGATGTTGACGATAACCACATAGACCTCCTTAACACCTAGGTACTATGGCGGATGAGTCTAGTATGTCAATGAGTCTAGTCCTTTCTTCACTTACAACCTTCAGGTTGCCCTACATGATAACTACAAGGTGGTTGTTCCAAGTGTTGCCCTGCAAGTTTTAAGGGGTCACAGTCAGCCTAAGATATAGTCCCACGATGAATTGTTGCTCAGCCATGCCTTAGTAGATGGCATAGATGGACAAAACACTGGCTCCTAAAAAGTTGCTATAGCTGCCTATGTTTTTTTAGCTCTGCTATATTGATATCTATAGCAGTATCTCGATCTGGCTTCCAAAAAATAAAGCTGGATATTAAGATATTGCCTTTACTCCGGAAGTTTATATAGCTTTGTCCATTTCATTAATAAGAAGTTTGTGATTATTATACATAAGGATGGTTAATTATGAGCCCCCGGTTTGCAATGGTACAATAAATGACTATGTAGCAACAATTGTAATGATAAATATGATAATTTGATAATGAGCTGGTTGGAAGGGTAGCCAGCCTGGCTGCAGTATGTCTCCAAATAAAATCATTTTATATGAAATGGAACAGCTTGTAGCTGAAAGAATGAACTTATGACATCAAGAGAAGGCTTCATGCAAAGTTCTTATGTTTAACCCATCTCTTTCCAATTGTCATGACATTTAACAACATTCTTGTGTCTGTGTCCTTCTGAGCATAATGTGATATTTAGTTCCAAACGGATGGAGAACCCTCTGTTCGAAACAAAAGCTAAGCTGGTTCTAATCAAACTCGTCCCGTGAGTGAAAAAAGTGTTCTTTCTGGTAAATCTTCTTCCTGGCACGTATTTCCTTTTAACCAGGTGACCCAAGAGTTTCAGGTGTCATTGAGGCATCAGGTCATGTCGATACATGGGAACTCTTCAGATTACACCCCACAGTTCTGGAGCTGAATTCCAGATCAGAGGCTTAGATGTAATATAAGTAAGTGAAACATGTATGGGACAGGCATGTGGCTCCTGAATCTAAGACCAGACCAATCACTGATTAAGGTCTTTACAGCATGAAAAACGGGCAGACAAGACCGGCCGAATGTGTCACACTAGGTGGACCCACAATGCAGGCCCATGGACGCCAGGTACAGACAGGGCCACAGGAGATATCTAGAGACAGCACAAGTCAGCAATGGAATAATCAGACAAATCGTGGTCAAGACAAGCCTGGGCCAGGCAATGTACAGACATCATCATCTCTAGACTGTAAGCTCTTTGAGCCGGGCCCTCCTCACCTGTTGTCTCTGTTAGTCAATTTGTTATGTTACATACTACTTGTTATATCCTGTCTACCCATTGTACAGCGCTACGGAATTTGATGGCGCTATATAAAACAATAACTAATAATAATCATCATCAGGCCATCTAAATAGTGTTCCTGATCAAAAATCCCGTCTCTGGAGTAGGAACAAGGTGTGGAAAGCATTTGGAGCTTGTGACTTTAAGAGTTTGTACAGAAACCCTAAATCGTTGTTTTCAGGGTGATCCCAAGGGAGCGGCGGCGATTCCGGGGTATTGATGGATAGCCTGGGGTCCCTAGATGATTAGGTCCAAAAAGCAACTTGATACGTGGACTGGACCAGGCAGAGGCTCCATAGGCGCAGCTGCTAAATCCCGGTCAACAAACCGGGGGTTCCCAAGGGGGCTCCCAACCACCCCTAATCTGAGCCCCACCACATGTTGTGTATTTGTGCAAAGGAGCACTCTGGTGGGGCCAGGGGCATACAAGATATTTAGGGTTAAGAAGTCCAGCACGGAGTCCTGCCAATCCTAGCCGACAAACAGTTCCAGAGAATTACGGCTAAGTCAGGTACAGGGCAAGGGCAATAAAGATCCAATGGGTCCGGGTGACACAAGGGTGGGATTATACTCATGGGCACAACGACAACAGGTAAACACAACTGAAGAAGGGATTAAAAGTCCTCTGCAGCTCTAGTTCCCTGACAGTCTCCACTACTCAAAGGCCATCTTGTTGGCTAAGAGTTCATGGTTACCAATGTGGCAGTTTCTTCCTTGAGAGCTATTGAAAAAGAAGCCAAGTGCGCTTCGAAACGCGTTTAGCTTGCTATTCCCCCTGTGCATAATCTGCATCAATATCAACACTGCTCACTGCTCACGGCACTCTGGACAGAGTAAGATTGACTTGTTAAATCAGCAATTTCTTTCAATCCAAATTTTTTTTTAAAATCTTTATCGTGCCCATAACGCACGAGGACAACACTGCTGACACCAAGGACCTCCATTAACCTACTCAGCAGACCTCTCCCTCCCTGCATCCACAACTGCCAGCAATCCGCTAACTCGGCAGCGGCTAGGCACGGTCGATAAAGCCTACAGGGTAAGTGTGAGAGCTCCGCGGGACGCAGCATAAGAAGATCGGTGAGAGGTGCACAGCACCATATTTAATTCTCCCGAAAAATCATAATAAAGACAAACGGTATCTAAAAACATTTTCACAGAAAGGATCGCTAAGGAAGTCTACACAGGAGACACAGCAAACACTGATAAGCGATATCACCTACAAACTGTGACTAATATGATATGCTGGACTATATATGATATATATGGACTATATTTGAAGTACTTTACATAACAAACAGCAATATTATTGCGTCATCCACTCGGTCTTTGATATATTTATAGAAAGCAACTATATGAAATTTGTACATATTTCACACGAGAGAGACATTATCTCTTGATGTAATAATCAACTGCCTTGAGCATATTGTGTTATTTTAATAACCAGTTTTTTTGGGGGGGGGGGTTTCTCCCATTTTATACTTATTTTATCATAACGAGATACCCTTATAGATCTTATAGGAAAGTTATTTTATGCAATTTATTTTAGAGTCTAGCTGTAAGGGCCCTGCAGCTGACCCTATTTTTTGTATTTGTTTTTTGTATTAGTTTTAATAAATGTATCTGTGTTTCTAAACCACTGCACACAGTTTTACTGATTGGATACTTTTAAACATTCTATATCACCGCACACACAACACCAGCTGTATTCTAACGCACCATTCAGGGACCTTATTAGAGAACAGTAATAGTCTTTATACTCAGTTTCTTCCTTCAGCAGAGAAACTTTTGGAAAAGAACAGGGGTATATACGGTTAGATACCTGGTCTCGAGATAATATTGCCCTTTCCCCCAACTTTGAGGTATCAACCTCCAGGATGAATGGACGGGTAGCATCTGGTCTGTGGAGGACAGGAACGGATAAGAAGGCTTGTTTGAGGTTATCAATTACCCCCTTCTTAGTGAAAGCAGAGATGGTCACCACAATTTGGGAAAAGTTTCTTATAAAACAATGGTAGAAATTGGCGAAACCTAGGAATCACTGTTTTTTTGGGGGGTTGGTAGGTCATTACCAGTCTTTGATATCTGTGACCTCCTCTGGGTCCATATCTAATCCAGTCTATGAAATGATATACCCAAGAAAGGAGATACAGTTTTGCTCAACGCACTTCTCTGTTTTAGCAAATAGGGAGTTTTCAAGAAGGTTCCATAAAACTTGCCTAACATGTTTTCTGTATTTAGTAAGATCAGGAGAGTAGATAAGGATGTTGTCTAAATAGATCAACACATCTCGGAATATGTTGTTGACAAAACCTTGGGGCATTACTCAAGCCGAATGGCATCACTAGATTTTCATAATGTCCATATCTAGTGTTGAAGGCTGTCTTCCATTCATCATTCTCTCGGATTCTAATCAAGCTGTACACCCACCAGAGATCCAGCTTGGTGAAGACTTTGAAGCTGGCCACGGCCTGGTTTTCAGGTTCGGAAAGAGGGTAGGTATGGCCTGTTGGGGGGACGTGCCAAGCTGTAATGCTGTGGGACAGTTGTGCATGCCATGGGGAGGTAGAGTATCGGCTTTCTTTTTGGAGAACACGTCACAGGAAAGGTAGGAACCTGAACTAGAGGACAAATGGGATGGAAAGTCCTCAAGATTCTCGGGTAGATCTCTGTAAATAAGTGCGTCTTTAATGGAATAATTCAGACCCCTACGAAAGGCTGCCTTGAGAGCTTGGGGATTCAATCTGTCTCATAGGCCAATGTCCAGAATTCAACCACGTTTTGAGCCACAGATTTCCTTCCCTGGTGCAGGTCCATAGAGCTGGATTCAGCAGTCTCTACTCTCCCTGGAGCGTCAAACATGGCCTTGAAGGCGGCAATAAAACCATCTGCATCCAGGGAGGACGCTATTTTTAGGCGTCTCGTTCGTAGTGGTGGACGCTTAGTGAATGACTTCATTGACCAAAAGTCGGGTAAATTACTACCTTTTGCGCAATTACAGAACAAGTTCTCCCCTATTCTACTGCATCCTATTCATTATTTACAAATCCGTAATTACCTTTGTACGATTTCCCATGGCCTATCGACCAACATTACCAATTTATTGGATCGTTTCATGTTGCTGTCTTCTCTTAAGCGACTTAAAATGGCAACGATTTGTAATCTTGTTAGACCCTCGCTGACGTGGGATACACAGGGGCTGGTGGGGCATCATGGAATGATGAATTTCCCGATCTGGTTTTGGAATTAGTTTCTAGGGACTATAGTGAAATGTTTCTAAAATTACCGAATAAAGCTTATGTTACTCCCAGACTCCGGTTTTTGATGGGCCTTGCTGACCACTCACGGTGCCCAACATGTCAGTCACCAGATGCTGACCTTTTCCATGGTTTGTGGTCATGCAGTTCTCTTGCTGCTTTCTGGGATGAATTACAAGCATATATATTTCCAGGGCCTTGGGTATATGTTTTCAAATTACAGTGGAGTGGGCGATTTTGGGGTTATTTTCACACAATTTACATCCTGGTGCTGTGCGGGCTGAACCCCTTGTCAGTTTCCTCTCGGCTGTGGGCAAGCGGGAAATACTATCTCAATGGATATTTCCTCAGCCGCCTTCCCTGGAGCTGGTCTTGTCTCAGTTGCAATTTCCGTATGGATTGGACTGAGTCCATCCTTCACAAGCAAAGCAAAGTTGCACACCTTTTTAATCGGTGGTCACCTTATATTGCAACTCTGGATAGGGCTACACAGCATACTACTGAATGGTATTGCGGTCAGGTTTTGAAAGGTCTACATCCCATTGCAGGGTTTAATGGTTAGGGAGGGTTTGGTCTTGGGATCTCTGGGAGCACCTGGGTGACTTTGCCTGATCCTAATACAGTATGTTTTGCTAGTTTAGTTTTGTGTTTCATTCTCTCAACTTGCTTTTCATTCCATGGCTTGTATAACTTCTACTCTTCCAATTACCAGTTTTATGTTGATGGGTGTCATAACGCACATTGTTACCAACATGTTGGACTACACTTTTCCTACCAATAAAGAATGTTAAACAAAAGCATCTGCATCATCCAGCATCTGGGAATTGTGTTCCGTCAAAGGAGAGGCCCAGGCTAAAGCCTCCCCACGAAACAGATTTATAATGAACCTTACCAATTGGTGTGAGCAGCAAAACCCTGTGGTTCGGTTTGAAAATGAAGTTGACACTGGTTCAAAAAGCCCCGACATTCCTGATGGTCGCCAGTGAATTTGTCAGGCACAGGCATTTTAGGGGCCTTAACGGATGTACCAGCGGCTTCTCTAAGTAAAGGGTCGAAGATAAAGCAGAGGAGGTTAGAACTCTGAGCAGATTGGTGATGGTGTCCATCCTTTGCTCCAAGGACTGTGGTCCAGTGGTCAGGGCAGGCTATGCAGGTTCACTAACGTAAAACAAGCCGAGGTGGTGGGACAGTAGTTAGCTGCGAAAGTCCAGAGTCGAGCCAAAGTCAGAAGCCGGAAGGTCAAACATGATCAAGCGGGTTCAGCGAGCTAGAGCACTAGTGTTGGGATGAATGGCTCCTGTACAAGACACTCCAGCTTAGAACACCCCGCTGGCAGAGAAGTCACCTCGCGGGATGGGGCGTGCAAGCAACACAAGGCCAGGAATGTGGGCCTCGGGACCTGACAGTAATTTTATTGCAAGACAGGAGGCTCATATTTGCATAGACTTTCTTTACTGTCACCCTAGCAGCAAAGACAAAAATAGAACATTGGTAACCAATCATATAAAAGTTCAACAATATAAACGTGGAAGCAGCCCCTCCTTCTTCCGCTTTCTTTGCTGCTCACCATGAAGTCAGGTCAGCCTTATTACATTGCATTGTGTATGCTTTCTCATATTTATGAGTAATTGTGTTGTATTACCTTTTATATATATTTTGGTCTTTTTTCTTCATTTTTGTCTATTGATCTCGTCCGTTATCTCGTCTGTTTGCCGTCCGCTTTATTTCTATTGCGGTCGCCATTTTAAAGATCTCGTTCCAGCTCTTGTGAGATTTCCGACGCCATTTTGGTTTTTTCTTTCCTACACAGCAACGTTGCAGCGCAGTTGTAATTTGATTCTCTTAGGTGCTGGTTCTTCTCCGTGCAATTACCTTACATTTCGAGTCCAGGCTGAGCCCCTGTTACTCGTTTCGTTTACCGGAGGTGCTATTTACCTTCCGGATCATCCATACTTCAATTATATATAAAAAAACAAACAAAAAAAAAAAAGGCTCGATGGATTCGTTGGCTTCTCACACTTGCGGGTGTCGATCGTCATTTTGGAGCACATTCTGTCAGAGGGGCAGCGGCCTCGGGTGCTTTTTTCGCCGGAGCTTCTCTCTCAGATATTCTTCACACAACTGATTGGTCTTGTGCATCCACTTTTAGATCTTTTTATTTTCGGCCATTATCTTCGGCTGTCTTGCCTTTATTGGCCCGACGTTAAAATCGCAAATATGAGCCTCCTGTCTTGCAATAAAATTACACAATTATTCTAGACTCGATGACCGAATAATTGGAATTTTAATAAAGCCAGTAGGCGAATATTTCCCTCCCTCCCGCCCTTTTGATTGATTATTCTTATCTTCTATTACGTTTATTGCTGCTTGGTGGGATGTTATACCTTTATTATATACGTTTTATGTTACTCTTGGTATATTGATTATCGTATGCTTCTGCTTATGGCATTCAGATACTGTCATGTGTCTCTCTTCTTTTTTCAGTGTAAGCCATTGTGTGAGATGTCCAGGTTCCAGTTTTTCCTGAGTTCTCAGGCTTAACTTTGATGCTCCGATCAAGTTTTTCTTCAGAGGGTTCCTTACCTGTTTCATCTTCCGTTCCATGGTTCGCGTACAGCAGAAAGAGGAAGGAGGGGCTGCTTCCACGTTTATATTGTTGAACTTTTATATGATTGGTTACCAATGTTCTATTTTTGTCTTTGCTGCTAGGGTGACAGTAAAGAAAGTCTATGCAAATATTCGCCTCCTGTCTTTATTAAAATTCCAATTATTCGGTCATCGAGTCTAGAATAATTGCGTAATTTAGTGCTAGCCCCGCCCCTATGTGTATCTAGCCATGCCCCTTTATATTGGACACACCCTTCCTGCCTCCTATAAAATGCAGATGAAGGATCGCTCCGGGGCTATCTCCAGGTATAGGCTGTGTTTCTGCCTTCACTACCCGGGTAAAAAGCCACCGCTGGGGTGGCGAGCCGCGATCCTGGCACCGGACGAACCTGAGTGAATGGGAGCTTAATGTGACCTTGGATAAAAGCATTCGTACGCAACATACGAGGAATGAGCATGCATATTAAGCAAAGCCAATGGACTGGGGCCGCTGTTGGGGACGTTCCAAGCACACTTTATATCAGTTTGTATTTTAACTCCACGGAAGGTTTCACTGATTACATTCTTGGGAAGCTACAAACCGACAAATATTCCGTTCAATGAATCCAGGGGACTTTTTCCATCTCAGAAACAGAATTTAACCTGCTCCAAACTTGACACTAGAATACCTTTTTATATACCGTATATATATATATATATATATATGTAATCCCCTATGAGTCGCTGTTACATTATCATTGTAACTTACCCTACAAAATATACCTACACCATACTCGCCAGCAGTCCTGATTTAGCCCTGACAGTCCTGACAATTAAGTTTACATCCCAGCTATTGGTTGTCCTGAGAACTTAACAGGGATTATTTATTAGAAATTCTTGTGCAATGGTTCCAAAGTGGTTTTGTCACCATAGCAACCAGAGGAATGGGATTTCCTTTGGTTTTAATAGAACGATTTTTTATCATCATTATTTGTCTTTATAAATAACCCCCAAAATATATTTTCTCAGAAACAGGTCTTCGGTGGGAATAGCTGCAGGCACGATACTAGCCAAAGGACTGCAGCCGTGCACCTGGCGATAACACGCAGTGCGTGTGCTGATCCTACAGACCTCCGGCAGTAATAGCGTGTCTGAACAGTACAAAAAAAAAGGCAACGCACCTGGACTTACATTGCAATGAAGCCAACTTCCAAGGGTCCAAGGAACGCGGCGTCCTGCTATTCCGATAACATACCCGAGAACTTGCCGGGTGTGACCCAGAGCCCATACAACACCTTCCAAGTGTCCTTATTGAAGAAGGTCAGTCCCTCTTGGGACTTGAACCCTCAATCCTGCTTTCTTGTTTGAGGGCATCACAGCCCTGTCTTTGGGTTGCTTTATTACTGGGCCACTTGGTATGATTTGGCCCCCAGCTTTTTAAGAATATATTGAGATGGCCGAATAATGGCATCTGGTTTTATTATTTTTGGGTTTATTTCATGTTAACTGATGCGACATTATAAACATTTTCCTTATAATAATAATAATAATAATATATTGAGATTTCTCACATTTTACTTAACTTTGTTCCAAAGATTACACAACATGTCAGAATGTACGCGCTGCTACATTATAAGAATTACCGGTAATATTACGATTTAATGACATGAGACATGTCAGCTGCTGATTTATGTTAGTATGTCTTCACGCTGTCCGAAAGGGCCGCAAACAAATGAATAAGCTTCATTCCCTGCCCATGGCCAGATCACCCTCCCACCCTCATACAAATATAAAGAGGTTTGGGGTTGGCCCCGCCTACAGCGCCCTTGCCCGCGGATGCCATTGGGCTACTCGAAGAGGGAGAGCTCTGGCAAAGAAGGCAAATAAGTGATGGGCAAGGGCACTTACTTTTGCCCCGACTCGCGTGACAGGTACAGCAGTGGGGGGTTGAGAGGCAGAAGATTGAGTGCTCTCTGGCTTTTATTCCAGAAACTGGCATTAATGCGCATGCACAAGTAGAGACCAGGGAATAATAATTAAAAAATCAAGCAAAAAGGTACAACATTTCAAAGGAACGGGATAAACATTTTTAAATGAACGGGCCGCTGATTAAAGCGATAATATGAATTGTACCGGTTTAAATAAAATCTACTGATGAGAGGGGATCAGCTCCCTGAACGTCCTCCTTGTGCCCTTGAAGCTCTTGCGATGTTAAATTTTGGCATTTCCTGTTTATCGCGTAATTGCTGGGTTAACGACCCGACGATTGCTCGTACAAACTCGTTTTTAGCTGGGAGGAAATGCCAGCCTCATTAACTGCTGGAAACCTACATTTGTTTTAATTTGTTTGCTGAAATCTTACAAAAAAATAGTCTGCTGCCTTATGTTTGATGCGCCTGCGGAGACGTCTATAAAGAAAACATATGTTCCCCGTGTAAAGTTTTGCTGTGTATCGTACCGTATGACCAGTCAGTGGGGTATTTTTGAGTCCTTGCCCCATATCTCCCGATTCGCAGGGGGGAGCTTACTGTGCATGCGCACCTAGGGTCATGTACTAGTGCACCATCATGTAGGGTCGTGCACATGCGCACCATCATGTAGGGCCGTGCAAAAGCGCCCCATCATGTAGGGCCGTGCACAAGCGCCCCATCATGTAGGGCCGTGCACAAGCGCCCCATCATGTAGGGCCGTGCACATGCGCCCCATCATGTAGGGTCGTGCACATGCGCAGTATGCATTCTCGCTGCACTGCTGTCCTGCTGAGCAGGATTGAGGGGGGAAATCAGGACAGTTGGGAGGTATGTTACCCTATCATCCATAACCATACCTGACTCTCAGGGTTTCACAGTGACAATTGCATTTGATCTTTAAATAATGACAAGTCAATGTTTCCATGACGATTGTTATTAGAGCCATTTGGGCAACACATTTGGCAAGTCACCATGTAGAATCTTCATGATGGGCTATTAAAGGACTAATATGTCAGGAGTCTCGGGACACTGTGCTGGGTCAGGACTTGGGCATACCTCCCAGCTGTCCTGTTTTCTGCATAACAGTCCTGATTTGCAAACACTGTCTCCCGGAGCTGCTCAGCTGTCCTGCTTTTTTTACTTATAGATTCCATAGCGCTATAACACAATTGACAGTAACTATACAAAATGAAAGTGACGTCCCAGCATCCCTTGCAGCCCCATCAGTGAAGAGTATATAATACGTATGGTATTCATTCCTTACTGGAAGAGAAAGGAGGCTCTTATAGCATTAAACGGAAACGTAGCTACTTGGTTTCTAGAGGATGAAAGCAGCTAAATCGTGACTGGAGCTCTGTTAGAGGAAATGTTTCAGCCTCAATCTGCTCCATTAATAAAACGGATATAACGTATGAAATGTTTTATCTATTTATCTAGAGATATCTGGTTTTATCCCTGCTGGGGGTGATCTTTTTGCTATAGAGCTGGACCTTTTAGATGATATACAGTTAAAAGCTTATGGGTTACCCATTGTACAGCTTTACAGAATATGATGGTGCTATATAAAACATCATATAAAATCAGTCATCACCAGTGAGTAGCCTCTGCCTCATTATCTACTAAAACTGAGCCATTAAGGAGCAACTCGCCGCTCTCCTGACATGCGCAGCCCCTGTTCCGTCAGCCGACCTGTGGCTTGGCACGTTTGGCATAGAAACGGTGTTTGCCGGCAGACAGGGCCAGCCCAAGACATTGTGTTGCCCCACCACCAAAACCATGCCCAAACCCAACACACATACACAAATCCAGGAAAATGCACAAACCCAGACAGACACACATATAACCAGACACACACACAAACACACTGACACTTACCCAAACATACTAACCTAGACACATACCCAAACATACTAACCCAGACACACAAAACACCAAACATACTAACCTAGACACACACATACCCAGACACACTGACACATACCCAAACATTCTAACCTAAACACACATACACCCAGACAAGCACATTGACACATACTAACCCAAACACACACACAAACCCAGACACGCATACACCCAGACAAACACACTGACACATACTAACCCAGACACAAATGCTAACATATGCACACATCCAGACATATGCAACTCACTTAACAAGTGTTCAGCTTGCCTTCCATGCAACAATGTTATATGACCCTGCTCAACCAAGCCTCCTTGAAACTAGGGGCCTAACTCTTTAGCCCTACTTGTGAAGCATACTGTTGGATTTCAGTTTGCCACCCCTGTCAAAGTGTCTCCTGGGACACACCGAAACCCATCCCGTCCGTCTAGTCTGCCTATATTTCCTGCTGTAAAGATCCAGACCTTAAATCAGTGGTTGATCGTGTTTGAATCAGGAGCCATATGCCCGGCCCATGCGTGTTCCCTCGCAGGGTATGAGTGAGGAGGTTGGATTGTTTGCTTTTCCGAAGAATGTTTTAGTGAACATTTATATTTAAGATAAATTAGTAGACATAACAAGGCTGGGAATTACAGAGCATGGGTGCGCCACAGATGAAGTCCGGGAGATGCAAGTGCGAAGAAGATAGGTTGAGAATAGAGAGAAGACAGAAGAATGTTTCGAGATAACCGCAGAGATCCAGAAGGATGTGGTGTCAGCCGCAGTTAAGGATCAAATGTTCAGATTTTCTCCTAGAGGATACTCATGGAGGCACGGTGGGGTCAGAGGTGAAGATCAAAGGGGGAAAAGAAATTAGTCTGGCACAAAATTTGAAAGTTATTACATATCAGATGTTCCCAGTTCGTTGTTTTCTGCAATAGAAAGTCTGGAATTTGGTGGCAATTGGAATTCCGTGTTAGGTACATTCCGTGTGCATGTTGGAATTCCGTGCTAGGTACCTTCCATTTCCATGTTGGAATTCTGCGTTAGCTGCATTCCGTGTCCACGTGGACATGTGCTACACACTGAAATGATTACCGAGCATTTGCTGCTCATTTAATTTAACCCATTCACTGCCCTCCACCGATTCCTCTTTCAGTGAGAACCATCTGTGGCTCCAAAGATGGACCCTTTTCGGAGGTATCTGAACCATCATCATCATACGGTGGTGCTGCTCCAATGCTACACAAAGTAAATTTAAACATGCATGGGATAGGCATACGGCTCCTGAATCTAAGACGAGACCAACGACTGATTAAGGCTTGAGTCTTTACAGCAGAAGAAATGGCCGACTAGACAGGGGACAAATTGGTCTGATCTGCAGGCAAATTCTGTGTTTCAGGTAGCCACGGAGAGAGCGTGGAAAGCAGGACCATTAAGGACCCACTAAAAAATGACCAGCAGGCCCTGTTCTCAGTAACCAGGCCCTGGCAGTGAAATTTGTGGGAAGGACTCCGACTGTATGGAGAGGTGCATGTAACCACGGACTCTTCAAATATTAGCCCTTTAGTAGCCACAGTGACCTCAAAAAATGCAACCAAATGGTTCTTATGAACACCATGACTTGTCAATTATGCCATCTGTATTCAAACAGAGATACCAGCTGTGACACAACACGAATCCAGAGCAGAACATGAAGCAGTCAGCCGTGTGCCTCACAGAATCTGCCATTCACCCTAATACTGAGGTAAAACCACCGAGACTCGGAACCACACACACAACATAACGGTGTCTGGCTCTGGCGGGCTCTCGCTTTTAGTAGTGTAGCAGTCATTAACTCCGCCCCCAAGCTGATCCTCCTCCCCCAGTAGTTCCCGCCCCCAGGACGAACCCCTGGAATTCTCCACCTCTATTCTAAACGCTCTCAGAAGCCCCGCCCGCAATCTAGTCACCAGTAGTCCCCGCCCTCAGCTGGATCTCCCGGCAATCTCCGCCCTCTAGTCTAAACTCTCTAGGAAGGCCCGCCCTTGGTCACGTGACGCCGCCGGGTCCTCGCACGGAGCCGAGGTGGAGCAGGTCCGCCATTTCCCCGCAGCTTCCCGTGCGAGTGACTTTAAGTCCCGGAAGCGGCCTGTCGGGGGCCTGCGGCCAGCGTGCGCCTGCGGCTTCCGTCCCTCCATGGTCAAGTTAGCGCCGCTGCTGGTCCCGTTACCCCTGAGTACCCCCGTGCCGCCAGCCTCCGCTGTTTAAGTCCTAGCAGGCGCACCCCGGAGCCGCCATGTCCGGTCAGAGCATCACCGACCGCATCACGGCGGCGCAGCACAGCGTTACCGGCTCCCGCTGTGTCAAAGACTGTATGCAAGGCCACAACTCACGAGATCATGGGGCCCAAGAAGAAGCACCTGGACTGTGAGTAATGGGAGTTGGCGACTGGAGCCTGTGTACTGGGCTGGCTTTTATGGGGGACTTGCTGTTGAGAGCCCCTCTGTTAGGGAAGATGGTTGCTATGGAAATAGCCTGTTACCCCCTTACTGGTAATGAATTCCTCTGAATTGAGGTGTCTGGCAGGTCGGGGGTCCCGTCAGCTGCCTCCTTTTCTAGTGTCTGTATCAGGGGGTCTGCAGCCGGGATGTTTCCGGACCCCCCCCGGGGAAGCAGAGCACCGGCTCCCTGCTGTATCGGTAAATGCATAAAACGCTTTAACTAAGTACAGGAGGGAAGTTTCTTTCAAAGGAGGGGGAATGTTACAGCGAGAGACCCGAATCTAACACTAGAGGGTCAGAGGCTCGTATCCCATGTAAGGAAGCTTTACTTTACGAGGGTGGTAGGTAAGTGGAGCAGCCTCCCAGCAGAAGAGGTAGAGGCTGATCGAGAGGGGCTTTAACATGCATGGAATCGGCGTACGGCTCCTGAATCTAAGGACTAGATTTGCCGAATGGCTCAGATCCGCCGGCAGGTTCTGCGTCTCTCAGCTTCCTCCCAATATTCTGCTTGTGGCATTTTGGGCTGGAATGGGCCTGCTTGGCTGAGCTGCAGAATTCTCCCCGTTTCCGGGTTATTATTCAGGATACGGAACATTATTTAAGGACTTCAATCAATCAAATTCTGTAGTGGCTGTTAGATTTGTTACATTTTATGGTCCCCGGGTTGTGACGGGTTCTCCCGGCTCTTGGTGGCCCCCCGGGGTTGTGACGGGGTCTCCCGGCTCTTGGTGGCCCCCCCGGGGTCTCCCGGCTCTTGGTGGCCCCCCGGGGTTGTGACGGGGTCCCCCGGCTCTCGCAGATACATCGGTCCTGTTACCGTGGGACGTGCTCAGTCCCCTTATTCCCGACGTATTTAGTTGTGGGGGGGTTTGTGTGGATGTTCGGTGTGGGAGGGTGAGTGGGCGAGCTCAGTGGTGGGAGTCACCGGTGGATCGGCGCTGCCGGTTCTCGCACCGTGTGTGATACGCTGTGTGTAGATGTCCTGTTTGCGCTCGGTAATCTCTGCTGCTGACAGTCTGTAGCTTCCCCCGCTCAGGGACCCCTGACATCCTGCCATGCTGTTTTGGAGGCATTGGCTAAAACTGGTGAATGTCATGAAGCCCCCCCCCGGCAAAAGCCTGTAATACCCACCGTGTCAGCTGTGTAACAGGTGACCCCAGCAGGGCGGTGCTGTCGGTGCGCTCGGCGTTGTGTGCCGTGTCACTCCGCGCTTGTCTTATTTCAGCCTTTGGACTGTTACCCGGTGAGCTGGAATATAGATCATTCAGACAGTCCAGGCTACTGACCCGGGCCCCTCGCCAATTAGGGCCCTCGGGCTGTAAAGGACACCCTGCTGGGGGCATGCCTTCAGAATGCAAAGCTATGCAGCGTGGCGTAGTCAGGGGCCCCGGCACCAAGCCCTGTACTGTGAATATAGTATATACTTATTTTGTTTCAGAGATCTGTGGCTGGCCGTGTAACACACACGCGGTACCCCGTTTGCCCCGTGCATGCGCAGCAGTACCGGCTGCCTGTCCTTTACATGTCGCCGAGCGGCTTTCATGTGTTGTAATTTATGGCTCTGCGTGTCGGGGGCTCCGTGATCTGTACGTGTTCCAGAACACGGAAGGAAGCGTTCAGTTCGGCTGCGGACCCCCGATACAGTCGCCCTCCTTCTCCAGGCTGAGTGAAGCGCCTGTTCTGCTGGGACTTCGTCTCGTTGGCGTTGCTGCGCTGGAGGTTAATGACCTTACAAGGGAACATACATAAACACCGCACTGCATACGGTATCATGTCCCGGGGGCAGCCCTTGCGATTGGTCAGCTGGAACACCACACTGAGCTGATGCTTTATGGCAGTGCTAATGAAGTCCGTTCCTCCATAGACTTTTGTTAACCAAAGTGTCCGGCCAGGTGATTAACACCGAGCCATTCTACTTGTTCCCCACAGGCAGTGTAAGGAGTCAGGGCGTTGGGCGTTGATATCCCATCTCGTGCCCTTTACCGCAGGGGCTGCCGGCCTTACGGGGGCGCTCCAGCCATCATACGCTTCGAATTCTCTGCGCATGCACGCGTATTTTATCAGCTCGTGTTTCCGGGGACCCGCATTACCGACGGACCCCGCTACAGGAAGTGACCATAGTGCACCATCCTGAATATCTACCCTCCCCAACTATAGAGCAGCCTATAATCAGGACAATATGTTATTATTGCACCTGGGAGCATTGGCTTCATGAACAGCAATGGTGCAGACTCCTGTGGGAGTGGGTGGGGTGAACACCAGGACTGTTGGGAGGTATGGTGACCCACAGGGAGTTGTAAGCAGCTGTAAGTGGTCTTCGCTCGATGCGTTAATGGACTACTCCATATATATATATATCTGTTACTTATTTCACCACATTATCCTGCAGCAAACGTCATGCAATTGATGCGACAAAATAATGCATTTTCCGTGTCTGGAATTTTGGGGAATTTTCTGGGAATTTCCTGCTTTAGCGCAGGTTTTGCTTTGCATGCAGAGTTGAAAATATCATCTCTTTGCTTTATAATCAGGATTGCGCAATCTGTCAGGCCGGCCATGTGCTGTGAATGGATTGGTGCCCTTAGGTGACCCCGTGCGTCGGCACTTAATCAGTCTGTCCGTATTAACGTGCAGATGGACCCCCAGGAAACATCGGAGCTAAAGTGTCAGCCAATCGTGTGCATGTCGGGTTCGGTTTGTGGCTTTGCTTCTGTAAGTCTTTTCCAAAGAGGTCAGCGAGTCCTTCGTATAGATTAGAACCCAGGAATTCTAGTGTCCAGAACAATGTAGTGTAAATGTAATGTGAATCAGTATAAGTTAGAGGGGAGCCCCCGCTACACTTGTTGTTGTCGCGTGGCTATACGGAATGGGTGATATTTGTTGCATAAATAGTAACTTTATCACTTCTTGCGGCTTCGCCCGACTCCTGGCCTGCGATCCTTTGCTGTTTGAGAAGCGGCTCTTCAGGACATGGAAGCCTCTGGGCTTGTGACTTAATGCCACTAATGACATCACAAATCCTTAATGCAGCCGCGCCTCGTCACAGAAGTAACAAAATATGTGTAAAATCACTCCGCCGGCAAAAAAAGACAAAGCGACACCTGAGCAAAACTCTGCATATGTTTTCCAGCTTCAAGTAACAGAATCCTACGTGGCGCTCCCTGCCCGGCAGCCTGCGGGTCACGTGAAGAAGCCACGTGCGGGGAAATAGCGAGGCTTCCCCAGCAGAGAGTTGGCTTGACACCCAATTCTTGACGTTTCTCTGGATTTGCTGCCGTGTTCGGTACCTGGAGGACCTTTCGTTTAACTGCCGGGTGTCCAGCAATGGCTCCCAAGATGGTCGGCCCGTCATGGGCTAGCTGAGCACCATAGTTGGAGACTTACGTGGGTTGTTGTTGCTGGATTGGGCTCTACAAAATGCGTGGGGGGGGGCATAACCATTTGTTAGGGGATTCTGAGAAAACTTTACTCTGCACAAGCATACATGTCAGTGTCAGTAAGTCCTCCCCAGCCTCCCTGGCAGCCCTTTGGGATAAGACCTTAACAAATTCTCTTACTTGTCGTTGAAGAGGATCCTATGGATGTTGTCCTTTACAATCCGCCTTTTGTCGGTGCAAATTTATGGCTTTATCGGAATCCCGCTTGCCTTCACACAGTTTCCCGGCTCCTTGGCCTGTAGGCGATGTCTTCAGCAATAATTCCAGCGCTGGCTCGCATAAGAGTTTCAGGGGGTCTGATGAGGCCCCCCCCCCCGAGCGATGAATGAGTGCGCCACGATGAATGAGTGCGCCGCGATGAATGAGTGCGCACTTGTCACTGGGGCATTTTCGGAAGTTATTGGCGGGCGTATAGAATGCAGATGCTAAGATGTTTAGTATGCCTTCTCCAGGGCAGCTGTTTTAAGTGTCGACGCGCTGCAGTGGTGAGCCGTGTCATGATTAACTCATATAACGTAGTGGATGCATGGAAGGGTAACCCAGCAGAGGTGGTTAGTTTCTTTGTTTAAGCATTCAATGAGTTAATCTGAGGTTGATTTAAATGTGTTTCTTTGTGAATGCCCTCTGTATCTGTTCTGGCTAGAGGTGTCATCTTCCCAAAGGACCCCTGTGGTGATTCATGGCCTAA